>JACCHV010000021.1:0-1200000 GCA_018907245.1 Eupristina koningsbergeri
TCGGTGTCCGCTCCAGTGGAGGAGGATCCTGCCGATCGGCTTCCGGATGTGGTGCATAGTTCCGTCGGGGGTTTGAATCAACGTTCCCCCCAACGGAAGGATCAGCCATCGGAGTCCGTCGGTCTCCCGCCACTCCTCTGTGTTGAACGCGGCGGTATCTGTCATCTCCTGGACCAGACGGAGCATTTCCGTCACTTCCGCGAGCACCTGCGTTGGTGGTGCACTCGAGGTCCTAGCGGTGGGATGCGGCGTCGGTTGGCAGTCGGGTGGTGTTGTTGGAGGCGTCGCGGTGGCGCAGTCCATCGGTGGTGCCGCGGGGGCACGGTCCAGTGGTGCCGCGGGGGCAGTGTCCAGTGGTGCCGCGGGGGCAGTGTCCAGTGGTGCCGCGGGGGCAGTGCCGCGTCTTAGCCCGTCGGGACGGGGTGCGAGGGCGACCGCTCCGACGGGACGGTGAGCTATCCGGCGCCGGGTTGCCGGATAGGGGCGAGCTTCTCCATGGGCATGGGTTCGCTCGCCTCTCGGTGCTCGTTCCGGGGGGGGCACGAGTATGTGCCGGTGCTCGTCCGGGACCGGGTGCGTCCCTTCGTCGGCGCGTCGTAGCACCAGGTCCCACTCCGACATAGGATACCCTTCGGTATCCATGCGGAGGGGCTCCGGGTGGACGACGACGCCGGCTTCGGGTCTTCGCCGGGGTGCCTCAGGGCGTCGGGGCCTCGTGGGGCGGCGAACCATGGGGTCAGCAGGTGTCTCCATGTTTTTCTTGCGTTCAAATCAATTTTCAACGAGCAAAAAATCCTTGAAAATGATGATTTTCCTTGCTCCATCCGGGTTCTTATACCGTTTTCCAGGGGCCCTTCCTGGAAAATTTCGTTGATTCCTCCAGGTTATTGGTCCCTTCTCCCCGTTGATGACGTCCGGTTCCGGTCCCAGGGTGTTGATTTGCTAACTTCCGCCCCGGGCGTAACCGGATCCGGCTACCAGGTGTTCATTGGCCGTGTTCTCCTCCCTAGTCGGGGCGGGTCCTAATCCTGGTCGCCCATTGGCTGCGCTATTTGGCAATATGGGTGGACTTCGGTCCTGTGTCCTGATTGGCCGAGCGGCCTCCCATGTTCAGTTGGCGCAATCACTCGTCACTTCTCCCTGAGCTCTCGGGGGAGAAGGTCGCTTTCATCCGGTGGTTATGGGGTATTGCCCAGAAAATTTTTATCTTCTTCCGGGTGTTTCTGGGTGGGGGAAAGGGACTCACCAGCTCTAACCTTATATATTTTTTTTTCATATAATTTTACAATAGTTTTAACGGATATGTTTATAATTTTAAATGGGTATAATCTTGTTTTACACGGATATATTATATATATATATACATTTTTTTTTTTTTTTCTGCCTACAGGTCTGAGCGCGTCGGGACTCGCCCAAGCCTTGCTCAGCGTCGACATTTCCTCTCTATCATACTTCTTGTAGTTGAAAAATAAATAACTTTAAAATAATAAAAAAAAATATGTAATACTCAAATGTAGACGCGGAGCAACGCTGGTGACCCATTTTTTTCTATTTCCTTGACAATTTACTAAAATGTTGAATATAATTACGAATTTATTCTAATATAATACTACAATAATAATTTTCATATATCACAATTAATAATAATTCCACTACAATACCATATAATATAATTATGATTAATAATAATTTTAATATAATACTAAATGATATCTTAATCCTAAATTTCGTCTCGCTCAATTGTACTTAAGGGAAATATATTACGATAGCTTGGTATATTATTCTAACCTATTTTACTATGATATATATATTAGATACTCCTTAGCTAGCGCGCGCGTTTCCTCTTCCTTACTCCTGCTCACGGTTATCCTCGGGGTCGGTCGCAAAATCAGATCCCTCCGAGACCGTCGTCGTCCCGCCGGTTTCTTGCTTGCCGGGCGCGACGTTGCGCGAGCCGTCTCCTCTTACGGCGCCTCTCCTTCGCTGCTTCCGGTCCTGGGTAAAGGGTGCGGGCGCGGAGTAAATTCATTACGTCCATCCCTAGGCGGAAGTGATACTTCGCCTTGTCCACCACGAGTGCTGGCCGGGAGATGATGTTTCCCCTTACTTCCAGGGTAAGTATCACCGTGTGTAGCGAGTCTACTATTTCCGTTCCGGCGAAATTTACCGGTAGTCGGGCGGCACCGTAGTAGGCTCGTAGTCCTTCCCTCCGCGCTATATTGTCCGCCAACGCAGCGCTGATGATTGATACCCGTAATCCGGTTTCCACTCGGGCGGGTACTTCGATTCCGCAGACTTTCAGGTTCTCGATTGCCTGAAAGTCCCACTGGACGAGGGAGACATGCAGGGGATGATCAGGTGGTACAACCACCTTTCCGTCGTCGGAGTCGCTGGTTGACATGACTCCTGGTGATACGGTCGGTACTTTGCTGAGTTAGGTTGCTCCCGGTTTGACGTCTCGCCCCGGGTAATGGATGCTTCCTTGGTCTTCCTCGGCGTCGGGGTATTCCTGGTGGCTTGCTGACCAGCCCCGGTTGTTTCGGAGGCCTTCCTCGCGGTCTCCTCGGTTTTTCGGGTTGCGACGGGATATACCCGGCTTCGGAGGTTGCTGCCGGTGTTGAAGTCTCCTGGCTTCTTGATCCGTCAGCCGTGTCACGGGTTGTCGTGTTTTCTTCCACGACCGGGGTTGCGGTGTCGGGTTCTGGGTCTGTGACTCCTGTCACAGGCGGGATTTCGGGTGTAGTTTTCCGGCTGGATGTAACCTCGCTTTGCGTAGTAGCTTCTGCGGGTTCCGGTTCGGTTCTGGTCTCTGGTACGGTTTCTTCGGCCTTATATAGGCCCGTAGCCGCGTATGGTTTCATGTCCTGAACATGCGTACGCTTATTTCGGTTTTTCTCCGGTAGGAAAACTTCGTAAATCACCGGAGATGTTCGTTTTGTCACGCGGAACGGTCCCTCGAATTTCGGCGAAAGCTTCGTGTTTATCCCTCTTGCTTTATCTGAGAGGATGTGGGTTTTAAGCAGGATTAGTTCCCCTATCCTGGGTTTCCAGTTGCGTCGCCCGTTGTTATAGTACTTTGCCGTTTTTCCCCAATTCTTCGCGATGTTGTTTTTCGCTAGTTCTAAAGCTTCGCGCATCCCCTTTAGGCGTTCGCTTAGTCCTGTGCTTGTCACGCGTCCAGCTTTCTGTCGGAAAGTCCCTGGCGTCGCGAGTTCTCGCCCTTTGTTTAGATACGCGGGGGTGAATCCGGTAGCTTCCGAGCTAGCCGTATTGTATGCGAACGCGAGTTCTGGGAGATAGAGATCCCAGTTTTTGTGATCGCCCTTCACGAATTGGGTGATCATCGTCTTGATCACTCGATTCGTTCGTTCTACCGGGTTACATTGGGGCGTATAAGGAGGGGTTCGCCGGTGGTTGATTCCTGCGTCCTTCAGGAAGATTCGGAATTCTTTGCTCACGAATTGTCGACCGTTATCGGATACTATGGTTTCGGGACAGCCGTGTCGGAGGAGGACCGAATCTCGGAGTTTCTTGATTACGGTTTTCGCGGTGGCTTTACGGAGCGGAGCAAGCTCGATCCACTTGGTCAGTCTGTCCTGCATTACCAATAGCCAGGCATTTTGGCGATGCGATCGAGGCTGGGGGCCAATCAGATCCACAGATACCATTTGCCAAGGTTCTTCCACGTTCGTAGCAAGCAATGCTCCCGGAGGGGCTTGTTGCTGCACCTTGGCTACCTGGCATTCGTGGCAGGATCGAACGTACTTCGCGGCGTCTCGTGACATTCGGGGCCAAAAGTATTTTTGTACAAGCCGAGATATGGTCTTTGCGATCCCTAGGTGTCCGGCGGTCGGTAAGTCGTGACTTTCTTTCAATGCGTCGAGTCGTTTGTCGGTCGGTAAACACAACTTCCACTCGGTCTCGCGGTCTTTGTCTTTAAAGTCGAGTGAATGCAGGATGTGTCGAAAAAGGTGGCCGTTTTTTATACAATAATCAGTAGATTGTTCCGGGTTTTTCTCCACGGCCTCTTTCGTTTTAGTATACCAGTCTTCGGTTAGTAGTGCGGCGACAGGGTGCGAGTCTCTCGATAGCGCGTCAGCCAGGAGGTTATCCTCACCGCGCTGGTATTCCACGGTGAAGTCCCACTGGCTAAGCTCGATTGCCCAACGCGCGAGTCTCCCGGACGGATCGTTGATCCCCTCTAACCATTTCAGGGCCTGATGGTCTGTTTTTACCGTGAAGTGATAGCCCTCTAGGTAGTCGCGCATTTTCCATATCCCCCATTTTACCGCGAGGCACTCCTTTTCGGTCGCGGAATAATTCTTTTCGGCTCCGTTTAGTGTTCGACTGGCGTAGGCGATTATACGTTCTTTCCCTCCCTGAATTTGAGAAAGAACGGCGCCTAAACCAATGTTGCTCGCGTCGGTCTGTAACACGAAGGGAGTCTCGAAGTCAGGACATGCTAGGACGGGGGCTTCCGCGAGACGTCTCCGTACTTCCTCGAAGGCTTTCTGTTGTTCCGGTCCCCATTCCCAGCGCGTTCGTTTATGCAGAAGATCGTTTAGCGGTCCGCTGATGGTCGCGATATCCGGAATGAAACGTCGATACCACGACAGAACGCCATTAAAACGTCGGAGCTCCCGGATATTCGTGGGCGGTGCGAGCTGCAGTATGGCTGCGATTTTGGCTGGGTCCGTGTGTATTCCTTCCTGATTAATCCGGTGTCCGAGGTAGATTAACTCGGTCCGGCAGAAGTGACACTTCTCCCAGTTAGGCTGTAACTTCGCCTCTCGCAGTCTCCGAAGGATCTCCCCCACTAGCTCTAGATGTCGTTCGAATGTCTCCGTTACGATAACTATATCGTCTAAGTAACAGAAGACGTTCTGCTCTAGAGAGGGAGTTACCACATGGTCGACCAGCCTCTGGAATACCGCGGGTGCCGAGTGTAGACCGAACGGCATGACTCTAAATTGCATAAGTCCCCGATTTGGCACGGTGAATGCGGTCAGCGGTTTACTCTCGGGCGTTAGTGGGACTTGCCAATAGCCGTTCCGTAAATCGATGGTAGTTAGAAAACGCGCTCCACGGAGTTTGTCGAGGGTCGCGTTAATCTGCGGTAAGGGATACGCGTCTTTCTCGGTGACGTTATTTAACCGACGAAAATCCACGCAGAACCGATATTTCCCGTCTTTCTTTCTCGCGAGGACGACCGGAGAACTCCACGGACTGCTGGAAGGTTCGATCACACCGTCCATCAGCATTTGATCCACGTGTTCATTCATTACTACCTGCATGGCGGGATTCCGCGGACGGTATCGTTGTTTAATAGGTCGCGGATCGAGTAAACGGATACTATAGCTTATTAGATGAGTCGGACCTTTGATTGATGCCGATTTTTCCCGCTCCGTGTCGACGAGCTCCTCAATTCTCGATCGTTGCTCCGATGTGATAGCTTGGATCCCGCGGGGCTTCGAAATCTCAGTCGTCGCGACTTGTCGGTAGGGGCCTTTTCCGAACAGTAATTGGAGCCCCATCTGGTCTAGGATGTCTATCTCGATTATCGCGTCGTACATTAGGCTGTTTAACACGAAGAACGTCGCGGTTATCCGAGTTCCTTCCATCCGGAATTCTCCCCGGACGCTTCGTGACATCGTGGGATTTGATCCATCCGCGAGATAGGCGCGGGTCGTTTCGATCCTGCTGGTCCAGTCATTCTCCTCACACCAGTCAGCAGTCCTATCGCTCATAAGGCTGCAGACTGCTCCGGTGTCGAGGAGACCGGAGAAACGTCTTCCGCCGATTTCGATATTGAGGAAGATCCGTTTGTCTTCCGCGTTCCGGGCCGGCCGGTCGCGGTATTCTGGTCGGCCCGTGCTTCGTTTCCCGTAGCCACCGGAGGATGACACTCTTTCGTTAGGACGCCATCTTTTCCGCAGAAAGAACAGAACCGTTTCGCGGTGTTACGGCAATCCGTCCTAACATGCCCACGTTGTTTACACCGCCAGCAACATTGCTTGCGGTCATAAGGGGGAAGAGGTTTTACGGGAGTTTCTATCGTAGCGACGGTCTTTGACTTCTTTTTATTTCGTACCCCTGCGATCAAATCTTCGATGGTCTCCGCGAGGTTCAGGAATTCGCGGGGGTCGCGACACGGGAGGTGATGAAGATGGACCTTCAGTTCTGGGTCCATATTCTCCCTCAACCTATCCACCTGTTCTTCCTCGGTAAAACCGCCGCGCTGGTACATCATCGTCATTAGGTCGATGGCGTACGTTCGGAAAGCTTCCCCGTCTTTTTGTTTCCGCTCCAATATGCGATCAAGAAGCCGTCGCTGTACCCGATCCGGGAGATAGGATCTCTTTATCTCGGTAAGAACCATTTCCCAGGTGGGATTTGAAAGAGTCCGTCGTACACTCCTCCACCATTTGAGCGCGTCCCCACGAAAAATTTCTGTCAAGCCGGCTATCATTTGAGCGTCGGTGAGGCGATACACCTCACGGAGCTCTTCGATACGTTCAAGGAAAGCGTAAATGTCTTTACCATCGAAATGGCAGTTCCACTTACGAATCCTATCCATAGCGGCGGCCATTGCTTCGTCTGTCTGTACGGTTTCGGTTTTCGGCAATCGTAATTTCCTGAGACTATCAGTCACTTCGTCCGTCGTCTCCTTATTGTGGTCGCGGACTTGATTTTCGAGGAGCAAACGGCTTACGTTGCTCTTGACATTAGACTTTGGCGTGTCGTCGATCCCTAATGAATCTAATGCCCGCCGACGATCGTCCGGATCGTTGATCCCTGCGAACGTGAGATCGGGATCCATTCTTTTAGCGTACCCTCGCGGTGAGCTACCGAATGACTCTGGATGTAGTCGGATGTACTTTTTAAGACGATCGCGGAGAATCGGGAGTATGCCGTCCGTGCTCAATCCGTGAGCAACTAATTCTGTTTTTAATTCTTCGACCGTTAAAGTATCCACCCAACGTTTCATTTTCCGCGGGTCACTTCACCAAGATTCGCGAACGCGGAGGACTATAACAGTCCCTGTTCGGGCGCCATGTGACGGTTGTGTTATTTTGCCGGGAATAACTCAGGGGGGGGAATCGGGGTTCGAGGTTCTTAGTGTAGTGACGGGGAGTTCAAAGAAATTACAGAGGGGGGAATTTTATATAAAAATGAGTTTTAATTAATAAAGTTAAAAGAAAAAAAAATAGAAAATATACATATACAGTCTTAGTCTAGGTACATACAATAAGTCGGCGGTATACAGAGTTCATGCGGTGAAAATTTCGATTACAGAAAGAAATATTCGCTTCTCATATTGATGCGATAAAAATCTTCGCTTAAATTAGTTGCGCGGTGAAAAATTTGTCTTATAATTTTTTTTACGCGGTAAAATCTTACTCACAATAGTTCCGCGGTAAAAATTATCCGTTTTACAAGTTTCCGCGGTAAAAATTATTCGCCGCGGTAAAAAAAATTATTCACCGCGGTAAAAATTATTCGCATTAAAAGTTCCCGCGGTAAAAATTTCGGGTTTTAAGTTTCCGCGGTAAAAAAATTTCGTTTACATAAATTTGTAAAAATAATTTTATAATTATTATTAATTTTCCGATAAAAAAAATATTTTACGCGGTGAAAACGCATTTCGCCATCATTCCGCTAGGTTACACTGGCGCGGCGGTCGCGGCAAGCGGCTAGTTCGGCTGGCGGGCGCCAGGGGGCGGTGCGGTTGCTAGGGCCCGCTCGGGCTGGGCCTCAGTCGGCCGGCGGAGCTCCGCGCGGCCGGTCGAAACTTTTCACCCCTCTGCAGGACGGTCCAGCGAGCCTGGATGTTTGTCCGCTTGGGGGCGTAGTTTCGCCGTTCCCGCGCTGGTGCTCCGTCAGTTCGACGGTGGTGGTCGTCCGAGCCGGACCTTTCGAGGCGTTCAATGGCCGTCGACGGCGGCGAGCCCCCAGTGATCCTGGGGACACCCGGAGGCGACAACCGATCACATCCGCGGCGACGGGTCTCCAGCGAACCTGGGGGAACCACGACGAGGAGGATGATGCCGGGGGGTACCTGCAGCCGAGGCCACGCCGTCCCCCAGTGATCCTGGGAGTCCGTCGGAGCGTCGACGCCGGTTTCCTTCGGCGGGGCAGTCGGCGTTCGGGTCTCTTCCTTTGCTGTTGCCCTTCAGAGATCCTGGAGGGGCATCGGAAGGCGACACGTCAGTCGACAACGACCTTGTGTGCCGTGCGGGCGAATTTATGTGTTGCTCGACGGAGCGGCGATCTCCGTCGAGCGCCGAGTGCTGGTGGTGGTGGGGCGCTCGGATGGTGCGCGGAGCATCCTCGTGGCTGCGCGGGTAAGAGCTGGTGGGGCTGTTGCCCGGGTGGGGATGTGGTGATGGTGGGGTGATGGTGTCGGTGCGAGATTTCGGCGGTGGTGTTGGACTGCGGCGCGCTTTTCGGGGCGCCGCAGCCCCGTTTTCGTGAGGAAAATAGCATTTTCCTCACAACCCTTATATACAGATATATATCTATTACGATGATGGATTATGTTTATTGAAGAATGTATTAATCTGTTTTAATTTTGAATAATTTTTTCATTGATGTTTTTCTATGATTATGTGGAATAGGAAATCGACGTAAGTGACATATTTTGAAGTATGATCTGTCATTCGATAAATTTATTAAAATTAAATTTTTCAATTCAACTATAATAATATAACTTTCCTGAACCGAAAAATATCTAAATTATCCCTGATAATTTAGATATTTTTGCTACTTCACTTTACTTTAATTATTATAATAAATTATTTAATAAATAATTTATAAACAACAACAACTACAATTTATTATAAAAAAAAGTAATTATGAACAGAGGAAATCCAGCGCCAAAATGTGAGAGTTCGGATGAATCACAAAACCCTTCCTTCACAAAACAATAATTTACATAAATATTCAAATAATTATTAAATTATATATATTTATATTTATACATAAAATCTTACCTTATTATAGTAGAAAATTATTAACGATATCAAATATAATAGTTATTTGATATTATTATTATTTATATGCTGTTATTTTAATGATTAAATATTATATAATGGTAAATATGCCTGTTATATTTATATATATGTATTTAGATGTATCTCCTCTTATGTATATATATTCATTTGTAATGATAATTTTTTCTTGTTATTTATAATAATAAATCTATTACCAATATAATCACTACACTACTCAATAAACTCAATACCACTTCAAAATATTATAACAATATCAACACTATTAAATATCAAAAGAAATAATAATTTAATATATGTTTCTATTAGAAAGAATAATATTCAACTGAACTTTCTTTCTTTTTCAGAAAGAAAGTTCTGAAAACCTGCGGGGATACCTCTAAACCTACCTTGAGATTTCGATCTAGCAGCTTAGTCGAACCTTGTTCGATTTTACAATTCACCAGCGTTAGTATTCTTTTTTTTTATTTTTCGCAGGTGTATATTTTTATTTGTCGATTCTAATTGTTAATTCTCTTAATTTTAAATAACAAAAAATAAAATAAATATTCTTATTTAGAATGCCTATATTATCATATATAATTATTGTTCCGATTAAAATAATTATCTGAACAATTGTGTGCCCTTTAAGTATGTATTAGAATAATCTTCCGTGAATTGATTTGAGAAAATTTTGCTGTAAGGAGACAAGCGGGTACGCATACACGGGCTAGAAAAAGGGATTATAAATTTTAAAAAGAGTAATTTTACCCTTTAAAAAATAAATTGATGAAAAAGAAAAAATAACTTTCAAATCATTGAATCGAAGGATCTTTTTAAAAGTATACTCATATACGTATTCAAATCATAAAGAATCAAATTTTCTTATTATGTGTGCAATAATTAAATGTTTAATTTATTATTATGATTAAGCCTTTATTAGCAACAAAAATTTTTTATAAAATAAAAAAAATTAAGACGAAAAATGAACAAAAAGTTCATTATTATCTATATTGATAATTTGTTATTTTGATAAAGAAATTAACTTATGTTATTTTAGTACACATATAAAAAAGTGAAAATAACTTTTCCTTTTTTTATGAGAAAATTTTTTTAATATTAATAAATATTAATTTTTATAATAAAAAAGTTTATTAATTGTAACACCGCCAAATTCCACTTTACGCGAAATCTCCCGAGCGGCTTTACGAGTTTATTATTTTAAATTCCCCAAATTCTGCAGAACACTACCGGAATAAATAATTTTCACACTATTAATATTCACTGCACAAAATTATTATTATCAATCGGGACGAGTTCCGTTACTAATTTTTGCCGTCGGGCCGACAAATTCTCGTGGCCCACACTACCGACCACTTTATAAATTTACAAAATATATTGAATTATATTTATATATATTATCATACAAATAATAATATTGTAAATCTTTATATAAATTATTTAATATATATATTAATATGGAAATCTCTTACCAATCTGCAGGATGATTTATTTTATTAAGAAAATTATATATGATATTTAAATGGCCACTTGTGGCTGGGCTTGCACGTGTCGATAATTCCATAATCGACTAATAATAATTATTCCTCAATCAATTATTCCTTAATCTCCCTCTCTTTCTCTCCAATGGTCTTAACTACTTCCAAAGTAATATCCTAATTATTTTGAGATAATTCACTTACTTTTCAGAACTTTTTGTTTTAAGTTTACACGAAGGCAGACTCACTATGTATTACACAAAGGCAATAATGAAACTGAAAAATGGCTTTCCTTTCTTCTCGAAAGGAAGCCAAATTTCCAAACACACACTACTATAAATTTTTAAACTTTTGTATAATTACACCTGAGCTTTAGTGTGTAACCCTTTCCCTGATTAGTTACACACCGCCAAGCTACTACCTGGTCCTGTGCTTTTCGAAATCGTGCAATCTCATTGGGCGTTTGAAAAACGCCGCAAAGTTGCACGATTTCATACAAAAATTACAATTTCCACAAGATGCCGATAATTCCGGGATTGGCATTAATTTATTTTTTTTGTTGATATTTTTTCCTTAATTTGAATGATTTTTTATCGACTTTGCTCCTTCTTGACCTGCCCTCGGGTCTTGGTACAGTGCAGCTCCCCTCTCGTACTACATCTGCTAGACTTTATTCATACCCAGCTCAGTTACCATATGGTTTCTGTCCACCATATCCGAGTTGTCTAAACCAGCACGTCTGGATCCTGTATAGGATGCAGGCCATATACCTGAAACTCTAACCATATCCACAATTACTCACCTACTCCGTCGCGTTGAAGACGACCCACTTCCTCATATTGTCCACGGCTATGACTGTCCACTGGCCTCTATTCCTCGGAATCTTTCGCATGTCTTTAACCTCTTAACGATCATTCGGCAGCATGGCAGTGATCGTGAAAGACCCCTTCATCCTGGAAGCTAGCTTTCCGTTCACCCCTGTTGTCGGTAGTTTCGCCGTCACCATAACAACTTCCTCTATGTGAAAATTTGGATCGCCAATCCTTCGCTTGTCAAAATTCCTCTTTTACTGGTTCTGGTGGTGTTCAATTTACTCTTTTTCCCTCCTCCTCAATTCCAACAGTTCTATCTTCTCAACCTATTCTGGCAACTTGGATGTTAGAAAGGTGTCTTTCGGCCGCCTCGGTGAGTATGCCAAGAGGAGTTGAGCTGGGTTTTTCCCGTTGTTCTGTTGATGGTGATGTTGATTGCCCTTTGTGCCCTTTTTACTCGTCCCAATCTCCACGTCACCTGCTGCTATTGTGAAAACAGCATTCAACAACGTACGGTTCAGCCTCTCGTACTGCCTGTTTGTCCTTGGTGTGGCTACCGCGTTCAACACGTGTTTTATCTCTACCTCCTGATAGAAATCGTCGAAGGACTTAGACGTAAAGGCTGTTTCCCTGTCCATGACAATCCACGAGGCTACTCTAAAGCTCTCAACTATCTCCTGTAGGCCTGCAATTATGTGTTTTGACTTTGTGTGTTCGAATTAGCTCCCAATTTATAAAAAATATTTTTAATGCATGAATGCAATTAAATACAATCGTAAAGTCAATATTAAATTTATATTAAAATTAAGATAAACTTAATGTTTACGGATTTAATATCTTTCGTTACAAACCTGTTTGAAACAAAGAAAATTTCAACGGGATATAAACTTATCAATGAATGAATTTTGCATAAAGCCTCCAATTTAAAAACATTTCAAACGAAATTACAAATTTAATACATATACAGAATTTGGTGAAAGCATCTACTATAGGCAGGATTTGTGTTTTATTCTTCTTGGTTTTTACGAATGGACCAACAAATCGATCTAGATGTAGAGTGTGAAAGGATCTCGCTACTTTGTCGATCGGGTGGAGCATCCCCATTTTCTTCGTTTCACCTTCCTTGTAGTAGAGGCAGCAGAGACACGACTTGACCTACTTGGATACGAAGCGTCGCATGCCTCCGTCGCTCCTGTGCAAAGTTTCTATGATCGTTGTGGCAAATCCTCATGGTATGAAACGAATGAAACACGGCACTAACCACCCATTCCCTTTCATTGTTCGCCTGTAGACTACCCCACTCCTCAGGTCATAGTTTTCAAAATACGACTTCATTCGACGTTCGGTCTCCTGATTTCAAAATTTTTCTTATCAGGGCGATGTCTGGGTTTTGAGCCTGTGCTACCTTGATCCATTCCGCGAGCGTGATGTTTATTGACAGAAATTCGACCGGGTTCCTGCTAAGGTAATCGACGAGCTGAATATGTCTTCCCGGCCTGTAGACGGTCTCGTAGTCCTAGTCTTGGAAAAAGACCCACCAAGGCGCAACCCACGGTTGGATCTTCTTTTTGTTGCTGCGGCTTGTAATGGCTATGCAGTCTGTGACAATTTTAAATTTGATTTCTAATAGGTAGGCGTGGAAAGTCTTCAGTTCCGTGTAGACCGCCAGCATCTACAGCTCGTAGGAGTGATATTTCCTGTCCGCCGGGGTGGTTTGTCAGGTGAAATAGACCACTATTCGTCACTTGCTACCTTCCTTTTATATGGGGATGGCCTTGATCTCTAAGGCTGACGCATTCGTGTATAGTTCGGTATCTAACTTCAGGTTAAATGAGGCCAGAATTGAACAAGACGTTAATGCCTCCTTCGGGTGGAAAATCCGTGCATCGGCGCGGAACGTCGTCACCCGACAGACGCCTAGCCCATGAAAGGCCCTCGCCGACCGAACCACCGCATACCGCAACCACCGGGCTGACGGCGGCCAAATGGCAAACTAGTTTTCTCGTAAGAAAACTACATTACCAATCTTTCTTTTTTTTATATACAGAATCACCGCCAGTTCAAAATATTTATTGTAATCACCGCAAATTCGGAATATTTATTAAAATTGTATAGAATCACCGCGAATTCAAAATATTTAATGTAATCGCCATAAATTAAAATGCTCGCGTAATCCACTGTGGATTTTTAGTTTATTGTATTTTTTTTATGATCTAATTAAATAATAAGTTCAAAATTTAGACTGCCTTACTATTTCTTCACCTCACCAAAACCCGAACCCTGACTCCTATATCTTAGCTTTATCCTAGAAAATAAAACCAAAATGTTACAAACCATTAAATTAAAAATTATAAGATAATTTATCAACGTTATCAAAATAGTAATACTTTAAATATATAATCATGCTTTTATTTTCATAATTTAGTGAATATTTGTATTCGAATTTGCCCTCGTTATTTTAACAAGAAAATTTGAAACAAAAGACTTAATTTAAATTAGAGTAAGGATGAAATTTAGATGAAAATAAAACGGGAAATTATTCAATTTTTACAATGCATTTATTTAATTTACCAACAATTAACTTTGGCATAAAAACCCTTATTGCTTGTAAGCGGGTTATTAATTATTTATTAATTATTATTAATTGGAAAGACGTCTACTGGTTCCTCACAAATGTTCTTTTCTTTGTTGCTGCTTCGGCCACGATTCCCAGACGTAGAGGTGCTATGAATCGTCACCGCCTCAATCACGTCTACGGATGGAAGTAGAAGTGTCGGCTATGCGAACAACGTTCGCTCATCATTCATTCGATGGCCATGTAGGGGGTGACTATAATCTGCAGAATAATACAACACATGGCTTTTCAAGCCGTTTACGACCTTAAATAAATTAAGTGATTACAAACAACAGGATTCCACAAGAAGATATTACAGCTTACTCTATACCAAAAAATACAGTAATGTGAGGTGCATAAGTTTTATGAAACTGAACTTTGTGCTTCAAGCGCAAGCGATCATTAATTTTCAAGCTCTTACCACCCAAGCTCCACAAGGCCTCAAGTTTAAAATTATCTAAAAAATTGTCGTATTTGCTGACCATATCCTCGTATTCATGAAGAAATTTGAGTGTCACTGTACAGTAAATTATCATATGCTGTAATAGACTCGACTAAAGTCAAATAAAGCGTAATTTTTATAAACAATAGTGCAAATGAAATATTTCTCATTAATATAAACTTTAAATTTACAACGCTATCTTTATTAAAATATTATGTATGATTTACAATCATACTTACTACATTAGATATAACGGAGCATCGCATCTGCTTTTAATTAAATTTTACTAAATATAATTTCTGTCTGTTGGAATTGGAGAAGATTGTCTTGCACAGTATTACTTGGTTTCGTGTATCTATGATAGCGTTTTTTATATATAATTCATTCACGAAGTATCGAGTTTTTTTTTCATTTTGCAACTATTGGTCGTAGAAATTTGGGATGGGTCTTAAAATATTGACAAACTCTCTCCTCATTTGTCCCTTTTTTTGATGGTTTTTTCGATAATTTGAAGCGGCAGGATTCTACTTCGCGCAAAGAGTGTTTTTCAGTTTTTTGACACGACGCGTTGAAGCGACTATTCCAACAGCGTTACACGTTAAAGTTTTATTTGCAATTAATAAAAAACAGTGTGGAAAGGTATAAAATGTTGCAAGAAGGGTATCGACATAATTGCATGTCAAATATACAAAGTGGAAAATGACACAGAATTTTGAAAGAAGGCCGAGAAAGAATCATCGACGACTCTCGATCTGGGCGCCAAAAAAGCTTTCGAATGGTTAGGAACACCCGGCGCGTGTTAGAAATTTTAAATTTCGACTATCGATTAACAGATAAAGCAATTCAGGAAAAACTGAATTTAACGTAATCTACAGTGTACAATACAGTGCAAAAAAATTTATAAATGTGAAAATTTTTAAAAAACATCAAAGCTGAAAAGTTTGAAGATGCCTTTGAAATTTGGAAATCATGCCTTTAAAAATGCATTGATTCAGGAGGAAATTATTTTGAAGAATTTTAAATTTTTATTTCACACTGTTTATAGGTCCACCAATAAGTCATATTTCAAAAAAAATGATAAGAAATTTTTTTTTTTTTAATCTTTGAACAAAACATTCTCGCGTAGTGGTTTTCCATTAATCGCTTCAGCGCGCCGTGTCAAAAATTTGAAAAATACCCTTTGGACGAAGTAAAATCCTGCCGCATCTAATTATCGAAAAAACAAAAAAAGGAACAAATGAGGAAAGAGTTTGTAACATTTTAACATTTTAAGACCCCTCCCAAATGTCTATGACGAATAGGCGCAAAATGAAAAAAACTCGATACTTCGTGGATGAACTATACTAGGTGCCTGATAATAATTTTAAATTTTGTTAATTTAAGCTTATTTTTCATATTTATAGATTTTTTGATTTTTCGGAATTATTCATTCAATGCATTTAAGCTTTGTACCATTAAATCATAAATATTACTATTTTTTTCTATACCGTTTCACAGTTAAATTATAAACAATCAATTTCTATTTTCGAGAATTAATATTGTTATTTTATTTCTCTATAAACTCTGACAAGTGGAAAACAATTAACTAATGTACTTTAAAATTTAGTGTCAGCAGAAATATCTAGAAAAATTTTATTAAAATCATATATTTTAATAAAATGAATATTGTTCGGGACTCGTCGAATTTCGAAAGGAAATCTAACCGAGGAGTCCCTCGCAGCTGCAAATATTAGGCCTGAGCAATTGTAAATCATCAACGATGATTTACAATTGCGGGCCAGCTGGCCGGGTACGCCGTCGAAATAGGAAATATCTAGGAAAGGCGGGGGGTTCATCGGCGTCGGGGGCGGCGTGAAAAGTACTTGCGTACTGAAATTCTTCTAGTACGCAGCACGACAAAATTTCTCTGTCGAGAATGATCGAATATTAAAAGAATAAGCGAGATTGTAACCAATTGATAAACCTGTTTTCAATCAGGGCAGTGCGTTTGCTTAGCGGTTGAAATTATCAATTTGTGAAACTTTACGGTTCCTCGCGCGGCGGACAGGTGGAAGTGCTGTGAGGTGTTTTGAACGAAATCGTAGGAGACGAAGCGTCAGCATCCCGGCGCTTAAAGTATTCACCTTCAGCGGCGGTGAATACTCGACCTGCAGGTTCTCTAACTGCGGGGAGAAGCAAAGATCAAGGATCGGCGGAGCCTACGCGGAGGCTGCGAGATCGATCCGGCGAGGAATCGGCGGACGGCTTTTTTCCTCCGACACGGAGATTTTTTTATGCCAAGGCGGCGGTAATAGTATTTTTTTTAATAAATTTCTTTTATATTATTAGCAGCGAACAAAAATCCTTGTGGAATTTTATTTACTCACCCTTCCTTAAAATATATATTTATCACTTTTAATATTAATTTTGAATTAAATAATAACGCAAAACAAATATTTTTCTTAATTTCACATTATATATTTAAAGTAAATTCTTTTTTAATTACTATATTTACTTTACTACTTTTCTATTATTGTAAAATTTGAGTTGCAATATTATACTTTACAATATTGAAATAGTTTTGAAGTAGTTATTTTAAATGTTATATGTTAATAACAAATTCTTTATTATAATTAAAAAAAAATATATTTTTAAGAATAACATTTTGTTTGAATAATTAATTATATTCAATAATCAATCGTTTCAAATACTAATTGTTATATTAAATTGTAATATTACCTATTCAATATTATTAGTATGTTTCATTAATATATTGTTAGATGAGATGACTTAATCTACTTGCCTACATGAAATACCGTCTATTATTACATTATTATTAGTACTTACATATATTATATTAACCAAAAAATTTATTGCACATATAAAATAAAATTATTTCTATGCAATTAATATATTTTAAATTTTATGATAAAATTATATTTTAATATTTCAATACATTTTTTAATTTAATAATATGATAAATATGCTCAAAGATGTAATATGTTAATTATTACTACGAAAAACATAAGAATTATAATATTAAAAATATGGAAAATGTAATGTTAGATAATTTATTATTTTAAGCTTAATATATATAGTATAATTTTATATAATTATTAATTATAATTATAATAATTAGTATCAACATAAAAATTGTAAATTTATGATTGAAAACGTTAAAAAAATAATTGTAATAGTATATTAATGTCATTTATAATTTAAAATTCATTTTAATGTACAATGAGTTTTTATAATTATAATATGTACCAAAATTAAAAAAAAAAAAAAAAAAAAAACAAACAATATGCTTTAAAATTTTTCTTGTTATACGTGTAAATATAATTAAACATCTGCAAAGGAGCGTCTGATTTTCATTTACCATTGTAGATATAATATAAATGTTGGAAACTAAACCAATCAAATTAATTTGTAATTATTTATGATTAAATGTGCACATTTGTACAATTCTGTTTTATTTAATTTCTGTTTTTTTATTATCTTTACATAACTGAGAAATAAGTATTTAATTATATATTATGTAAAGGAAGTACACTATTGGAATCATACCATACTGTAGTTGTACATGTATATATTGTACGTGTACCCACTATATATGTTATTGTATACAATATTTAATGTACTTATAAATCAGAAATAATATTATAGTAGTAACAATTTGAAAAATTAGTTACTTACAAATGAAAATATTGTTTATTTTATTTTAATTATTTCTGAGATTTAATAATACTTTGTTTTTTTATTTTATAGACTTAAAATTTTTAATATTATTTATATAATAAAACAAATAATATAATTTTTAATAAAATATATTATGATTAAAGTAAAGTTATTGTGATCATTGAATTTCCGATTTTTTATCATTCGTTTCTGGAGCTTGAAATTTTTATTTCTAGTTATATTATATTTAAAGTTTTTTACAGATTACATGTATTACATCAACAAAATTAAGTTTAAATTATTCAGAAATTTACATATTATATATTACTTTAATTATATTTAAAATATATGTATTATTATTTATATTTGTGGATAAAAAATTAATATTCCTTTTCATAATAATTTTATTAATTGTATTATTTATCACGTAAATATAAAAATCTAAATTTTTAACTTTTATTATTTGACAAGGTAACAAGAGGTATCTTGTTAAAATGTTTTAAATTGTCAAGTTGATTTAAATTACACCCTAACCTTTATACGCAGGTCATGTGTAGATATGAAATTGTAAGGAAAAGGTAATTTTTGCTTTAAAATTTTATTGTATTTCTATACCGGTAAATATCATCTACAGCTTTTTAAATATGCTTTAAATAATTTTAATTGTAAACTATACTTAAAATAATGTTTTCTATAAGAGATATTGATTTATACAGAAAATTAATTTTACATTTTTATTTAAATTAATGGTAGATTTTAATCAAGCATTCAGAAATTTCTATTTTTCTGTTTATTTTATGGTAGATAGTCTATTAAATTGTAGATTTAATAAAATAGACTATTGTATTAAACATAATAAGGATATTGTGATGAATATTAAAAGATAATGTTAGTTAAAAAAAACCTTGTTATTAATAATAAAAAAACTTCAATAATATTCAATAACTTCCATAATTCTTCAATAATAAAAATGATTTGTAATTAGATGTTAAATGTTTTCAAAAATCATTATGAATAAAGTAATGCTATTGAAAATATTAAACGTAACTACTAAACGCATTTTAAAAATAATTTTTCTTCCTATTTAATAAATTTTTTTTATTAAATATGCAAAATACAATTACAAGATAATTGTTGAATATTTTGGGTTTATTTTTATCAATAGCAATTTAAAACATTTGAATTATTGTAAAATATTTATAGAATTTAATTTTTATAATCAATGAATTGTTCAATCAATTAATCTTTATCTAACTCATATAATCTATAAAATATGAATTAAAAATTATTTTAAAAAACTCTCCATATCGATTATATTAAAAATAAGAAAATTTTTCATTAATACATTTTTAAAATATTATTATTAAAATAATAAGTAATTATATTCGAAATTTTTTATAAATGTTATTCTTTCTATTATCCAATACTTATATAAATGTTACCATATTTTATTTCTGTTGTAAAATTTTAATTCTATATACTAATACAAAGTAAACTTACTTATTGTTTTTTTAAATAAGCAATAAAATGTGAGAAAAATATGTAGAAATTAATTATGTGTATATAACAATGTTATGTATAGATAGGTAAGAATATAATAATAGGTAAAGTAAATTTGAGTTTTCCGAACACGTTTTTCAATTCTTTCTTTGAGTTTCTTTACAGTTTTCCTTATCTGCATGTGCTAAATTGTTATTATATTCATTTCTCTCAGTTTAATTATGATTATAGAAGGGAAAAAAGTATTTAAGTCTTAGTATTCTGTTGAAAAATCTATTACAAAGCATTATAATTATTTTTTATTTTAACAATAAATATTTTATTCATTAATTTTGATACATTAAGTAATTATATTTATATTCTCTGAGTATTTAAAATTCTGAGTATTTAAATTAGATGAAAAGTTATTTTATTTGAAAATTAAATAATAAATTATAAATATATCATTCAATAAATTATTTAAAAAAATATATTAATTTATTAATTTATTGATTTAAAAAACATCATTATTTATTTTTTATGTCAAAATGTAATAAAATGGAAATAAATAAATTTTTTTTTAATATTATTTAATATCGCGACATCTTTAGTTTAAGTTGAATTTGAATATTTCTTTGTAATTTCAGTAATTTCAATTAGTCTATCAAAATCAAATTTTATTTTTATACAGAAATTTTACACAAAATTAATATTTTAATTTAAATTTTATAATATATATTGAAAATATTAGAGATAGTAAAAAATACTATTATTGTTAATATTAATTAAGAATATTTTGAAATAATAATAAAGCAAAAAATTCATGAATCGAACCATAAAGTACTGATTTAGACATCATAAATTAAAGAGAAATAAATGGATCTGTAGATATTTTTTTCTATTAGGTATATACCTTTATTAAGAAAATAAAATAAAATATATAATAAATTTTAGAGACTAAAATAAAAATGGTGGTGATTTCAGTTCGTGAACAATTATTTTTCTATATTTTTCCATATAAATTATATTTAAAATTCGGGTTAAATACTTTTTCTTGATAAGATTTTTTGAAAGATTCTTATGCGTGCAAATAAATATTGTACAAAATCGCTTTTTGTAAAATTATGTCATTAAATAAATATAATAAGAGTTAAAATCTATTTATTATGTTATTTTAGGAAAAAAGTTCTTAGGCTAATAGATAGCCAAAGTTTTTAAATAATGAACTTTAAGATTAAAGAAACTGTATATTTAAAAGTACATACATGTACATGTTTCTTTTAGTCGCATTGCATTTATTTCGATCGCACAAAATTTATGATCGATAATAATAAATATGAAAAGTAATGCTTGAATCGATTTTATTATATATATCTGTATATCTAAATATTTAAAGCTAAGTAGTTTAAAATTCAGCTAATTAATTTTAAATTAATGGTTTTTTATCAAATACTTTATTAATAGTAATAAAATAAAAAATTAATTAATGTATTTTCAATTAATTTTTATCTCATTAATTTAAAAAAATGTATATATTTCTGACAAACAAGTAAGTAGTTATTTTGTGTACTTTTCAGCCGAAAGGAAAGCATCTTTTTGCAATTTAATTTGAAATTGTATTAAAAATGATTCAGCATACATTTTAAAGCATTGTCAAATAATATAAAGATATAAGAATCCATGAATGATGAGAAAATTTTTTGATATTTTCAATATGAAATATTGTTATAAATGATTAATTTTTTATCATTAAGAAACTATTGTAGTAAATAAACTATTGTAGTAAGTAAATTTATAACTCATACCCGTGTTTAATCCCTGCCTCACTATCCACCTTCCAAAGATGTTGACATGATTTCTCCGAGACTCGATATAAGAGAAATTTTCCTGTCAGTAGATAAGAGATGGGTGTCTCTTGCTCGGTTACATCCGAGATCGCAAATGCCCTAATCTAACATTTATCTCGGCAAATCATGCGAATCGGTCGAGTGTCAGGCGTAGTGCGTGCGTGTGCCGTGGCAGGAGCAAGGGACGTGCACGCACACGCACGCACTTGAACAGCTGCGCGCGCCCACGCACACACGGACAGTGACGTGATAAGGCGCTTGCGCGCCCTCCTCCCTTTACACCGCTCCGTTCTTCGGGTCAACGGCAAAGTTCTCTGGTAGTGCGCTCAGAGTCAGTCTCGTCGCAAGTTTGTTGCACGCGCTCCCATTCAACCGCGATAGAGCATCCGATGACAAACTCGAACCACCGGCTACTCTCCAACTTACCTTACTACTACCATCCCCGAGTGGTAACAGACAACAAGCTCTCGGTACGCAGCCAAGATCGGCCCGGAAAACACCTCGCTCACGCGAAACAATAAACTCTGGATCTTTGGTTGTTTGCTGTGCCGTTGTCGCGTTGCATCATCCACGCGGTCCCCTTTTATTCCATTTTAAGGATTATTTTATTGACAATCGTCATTAATCATGTCCCATCGATCACCTCGGATTATCCTCTTTTTTTTTTTTTTTTTATTTGATATTGTTACGTACTATTTAACTGCATTAATTCAATGTCACTTCAATTCTTCCATATAACAAATCATGCGATTCTTATAATTTTATCAAATTTGTTAGCGTGTCCAATGAAAATGAGGATGCAATGTTTCGATAAATATAGTAATGATTTTTAAATAATCATATGTGTCACCTTTTCACTTCTTCAGGATAAATCATAAAGTGTTGGTTGCTGAGCATATTTTTCTTTATAAGAAGGAGAAGCGTTTTCCACTGATATGTTTGTTATGGATTATATTTGTTGGACTTGGACAAGAGGTAGGTGCAAAATATATAATATAATATTTTAGAAAGGATGTTATAAAATAAAAGCTACGATAAATAATGGATCATAATAGAGTAGGCAACAAATACAATGTGCTGGATCATCCCTACTTAGTCATAAAGTTTTATAGATACACATATTATTTATCGGGTTTATAACACATTGATACTTATTTCTTAAAATACAGAAATATATTATTAAAGCAGGAAGTGCATAGTCTTAAAATAATTAATGACACAAGTAACCAGCATTCAATTAACAATAGCTTTGCAAATTTATAGATTAATTCCAAACAACAAATAAATAAGTTTTATGCAATCTCATATTATCCATTATTTTGCTAAATACAAAAAATTTTTCGTATCAACACCATTTTAATTACATTATAATTTATTCCAATTGTTCTGATCTTTATTATTATTAATATCCTTCCTGCCAGATTTAATTACATTAATTAAAATATATTGTTTCTTCGGTATATATAAAACTATTTCACTTCTATGCATTTATTTCTCATTAAAAATTTGTTATAAATAAATATTTAAATACTATAAATTTGAAACTTTTATTAATCACAAAATATTAAAAAACTTTATGATGAAAAAAAAATTAAATAATGTATTTGAAAAACATAATTAATTAATATTAGAAGCTGTATAATTTAAAGTAATTATTAAAAAAACATTTAAATTTAAAGAATAAATTTTTACTATTTATTATATCTAATTTTTATTTTTAATGTAGATCATGATCATTAAAATAATTATTATAATAACCACAAAGATTAATCTGAATGAGAAAATGTCACTTGAAATTTGTTAGAAATTTTATAATTTTAAAAGTGAAACAGGACATATATTTCAAATATGATTGTATCAAATACCCTACATAATTTATATACTTTGTTGTAAGAATCCTTGCACGGACATAGTGAATAAAAATTTAGATAAATTTTTCGCCAATATTTCGATAACAGTATGTTGTTCTCCTCGAATCATAAATATATAATATAATAGATATTCGATGTTCATGATGTAAATCCTTTCATCAGCTGCATAATATTTTAAAATATAAGAAATACATTTATAAATGTGTGCATATATTTGGCAGTAGGAAGTTTGTCTATTATCTAAAATAAAAAATAACATTTTGAATCTAATGAAAAAAGATTAAAATTAATTAAATATTGGTCTCTTCTGAAAAATGAAATTATTTAAATTTAAAAGCACGTTATGTCTTATTTAAATAAAAAAATATATATTAATTCTATTTAAAATAATAAAGTTACTGATTTTTATAAAAATCTATTAAATATTAAATCGAGTTTTGGCAATTACTTATTTAATTACATATTTTCTTTGATATTCTATAAACATTATTATTTTATTATTAAAAATTGATTTTAAAAATATTTTCTTATTTCATTAAATTCAATTAGTTACATTAAATTATATTAGTTAATAACATCGATTATACGCTTAAGTATAAGTTAACTGTATTCTCATGTACTCTACATATTGATATTAATATTATTCACTATATGACTATCTTCATTTCATTTCACACGTATTAATTCAATGAATTTTATGGAAGTTTTAATGTAGTATGATGATGCTTGTTGTGTAAATTCTTATAATCTTAGATTTTACTTTACAATTAGTAATTTAAATTTAAGTATTTATTCATTCATTTATTTATAATTAAAAAGAAATCTTTTAATATTACAAAATATAAACTAAAGTAAATTTTAATATAAAAAAATTAAATATCAATTTACGAAACTATTTTTAAAAAACTAATATTTTTAAACACTTAATCTGTAATATAATATTAATTTTATAATAATTTTTATATCTTTAATCTTTTTTCTATTGATTACAAATTTATTTTATATAAATTTATGAATATATTTTAATAGTTCTAGTTAAATAAATTGAAAATGGTTGAATCGCAGTTTTTTAATATTTTATACTTAATTTTTAAATAAAAAATGTATATATTTTTCTATATTTTATATTATATTTTTATAAATTTGAATAAAATAATTAAATTATTTTTTTGCCTACTAGGCATTACTTAAAGTTCATAAAAAAATTATTTCAGTCTTATAGTACAAAATACATTAAAGTTTTATAATTTTTAAACGCGAAAAGATTTCGTATGCATAATTTAAATTTTTAAATTAAAATTTGTTAGGAATAATATTATGTAGTGAACCACTGGTAAATTAGGATCTTTAATTCAATCGTCAAGTTTAAAATTAATGTTTCAAAGGTATACACATATGCTCACCCATATATATAGGGATTAAAATATGTGTTTTTCAATATTATTGATGAAATTAATTCAATTCATTTCAATTTTTAATGAAAAAGAATATTGGGTAAAGTAAAAATTTCAATTATTTATTAAGTTGATCATTAAAGAATTTTAGTAAATCAAATAATCACATATATATGATTTAAATGTTCACACATATGAACATAAAATATAATATCATAGGATCAGTAGAGAAATAAAAAAGTTTAATTGCTCTCGAGCTGTTACCTTTAATCCAGCATTGAATCATTCACCGATTAATACTTCAATGTATAGTGAAACGATTTTTTTTAGTTATATTAGTGAACATTTTAGTCTATCGACCAAGTAATTTCATTTATTTTTTTCCATTTTCTTACGCATACAAGTAAAAAAGAATTTTGTAATGACAGAGTTTCCAGCAATCTCATTAAGCTTGGATTTTTTATTTTCACAAAATTATCTCAAAGTCTTTCCTCTAGAAAATTTGTTTAAAGACTGTTAATGTGCCTTTAAATATATATTTAAAAATAATAATTAGATAATTATAAAAGCACATTGAAAAATCCAATATCTTTGCATATGAGTATTACTATATAAGTATTATGAATTCTAATTTTTAGATTCACATCTCTATAACGAAAAACTTTAATTTCATTTTTTGTATTTAAATATTAAAATAAAAGTAATATGTATGCCAGTCTTATTTCATCATTCATTATATTTAACAATAATGAATTTAATGTATAAAATTTTTATAAATGTTAATAATGTACACATTGTAAAATTTGATCTTTTGATTTTTATGATTTGTCATTTTTATTTTTGTATGATATATTTGAACCGAGTTAATTAATTACATCAATTCATTTAGTACTCCAATCTTATTTATTTATTTCGGTGAACTTTTACTGAACAATTTATTCATGCATAAATTATGAAATCAAAAAATATTTAAAAAATCATTACATTGAATTATTTATAAGGATAATAATATTCAATAATTTTTAATTTAAGAGTAAATTTTATAAAATACATTTAAATCAGAATTTACAGAATTTGGTTACTATAGTTATTAATTTGAAAGGGATTTTAAGTTTGAGAATTAAAAAAATTTTTTAAAAAGTAATTTTATACTTTGGTTTATATATTTATATTCAGATAAATTACGTTTAATATTATACTATTTAAATTATCTAATTCCTTAGTATTTTAAGATATATTTTAAAATAAACTATAAATAACATTTATGTATTATGAGGACTAATTAATAATTTACTATTAATTTATTATTATTTCAATTAGAAATTTATTTTAGTATTTACTCAAAATCAAAGAATTTGAGCTATTGTTAGATAAAGTACTGGTTCTAGTCAATAATAATTAATTTAATAAAATTTGAACGATAATAAATTTTTTTTATGTATCTATAATATTTCCTTCTTTTTTTAAATATTTAAGTTTACGTAAATATATGAATTCACTTTAAAATACGTATATACATGTATGAATTTTTTAAATAAACAGAAATAAATAACAGATATAACATTAAGAACTATTAACTACATAAGAGTATTGGATATAAAATTAATTAAAATATCGTATTTAATTGAAATTTTTAATTGAAAGATACTATTTAAATATTATAAATGCATCAATAATAAAAAAAATTTAAAGAATATTAGTTACTTTGAAAAGTTTTATGATAATATAATATTTAATGCTGACATATTTATGCAAGATAAAATTTTTTTTTTAGTTGTGAATAAATTGAACAAACTTTAATATCTTGAGTTTTTTTTTATTATATATATTTTAATAATAAAACTATTTAAATCATACTATCATTTTTAATAGAATATGGAGAAATCTTTTTATAACTGTAAAATCAATAACGCTTGATAATTTATAATTTTGAAGTGTGAATTAAAGTCACTGACACATAATATAAATAACTCATATTTATAAATTATTTCTAATTTAAATACTTATTTAAAACTCTTAGGAAAGTTTCATTTTAAACATTATAAATAACAAAATATTTTTCTATTTAAGTGATCCTAAAATTTAACTAAAATTTTTATATTATTTAAATTATTTTATTAAATGATGAAAATGTTAACATAAAAATTGAATTAAAATAAAAGTATAATTATTTTTAAATTTTTAATTTATCGCACATTTCTTATGTTACTTTTTAATTATTAAATTATAGCGCAAGAATTAAATCTACGTTAAATATAAAAGAATCATGAGTCTGAAGATTGTAACGTTAAAAGTATTATAAAAAATTGAACTTTTTTAAAAATAAATATTTTTTTAAAAAAAAAAACAATGTAGTACACATCGCATATTGATAAAATGATTAAATAAGTAATATTTTCTTTAAAAAGAATGATTTATAAAATTAGAATATTTTTATTTATTTTAAAATTTTCTTGAGTGCATATGACTTTTATGATTTATTAGAATCTAAAAAATATTTTATAAATATAAAAAATTATATTTTTATAAATTATATTTTTATATTATATTACTTGTTTAGAATCTATTTATTATTATATATCTAAACAATAAATATCTAGAAATAGTACATAATTACATAATTTTAAAAATAATTCTCAATACTATTTTAAATATTAGATAAATTAAGTCTTTAAAATTATTGAATTGGAATATTAAATTATTTCTATTATTCTTTCTTCTTTCAGAAATAAACAAAAAAAAAAGTTTTATATAAATTTTATATACAAATTTTGATAAAATAAATTAAGTACATATTATTTATTGAATTTTCAATACTTATTTAAGAATAAATATATCAATTATGTTTTTACAATACATTATGTTAAATAATAAATTCTCATCAATTATAATGGTGTATCATTAAGTCAAATTATTTTGTTAGTATTTTTTCAATAATTGTATTTGTTATTAATTTTATATTATGATATTATTTTATAAGTTATTAATAAACTTGATTAAAAATCATAGATATGTTTTAGATTTTTGAATAATTTATAGCATATAGCATAAAATTATATCATCTCTACTGAACTAAAATTAATTAATAATTTAAATAATTCCATGATATAGAAATTTGTATTTAAACAAAAATTTTAATAGATTATAAATCATCATATGCTAAATATTATTATAAGATTTTTCATAAAAAATTGTACGCAATAAATTATTTTTAATTTCAATAATATGATTTGAATTTTTTATTTGTATTAGTAATAACTTTTAATTTCAAGGATATTTCCATGAAAATTATGGAGTAATTAATTTTATATGGGATTTATATTGTACAGTGTTACTTTCAATACAAGTTTGTTTTTTTGATGTTTTTATTGTTTTTTAAAATTGTGATGGTAAAACCGTATTTTATTTGTAGTTTTAAATAAATACAAAGAAATTAACTAATAATGATTTTTATTTTTATGATTTTTCAATTATTCTGGATTTAAATATACAAATTTTTCAATATCAATTGTTTAATATTTTCTATATTTTTAGTTATAACGACAATATTTTTTTAATCTTAGTGAAATACTTAATCGAATAAATAGGAACATTATTTAGATAGAAGTTTATCTTTTCAACGTACCAAATTATGAATAAAAATTTCTATAAATAGCTATCAATTTGTTTAAAGTTAGACAGATTTAAAATTTCAAGAATTTAATAAAGGTACAATATTCTTTTTTTTCCATTTTTAGAGGACTAGCATAGGCTGACATAGATAAGTCTCAAGTAATAAATAAATTTCTGAAATTACTAAAATTTTAATGGACAACTTTTAAAATTTATATGATTGTAATTTTACAATGATTTTAAGAAGCAATACCATGTTCGTGTTGGGATTAAAAAGTTTTGTAACTATACTCGTATGTATGAATGCTTTTATATAAGTGGATTAATAGTACGTATGAAAAGTAATATATTTATACAAAATTTATGTAAAGTATCTAAAAATTTATAGTATAATATTATTTCATTTATTATAATTATTAATTAAAATATTTATCGTTATAAATTTTATCTTAGCTAATTGTAGATATGTCATTGTTATTTAATCTTCTATACAATTAAATATAAATTTTCATGACACTTATTTATGATAATTAATTTAATTTTCGACATTTAATATTTGCAATTTATAAATCTTAGATTATATTTGATATAATATTTTTTTTTTAATAAATCAATTTTTATTAATATTATACAAAATTAATTATTTAAATTTATAACGTTTTAAATAGAATCATGGTTGATTTAAATTATCTAAAAAAATTAAAATATATAAAATCATTATGATTCGTATGTAAATAAATTTATATGTATATTTATGTATCAAAATTATTTCAAATTTTTTTAGGATAGTTCAAATTTTATTTTTAAACTACATCTATTTATTATTTGTAATGTTACAGAAAATTAGAGAAGATTCTTTAAGGAATTTACTAGAAAGCATATTAATTAAATTATGTCTTTCATAAAATACTTATCATGTCCTACTTTGTTTTAAATATAAATGTATGTTCTTAAGAAAGAAATAACTCTAGCATGTTATATTAATAACAAATAAGTACCTATTATTTTTGATTTTTGAATTTTTGAATTTTTCAGTAACTAAAACTCGAGATTAAAAATTTTAATAACTTCAACCCGTAACGAAATATATGCATTGTATGCTTATGTTGATTGGAAATCGAATGTAATTTATTACTAAACCACGAGCATACCGAAATATTTATGTATATTATACATTTTTTTTTATAGGTATATTTTTTTTTATAGTGTCATACATAGATTAAATATTTTTTTTACTATTTTTATTATAAAAATAAATAAGATTTTAATAAACATAATATTTTCTATTTTGATAAAAGAAGTTTTTCTATATGTAACCAATTTTATATCATCTATATTGATTATATTGTGTAGAATTATCAATTTGGCAGTGTTTACTAATAGATATTGTTAATCATAAATTGAGTTTTTGAATATTCTTTGCAAAAATGATAAATGTAGAAAAGAATGTTAAGCAACCAAGATCAACAGCAACAACACGTTAGTTTTTTGTACACAAGGAATGACGACCCTATAAAATGATTAGTTTTTTTAAAGCACAAAGAAGGATTGAAATTTGAACAATAAATAAATAAAATATTGTGTGCATAATTTGTTTCCTACATGCAAATATATGACATAAAAATGAGGAAAAAATAAATGGCAAACATTTAGTGATATTATTATACTTATCTAATCGATAAAATTTTAATGCCTTTTTTAAATTTTTTTTTTAATTGAACATAAATGTTTTATGAAATAAAGAATCTTGAAAAAAAAAATTATTTTTTTTATGATGGAAAAAATAAAGGTATACGTATGTCTATTTACAGTTTCTTTATTTTCAATTTTTATCAATAATTTCTATTTTAATTATAACCTTTTTAAGTTTATTGAGAGACAAGGTTATATGAAAATGAATTATTTGATTTTAATATTGAAAATGTAATTATAAGTGTACATAAAGACAATATACAAATTATAAAATAAATTGATCAATTAAATATATACATTTAATTTAAAACAAAAGAAAAATGTAGAAGAAAATTAAATAAATTAAGTAACATTATAAGTAGTTGGCTGTATGCTCTGAAAGCATTTATGATAGGGCTAAAACAGTAAAGGCCAATACCAAAGAAACGGCAGAAAATCAATCTTGTGGTTGTCAAGTACTTATATAATGATAAATATAATGATAATACATATTTAAATCATTGAACTTATTATCTTTAATTGAGTGTATTTCCATCAATCGTATTTTTTTGTACAAAAAGCTTTTTATTCCCAAACACATTGAAATAAATTGATTTCTTTTACATATATTATTTGTAAGTCATTTAAATTTTTACAAAAATTTTTATTATATTTAATAAATAAAAACTTATTTTCTCTATTACGTATAATATCTATTCTTTATATAAAAATAATGATTTATATCTAATATAATAAAGATAAATTAAATTTACGATATTAAACGTAGGACACAATTGATGAAATAAGACAAGTAATTTTTAGTAAAATAAAGAAATGCAAGTATAGTTTATAATTTTAGTTTTAATATATATCTATAACAGATATCAGGAATATCTATGTTTATGAGCTTATATTATTCCTATTGTAAATTCCAAAAGACTCTTAGAGAGAGCTGGACGTGAGCTGAGGAGCGTGAGTGATTTTTAGGGGTTTTTCTAGGCTTTCCCCGCCTAGAATGTGCCTTATGTGGAGGAAAATAAAATAGAGCAAATTCTGACTAGCTGGAACGATGAGCGAGGTTGGTCAGAGGAGCTTCCCAAATGAGAACCTAGGTAAAAGTAATCGTAAACTATACATGTAGATATATACGTGTAAATTTAAGCTATGTGATGGCAAAAAGATACCTGGCTTATCGTCTATCGAGATAGGTATCTGCGGAAAGGGAAAGCTAGACGTGCGGGAAGACTTCAGGTGACTCTCTGAGGGCTTAAAGTCTATCTAGTTGGCGCAGGTATAGCGTAAATAATAATAAGTAAGATAATAAATAAAATAGATATGTACGGCTTTTCCGCTTTGAGAAAATGGGCGATTTTTGCCAGGGCGTAAATTGAACTGTAAAATCTTAGTGCGTCAGAAAATGTTTAAAGGTTTGAACAAGGTTCAGCTGGAGAGGCGCCAGATAGAGTGTCACGATAGATTCAACTGTTGTTAGAAGCTTCAAGTTTCATCATCCCTCCTAATCTCCGACTTTATATAAATGTTTACAAGTAAACCTATTTGTCAGATTTTCTAAACTTTTTACTTTGAAACTGATCATCTCCGGAATACCTTGCTTCCCAATTCCTCCTAGTCCTAGGCCCAACATTTCACACAATCCAAATTTTTACACCTGTATTATAATCATAATTGCTTGATATAATAATAGCAGTTAATAGGTGTAAATATTTAGTATATACGCTATTCTAAATAACATGTATATTATGTTACATAATATTTTCTAAATTTATTATTAATACACAAAAAGTATAGGTACAATAAATTATCGTTATATTAAGGATTTCCTATTCTTTACAATATATAAAATAATACTTCAATTTATGTAACAAGTTATTATAACTTGTGTCATAATTATGTTTTTAATAATATGAATTTAATATATAATCAATAATATGTGCGTAATATAAAAATCTTTATACATAAAACTACTTTTCTATAATAAAAATATAATAAATAATATATATTATTAATATGCAGAAAATATTAATAGTCACATACAAGTAATTGTTAATACACCATTACTGATAATTGTTGTGGTATTTTAATTTTTTAAATTCGATAATATTATCAAAAAATAATTTTTTTCACAAAAATTTCTTTTCTTTTTAATTTCAATTACTGAATACATATGAATGGCTCCTTGTATAAGATTAATAAATTGTACACCATAATAGTTTTCATTATTTTATCTTCAATAAAATAATGATCTATTTTTAATAATCATTATTTATTGATGTTTCAAGAGCATAAATATTTTATAGAGCATTAAAGCACATTTTAATAATAACTTTTTAAATTATATCTGCAGTATTCTTCTTTTCTTTCATATCTGATGTTGATGTAGGTACAAAATTCCAAGTTTTATGTATATATAAGAAGTTTAAATTTAATATATAAACACAGTGTTTGTATCTTTGAATAAATATCTAAATTAATTACAATACAATAATTTAATAAAATATATAATTTTTAAAAAAAATTACATTTTATACGTTGTTAATTTTGGAATGGAGGATTGGTTGATTTTGGAAGATAATTGAAGAAAAGGCACTTATTTGGCAAGCCACAAACAATCACTTTATTCATCAGCTGATCACAATATTACAACATTGCACAATCCTGAGGTGTCAGCGCAATTGACCTTACAATAATTTCTCGCGCGCAATTAGGCTGCCGAACTTGGCCCCGCCCATCGCGACTCGATTTTCATCTATTATTTCCCCGAATAAAGGGGCGGTTGATCTTATTGTTTCAACCGTTACGACGTCTCGAATTTCCGATCAAACATATTTTCCGACCCCACGTCCTTGTACATTCACACCTCAATCATTTCCCTAGGCATAAAAAACTCCCGGCTTGCCGACGGGAGAAAAAGCCGAAACAATCTAAACGCACATTCTTATGTATTGACACAATATTGCAATGTAAAAATGACGGTACGTCTTCGTCTCCAGAAATTATAGACAGAGCGAGAAAAGGTAACGGGTCATGTAACGCGAAAGAGAGAGAGAGAGAGAGAGAGAGAGATAGTGAGATTGTAGGGCTCGACCGAGTCATGCTCGCGAGGAAAGGAGAGAGAAGATGAAGACGTCCACGAGTGCGTCTTTCTGAACACACACACACACATTCCTACGCATCTGTAAACATACTAAAACGCAACCCTTCCCATTTCACACAAACGGCGGAGCTATACGTAAGTTCTATGTGCCACTTTGCTCCACACATACACACGGCCAGCGCACAAAACAAAACTGCGCATTTTATAGGCCCTTTTTAATGTTTCATCAATTTGCGGGCGTCCTCGCATCCAAGACGTACGTCTATTGGAACCAATGCCCAATTCCATCCCTAACATACGTTCTACTGAACAAATGATGACTTCAAATATCTACCTGTTTCAATAAAGTTTGACAATCTGTCAAATTATAAAGAAATTTTTTAAAAATAAGAAAAGATTTAATTTGTGCAATCATTAAGTACTTTTTCCGATAAATTTGAGTCTATATTAAAAAAAGTACTAAATAAATATTAAAAGTTTTCATGTTAATAAATAATACAATTTAACACTGTATCTCATATTCAAAAACAGATGAAACATGTAAAAGTAATGAAGTATAAAGTGAGCATTCTATACAGTTCTATAACGTAATAATAAAGCAGAATAATTTTGCTAGAACAATAAATAAAAATGAGTAAAGGAGTATATATATTATATATATATGTATAGTTTCCTTGCCTTAAACCTGATTAGTATTTCCTTTTTTCTCTTCATTCATCTATCTCATTTGAGTAAGTATTCCGTGACTATTTATAGCTGCTTAAAGGTGATATTTCAAACGGATTTTTATCAATATTTACTACATAAATATATTTGAAAAATTATTTTATTGCCTTTGTTGTTGGTAAAATAAATCTTTATAATATAAAAAAAATTAGTTATATACTTTTTAATGTAGAAATTACATTAATTCATATAATTCTATATAAAATATATTTTTTAATTAGGGCATCAATATTAAAATTATTGTTATTTAGATTATATCTCTCTTTTATCACAATATGGATTTAACTTTAATAAAAAATAATGGAATTAATAAAACATTTCATTTTGTTTGATTTTCTTATTTCTTTAAATGCAAATAAAAAATATAGTTTGTAGCGTTGATTGCAACGGTGACCTATTCAATCTACGTCCTATGTATTGTTCCTTGATCTTGTATCTGAGCTTAAACAGGCTGTATTTTCTTACGCTTCATATATTTGTATGTATTCATAAATTGTATTAAATTTTTTATTTAATATTCAACTAACTTCTTGATATATGAAAGAACTTTTTATTCTTATTATTTACAAAGTTGTATGAAACATATTAGTGATATGTATAAAAATATATTAATAATCATTTAAGCTGTAGAAACCTTGATTTTTACAATATTCAATATTTGCTGACAAGTAGATCGCTTGGTATTTTAATATTTCTTAATAATAATAATAATAATAACTGTTAATAATAATTTAGTAATTCTTAATAATAATTTATAGTTAAATTTTAATGTTTCTTATTTATTTATTTTATTATTCAAAATTTTATTTAAATTTGATTATTATAATATAATATATAAAAAAATCTGGATAAAATATATTATAATGAAGAACGAAAAATTATTTTTTAAATGAAGATATCAATATAAACATGATATGAATATATTTAAAAAATTATAATTGACATTATTTTTAAAGAGATATCATAATCTATTATTATTATGCAAAAATATGCAAAGTTATTATTTATAAATAAAAATTATGTATGTTTTTCCATATAATAAAAATATCTTTAATATATTTGAATTAAAACGTTTTAGTAATTATTAACAGAAAGCAATTTATAGTAAAATTTATAGTGATATTTGTCTAATTTATTAAATTTTTTAAAATAATTCTTACACAAGTTTTTTATTTTATTGAAAAATATATATGTGACAAAAAATTTATTATATTAAATAGTCAAATTTTCTTTGACATTTAAATATAGAGATAATTTTGATTCTTGAGGATTTTCACAATTATTAAAGCATAATTGATAACTTAGTAATAATATGCAGAAAAACTTACTTTTTATTTTTTATTATTTATTTTTATTTACGCCCATAAATTTATATTAAGAAATATTGAGATAGATATTATCTTATGCCTAATTATACGTAACAATACTTGTTTATTAAGAGATAAATTTTAACGTACAACGTTAATTAATAAAATAATTATGTATAATAATTAATATCCAGTAAATAATAAAAGAATATATTAGATCTGTGAGTGATCATATACAGCATTACAATATTTAATATACAATATTAGATTTCATTAGATTTCAGTAAAGAAATTGAAAAAAATCAATATTCCTGAAATTTACAGTAATGGTAAAAAGCTGAATTAGTAGAGTTTTTTATTATGAAATGATTTATAAATTTTTATAATGAAAATAATATTTTTTATGAATTATAAATAATATTACGATCCAACTTTTAAATAAATATTAATCTGAATATAAGAGGAAAATTTTATTTCCAATTTTTTTTCTCAAATTCAACATTTTCTCAAATATATCAGAGTATTCTGAAATGGAAAGAATGAAATTTAATTACAATCATTTTATGTTTTAACTATAAAAAATAATATTTGTAGAATGTTATAAATTTGTTATAGAACTATAGTAATTCAAGCTATAGTTAAAACAATAAAAAGTTACTTATCAAAATTTTTTCTTTCATACATATGTTAAAATTCACGTACATTGGAAAGTAGTTAAAGTCATAGTTTAACAAGCAACTCTATATTCACTGAAGATAGACATAGACATTTATAAATTACATTTCTGGAACTAATTTCATCAATATACTATGTACACATCCTACAATTTAATGTAATATTCATGTTTAATTTAATGCTTCTTTTGGTTTAGTAAAAATGAAAAAATGAATGTATAAAAATATATTGATTTTCTAATGAATACTTAATTACCATATTTTTTTTTATTCTATTTATAAATAAAACACTAAATGTTCCATCACTTAAAATTAATGTTAAATATACTTCAAGGATTTTTAAATAAAAAAAAAAATATTTTTTTACACTATTAAATGAAAATTATATATTTAATTAAAAAATTATTTTCAATCCAATTTTATGATATTATTTCTAAATATTAATTATATTTTTATACATTAATAATAAACTCACTTAACTTACTTCAGCATTATATACAACAATTTCTACATATACTTATATTATTATATTAATTTAATTATATTTAATCAATTTTTTTAATTATTTCTATTTATTTATATAAAATTATATATAAATAGAAATTGTATATTCTTATTTAAATACACGTATTACAAAAGCGTATCGCAAACACAAAAGAGAAATGATTAAAACAAAATATTCTGTTGTAATATTCAATAATATAAAATTCCTGTATTATATTGGTTCATATAAATCTAATAAAAAATTATAAAAATGTCTACACTTTTCATAAATATGGATTAGTACATTCAGAAATATTAAAAAATGTTAAGAATTATTGGTAGAGTATATGAATGAGGCACGTATACATCTAATCGGGCATGTAAAAATTGTTACTCGATTGACATGTATTATCTCTCATAATTCAATCATTTAATTGAAATCATAATTTAAATTAAAAAATTATATTTATAAATTGGATAGTTTTAGAAACACAAATATGTTTTATTATATAGTATTCATTAATAATTTAATTATGTATTGTTCAGATTATTATTTATTTTCTTTTTTTTAAATATTATTTCATTACATAAGTCATTTATATTCGCGTAATAAGAATTTTGGTATACTCAAATTGTACAATAAATATATTTTTTGTGTATGAACTATTGTTAATTGGTAAATTTATTCTGATTAAAGTTGCATTAAAATAAACAACATAGAATTTGTTAAAGATTAATATTATTTATTAAGATTAGTGAAATATTTAAATTTTTTAAGATTAATGAAATATTTACATTAATTTTTTAAATATATATTAAAAAAAAGTATTAATATATATTAATAGTTTTTAAATATTGAATTTCGAACATATAAATGTAAAATTTTTTTCAATTTAAATCTTATAATATTTACAATTTCATTAAGAAATAAATATTTCAATTGTATAAAAAAATAGTTGTAAAATAATTCACATGAATGTTTTAATAGATTTAATAGATTTGTTTACTTAATAATGTATTAATATTTTCTAATCAATATTATAATTTAAAATGTTTCTTAAAATAAATCTTTCTTATTTAAAATATCAAAAAAAATTTTAATAGAATTTTGATTAATAAAATATTTGAATAAAACAAAACAAAATTTGGCAAAAAATACATGGCATATAATTTAAAATTTCTACAAAAATTGAATAGTAAATTAGTGTATATTATTTAGTATAAATAAATTTGTTGTTTAAGGATTCATAATACTTTATGATTTAATGAAGAAAATTTTGTAGCAATTTGATATGGGTATATGTAAATAAAGGCATTCTATCTAAATTAAAATCCAGTATAAGCTATTCTATTCGATGATTTTCTTTGGATATACACACTTATCAATGTTCAAATATAAATATTTTAATTCTCTTATATTGTTATTCTTTCTAACTTAATTAGGATTGTATAATTAATTATAAAAGAAATGATAATAGCTAAAATAAGAGGTTAAAAAAACCTGAATTGGTATACAGTAAACAGTGCCAAGTTAGAGCTAAATATTCTTTTTTTCATTTTTCTTTGTATAGTTGGAATTACGAACAATGTTCAAAGCTGTTTAATGCAATATTTGGAGAATAAATTTTACATGTGGATTAAAATGATTAATGTTTGAGTATAATACTAATTTAATATTTAGCTTTAAAATGATAAGACTCAAATTTGTATTGTTGAGATTCGAAAATATTTGTACTTGCATGTATTTGATACGTTTATTTTATTAGCATTTTCTTGAGCTTTTACATAAATTTCTAATATTTTACAAATATTTAGAAAATTTTTTCGTTGTTCATAATCAAATCACTTTATTTATTTAAATTCTTATTGCAAATTATTTTGATCCATTTAAATAATAAAATAAATAGAATTCTAGTTAAGAATTTATTTAACTATTTAAAAATTAATGTGTCGCTGTATACAATATTAAGAAAGTTCAAATAATAAAAAAACTTTTATTTACAAAGTATTAATATTTGATATACTATATAATCAAATATATACTATAAAATTTTTCCCATAAATATTAATTGTGAACGAAATGAATATATATATTCTTTATATAATATTGCTTTAAGTAAAATATAAATTTTAATTATAACAAAAAAATTTAATTATACTTTGTAGATTTGTAATAATATTTAAATATTTAAATATTTTGTTTATTTTCTGGAATATTTAAAAAAAATATTTTTATATAAATACAAAGTTTTTTCACGAATAATCTTAGAATCTTCATCAACATAAGTTCCAAAAAGTGTTTCTAAAAATATTTCTACTAAATTTTAAATTTAAATATTTATTTTAAATATTTATTAAAATGGCTATATTTAAAATAATTGCCAAAGCTTTTATTCATTCTTACAGAATATCTAGCTAACAAAATGTTTAAAATTTCAAATGATATTTGATATAACTGCTGATATCATATTTTTAATTTTTAATGATAGTTTTTGCACTATCATAAGAATGAAAAAGTTGAAGAAACATTATTGATTTATTCAAATAATTATTATTATTTTCGAAAGACTGAAGTAGTTGAATATTATTTCTCGTGTAAGAGTGAAACTCCTGTATCATGCCTGTAATATGGAATAAAAAAAAGACTTATTTTAAAAAAAATATCATTTTTCTTACTATTATAAAAATTAAATTTTACAGATAAATTATAGATACAAGAGAATCAAGAAAAAAGCTATTTTTATTTTGTATGCTTATTTAACATAAAGTTAAATAAATAAAAATAAAATATAAACAAAAAAAATTGTATTATTTGTATACAAAATAATTTTTGTATTAAATATATAAATCGTTTTGATACAATTTTTTTATCTTCGTTTTAAAGTCTGCATTTTTTAAGTAAATATTTAATGAATAGAAATAATATTAGATTGGTTTTAATATTATTTATAATTTAAATATACTTATATTTTCATATAAATATTAAGTTATTCATACATGAAACTTTTTCTTATATATTTAATTTAAAAAAAAATATATGTATTTATGAATTTAACCTTTAAATAAAATAATATTTTAGATTTTTTCATTTATTAGTATGCTTATCAATAAAAAAGAATAAATTAGATAATTAATAAAATTTTTAATTAATTTTATATAAATTTTTTATATTGAGGAATGTGACGTTCTATTATATAAGTAGTAGAAAAAAATAAAAATATAAATTACAATATGAATTAAGAAGAGCAAAGCAAGCAAATATCAGTATATGATAAAAAAATTTTATTTATAAATGAAGAATTGTTATAAATATATAATATAAACTTTTTCTCTTTTAAAAATAAAAATATCAGAATTTAATAATAAAATAAACAATTTTTTAAAGATAAAAATTAAATCATGAGTGCAAATAGGATTGAAAAAATTCTCAAAAATGTTTACAATTAAGTTGCTGGCACAGATTTATTATTCAATATGTTTTATTTTATCATTTTTTTGAAATAACCTTGCATGTTAAGTTGAAAATAAAATGAAATATTCGATTGTGTTAAGAGGAAAAAAATAAATACATGAAAAATGTAGTATGAAGCATCACTCGACTAAATCACCACCATGGGCGTCGACTGCAGGGATATGCTTATAGAGTAAAATCGATCTTTCTTGTACATGTATAAAGTCATGCAGGTCAATCGTACGAAACATGTATTAAGGCGTTTTCACGCGGGTTGTAAACTTTTTTTTGTAAAATTTTCATTCTAAAACTTAGTTTTAATTGTCAGAAAAAAAATTATTAAATTAAAATTTTAAATAAATTATAGTTTGAAAACAAATAATATATAATGAAGTATGCATTTTTTACACATAAATTTTAATACTAAATAATGAAATATTATGAAGATTTTTAAAATAGATATGTAAATTATACATTACGGTTCATGCATTATTTCACAGTTGTTATATTTATGTTTATTTGAATTATAATTTTTTTTGTTGCTTTATTTATAATTGATATTTAATATTCATCAATGAAAAACTATTGATATTAATACAAATTTTTTTAATCCATAGCTACTTCTAGCTGTTATTTTATCATTTTTCAGTACTTTATGCAGTTGAAGTTTACAACTGTTTATTTTTTTTTTCATCAATTTGTAACAATAGAATGACCTCTATAACATACGCAAGTCTTGAAAATAATCACTATATCAGACAATAAAATTCTTCTTGATCTTATGTAATTAAATGTTAGAAAATAAAAGCGACACGTACACTTAAATTAAATAATTTCATCACTTATCACTTCTTATCGGTAATAAGATTCTAAATGGATGCTGCAGGGAACAAAGTATTAGTAAAGGTGACTGGACAATTCTTTAACTATATTTAATTAGTTGATATATATAGTCGATATCGTAGAATTTTTTATTCGTATGCATCCACTTTCAATATTCACAGAGAATTCGTAACTGTTATATAGATAATTTTTCGACGATTCCTAGGATTGATCGTTGTCACGTGAAATTCTTAGTCAATGATTTTACAATTATTATTCTGATGGATAACTATTTCATGATGCTCTTATTCATTGGTTTTTTTCATTAGTTTCTTTTGTGCGTTTTTGGAAAAGTATAAGTTTTAATTCTTTAATGATTTGTATAAATCTGAATTTCCAATGATTCTATTTCTGTGAAATTCATAATTATTAATCACTTCACAAAATATAAACAAATCCAATATCATCAATATTTTCAGTAACGTGTCATCTTTTACGAACTTTTCTTGTTTGAAATTCTAATTCTTTGAATATATTGATTTTGTTTCGTAACTTTTTATCTAAATAATACATATCATATACATTGATGTTTATCTAGGATTGCTTAAATTATGTTGAAAATTCCTAAGATCAAAAATATGAGCCATCTGCTGTATTTTTGAATATTGATGATTGTGTTAATTTCATACAATTATTTCTTATAATTTTCGGAATATATATTTTAATAAAATATTAATTGCATAAAAAATGTGCATTGTGTATTAATTTAAAATTGAATCATATTATATTACGCGAAATTGAATATAAAAATTTTAGCAAAAATATTCATTTAAGGCTTAATTTTTTTTTTTTGAAATTAAGATTCATTCGGTATGAAAAAGATATATAGTGAATATTCGATAAGATGAATAGTAAATCTGATTTTTATGAATGTGAAAAATATTCTTTTCTTTAATTTTTATTCTTGAATATCAAGTATATTAAACAGTATATTATAAAACATGCAAAATATTATTTTCACAAAATTATATTTACTATAATATTATATTATTAAAATAGTTGTATAAGGATACTTAAATCATAAAATAATTCGAACAAATCTAGATAATTTTGTTTATTATTTACGTATTTGCTCAAATACTGATTCATGTATAATATAATTATAGAAGTTCATTAAACAACTTATCTAACCTACAATTAAGTGAAGTTATTTAAAAATTCATCTTTTTTTTAATGCTTCTCAGAATTCTCATCTGTAGATTGCAGTACTTTTGGTCATCGTCGAATTCCTTTACAAGGTATGAATATGTTGTTTTGCGAAAATTGTAATAGATTTGTATATGCTCGTATTTTACATTTCAATACCAATCATAAAAAAACTTTTTGTTAGTTTTCGAAATAAAAAAAAACCATAAATTGTAAATATTATTTTATAATTAGTGATAGTTTTATTTTATTTTTATTTCCATTTTCAAGAATTGATCTAATACCCGCGCAATATTTTAATTTTATTAAGTCATACGTAAATCGTTATCATTTTCAACACTTACGATTACTTATTTTAAGAATATTAATTATTTTATTTCTTATTGTCAAAGTCATTTTTCACGACATTCATGACACGTGCATTTACCTATCCAAATAATGAATCACATTATCTTTTTTCATCAGAACATTACGATCGAGCAATAGGGAGATCAATGAAAACCAGACTCCACTGTTCCCGATTTTTCAAATATTTATGAGCTACATACTTATAAATTAAAAATTAAATAAAATCCACTAAGTATTTTTTTTTGTAACCTCTAGATAGATTTAATTCATACTGTGGGGGGGGGGGGCAAAGCTTAAATGAAAAAAGTGACAAGAAACGAACCTGGCACAATCTGAACTATAAAAATAAACGCCATGTACCTTCAATATTTGATAATATTTGAATTTTTTATTAATTATACGTAATTTTATTAAAATTTAATTAAAAAACTTATTTTTCCATTAAAATTAATAAAATATAAATAAATATAAAAGAAAATATTAAAATCTCACCTTACCTCCTTTTTAATGAGTCAATACTGGTAATCTGGTATATAAGCTTATGTTATTGTTTTCCGAACGTCTATAATAGTTTAAAAAGTTCTTTCCCGATAAATATGTGAAATGCATTAGTGCACACGTAAACATTAAAATTAAAAGATAAAGTGTTACGAAACAACAATTTCAGGTATGTTAATTAATTTAAAAATTCATGAAAGATGAAGTAATTCATTGTCTTTCATTGTATTTATGGTGATTTCAGACATATAAAAAAAATTTTTTAATATTATAAAAGCTATTAGAAAAAAAAAATATTTACAGATATATGGACTACGGATACGTTAAAAGCCATATTAAAATAATTAGAAGTTGGACTTACTTTAGTAAAACAACAAAACATTTTTAATTTTTGTGTGATTATAATTAATATTTTTATAAAAATAGATAATAATAAAAATCATTATTGTAAGATTACTTTTGATAACACACGGATATCGACAAGCACACTGCCAATTAGAAGCAGGGATACGTAAATAAAACCTAAACAGAATTATAATATAAACATTATAATATAATGTTTAATATTTTTTTTATTCAATATTTCTGAATAAATATAAAATTATAATCATTTGAAAATTAAAAATGATTTGTAGTTTTACTAAATTAAATACAATTTCTAAGTATTTTAATATGGCTTTTAATGTACCCGTAGTCCATATATCTATATAAATTATTTTTTTTAAATTGGTTGTATAGTACTAATTTGTTTTAATAGGATTGGCACTCAACAGAAGCGCTAGTGTCACCAAATTTTCCGAGAGAGAAAGAAGATATTTCATCCACCATGATTGTTTCTTATATTTAACATGGGGTTGAACATTCTGTGAGTGTTCTGTGATTCATACGTAGAAGGCTGAGAAAGAGAGAAAAAGGATAGCATGAATAAGAACGCATAGAATATTATAACTAGCTATTTTATTTTTAATATACACCCTTAAAACTAAGATTGAAATTTTTAATTTAAAAAATAATTTACATACGGAAATTATATATTGTTTAATTTAAATATAAATATAAAATAAAACTTTATAACTTAAACTTTTTATTTATTTGTTTTTTTTTTCATATTTGTTTTTATACGTAATTGTATTTTTACAAAAATGATATAATTATTAAAATTTAATATATCATGAATAATTTTAACTACATGCATATAATTATTTCAAAATTGTATTAAAATTTTTTATAGAATTATGTAATTCAGTAAATCTATAAAATTCAACTAGAATATTATCAAAAACTTCATATCAATATTCGTCTTGACTTCTATTGATAATAATATTATACCAGATATTATTTTAATAATTAACATGTAGTTACTTTATTATGTGAAATATATTTTAAATGAAAAGAAAATATTGAAATAAGTTAATATAAATGTTGGCGACAGAATTAGGTAAGCGGACGTCCCGACACTGGAATCAGTAGCAGCAAGCAGCAGAAGAGAAATGATAATAAATAAATAATTCAAATGTAAATAACGCGAGATACGAGATCCTTAAGACATCTCTTACTAACAGTAAGCCTATCCCTTAGCCAACCCTGTATATATATCGGCTACAGGATAAACGGTGCTCCGGGGAGTCGTAGTCAACCGAAGCACCAAGACGAAATTTGACCTTGGTGGGACGTCGTACGATCCAAAGTTAGCGGTACCAGTAAGTTATCACAACTCGGTATCAAAAGAAACCGCGATGTCTTAACGCGGGTTCGTGTAAATATGTAGGCGTTAATATAAACGTAAAATGTACGGGCTTTTTCCTTTGCACGGCTCGGCAAAGATTTTTTATGCCAGGACTCGCGAGGCGAAAAACAGTATAAAATGTGTCCAGTTATTCATTTTGAATAGCCAAAACATATTTAAAATGAAATAAAATACAAGACACAAGATTTTTTGGATATTTCATATAACACAAAAAAACTGACAACTTTGCATAGAATTTTATTCAGTAAAACAATATCATTACCAATCTTTAATGCACAAAAATTAATATAGAATATTAACAGGAACTAAAATAATTGGTAAATTACTTATAATAATTGGTAAGAATCAGTAAAAATTGTATTAATATCACAAAATTATGGAAAATAAAAGATAATAACTTTAGTATTCAAAAATTCTGTCAAATTAAATTAATCTATGAAATACCATCTAGAAACAATAAATTACTATTGGATTCCAATGAAAGGGTCAATCAAGGGAAAAGTCTATGAGAAATGAGAAGTCAGAAATGAGAAGATGAGCAGGAGGATCAAAGTAAAGCGTTAGGGTTCGAATATTGAATGCTTAATATCAAATCTCTATAAAAAAAAGATAGGAAAACTACATTAATAGCAGAAATATATAGTGCACATGTTATGTGAAAAGGTGGCATTTAATTCCATTTATTTTTTTATACACAAATGATTAGAGCAGTATGAGATACATAAAATAATAAGTCTATATTTATGCGGCATTCGTGCATATAATACTATAAAACTGTTGGTTCAAGTTTGGATTCTTATACATAAGACTGCTGCATTTAATATTTCTTGAAATTGTTGATGAAGTAAATAATTGGAGTTTGTCAAAAATATTTATAGATTGCAAAAGAAATAGACATTTATACATATTAATTTTATGCAAATATAAAATCAATGTTTAAAATTGTGAAGAAAGAATAATCAAAATTTCAAAAAAAAGACCAATAATATAAAATAAAATAATCTAAAATTTATTTATAAACAAAAAAATTAATTTCAATAATATAAGAAATATTTTTTTAAAAATGAATAGGGTAATTGAAAAATAGCTTCTGTTTAATTTTTAATAATTACTTTTTATAATAATATAACAAAATAAATGAATCTATGAATATTGATTTTGTCCTATAAAAGAATAATACATATATTGATACAGAAAAATGTAAGAAATACTTATTTTACTTAATGCAAAGATTAAGATTTGATTTATATAAATATATTTTTTATTTATAATTTTGTATTGCAATTACATTTGTGAAAATAGTTGAATAATATATGTATATAAGAAAGCATATTAGTTCTTTAACAGTAACTGTATAGTAAAAATTTAGTCAAAATCGGCCTTTGCAAATAACTATTTAAATTTTCCAGTCTCAACTTTTATTACTTCTTCTCATGCAATAAAAAAAATAAATAATAATTAAGAAGTTAGTGATGTATCTTATACAACTTTATGCTAGAATTTTACAAAAATTGTTCAATCTATACATTGATAAGCTAAAGTAGTTCATATCAGCCTAAAACCAGAAAAAGCCTCGACGATAACAAATGTACGAGTAACTATATTCTTTTAAATAAATGTTGCAAAGACTAGTGATATTGCGAAATTAGATGGTGTACTTCATATTTCCTCTATTTTTACGAAAATCTGAATAAGAAAAAAATATAATAAAAATTAATGAGATGGAAGGTAAGATAGGGGGTACAAAATTAAAAAGAAATAATCTACAGTGTAAAAAGACGAGATAAATCTGAAAAAGAAGGAAGAAACTCTTTTTCAGAATACATGCGATATACTATATTGCATTTCTACGTGACTTATGTTCATTTTCAGTATTTTCTTTTCTATTATTACTGTATATTTTTTATGTATATTCTTTCCATATAACTAAATGATTCTTAGAACTTGTAACTTTTCTGATATCTTTCATTATTTAGTAGTTATTAAGTTTTTTTATAATATTTTCCAATTTTATATTTTAATTCAGTTTTTAAAGTATCTAAAACTTAATATAAGATTTACTACAGATTAAAGAAATTTATATAATATTTTAATTAAATTACATATATTTATTACTTGTAACAAATTGTTTCAAATAGTATAAAATTTTTTTTACGAAGCATAGTTTTTCTATAGTAATTTAATAAAATTAAAATGGAAATATTCTTTGAATAAATACATTGTAATTTTTAAATAAATTTTGAATATTTAATACATTTTTAACTGAATAATTTTTTTTAATAAATTTATAATATAAAATTAATAATATTTATTTTATGCGATTTATATAAATTATCATGAAGTATAAAGTTATAAATCATTGATTAAACGTGTCTATTTTGTTGTGGTCTAAAATTTATATATACATGCGGTAGAAATTTACTATTAATACACAGCGTACATTTAAAGTAAAATTAAATTTTAATTATAGTGAAAATTGGTGATTAAAATAAAAGATATTACAGTTTTCTGATTTTACTTACATTAAAATAATGCATAAATAATGCAGTTAAAATAATTCTGCTTTTTTTTAACTTTTTTTTAGATATAAATACTTAGAAAGTCATTTCATATTCGTTACTAACTTTTAACTGCTTCATGTACTTGTAACATTCTAAAAATAGTTCAGTATCGGTTATATATACATATGTGCACGCATACAAATAATATTTTATGTAGAATATTTGAATGCAAATATTTGAAATCCTATTACAATATACTTAGTTTTCATTAATAAGTGAAGATTAAACTATTATAACTAACTTAAAGTTGTAAGATCATAATGTACAAGCAATTACGAAAATTAAGCACTTAGGGAAAAAGGAGAGGCTTATTCTCATAAATTTCAACAATGGAAGAGATAATGAAAAAGTTCGGGAATAACCTTCTAAACAAATGAACACTATGTTAAAAATAATAGAATAAAATAGATATAACAGTAAATTTTATTCTATAAATATCATATTATTTCATCTAATTTATTAAAAAAAAAAAAAAAAAACAAAAAACTTTTAAATAAGTATATTTGAAAAAATGTAAAATGTTAAGTATAAAATAAAATGATTAGCTACTTTTAAAAATTATAATACAATAATATAATATAATAATATAAACTACATACATTTTCAAAATTATGGAAAATCTGACAAAATAAAATTTTAAATAATAATGAAAAAATATACTTTTTTGTACCAAAAATATTTAAAAGTGGTGTGAATTTAAAATTTAAATATTAAAAATAAAATTATATTTAAATTTACCATGAAATTTCTAACAAAATTAATTATAAATAGTTAAAATAATCAAAATATAAATAATGATTTTGGTTAAAGTACGAAATCTAATGGTATAATTTTTGAGATAGGATCATATCAAATATAAAGTGAAAATGAAAACAATCATAAATATTAATATGAAATGCGGTTTTATCAATTTTAAATAAAAAAATCTATTGATTAAAAACTCTTCTTCAATAGTAATTTTTTATCCATAAGTACCTCTGGATATTGTTTTTATACTAAGATTATTTGAATATGTATAGAAAATCTATTTTTTTAATTATTATAAATTGAAATATACATAAAACCAATATATTTCAAAACGAGAATAGGCCTTTAATTCAAACAATTTAAATAACAGATTTATATAAAATAATTATATATTTGAAAATTACTTATACTTGATTTGTGATTATTTTATTAGGAATAAAGGAAAATAAAATAATATTAGGTTTTAATAACTGTTATGCAACTTCATTTCATAAAAAATTCTGCTATGGAAAATTTTCAATATTTAAAAAAATGATGGCAGATTGTTACTCTGATCATGCTAGCACTCTCTTCTCTTTTTTTTGGAATAACGATCCCACATCAATCGTAAAAAAGAAAGATAAGTCTTTGTTACTTGGGCCTCATGTTTTCCAGATATGAAGTTAAGTAAAGAATAGCTTTTTCGAGTTGATTATAAATCCTGCGATAGTTCAAAAATGCAATTCATCTGTAGTAGGTTTTTTACTCGGTCTTCTTGACCTACTTCGAGTTTAACGTATGATTTTCAGTGTGGGAGATGGAATTTCCTATTGTGTGCATTTTGGAATATAAATAACTATTTTGTAATCATATATTGTTATTGAATATCGTGTATGTTGTTGATTATTCAAAGGTGCTTGAATCTATATTATTAATTATATCTTAATTAGACTATAGCATTAATTAAATTAGCCCATATAATCTGTTTAGAACATTTTACTCCGGATTTACAATTGTCTCCGTTAACTCCTCTCTGACTCCTTAAATCCAATTCATATTTCATATAGATTTAAGGAGTGTCCCAACAACTCGAACCTCATAGTTGTTTCTGAGAATTTTATTATAATTTAATCATGAGTACATACTTATTACTTATAAATTATTGAAATTTCCTCCCTCGTTTACCATATGAAAATTTTCAAAGTCTTTCTTTTCATCTTCATACGTTGTACAAGTCGCTCCAATTCATCGCACCGATAATACTTTTTTTATCAAAATTTTATTGTTTCTGCATGATTTTTTTTTTTTTTTTTTTTAATTACAGATTCACTAAACTATGTAAATCTTTAATAGTTAATTCAATAATTTGTACGTTATTATTTTGGTTCTTATTCTAATCTTCTTTCATTATGTGTGCGTGTAAACTGCAAAGCTTCGAGATTGTTTGTACTGATGACGTTATTGGAGGTTTCCAAGTTTATAGCCACACAATTTATACATTATATAATATACTGTGTAGAATTTTCTAGTAAAAATATTATACCAATAAAACAAATTTTATCTAATTAGTATTTTATCCATAATATATTTATATATAATATAATTTATACACAATATATTTATAATTAGTATTTATATTATCATAATACTGATAGATTTTGAATTTTTATAATATTTTTTAACGTGATTGCAAAAATTAGATATTATACTCTAATCAAATATATTTTTATATTTTATATTAAGGAATCAGTCAATCGAGTACCATAATGCAATGTATAATAATATAATTCAGAGGTAACGTAAATGACCTTCGTTCCTTTTTAAAATTTCTTCCATCGTGTCGAACGTTAACAGTAATAATTATGTCTAATACCAACATTGATTTAAAAATTCTAATCGAATATTTTTGTTTCTGAAAAATTATTTCATGCTCTTTATAAATTATTAGCTAACGAGAGATGAATCATTTATTTAAGTTTTAATAAGAGATAAAAAATATCATTGATCTTACAATTGTATTCCATTTTATAGATTATTTAAGGTTTCAAAATTTATGATATTTGATATGGTAATATTTTAAATTCATATTTGTTACAATTTTATTTAAGTTTTAAATAAAATTGAACAGATTTTCTCCCTATCTTTATTAAAAAAAAATATTTTCTGAATAAATTTCATCAATTTCATATATTTATATAAAAATTAATAAATAACAAAACATTAATTAGTTAATGGAAAATAATTCTTAATATTAATATAAGAATATTAGTATTGGTATAAAAATATTAGTATAAAATTAATATTAAGATAAAATAATTTATTAGGCTAAATAAAAGACTAGTATACTACAGCTACAAATTTGAGAATAATATTATTTTATTTATTAAAATAAAATAAAAGGCTCAAATTTTTAATTTTTTAAAATTTTCTTTTATAAAATATTTAAATAAAAAATTATTAAAAACTAAAAGTGTTAAATTTAAAAATGAATTTTATTATTTGATGATTTTTTACTTATATCACATAAAAATTATAATATATGTATAAACATTATATATTAAAATTAATATATATATACATGTATAGTCCAATACATAACGACATATAAAAGAAGAGAAATATAATTGAAAATATAATACAATAGTTTATAATTATAATTATGATAAATTTTATGAATTATGTTATTTTTGTTCTCGTCAACAAATTTTAATTTTTGGTCAATTCTTATTTATATTACGGATAAATATTTTATTTTTAATAATAAATAATTACTTATTACAAAAATCATATTAATATACATAAGCAATATATTTATTAAAATTATTAATGTATAATATAAAATTTTAATGTTGTAAGTTATATCCTTTAATATAGTATTCACAAAATGAATTATAAAGTAATGCTAAAAGATTTTATTTGCATAATTGTTGTAGTATTAAATTCAAAATATTATAAGATTTATTTGTAAATTGGGATATTTATGAAAAGATGTTCATATGGATTAAAAACCAATGAACCAAATAATTAAAATGAATCATAAATACCGAAAAGATATAATAACGTTTGCAAGACCATCTAATTTTATTATAAAAAGATTTTTTTTATTATAAATTATTTAACAATAAAATTATTAATTTTTGTAATAACTTAAATATAATCAATGGATAATAAAAATATAACATTTTTCAAAAATATATTTTATAACATAAAAATCATGTTTAATACAAAAAATTCTATTTAAAAAATGAAATTTAATTTTTTGAATTACTATTTTTCATAGTGAAATAAAGTAGAAATAGATAATATGTACTTATATAAAGATATTATTAATATAATGATGTACATATTATCAATACAGCATTTGAATAATGTTCAGAAAATTTCATAAATGTAGATATTGTAGACATTAATAAATGTTTATTTTTGTGGTTGTTGATATTTTTATATTTTTAATAAAATAATACTAATTAACTTAATGTACTTTTAAAAGATTTTTTAATAGTACAATAAAATGTATATATATCCTATTCTTTTATATTAAAATTGAAGAGATTGTATTTCTGTTTCGATTAACAATCACGAATAATCATATTATATGTAAACTAAATATTCGACGATAATATTGTTCATCACTACTTTTACAATTTTGTTAAATTCTAGATTGGCAATAAATTGCAAATAAAATAACATTTAAATATGGCAGTTTAATTCTTTAATTTGTAATTTATAAAAAGATTTTTATTTATTAATAAAAATGAAGCATATAAATATAGAATATATGTTATGAATTAGGAATATATGATATATATGGTATATTTTTTAAAAATATTTGTGAGGTACATTTATTAAAAAATAAATATATCTTGTAAATTATGTTATTAGTTTTTTTTATTTAAATAAAAATTTATATTCAATAATAACTTCAGCTTAATACATTATAATAACAGTAAAAAATTCGTATTATTTAAAGAATTTTTATACTTATGTAGTATTTTAATAGTTCAAGTATACATTACTAATCTATATTTACAATTTTAGTTGATATATTTAAAATAGTTTGTATTTTTATTATAAAAAATTTTTTATTTAATATATATAAATTTGAAAGTGAATAAATAATGTTATAGCGTTAAACATATTATTAAATGTTTATAAAAATATACTAAATTTAAAGCTAAAAAATATTCATCCTTGTTTAAAATATTAGCATCATATTTGATCCTGACAATGGTAAAATATTCATATTTTAATATTAATTGCTACCTAATGATTTTCAAATTTAATCTGTATAGAATAATTTATATATTGATTTGAAAATATTTTATGAATGAAATATATTAAATTTTATCAAAAATTTTAATATTTTTAATATAAAATAAACAATACACTGTCGCTTGACATGCCTACGATGATTGATAGAATTCATTGTTGACAATGATGGAAAATAAAATTATCATATTTCATTAGTTATATTTATTTAAAGTTAATAATGTTTTGAAGTTTACAAATTTAGGATATTATTATAAGTGAAGAATATCTTGTGAAAAATCGGATTTAAATAAGCTTTAATTTTCTATGATTTTTCTTATTTAATTCCGATTAACAATTTATACATAAATGTACAAGTAGCGTCTAGGTTTGTGAAAATTTTCATCGCGATATAAACAAATTTAATACTTTTAATTTTCTATCAGTATATCTAATATTAAAAGGGTAGAAATTAAGAAATAATATAATTATTCACAATATTTTTCCCCGTTTACATTCTACATTAATTTATTATGCAGGAAAATTTATTAAAACTAAACTTAAAAAATTTTATGAATATTAGGAAAATTTGTGTAGGTGAATAAAACACATATTTTAAACGTTGGCAACGTTTCGACAACTTACGTTGTTCTCATCAGGCCTATTTATTGATATAAAGTAAAAGATTGTTACAACTATTACATTACAAATTACAAAACAGATTAACATACAATAAAATGTATTACTTTTGCAACGATCTTGCACATCGTCGCGAAATCCAGTTGGAGGTTATAAGTTTATTAACCTCACGAGTTCAATTACCTGACATCAAAGAGGGAGGATTTGTTCGTGGTGGGACACTCCGAACAAAATCATCACTCGCGATTTGCCGATTCCCACTAAAACCGTTTAAAATAACTAATTCTTTTCAAATCGCGCAAATCGCACGCGGTCGGTCCATCTTCCCCTGAGAAACTGATGTCAAGTATCCCCTCGCCGCAGGAAGGAGAAAATGGGAAACGCGGTAAAACGCGTGTATATAAACGTGGAAATAAATGCAGAGAGGATCCTTTTTGCTTGGAACTTTGAACGAAGCTATTGTGATTAAACGAAAGCTGAGTTCAAAATCTGAGAACTATATTATAAATTTTATTGTCTTTAACATTATTTTCTGTGATTACACAAAGATAATTATAAAGACAATTACCGTAAATCGACACTAGTTGTTCTTATGTCATAGCAGTAAGAACAGTGGTCTTGATAAAATAATATATGACGTCACATGCGTCATAACAACAAGGACGCCGTATATTGATTTGTATCGAACGTAAATAACGACGTGTATTGTGTCATAACAACAAGCACGATCGTGTATTTACTATTCACGTATTACTAAGGTGAATAAACTCTGTTTCAGACTACAACAGAGGAACCATTGGCGAAAGAGCAAACAAACGAACCCGCCGAACTTTAAATTTTCATAATTGTATAAATACAATAAAAACTAAGATTTAGAAAAATATTAAAATAAATTTTATCATTTTTCTTTTGGATACCCATCCTCCGACTAAGTAATTCCTGGTCCCAATCTGCAGAGAGATCGTGGCGTTACATTGGCGCCCGAACAGGGACCCAAAAAGAAAAAAATTTTTTTTAATATTTTTGTCTGTAGTTTGTGATTTCACAAATTCAAAATGGGAATTTCTTGGCTGTACCAATTACGAAAAGACGAAGTCATTGACTTATTAAAACTGCATAGTTTACCTACGGAGGGAACTCTCACAATAATGAGGCAAATGCTAATAAAGTTCGCCAAGTCTAATCCGGAGTTATTTTCGTCAAAAAAGGAAGATCCGCCGGAATATAACGAGGGAAATTACCTTAACAATGATATATTAAACGACATGTCAGACATTATCCAAATGTCGTTACGTCAAGGTACCCAACAGCAGTCAACTCCCACGGAAAAAATACCTGGAGAAAGTTTATCAACAGTAAATGAAAATACTCACATTCTTGAGACCATACGAAAATGGAATATTCATTTCGACGGAAAGGACGTATATTATTTTTTAGAACAAATTGAAGCTCATTGCGAAAGCTATGAGATACCAAGAAATCATCTGTTGAAAGCATTACCTATGCTAATGAAAGGTGACGCATTGGCATGGTTTAAAAATCAAGAAAAATGTAACACATGGTGTGAGTTTGAGCACACCATGAAAGAGTATTATCTTTCGAGAAATGTTAGAAAAGAACTGGATCGAATGATAAATGAGCGCAAACAAGGGTCAAATGAACAAACAAAGGCCTATATTACCTCTATGCAATCTCTGATTAGACGAAGAGGGGGTTTCTCGTTAGAGGACGAATTGGATCGTTTATATGAGGGATTGCGGCCAGAACTCAGATTATTCATCCACCGGCATCGAATTATCAGTGTGCATGATTTAGTTCTGGAAGCGGAGCATACAGAAAAACTATTAAAATTAACAAAAGGGCAAGGGCGATCACTATTTCCCATTGACGCTAATGAACAGGAAATTTTGCCAATTAATAAGAACCAACCTAACACAGCCTATACCCGGAAAGATTACTGCTGGAGATGTAAACAGCGAGGGCATCGTCGGGAGACTTGCAGAAATGCAGCAAAAAAATTCTGTGCCATGTGTGGCAAAGACGGTGTCTTTACTAGGGAATGTTGTATGCCGTCGGGAAATGGACAGAGGACCGAGGTAATTACTCCCCCATTTCAGTCCAATGTTTAGAGACGGAAGACCGTCCGTCCGATTAATGGTGGGAGGAAAATATACTCAAGCCCTTATTGACACTGGAGCAGTTAATTCGTTTGTTGGAAAACAAATGGCTGAGTGGTGTCTAAATAATAATTGGAAAGAATTCCCCATGAAATATGTTGTAACAATGGCAGATGGGTCCCCGGTTATACTGAATAAAAATATTGGCGGAAAAGTAGGGATAAGTGGCATCGAAAAACAAGTGTCGTTAATCGTAATGGACAATCTCAATTACGATATATTGTTGGGTATGGATTCCCTTAGAATGATGGGAATTGATATAAATTTCCATAACTATCACCCGGCAGTTCGTACTGTGGGTTTGCAAAATCTTTCAGTGGAAGAACAACAAAGCCTAGATGACCTTTTGTGTACAGCAAAAGGGAAGATGGAAAATATAAAAGGACCGACACAAGTCGTTGAGTATAAAATCACGTTAAGCAACTCCATTCCTATAAAGCAAAAGTATCGGCCGAGAAATCCAGCCATGCAAAATATTATTGATACTGAGGTGCAAAAAATGGTAGATGAAGGAGTAATAGAACCATCATCAAACCCATGGAGTTCACCAGAGGTTTTAGCAAAAAAGAAAGATGGAAAATATCGATTCTGTATCGATTTCCGTAGGTTAAATGAGGTGAGTGTAAAAGATGCCTATCCATTGCCAAAGATACATGCTACGCTGGATAAGTTGAAAGGAGCGGTATATTTGTCAACGATTGACTTAAAAAATGGATACTGGCAAGTGCCACTCACACATGAAAGTAAAGCTTTGACTGCTTTTACGGCTCCCAAGCATGGACTAATGCAGTTTAAAGTAATGCCGTTCGGATTACATTCTGCGCCTGCAATTTTCCAACGAATGATGGATCAAGTTATCAGTCCCTCTTGGGAACCATATGTTTTCACTTATCTAGACGACATCGTTATAGTTAGTCCGGATTTCAATCACCATCTCCAGATGATAAAGAAAGTACTTGACAAACTTTACGAAGCAAAGTTACGTCCTAATTGGGAGAAATGCCAGTTTGGGCGAAGGAAATTAAATTACTTAGGACACGTGATTGACGCGGATGGAATTCATACTGACCCAGAAAAAATAGCTGCCATTGTGGCAATAACACCACCCACCAATTTGAAAGAGTTACGGAGGTTCAACGGTATGGTGTCATGGTATCGGCGGTTCCTACCGGACGTGGCCACCACGACCGCACCCTTGAACCAATTACTTCATAAAACGAAGAAATGGGAATGGGGACCAGAACAACAACGGGCATTTGAGAAATTAAAAGAACAATTAACCCAAGCTCCCATACTCACATGTCCAGACTTTAAAAAGCCTTTCATTTTACAAACAGACGCGAGTAATGAAGGTTTAGGAGTGGTATTAACGCAAGGAGAGGCTGACCACGAAAAAGTCATCGCTTATGCCAGCCGTACGTTAATTACGGCCGAAAAAAATTACTCAGCTACCGAGAAGGAATGTCTCGCTGTGAAATGGGGCATATGGAAAATGAGGGACTATTTAGAAGGTTATCACTTTGTAGTTATTACCGACCACCAAGCACTAAAATGGCTCAGTCAAATTGACAATCCCTCTGGAAGACTGGCTCGGTGGGCCATTGAATTGGCCCAATGGGACTATGAATTAAAATATAGACGAGGTGAAGAGAATGTTTTGGCTGATGCCCTCTCACGAAACCCTGAAAAGAAATTGTGCACCATAAATAAATGCAATTGGTACGAGAAAATGTTTCGAGCGGTACAGAGAGATCCGAAATTATCGAAAAATTTTAAGATTGAAAACGATAAATTGTATAAGCTCGTGCTACATACATTAGATTTCAATGACACCCCTGAATCTAACCAATGGAAATTATGTGTGCCAAGCGAAAAGAGGTTAAATATTTTATACGAAAATCATGACGACGAATTGGCTGGTCATTTGGGCATAAATAAAACGTTGTGTCGATTGTCGAGAAATTATTTCTGGCCTGGTATGATGAGACAAGCGGCTAAATATGTCAGATCTTGCAAATCATGCCAGGAGTATAAATCCTCACAGCAGGCAAAAACAGGTAGCATGTGTGCTAGGTGGGTCGAAGGACCATGGGACGAGGTTTCTGTAGACTTAGTAGGTCCACAACCCCGTTCTAGAAGCCAAAATGTGTGGCTTCTTGTGTGTCAGGATCGATTTACTAAGTGGGTGGAATTAATACCGTTGCGAACAGCCACCAGTGCAGTAATCCAAAACAAAATAAAACAATATATTATTTACAGATATGGTTGCTCAAAAACCATAGTCACCGATAATGGGCGACAATTTACAGGAAAAATATTTGTGGATTACCTCAAAACATGTGGTATTAATCATCGAAGAACACCTCCATACACTCCCCAATGTAATCCGGTTGAAAGAGTCAACAAGGTTATTAAAACCATGATTGCCCAACGAATAAAAGGTAAACACTATACTTGGGATGAACATTTGCCTGAAATTTCATTTGCCTACAACACAGCAATCTCCTCGTCTACGGGTTTTTCACCAGCTTATTTGAACACAGGTAGAGAATTCTGCACTCCCACCTTGAGAGGACATGGAGCTCCGGAATATTGTTCAGCATATACCAATGAGCATTTAGATAGAATGAAAAATGCTTATAATGTAACTCAAATAAGGTTGGCGCAATCCTTCGATACACAACGTCAAAATTATAATGATGGCCGTAGAGTTTGGTACCCTGAAATTGGAGAAAAAGTGATGAGCAAAATAAGAATATTATCCAATAAAATAAATAAAGTCTCTCACAAACTCACGCCGAAATATGATGGCCCGCATGTTGTGATTGGTAAATTGTCCCCGGCTATTGTTCAATTGAGGAGTGGGGATAATGAAGTTATCACCGCTTATCTCCAAGATCTAAAACCATTTCATTGTATAAATAACATCAATCGAAATGCCGGAACAGATTCGAATCCAGAATATGTTTTTCGAGGCGGAACTCACCCGAGACAACCTCATACATTCATATCAAACAACATGGCGATAATAGCGGAATGTATGGGGTTCGAAGTACATCGAATGCTGGGAACGATATCCGATAGCTACGAGTCAAGAGTTTTGATCCAACACGGAGGATGGATCGATTTAATCATCGCCCAAGATGGCCAAAGAGTCACGATCCCCGCTTCGATAATCGAAAAACAGGAGGAGTGGATAATCCTCGGGAGAAATTACATCTATGCTAGGCAGGAGTAGGGAAAGATAATAAAGGTAAATTATTTTCTGATAATAAACCATTAGTGAAAATGGAATTGACGCGCGACGATATTATCAAACGATTACGGGAAAAGGCGCGAAATCGCGGAGCCAAACGAGAAATCGAAGCGGTAGAGACGGGGTCATGTAAATGACGAAAAATCGACTTACCCTCTGAGGAAACTACCACCTTGCCACCTACGGAAACATAAATAAAGTACATGTTCGTCATGTTGCCGGACGAATTTTGCGTACAGGTGCCTATGGGACACCTGTCATACACCATTCACTATGGTCCGTGGAAGCGAAAACTTCGGTTTGACAAGGACACGGGGATAGTGCGGTACATCGAACCTAGAAAAAAGGTACTGTGAAAAAAAAAAAAAAAAAATAAATAATAAAATCGATACTCATCTGCAACCGGATAGTCTATCCTTCATTTTAAGGGGAGGGAAATGCAACGATCTTGTTCATCGTCGCGAAATCCAGTTGGAGGTTATAAGTTTATTAACCTCACGAGTTCAATTACCTGACATCAAAGAGGGAGGATTTGTTCGTGGTGGGACACTCCGAACAAAATCATCACTCGCGATTTGCCGATTCCCACTAAAACCGTTTAAAATAACTAATTTTTTTCAAATCGCGCAAATCGCACGCGGTCGGTCCGACTTCCCCTGAGAAACTGATGTCAAGTATCCCCTCGCCGCAGGAAGGAGAAAATGGGAAACGCGGTAAAACGCGTGTATATAAACGTGGAAATAAATGCAGAGAGGATCCTTTTTGCTTGGAACTTTGAACGAAGCTATTGTGATTAAACGAAAGCTGAGTTCAAAATCTGAGAACTATATTATAAATTTTATTGTCTTTAACATTATTTTCTGTGATTACACAAAGATAATTATAAAGACAATTACCGTAAATCGACACTAGTTGTTCTTATGTCATAGCAGTAAGAACAGTGGTCTTGATAAAATAATATATGACGTCACATGCGTCATAACAACAAGGACGCCGTATATTGATTTGTATCGAACGTAAATAACGACGTGTATTGTGTCATAACAACAAGCACGATCGTGTATTTACTATTCACGTATTACTAAGGTGAATAAACTCTGTTTCAGACTACAACAGAGGAACCATTGGCGAAAGAGCAAACAAACGAACCCGCCGAACTTTAAATTTTCATAATTGTATAAATACAATAAAAACTAAGATTTAGAAAAATATTAAAATAAATTTTATCATTTTTCTTTTGGATACCCATCCTCCGACTAAGTAATTCCTGGTCCCGATCTGCAGAGAGATCGTGGCGTTACACTTTGATCTATAACTATGTATAATAGTTTCGCACAACTTATGTTGTCGAGTCGTCGAATTTAAATATACCAAGATACTCCAATGGGCGCATCAATATCGCTCATTTTCGTAGACATGGTAATGGAAAATCTGGAAAGAAATTGTCTCAACACTCTAAAAAACCGTTATAATTATTTTCCTGTTTTTACTATAGATATGTAAATAATACTATTTTTGTATAAAAAACAGTAAAGTCGATTTTATTTTAAATATATTCAATAACTACGACACTCATATACAATTTACGTGTGAAGGAGAAACGTCAAAATATTTGAACTTTCTTGACATTACCATACATATTAAAAACAACCATATATTGACAAATTAGTATCAAAAAACGATGTGCTCTAATAGTTATTAATTTTCATTAACATCATTCTATAAGCCAAAAGAGAAATATTGTGTATAACCTTGTAGACAGGGCGGTCTTATTATCGGACAAATATTACCACAATGACAATTTAAGCAAAGTATGTAACATTCTACATTATAATGACTACCCGTTCTACTTTTATAACAAAGACATCAAATGTAGACTAAGAAAAATTAAATATAAGGATTCTCTAAACAATAACCCGACAAAATATTTTGACAACATAATTTCGTTAACCTATACAAATAAATTTTATGAAAAAATGTGTAATAAATTAAAAGCGTACAATATTAATACCATACCCAAGATTAACAATAAGTTAAATTACATTATAAAATTAGGTAAAGATAGACATGATAAATGGGAAACAGTTTACGTCACGTATAAAATAAACTGTAAGGATTGTAACGCGACTTACATAGTCGAAAACTAAACGAACTTTAAAAAAACGTATTTGTGAGCATATGAAACAATACAATACTAACTCCATAATACAATTCTACTCGCAAACCAATCAACATTTGATAGACTGGGATAATGTAATAATTTTGGATAGAGAAAAGAATTATAGAAAAAGACAAATCTTGGAAATGCTCCATATTCAATTAAACCTTCACACTGTAAATAAGCATGAAGACACCAATATGATAAACTTCCAATATAAACATCTGACATCAGTGATTACGTGCCATATAGCTGAGACATAAATTTTGCATAAGTGTACCTTGGTATATTTAAATTCGACGACTCGATAACATAAGTTGTGCAAAACTATTATACATAGTTATAGATCAAGGTAATAAATTTTATTGTATTTCGATCTGTTTTGTATTTGCAATGTAATAGTTGTAACAATCATTTACTTTATATTAAGAAATAGGACTGATGAAGATAACATAAGTTGTCGAAACGTTTTTAATGTTTAAAACTTGTGTTTTATTTACCTATACTCATAAGAAACCAATTTTCCTAGTATTCATATTAAGATGGAGGGTGTCTTCTCAAATTCAACATTAAAAAATTTTAGTGCTATGAAATTAAAAATATAACATAATTTGTATGTAAATATTTAATAGATTATATTTTACGTTTATATATTATATTTGACATTTAGAATGAATAAATATTTAAATTTATCCACATATTATATAATACATTTATAATATAGGCTCTTTTATGTGTTAAAATTTAAAAAATGATCTAGCATTATTTTAATTAAAAAATTTATTGTATTATCTTTAGATTCAACTTTACACTCAACTCAATAAAAATAGCTATAAAGGTTAAAATTTAAATAATTTTATTCATTTATTCAATAAAAAAAAATACAAATATTCTAAAGGAATCTATAGGATATGCGATTGTAGTAGCCGAAATAAAACATTTACTCACTGCTGATGGGTTATAGTATTTATTTAAAAAATAATATGTCAATTAAAATTTATGTGAATGCAGAATCGCATCCACGATGTTTAGGTTACATCGTCGTAACCTAAAATCCAGCATATTAATTCTAATATTAATATTTAGGTTTCTCTCTGTGCTATTGATGTTTTCACCTTTTCTAGAAGCAATGTTCTGTAGGACCAATTTATAGAGTATATTCACTCTTTTTCATGCTGGTTGCAAGTTCTAGATGATTGATCTTGAAACCTTAAGGTTTACGATCCCATCGCTATGTGCACCAAACGGTATCCACGCTAAATTCTCATTATTACGTACATGAAATGTCAATTTTTTATGAAATCTTTTGAAAATTTAATTATCGGAAGTAATTACAATCAATTGATTTACAGAGTTAAAATTTTTTATTCTTTTATTAAATCATTTCAATCATAAACAAAAATTACTTATAATTTGTTTATAAATAATTAAATTTAAATGAAATGATACTGTAAAAAAATGTTTTTAAGCATTCATGTTTTTATTTTACAGTTGTATTATTTTTTCTGGTTGGAAAATATTTTGTTGTAAAAATTATTGGAAATTAATGCGGGAAATAATTATTGAAATAAAATGAAAAATAATAAAAAAAATGGAAAAAATTTTAGAAATAATTAAAAATATTTATTTGTAACTTTTAGAAAATGTAAAAATTTAAGAATCATTATTATTGGGAAAAATATTTATTTTTCTCCGATTTTAAAATAATAATGGTAGTATGGTAGGTTATCAGTGAAAAATCGATAAAAATATTTTACATATTCTCTAAAGTATAGATTCCTACTTGGATTTTTCAATATAAAAATATTATACACTGACAAGGATTCGTACATATTTGTAACTACAAAAATATAAATATATACATAGAAACACACATAAGCATATACGTATAAGCAACGCAATATATGCGCAGACATAAATGCACATGGACATACGTGCATTGAAATATTAATATACGTGTATGTATTAACTTATAAATGTGTACATTCAATGGTTGCATACATTTCATAATACTTACGTATATGCATACAAATTTTACATTGCTACTAGATTCAATGATATATTTAACAAAAAAAAATTAATATATTATTAAGGTATTTTTTTTGTATTTCAATTATTTCGAATTTACTATAGAGAACATATATTTAGATTTCAATTCTGATACTTTCAATGGAATACCATAATACCCTCTCTATTTTATTTTTATATTTTTTATATTACCTGTCATTATTGTCATAATAATTATATATTTTTATTTTTCAAATAATATTTATTCATAGAAAATTAATTTTTCTTATTTTATTTCAGCTATATTATTCTTATATTATTTTAAACATAATATTTACTCATATACTTGTTTCATTAACTTATTACTTTTTCATTACTTATTATTGTAGATCGAAATAAAATGATTCTTTATTAATAAGTGTATTTGTAAAAATATTGTTTAAATTATAATTTTTAATATTTACAAACATCAATATATTTATAATTTCAATAATTTATGGCCTGATTTCATAATTTAAATATTATTTTAAATTTATATAACGGAATTATTATAAAAATGAATTATCTTATTAAAATTTTATTTCGATCAAATTAATTATTTTTGAATCAGATTAAAAATATAAATATTTTTGTAATAATAATTTTGAAAACAATTACAATTTACAATTAAATAATAAAATATACAAATATAGTATAAATACGCATGTTGTTGTATATTATGTTTATAATATAAGAAAAAAAATTTGAATATGTATATTTTATTAAAATTAATGTAAAATCGAATATTGAACTTAATGTTCGTGCTGCGAAGTCCTATCGAAACACCAAAACTGACTATAATTGGTTTATGGCAAAAAGAGATGGTTACTAGGGATACCAATAAATAGATATATTTTCGATTATAAAAGGGTAGAAGAAACTGAGTGGATGATCGAGGAAGAAGAAAAGCAGAACAAGAACTTCTGCGCATTTGGTAATATATTTACACGTTGGTAATAATTAGATCCATTTACTAGGATGAAAAGACTTTTAAACATTCAAGACTATATGACGATTTAAAATAATACTACATTTCTAACATTGTATCATCTTTCTTTAGCTTTTAATTGTAAATTTGAAGGGATTTTTATTATTTTTATTCTTTTTAATTTCTATTTATTATCGTTCATTTTTATGTATTTTATTCTATATATATTATTATTTAATTATTTTTTTTATCAATGATTGAAACTGGCCTATATACTCCATACTATGAAGGTTATATATACAAATATATGAAGGTTACTCCTAATATTTAATCTTGTATTCTTCAGCTTAAATTTGTAAGGAGATTAATTATTAATAAATTAAGTAATTTGTAAATACTATTTACAGAGTTATTGCATGATGTAGTAATATATTATAATTGAATATATTTTATTCAATAAAAATTATTATATTTACATAAATAATTTTAAGGTTCAATTTATTTAATAGTTAAAATTAATCATAAATGAATAAACTAAAACTTCTTTGCAGTATCTACTAAGCAAAAGAACTCTTAATGTCAAATTATAAAAAAAAGTTAAAAAAATACATTTCTTCGTTAAAATTGTTAATAAAAAAGACTGAATATTTTTAGTGTCAAATTAAAAAATAAGAATCTACTGTTTTTTTTTGATTTTTTATGTATAAGGTTAGCCGTTTGTCACTAATGACCTAAAAAGGACTCTATTGTTTGGACTATTTATATATAATTTGTAAAATTAGATTGTACTGTTTACGTAATTATATTATATCATCTATTAGACAATATATGTAATATTATTTAAAATATATATGAATGATATCCAAAAAATTTTTTTTTAATTTATTTATTTATTATCGCATCAACAACGTGGTTATTAGCGACATCAGTATTGTACATTTGTATATGTTATAATAGTAGAGAGCGTGTAAAAAACTATTGATTGATCTTATATACTATTATGTAACTGTATTAATTTGCTTATTTTTATTATGTTCAAATATTTGATAACATCATTTAATTTGGACACACGTAAATAAAAAGTTTTATCGAGAAATTCTTGTTGTATGTATTGCAAATTTTCGGATTTTCTTTGCTTATTAGGTGAGAGTGAGTTAGTACGGAGTGGCCAATTCGTGGTCTGGTGATTATTACTTGATCTCCACGTGATAGTTGGAGTACTGAGTTTTTTGAAAAGATATCCTTTCTTAATAGTTTGAGATGGGTCCATTTCTGGTTTCAAATAAATTCCATATGTTTTCTGAACATATTTGCTACTATAGATAGTGTCAGTGGTGTTTCGCTTGTAGTTTCCTATGCGCCCATTTTTTGAGATGGATTCTTAGATTCTGAGTATTAATAGGAGTTATTGTGAAGGATGGTTATAATAAATTTAATCTGCTTGTGTTTTAATTTATATAATCGATTTTGTAAGTTGATTAATAAAATGTTGTTTGTGTAGGGATCGCTTATTTTTTGAAGGCATTTTGTGTTGCTGAGGATTAAGAATTTATTGGTGGGATTTATTTTAATTATTTTTAGTACTTCTTTTAGGTTTAATAGGTGAGAAGGGCGTAAGGTAGGAATCGATAGTGTTTGTGTGACCAAAAAGTTGATTTGCTGAATATGTGTTGGTTTGGGTTTTATTGTATGTAGTATTAATTATCGTGTAGTCTAATAATAGTGTATAATAATAATAATAATAATAATAATAATAATAATAATAAAATAATAGTGTAGAACGTAAACTTATTGTTGGTGTTGCTGACAGAAACGTATAGAGGGTAGGAGAAGAGTCTAAGGTAATTATTTCAGGGATTGGTATGTTAAATTCTAACGTGATGTTGTGTAGTCTTGTAGTGAAAGGTTTTGGAATTTTGTTATTAGTTTGGTATGCAATTTGATCGTTTTCGAAAATAACCTTAAGGGTCAGGGGTTTAGTCTAGACGAAATTTTTTATGCATATTTATAGATCAAATATATGCGACGATCAGTTAGTATACTATATGTGGAGCTAGTATGGTATGCACCAAGAGATATTTTTATTTCTTTATTGTGTATTGTGTTTAACACTTTTGTGCATCCTCCATAGATGATACTTGCATAGTCTAGTTTGGGTAGAATTGCTTTATATGTATTTAGTAGAGTTTGATAGTCAGTTCCCCAGTTTTTTGTAGCTTTATTTTTTATTTTTTGTTTTTATTATATTTAATTTTTGTGATTTTATTCTTTTTAATCATTGTTAATTATTTTATATGGCTTTTCCAACTTAATCTGGAATCTAAAAGCAAGTCCAGAAGTTTCATTTCGTCTGATTTTTTAAATTTATGATTATTTATGTTAAGATTAATATTTCATGGATGTTTTGATTTTGTAAATACAGTCAGGTTGGTTTTGTCTACTGAGAACTTGAATCCGGAAGAATAGCACCATTTCAGCAATTTATTAAGTATTTCGGAAGAGTTCTTGTGTTATACTGGCTATTTTTTCTGTTATATATATAGTTAAGTCGTCAGCAAAAAGACAGCAGTTTATTGGAGACTGAATATTTGATGCTATGTCATTAATTGCTATCAAGAAGAGTGTAACACTAAGTACAGATCCTTGTGGGACACTTTTTTTGTGTACTTTTTGTAGAGGTAACATTGTTACATTTGACTTGTATAAATCTTTGTTTCAGGAAGTTTTTTATGAAGGCAAGCATATTGCTATTTACTGGTATATTTTGCAATATTTTTAGTACTCTGTCTCTCCAAATCATTTCAAAGGCTTTTTCCAAGTCAAATGCTACAGCTGCTAAGTGTAATTTTTTTACAAACGCATCGCATATAGCGGCTTCTAATTTGATAAGATGGTCGTATGTAGATCGTTGTTCTCTAAATCCACTTTGGTATGGAGTAAAGAAATTTTTGGATTCAAGGAAGGTCTTAAGTCTTTTGTGTAAAATTTTTTCTGATAATTTACACAAATTGTTTTTGAGGGATATCAGACGATATTTTTTTGATAGTGTTGAGTCTTTACCTGGTTTCTTATAGGAATTACGATACCGAATCTCTAATTTTTTGGAAAGGTATGTCATGTTCAAATAACGTTTTAAAATTTTTCTATATATCTATTCCGGTTTGTGATAATGATTTCAATAGAGCATTAGGAATTTGGTCAGACCCGGGACTGCTATTTTTGTAGTTTTTAAGTGTAAGTATTATTTCCTCAATTTTAATTTTTTCGTTTAGATAGTGGTTTTCAATATAATTATCTTGGGGGTTATCTTTTTCTGAAAATGGAGTCGACTTTTCTTTAAATTTTAAAAATTAATCGGAATAATTATTATCACTTGAATTTTTCGAAAAGATATTTGCTAATTCATTATCGGTTTCTAAAAGATTTTATAGTATTTTATTATTATTATTTATTAGAGTTTTAATTGGAGTTTGTTTTAATTTTCCTTGAGTTCTTTGAATTTTCTGCCATATTAGGGACGACGGGCTACTTATGTTAAATGTTTACTCTATATAATCAAAATTTCGTTTTTGATTTTTTATAAGTAAAATTACAAATTGCTTTCTTCCTATTGTGTTATATTTTATTTTCTATATATTTATGGTTTTTATATCTTTTGAATGCATGTTTGGCTTCTTACAGATTTGCATTCGTCTCTTCACCAAGTTGATCAGACGGATTGATGCTTCTGCAGCAGAAAGTATTATATTATTGAAGTTATCAACTATTTCTTTAATTTCATGGTTAAATTCAATTAGTGTAGTTTTTAGTCATGGAATACTTTTATTAATTGATGTTTGATAGAGTTGCAAATTAGCTTTTCTAAAATTAAAGATTTTTCTGGGATTTTTTAGAGGTTCAGATTATATATGGGAATTATCTAATTTATGTATAATAATAGGGTATTGGTCACTGTCATATAAGAAGTCAGAGGTTTTCCAATTTTTATCGTCTGTGATGGATACAGATGACATGGAGATATCAATTGAGCTTTCTTTGCCATTAGAATTATTAAACTGTCGGCGTATTTTCATTTAGTAGCTTAAGTTATGGGTTATTTAAGAATTGTTCAATTTGTAGACCACGATTGTCGGTTTTCTATGATTCCTAAGTATATTATGGGACTTAAAATCGCCGCGTATTATAAATGGTTTGGGTAGTTGAGTTTTGATATTATTAAAATCATTTATACTAAAATTGGTGCTATTGAGTATGTAGAGATTACAAAATATTGTTTTATTTAGTATATAACATTGCTACGACTTCTATAAAAAATGAATTGAAATTTATATGTAAAAAATAGCATTTTTGACATATATGATTACGCTGCCATTGTTATGAGAGGACTACCGATTTTTATAAAAATATTTGTAGCTATACATATTACATATATATAACTTAAAACAACACCACAATCAGAGGACGATGACAACGACAGCCAGGGTCAGATGTAGCAATATCACAAGTAGTAACAGATATTGGAGAAATCCTGAGGAAAAAAGATGCATACTATGCGAAAAAAGCGAAGGAGATTGGACGCATCTGACCAGTGAATGCGACGTTACAGAGGACATATTTAGAGAATGGAGGGAGGACACAGTAGGGAAATGGACATACAAAGACATAATGATTACACTGAATGACAAGAAAGGGGATAAAAGAGGGGAGCTAATGAAGAAAATTAAAGAGGTGGAGAAAAGATTGAAGAAAAAGGAAGAAATGAAATGAAACAAAAGAAATGACTAAAGGAAACAAAAGTGTGACAGTGATGAAAGTGAATATGAAAATACAAACATGATCTGTGATAAATAATTAATTAATAAAATGTAAATAATTAAATGTTAAGATATGTACATAAAACTGTAATAAGCGGAGCCCGTCCCTAGGCAAAAAGCTGGGACGTAATTGTATAATAATAATAATATTATATATATATATATATATGTGTCCACATAGATTGAATTTGAGGTGTGTTTCCTGTAGGCATGTAATAATTGGGTTTCTTTCGTAAATTATTATACAATAGGTTAGACCGAAACCCGAATGTCATGATAAATAGTGGGAAAACAAACGAAAAGCTTCCGGCGCAAAAAAATCCAAAAGGGTGAAATAGTTCTTCTTCACGTGTATGTGTACTCGAGGATCTTGCACGAGGTAAAGGATAGTTCTTCGATGCGGATTTTTCATATTCTGGCCAGATAATTAAAAAAAAAGAATATATGGGTATTTCAATCGAGTTATTTTCCCTCGTCTAAAACTCGTCTGCGTATGCGTGTACAGAAGTTTATATATTGATATGTTCGTTTATACAATAAGCTTATATAATTATACTCATTTTCTCATATAGAAAGTCGCAAGTTTTAGAAAAATTATATTTTTATTAAGTTTAAATAAACCAATAAATGTATATACGTTATAATCAAATATAATTAGTAAAAAAATTAACTAATTCTTAAAAAAATACTCTAAAAAATACTCAGAAAAAAATAAATCTATGAGTTTCATTATAGAATATTATTCAGAGGCTTAATAATATAATAATAAATATTTTTACTCCTTATTGCCTACTTTAGTAATTTTTTTAATACTTAGACTAACATACTTTTACTAAACATGTCGTTACAAATCATAGATTATTGATAATTAAAATATTAATATAGCCAATTTAAAAAAATTTATATTAAACTATGTGTATATTTATTACAATTTTTGTTTTATTTTACAAATATATAATATAAAAAAAGAAGACTTTAAGTAAGAATAAGATTTAAAATAATATTACAATAAAATGCGGACACCGCGTATATTAAAAAGAATTTATCGCTCGCTTAACGTGTAGCATTACTTGTTTTCAATCGTTGATCTCGATCAGCTGTTTAGACGTCCTTGCGAATGTAGTTTGAGTAGTCCGGAAGGCCAGTGTGGGTTTTGAATTTCTTCCTATGTAGCTTGCTGTCACTACTCCGTTGTAGTTGTGGGTCCGGAGTTCCCAATTATGATAAGAGTTTTGAGAGTTTATTGAACGACAAATGCAGAGTCGAATATCGTACACAGTTTAAGTTTTAATTGCTTATAGATCGACTGAATTAAGAATTGGCAAAAAGTGCATAATGATAGTTAGGTGTGGCTTTTATAGCTTTTTAAATCTTTACCCACCATAACACCTTTAGAGATGAGATTCGAAAGAGGGTGATCTTCTTCGTATTGATAATTTTACAATAACCTGTCCAGGAATTTATCAGTTATCGGCCATAGACAGAAACAACGACCTTTATCTTCGTAATTTTAGCTTAATTTCGTATGCATAAAAGTTAGTTATATTCTTTTTCAAAATAAAGATTCGTTCATAATTGAATCTTTATTTACAATCGATATGTCGCATGCAATGAAACATTTAATATTTAAATAAAAATAACAAAAAATTTTCTGACATAACACTATATAAATTATTCATTATTTTAAAAATAGATTCGATTTTAATATTTTTTATATTTTAATATTTAATGCTTTTGTCAAATTTGTTTCATATTTATAATTTCTAAATATATATTAAATACATCAAGAATCATTGTGTTAAATAAAATGTTATATATGAATAATAAAGTATAATGATTTATTAACAAAAATAAATTATTTACGGCATATCTGATTGATTTGTATTGGTTACAAATTTACTAATATAATATAATTTTTTATTATTATTATTAAATATCATTTTTTTCAAAATGAATACGATAATCAATAAACTATACTTTTTTAATTCCATTTACTTTACTTTTAAGTATAATATATTTAAGTATAATATGTATGTAATATTATTATTATTGTTTATGTCAAGAATAGCATACGTGACAAAATCCGAAAAGAAAGGAAAATAGTACATGCATCGGGAAAGAAAGACAAAGCTTTAGGAAATTGATGATGAAGAAATCAAACTCAGTGATGAGTAACATAAAACGCGCGAGTAATAAGAACTTCTAAATTCGTCAATTCTAAAAATTCCGTATCTGAGCCAAAAATGAATAAGCAAAGGCGAATCGAAAGGCAATAGCGGAGATAGTTTACAGGGCTCTAATCAAGCATTTGGAAGACACCGTGGACCTTGGAGGAAGAATTCGCGGACTTTACAATTCTCCATCCAGCGCAAGTAGTGAGTAAAATCGAAAGAAACGTATGAGCACATCGATTTCGAATTTTAAACGATTTAACATTTCGAGGATATACCAGTTCGGAACTCCTTTATAAAGAATCATGAACAAGAGAATTAATAGATATTTCTGTAATACAACAAAAGAAACAGCTACGCGATCGCGTTGAGAGTCACGGGCTATTGAATCGATTATATTTCACTTAAAATCGCACTCTCTCAATCGTTATTTGTTGATTTGAATAAATAATATTCTCTCTCTCCAACTATCATTGTTATGCTTATTTTATTACCGAAGCTTATACAGACGCTTTTACCGTTTTGGCTATGGCAGAACTGAACTTGGTATAAGTTAGGTTATCGCGGATTAATCATTGGAATATAATTATATACGCATCGCGATAATTTCAATACACAACGATACACATATATAAGTATAATGCAACAAAATTTGTTTTAATTAATAGCATATTCCTTTCATAAAACATGAATATTAATTATTTACATAATCAACTTATATTTTTAATTATATTAGTTAAATTATATTAATTATTGTGAATAAAAACATCATTTATGAATTATATACAATTTTTTGTTAAAAAGAAAATCCATTTAAAATTGAAGCTTTTAAAACTGTAAATAAATTTAATTCGTGAATGACCAAATTTATTTCAATATTTTAAATAATAATATAAGAAAATTTTTTGTAATTACATATTTCTCAATAAACTCAACATTAAAGAAAATTAAATAAATAATGAAATAAATTATTATTGATAATCTTTTTCTCAAATATAGGATAAAATTTAATTGTTTGAATAATTGTTAGAGTTTGTTACATAATAATTCATACGCCCTTAATTATTATTTTATTATTATTTAGTTCAATTAAAAAAAAGGTAATTAATTTCAGAAATAGAATTATAAATTATTGATTAAATTTTTAGGGCTTCTTATTAAAAAAATTTTCAATATAATTTTGAAAAATATTTTACAGCATTGATAATAATTCTATCATTTAATTATTATTTTATAATGTGTAAATATTGAACTGTTGCCATAAGAAAATACAAATAATTTAGAAAAAATGAAAAGGGTAAATCAAAAATATAGTGTAATATTTTAATTTAAATTATTATTTTTTAATTTTTATATATATTATTATAAAATAATAAAATTGCTTTAATAATTTGAAAATTTAAAAACGAATAAATATTTAATCATTTACGTATTCATAAAATGGATTAGAATTAATTTTATATTAAATAGGTATAAATTATATATATTAATCGCCGTATATTGTACGAGATTGTTACGTTATCTGAATGTATAAACTTGTTATATAAAACTAGTAGATGAATTATTGTTATAACTAGTAGAAAGATTATTCAAATTGTTTGTTATTAGTTTTCAATGCTCGTTATAAATTTAATTAATCTCAAGAGCAATCCATGGTTTAATGGAAATATTTAAGTACTATTTGGTTAATGTTCAGGATTAGTTAATGTAATCTTGCTGTGTTATCATCAAACCAAATTTGAGTGAACCTCTAAGGAATTTTTCGTTGTTTTAGCAATACGTATACAAGGCATAAGGTATGTGGTAAAGTAAAATCAAGTTAACTTTTGGAAGTATCAAAAACAACCGCCGCATTTGAGGAAAGCAGTAAACTGCTTTCTAACCTGTTTTATATTTTTCTGAATTAGGTCTTTAAATTTATGTTTTTAACTTCAGCAATAGTCATGTCGCTCCACCATGCTAATTTTCCAATAACTTTCAAATTAATTTTGTGTTTTTTTTTGTTATTTTACTCCAGTAGTAGTTCTTTTTTAAATGAAATAATCTATTAAGATATTCTCTACCAGAATTTCTCTTATATTTATATCAATCATGAAAAAAGAAATATTATTGATTCCTTACATATTTAATAACTATATTTGGGATTTAATAATACACATGCAGGTTGTATTTATATAATAAATATATATTTAACACAAATCAATAATATTATTAAATAATCCTACTTAAATGATTATCTATATTTTCATTTCATAGTATTATAATTAAAATAATTTTACAATTGATTAAAAGAAATAATTAATAAATACTCATAAACACAATAATTATTTAATGAATAACTTATAACAATTATAATTTTATTCATACAAATAATAGCTTTTATACAATAAATAACAAAATATTTTATTCGTGAATTAATCAGCTGAACTGACGTGCCATAGAAAACTATTTAGAACTTTGTTCAAAATGATACAAAAAAAGTTAATTCATAGAATAAAATTTAAAATTAAAAAAATAAAGAAAAATATTTTTTTTGAAAACACATAATGGTTTTATAGTAAAAATTCATCAATGTACATAAGTATCTAATATTTTCATACAATTATGTGGTAATAGTATAAAGTCACAAAGAATATGTAACATAGTTTGTAAAATATTTTATGAGCTTTGTTAAAATTTAGTCTTTCTTTAAGAACTTTGCCACTTCTTTTTCAATTTACTTTTACTACACATATATATGAAAGAGCATCGATTTCTATATATTCAGATACTTTTATTCTCTACTGATTTTTAAATATCTTCATTTAAAATTAATTGTGAAAGTTCCAAAAGATTTGAATAATTTTATGATCTTCCATTCTAAGCATAAGTACTTATACATTATTTTTGAATACTCTGTTTTTGTTAAATAGAAAAATTCAAATAAATTTTAAGACAAAAATATTATTATTTTATCCCAATTTATATGAATATAAATATGTATAAAACCAAAAATTACATCTTCATTCATAAAATGATCACTTTTTCAACTACAAAAAATATTTCTGTTTTAATCATTAAATTATTTTTTTTAAATTTAATTAGAATTATATTGTACGATAGTAAATTTATAAAATAAATGTTATTCTAAACGACAGAAGATATATGTTTTACTCACTTGAAGTGACACATGTATTCCGGCATTTGAGATCATACGCAGATATAAGGCTGCTGCATAAGCAGCATTAAATGCATCAGAATAACCATGTAATTCCATGATGAGGTTAGGATGAAAGTGATTCCAACGAGGTAACTTTACCTTTTACAGCAAATGAATCTCATTAATCCAGTTTTCCTACAATTTATTTTCCATGGGAGGCAAGGGAGTGTATCAATTGAGTTTCAATAACAACAACGCTCGCATGAAGATTTTTGCTGAAATTATTACAGGTGACAACCATCCCATAAGATCGAAAGACTTTGCAATCTGACAAGAAATAAGCCGCTTCATCCAATATACAGAACGCTCTTTCACATTTATTTTGAATTGAAATTCATCTTGTGAGGGAAACCACTGAATGTCCAAGACTGATATGAGATTCTTCTTGCTGAAAAGTGATTTTGGATTCAGCGACGTTACCTTGTGTGGAATATTTTCAAGAATCTCTGAGTGACCGGCTGACCATTTGCTCAAGAGGAAACATCCCTTCTCAGTGATAACCCTTATTTGTTCTATTTTCGTTAGTACTTCGTTTAAACTATGCCCTCCAGATATAAAGTCATCCATATAAATTTCATAATTTAGTATCTTTCCTCCCAATGAGTATTCCTTGGCATAGTCCTGAGCTAATTGTCTTAGTGTTCGATTTATCAAAAACGGCGCACGGCTCAATCCATACGTCACAGTAGTTAGTTGGTAAGATTTCAGAGGTAAGGAATTCTTTTCTCTCCAGAGAATGGTTTGGTAATTTTGATCTTCTGTGACCATTCGAATTTATCTGAATATTTTTTCGATATCGGTAGTAAATATAAATTTATAATTTCTCCACTTAATGATAAGATCGAGTATATTAGGAAGTAAGTTTTGACCTGTATGTAGCAATTTATTAAGGGAGGTTCCTGTTCGTATCTTTGAAGAACCGTTAAATATTACTCGGATCTTTGGAGTTGGGTTAGCTTCTCTCAAAACACCATGATGAGGTAAGAAACAAAGTGAATTTTCGTTGAGAAAAGTTTCATGCATATGCCCTAATTCCTTGTATTCTTTCATAAAATCACAATAAAGGTTGCAAAATCCAGGATTATTAATAAATTAGGTTTCCATACTAGCAATAAGGGATTTTGCTCGCAGCAGAGTATCTTGGGCTAAGCTGATATCATCTGGTAATTCATGTTTGAATGGGAATCTCACTACATAACAACCTTTGAGATGGCGAGAGTGTGTTGTGACAAAATGGATTTCACACTCTGCCTTTTCAGAAGTATTTTAAGCTGCATTAGGTACGTTGTCTACTTTCCAGAACTTCTAAAGGAGATCAGTTAATTCAGAATTATCAGTTAAATGCAGAAAAATTATACTAGAATTGTAGGAAGTTTCTTGAGAAGGGATCGTATCAAAAAGAATCCATCCTAAAAGTGTTTCGGCTGCTACTGGATGATTATAGTTACCTGCTAGAATATTGCCTTTTATTATTTTTGCAAATATCGTAACACCTAATAATAAATCGACTGGATCGTTTCGGAAAAATTCCGGATCTACTAAATAGAAATCCTTTGGTATGGGGAAAAGAATCTTGAGTCATTGGGGTATCGATTAAAACTTTCGGAAAAATCACAGCTTAGAACTCGTAACTGAAATTTGTCGAAAAATGAGGTTGAATAGTAAATTTACTAGATCGGTATGTATTAGAAATAACCTCCCCACCGACTCCCGACAGGCTAATATTCGATCTCGTAGGTTTCAAACCAAGTAAATTATAGAGGGGTCGCGAGATAATAGAAATTAATCAAAGCTCTTATGCGTAGTGTATCACTTCTTGGATCTTTCACAAGAATTCTCGCAGTTACTAATAATGCTTGAATTTTGTTGTGGTTGTCTGACGCTGCAGATGTCAAAACGGCTTCTGCTTTTGATAATACTGAGGCTAAATTAATTGATGAAGAATTCTCATCAATTTTATTCTTGTTATAGTCATCTACTGATTTGGGCCTTTCGGTTACTTTCATTCGCTGACAGTCATCAGTATGAAGCAAAGAGTGATGTCTTTTATGGCAGTTAGAACATGAGAATTTACTATGATATTTTTTAATATGGTGATTGCCCAGGCAATTATAGCATAGTTGTAGCTTTCGAATTAGAGCTCGTTTTGATTCCATAGTCAAACTCTTAAAACCTTCACATTTTGAGATTGAATGTTCGATTTGACAACGAGGGAAAATAACGAGGATAGTCGAGGCAGTGGTCTGATGCGATGACTGGTTGTTTTTGTGGTGAGTGCCTGTATTAATAACAAATTCCTTTAATGTAAAAGATTCAAGTGTAACGGTTTGAAAAGTGAGAAATTTTCGAACTTGATCAATTGAAGGCGGTTCCGTAGAGTCTTCAAGGTATCATTGCCAGTCCTTCCCTGTTTCATGGGTAAACTTCGCAGTCATTAAAGTTACGAAGACATCACTTGTAGCTGACGGTTTCCCCAATACTACAATAGAGTCATGGAAGCCTAGCATCTCTCTCTGTAATCTTTTAATTTCCATATTACTATTATCTTTCATAGCGTGACAACTCAGAATCTGTGAAGTATATTTATGCACAATTCTTCGCTGATTATCATAATAATTGTTAAGTTTATCCCAGGCTTGCTCATAATTTTCCTCAGTGATAGCAATATTGCATATGAGTTCTAAAGAATCACCGCTAAGATGCGTTTACAAATGTTGATGCTTAACCACCATCGGAATATTAGACTTTCCATGCACCAACAACACAAATAAATCTCTAAAATACTCCCATTCATCGAATTCCCCTGAAAACTTTGGAAGATTTACTTTAGGTAATGTTGCGTAATCAACAGAGATGGCTTCGACGCTAGGTATGATTGACGTACCAATTTTACAGCTAGCTTTTGAATTTTGTATCAAAAATTCCTTATACTGTCCCACATCGACGTAATAAAGATCTTCTCCTTTATCAAAGACTACTTTAGAAAAATATTTATGCTTTGGATCTACCACCGTAAGATTATTGATCGCCGTGTCATTGGTCTTGTATTGATCAAATAAAACACGAATTTGATCCATTCTGGATTGAGCCAAACCCTCAGTCATATTTTGTTTACCCATTTTCGTAAAGTTAGGATAAGAGTTCTTCATTTTTTAAAAAATGCTAATTTGAGATAAATATAATGCTTCCATTCTATTTTCGGAAGCTTAATATACTCATTTAATCAATATTGCTGCGCTGGACTAATAATCCTTCTTAAAAATGGATGTTTTAATAGATTTAATACTGTAATGATAGGTATAACTAAAGGGGCTAACCACATTCAGAAACGGAGGTTTGTAACCCAAACACTAAATTAAAACATAAAAGATTTTTTTATTTCTTGAAAGTTCACAGAACTAGGGTATTTTACAGATGTATAATTAATTAATAACTTATAATAAACTAGATTTATCTAATTAATATTTGACTGAATTGTTGTTATAAATTAAAGCAATTTGATTGATTATTAAATATAAGTAATTAAATAATGATAATAATTAAGAAAAACTTCAATTATAAATTTAACAAGACATCGAACGCTTCATGGTCGAATATTATAACCTTAAAAATCGCCGTATGTAGTAAAAATTAAAGAATTAAATATCAATAATGATGCATAGCAATAAAATTATAAATAAAATTCTCACGAAGCTTCAATGGTCCCAGAGGACATCGATGAATTATAAATTTAATGATCTTCGTTCTTCTATCATATGAATTATTATTAACATATTATCCTATCTTCATTCAGCAGCAATCATACTTGAATGAACTTTCCGGCATGCGGCCGGAATCCCTCGTGACCACGAACGTCCAATCGGACGGCCGATGTCACACGCGCCGTCGGACCGAGGCTATGTGATGCCCGAGAGCACTCGCCTCGAGGCAGACTCTTTGTGGCCTCTCTCCCGAACTTACCTTCCATCCAAATTTCCTGTTGTACACGATTCCGTGGCAACAATCAAAATTTATCCAACTCCGTTGTACATACTTCCGTGGCAACAACAAATTCCGAAACTGACACGATTTCGTGCTGTTTCTCTCCTTTAAACAAATCTGGAAATCGCTTGCGATTTCTAATTTTTTAGTTCCCCTATTGCGTCGGAGAGTTAGCGACTTCGGGTAATTGTATCTGTTGCAATTATTTGGGGATATTTAAGTCCGACCCTTAACTCCGCCGGAGCTTCCTCGCGTATCGCAGAGCGTTTTATTTAACCGCCCTTGATACACTATTCGTTCATCTCCTTAAATCATTTTAGTTATTCGTCCTGTCAGTATTTCCGTCCGATTACGTAGCCGGTCGAAACCGTTGTTCTTTGTCGCGGTAAAAAAAAAACATATTTAGAATTTGTTATAGAATAGATGCGAACATTCTATTTGCGTTTATAAAATAGTTTTTTTTACTAATTCAAATAAAGCGAAAACATACGAGTCGAAATAATTGTAAAGTAATTATTTTCAATAATTACTCGGGAACTAAATAACTGTCGCGCGTGTATTTATATTCATCGCCTTTGTTATTATCGGCGACCTCTGTAGCGGTCGCGCAGCGAGTGGACGTTCGAAAACGTACACATTGCCGGGGAATTAGAAGTCGTACGGGATTTCAATACATAAATGTAATATAAATTTTGATATAAATTGTCGCAAATAACTTACGCTGCTAATTCAGACGATCCTTGTGTCATTAATCATATGTATTTCTTTTTATTATATTTTAGAACAATTGAATAAAGGACACGTCGCCCCCGATGATGATAATTTAACTAAAATTATTTATTGATTGTGTTTTTTTTCTATTCCCGCCTGCCACCAATCCAAATTCTGGACAGACCGTCTGTCGCTTTATCCCGGCGTGATTCTCTTTGATATTTCGACGAGCACTCGACTCTACAGTCACAGTTCTAATTAAATTATTTAGGTTTCCTTCAATTGCGTTTTCCTGTTTCTGTAGGTTCATGTCAAACTTTTAGGTAACTGACATATTCATTCCGAATAATTTTATTACATATTTGATTTGACCTTACGATGAGTTTTTAAGAGAATACATGTATGCTAAATTTATAGTACGAGTAAAATTTTCGAAAAAAATCTCCAGACTCGAGCAAGTTTACAAGGGTAACGAATCCTCTTGTATATTTTATTACGGCCACTGGTGCACACTCTTTATAAGGATTATATTTTTATTCGAGGATGTCACCTGGTTAGGAATACTCACTTTCAGTAAGTTTATATAAAAAAGAAGTCCGTCCGAAAATACAAGTAGAGCAGCTGATATTCGAAGTACATTTCAAAATATTGACTTAAAGTAATTTTAGTCTTAAAACCTAGTAAACGGATCGAGGAATCATATCATTTCTCTCTCATCTCCGCTCATTTACGTATTTTTATATTCTAAAGAAAGATTTATAAGAATAATAGGTCCTCTTGTACATTTTATTGCTGCAACAGGTACACATTCATTACAGGTATGGTATTTTCCTTCGAAAGTATTACCGAGTTAGGAATGTGCGCTTTTAACAAGTTCATATATATTCCAAACAATATAGCATTTTTTAGGTCATGTAAAAAGCAGCTAGTAATGCATATCAAAATTCGTAAAAAAATCAGTAGATTCTTATTTTCTAAAATGCCATTCATAATAATTAGGGTTTTTTTATTAACAATTTAAAACATGCATTTTTATATAAACCGATCAGAAAATTAAAAATGGAGAAATTTCCAAAAATTTATAACTTTTTTATTTTTTAATATTTACAACTCTAATTTTAGAAAATTAATATAATTGATGTGCAATTTATTTATACAAAATGTTAACTTGATCGAAATATTATTTATAATGTTAATACTAATGTTAATTAAATTATGCCAAAATTTACGAAGTTATTTCCAACTCAATTTACCTTACGATTTAATTTTTACGGTTTTAAAAAATATAAGTGTTCTAAAATAAATCTTGTATCTTAAATTTCGTTTAAATATTTCGGATTGTATAAAATATCAGGATAAAGATGATCAAAAACGACCAAGCGCCCGAGAAATAAGGAGAGTAAGAAGCCGAAAATTTGAATATATAGTAATAGAAGTTTAACATTCTTTCATTTTTTACATATTCATTTTTACACTTTTCTATTTATTCACTTTATTTGTTTAAATATCTATTTGCCTAGGTCAAAATTCTTTTTCAATTTTGAAACTTTTCGAAATGTATAGATTATTACGTGTTATTTATTACATTATTAATGATTTTTTTTACATATGTACAACAGAATATTTTATTTAAGTATGATTTAATTATAAATCATAATCATTTATTTAATTAGTCATAATCATTTATTTAATTAGTCATAATAATTAATGAGTATTAGTCTGATTTTTTAAATTTAGGATAATTACTTGGGATGAAATAAAAAGAAAAAAAAATTTTAAAAGAGACATATCATGTCTGTTTAATAATTAGTCTTCATTACTAAAATAATAAACATAATATGTGATAAATGTGTAATTAATAATAAAAAAAATATATTAAATTCATTTATAATAAAACTAAATTATTTATTTATCATTTTTTCTACTTTAATATAAATTATAAAATTCAAATAGATAAAAATATTATAATTTTTCTATGTGTACATAATATAAATACACATGTTTCTTAAATAAGATAAATCTATATTTATTCATCTGTACACACACGTATATACAAACTGCATATTGGGCACGTATATACAAACGCTGAAAATAAATTAATTTTTCCAGATACACTAAAATATAAAACTTTCTCTTAGTATATGTGCAATAGTTATAAGACAAGACAGGTAACATGGATCTCTAGTATTATAAGTCATTCTTTTTAATGTTTTTATTTAGTAATATTAGGTAGTGCACAAACATGAAAAATTTATATGATTTTCTACATCAATGAAACATAAGATAGAGAAATGGTGTATACATTTATTTAAATGCCATAATGAACTTCAAAGGAACATTCAAATAGATAAAACTATCAAATGAAAAGATAAATAGTAATAGTAATAGTTGAAGCCATGTCTTTTACGAGCATTTATTTTTATGAGATATATATGTTTTTGACGCAATTGTACTTTAATTAAGTTCGTCAGATGGTACTGAAGAACCATATAAAGTATTCTAATGGTCGCTGTAATAAATAACATCTAAAAACGGTACTTTGTAGAATAGAATATTTGGTATATAAGTCTCAAATTATAGTTTCATGTGAAAAGCGTCTTTAATTTATATTATTTGAAAAGAGCATTTTCCGAGTTAAATTCTAATTCATTCACTAGTCGATAAAGTTTTTCAGACAATTTCACCAAAACATCAGTGTAGCACAAGTTTATATAAAAAAAATGTATATAACATAGCTTGTATTTGTAACTCTACGATCTAATTATTATTAAGAGAAACGTAAAAAATTGTATTTTATGGTAAAATTTTTTTTTTTCAGTTAAATTTTATTTTTTTTATTTAATATTAAAATTCAATTATTTTTACAAAACATAATAAACTAAAGAATTCTTATCAAAAATTTTTTTTATCGTTATTTTTATTACTTTAACGCATTGTAGGCATTAATTTTATTTAAAAATATTTAAATGGATATCATATAACAATTTATAAAATAATAATTAAAATTTAAATATATACAGTGAATATTACATTATTAAGCCATTCATGGATAAATAACATTTCATGCATTGTTGTATTATTTTTTGTGCATTAAACACATATGTAAACAAACCGCAAACAACCAATACTGATCATAAAAATGTGTATTCTCATATCTAATTTTCAATGGAATAACTTAAAATTTATTGACATTTGAAATTGAATACATCCTAATTATAATTAATAAATATAATAATATTGTGGTGATCAGCTCAGTGCTAACGTGTGGCACTCCTATGTTGCGTCGAACAAGATTAGAGGGAGTCCGATCGTTTTTTCTCCTACCCCAATACGAACTCTACTACTTCAACTATTCGCTCCTGCATAGCCTCCATCAATGAAGGACCTCCCTGCACAACCCGGCCATACTCCTCCACCAACTCTCTCTCATTCTCTCAACGCCTTTTCGTACTTTGGATTCCAAAAGCGAGTTCTCGTTTAAGCTCTTGACGGTTCAAATTGGAACATATCCCTGCTGCGCTATCGTTACAGTATTATATTAAATTAATTGTAATAAGAATTATATAATTTGTTTTTGGTATATGTGTTTCCTGTTGTGAAGCTTAATTTTCAAAAATCTTAAGAAATTACTTTAACATATTCATTTACACGGAAAAATGATCGGTTGCGAGAATTCGAAAAGGACCAATAAAGAAAAACAACTAGATTTAAAATCGCTCGAATATTTGTCATATAGTTCGCGAGGTTTCTAATGGTCGAAAATTGATCTGGTTACTTCATTACAGAAAAGAGAACGAAAATAGTTACACTAGGAAAAGAATAGCAAAATTAACGCAATTAAAGGTAGTATTTGATATTATCAGGAGATTATTCTTACTTTAGTCATTAACACTAACTGACACTTTTCAGAGAATATTTTAATCGATTCAGTGTTTAAACAGGATATGAAAATATCTCGTAACGTTAAAAAGTAATATATAATCATAAATTATTAATAATTATCAAAGGAAATTAGAACGTATTAGCTTACAATAATATTCTATATTTATTACTCATCATATTGACAATAAACAATAAAGAGGAACAATACCTTAACTACTAGGATTACGATTTTTCGATTTTATTCCAAAGTATAGATACTTGGATAAAAGGCATTGACATGTTTACATGATTATTTGATTGTCCATGTCTATATGCGGTTTGTAATTTATACCGCGCTACTTTAGTATATTCTAATAACGCGAAATATTAATGACTCAATTTTTCGTTACATAGATACCAATTCACCAAGATGAAGAAAAGGAAGAAAACGAAGAAAAAAACATGAAAGTGGTGGAAAAGCCGAAGAAAAGGTAAAAAACACCCGTTTATAGTTGAAAATTGCCTTTGTTTTATGATATGAAACAACACTACGTTCTCGGATGTATCTCAATAAAAATTTTAAATTAATTAAATTTTAATATTTTGAAATATTTAACTTTTTTTTGTATAAAATATAAGTTTGGAATATTATGTACTGATTTTATTTATGCTTTTCTTATATCTCCCTGTCTCAAATCACACCGATTACATTAATTAAGGCCATAGCAAAAAGGCACGTCTTTTTAAAATTATATTAGAAATCAAATTATTAAAAGTAACAGAAACTACAATTACAATGTTACTTGAATTTATACATAAAATTGTCAAAATACAATATGTGTATGAGTTACTTTATTATAAATATTTTACAATAATTATATACATTGGATTTAAAAAATACTTAAACTATAATTTAATTTGTGCCTTATAAAATAATTAATAAACAGAAATGTAAAAAGCTTCAAAGCAATACAAATACTATAGGTAACGATTCGTTTTAAATTTTGAGTAACAAGCATAGTGATCCAATTATTAATATGAAGATTAAAACAAATATAATACTAGGAAGTTTAATTTCAAAGCATTGATATAATTAGAAATAAAAATATACTTCATAACTTTTCATTATTTTGAAATTTAAGAAATAAATATATGCATAAAAAAAAAATAAATTACAAGAAAAATTTTTTAATTTTAAATAACTAAAAATTTAGGTGCATTTTGAAAATTCATAAAACTTTCTATAAATAATAATTTATAAATAAAAAAAAAAAAAAATAATTCATAAATAATTCACAATTTATTGTAATAAGTATTTCATGTTAAGAGAAAATTAATTAGTAACTGATGTACATCCTTCTTTTTCTGGTGTATTAGTCAAGTTAGAAATTCAAATTAAAAAATTCAATGTATTTTGAATAATTTTTTCTTTTATTTTGTTTTTAATTGTTTTTTTTAAATTATTTTTTTAAATATATTTAAATAAATATTACAAATAAAATATTTATGCTTCATCAAAATATTTCAAACTTTTTTAATTAAAGTTGATAAGATTTTTTTTATATAATTATGAAGGTATAAAATTTATTTTACCATCTTTCTTTTTAATCCAATAATTGTTAATAGAAAATCTAAAGGTAAATATTATATCCATGTAATTACTTTTCTAATTAATGTATACTGAAGTAAAATTCTTAGATATTTAATTTAAAAATAATGTTTTCAACGATTATTTAATGAATAATTAAATATATAAACATAAATATTTTTATTTATACAATATTTCTTTCTGGCATATAAATTAAAAAAATAGTTAATATTATATACATACTTGGTAATTTATTGTAAGTATATTAGTAATATAATTTATAAAATTAATTGAAATTAATTATGCGGTGAGTATATATAGGTAATTCATAATTTTCTGATTTAATATAATACTACCGTTTAATTTATTCTTTTTACATATTTTTCGAATTTTATAATTTATTTGAGTACAGTAAATATATTCTGTTCAATAATTATGTTCAATGTTATTTTTATATAATAATTTAAAAAATAATGGGAAAGGGATTTATTAACTTAAATAAAATAAAAGTTAAATTTTTATTATTAATTTACATATAATATAGATATGAATATAGAACACAAATCAATTATTTTTTTATTTTAGTTCATTTTAAATCATAAATGTGTTATTTATAAATTTTAAATATTTTAAAAAAAGTAAATATGATTTTGATGATAAAAAAATCATATTTCAAATGTACAAAAGTAATATTTATTTTCAATTTTCTATATGGACTATTTAACATCATAAAATTTTGCAATAGAAAAAATTTAAATAAAATTTAAATTAAAGACATATTAACAGAAACATTTTAATAAGAAATTTTTCTTGAAACAAAATTACTTATCTCTCTAAGAGTAATTAGATTTTCATGGTTGCTATTTGTTTAGTATACATAGATATAGATAGTTACGGTGAAATAATTTTATTTATAGAGGTCTTGAAGTCAGATTTTATTATAGCATAGCTCAGGATTAGGATGAGGATAAAAGTTGCGGGGGGGTAGTAACGACCCATGCTGAAAGACATGCTGCAGACTGTGCACTCAGGTCACAGCCTATTATGTGTTATCTCGTAGACTAACTTACAGACACATGCATAAGTATTAATTAAGCAATTGTAGTTTAAGATCAGTGTGTGCGTTTTTATTTTATTGAATCTCCTCGTTTAGTAGCAGGCTACCCATCCAGATCGGTAACTACTAGGTTCATGGCATGTAACACCATTCTGAATGATCCAGCTAACAGAAGCGGTTAGTCATCGTAGTTTTATTCACCTGTGTTACCTCTTAAAGACAATTCCATTAGCCGCAAAGAGAATTAAGGATATAGTGGTGATGGATATGAATCACCCACTAAGCCTCTGAGTCTGTTCTGCCAATTTGTTGCCGAGCATTCATCCAGATCAGTACACCACTGCATCTGTAGACAAGTAACATATTATAACATAGATACAGGCATTAGATAATGATATTGTAAAAATAAAATTGTATACAATTTAATGGATATGATTGCATTTATTGAATGAAAAAAATTAGTTTTTCCAAAATTAGTATAATAATTAAAATTAAATGTTTTTTCCATGAGTATGAAATTTGTAACATTACAAATGTCATAAAAAAATGAACTTTTTTAATAATAAAAATTTTTTCAAAAAATAACGTAATGTACACGATATATAGATAAAACAATCAAATAATTAAAAAAAAATAGTTTCAAACCACCCTTAAGAGGGGGGTGAATTTCAAATAAAATACAAAAAATGAAAATAATTATAAATCACATTATACTAGAAATAATAAAATGTATAAAAAAAAAAAAATTTATATGAAAAAAATCCAATATTTCGACATATTTGTTAGTATCAAACATGTAACCTAAGTATATACGTTAATCATTGATTAATTGAATATAATAAAAAATTACATAGCTGAATTTAGTATTAAATTGTGAAAAAAAATTTCTACACATATCATATTTTGGTGTATAAAAGACATTGTTATTAACAAATAACGTCTCCATATGTGTATCAGATTGTCATAAAAACATCGGTTTTTCTTCAATAAAAAAAAAATCATTTGACATTCTCCCTTTAGTGATTGCAGATTTGAATTCTGTATTGAATTTCAAAGAAAATGAGAAGTACATCACTAATTTCGATTATAATGCTCTTGAACTTTGTTGCACTTATGCTTTAGTTATATTTTATAGTTTTTTTTATAGCTTTGTGGTTAAATTTATTAATAATGGCATAATGATTTTTTGGCTAAAAAATACTTTTACAAATTTTTATGTATCGTTATGGATTTTATTATACTATTTCTGTTTTAAATTCTTAAATTATTTTTAAAATTCATTTATTCTTTATGAGTCAATTTATTTAATAGCCAAATAACATACTATTTAAATTGTCATCTTAACTTCTATAATATTTAGTAACAATGAAGATTAAACAATACATGAACATTTATTATTTTGATAAATGTTCATGTATTGTTTAATCTGTATGGTCAGTATAGTCTTACAATACATAAAATTTATTTACTCTTAAATTCATTTAAAAATTGTATTATAAATTTAATTTATATGGGGATATAATGTTTCTTTTAAGGAGACATAAGACTAGAACTGTCACTATTATTTTCAAAAATTCTGCAAAAGTGTTATACCTCTTAAAAGAATTTAAAACGTATAAACTGCGAAAACAGCTCAATGTATTATTTTATTATATAGAAATATTTATATATAATATCAATAATATAAAATTCATTCTTATTTATTTTGGATCACAGAAAATAATATTAAAGATATTAAAAAATTATAATTCAATTATTATATAATAGACCAAGCAATAGAGCTATTTTTAGACCATAAAAAAGGATCTATCAAAATTTGTAAAAAAATAGTATATTCTTATTTTCTAAAATGCCAGTAATGATATTATTACGTGGTATAATTCTACTATATTTATTTATTTATACTCCGTAACTACTTATTTATAAATATATATATTTATTATCGCGTTTATTTGTCGCGTTACTTATTTATTTCTTTATTTACTCGCTTAATTATGATACGATGATTTCCCAGTTCTTGTTCTGCCGTAGTTGAATCGGTTAAAGTGATTCAGCCTTTGTGAGGTTTTAGGATTAAAATAAATACAATTATGTTATTTCGCGTTTAAAATACCGATTTATTAATCATAAATCAGAAGAGAGAATTTGAAGTCTAATAGTGGCCCGTGATACGAATCTAACACCTACGTATGTGTCTGAGTTATTGTATTACTTGCGTTTATTGTGTTATCACGAATCCGCTCGAATGTGTGAGTTTGTCGTGTTGTCCGAAGAACGTCACCGATCGGCATCAGATTACTTCGGGTTATTACGCCAGATTGATTCTCCTTGCTCGCGAACGTTTGTGTCCGAAACTTTAAGATACAATGATGAGAGTTCGCTTATACTTCGATCAGCCGAATCGACCCCTTTATTATTCACGTCCCCTTATTTATAGAGAAAAACTGATTACTCTTTCGCGTCCTCTCACCGTGGAGGTATTCTCATTTTTAGGATTAATTCGTATTACCTTGATCTTTGTTTATATTTCTCCATATATTTTTTAATAATTATGTTACTTGACATCATTTCCCAAATTTAACGCTTGCACATACTTTTCTTTATGCTGCATCTTGTTCTCCTTTCCACTTATTTTATGCAACACTTATTATTTTATTAATTAATTATGGGATTTTCGTTACATACGTAATAATATTAAGGAGTTTTTTATTAACATTTTTAATCAAAAAATTTATTTTTTTTTATTTCTTTTATTATAAAATGAAAATTTAGAAACGGAGAAATTTTCCAAAAACCGGAAAATTTTGAATTTAATTAAAAAATTTGTAACTTTTTTATTTTTTGATAAATTGCACATTATTTGTATAAAATTTTAGCTTCATTGAATTATTAGTTTTTGAGTAATATTGATGTTAATTAAATTATACGAATATTTAAGAAGATATTTCCAGCTCACTGTATCATAAACTTTTAGTTTTTTCAATGGTTTTAAAAAATAATTTTTAAAAAATTATTGCATAACAAATAAATTTATGCAAAAGAAATTTGACAATATTTTGAAAAAAATGATATACTAAATAAAAGTTAAAAGATAATGAATGATATTAAGTTTTATATAATATTAAAAAAAATTATTTTTTTTTTAAATTGAAATAAAATAAAAATATAATTTATTTATTGTATAATATAATTGTATTTTGTATTTTAAAATAAAAAGTAATGGAAAAATATATTCAGAAATGTCGTGTTTTTCATGTTATTAAGAAGTTGTAGTTTTTAATATTTTCATAACGATACATACATATCTAACATCTTCTAATGTGATAAGAGTGTCTTTTTTTTATATTTCTAAAGTGAAAGTGTTGCTAACGATAAAAGGATTTCAATACAAAATCCAATTTCAATTTTCTGTAACACTTACATCTTAATGAACGTTTGTATATGTGTATATATTTTCTGTTTTATTTATTCCACAAATTTGAAATATACACTATCGTTAGATTGTATCATATCCACACGAGTAACGAAAATATCTATTAAACATTTTTTATAAAATAAGGTTTCATCCATGGAAATATACATTATTATATACATTATTATCAGGTATATATTATGTATATTTATACTTACTTTAGAAAATTTTTATATAGTTTTGATCATTAATTTATAAAAATAATCATTTATTTTTCTAAAGTTCCACACAAAATTATTTTTTTGAAAATATTTTTTAATTGTTACCTGAAATTGTGTTTAAAATATATATTTTTTAAAATATAAAAATTTTATATTTACGTCGACATAATACTTATAACTTTGCGTATTATTAACATCCAAAAAGAATCTATTTAATTAACTATATAATAAAAATATAATATACATTTTATAATCTTAAAAATAAAAAATTATATATGCTACAAATGTATTATTATAAAATTTAATGTGTATTGCAAAACACAATTAAATATTTTTATGAATCATGCAATTTCTTTAGTTTTATTAAATATTATTTTATAAATTATAATAATAAAAATAATTTAATTAATTGTATTATTTATAGAGCCTTCAGAAGAGAATAACAATAACGTTTTCAATTTATATTTATACATAACTTATTTATTTATTGACTTATAGGATTGAATTGAATTTTTCAATTATTTTATCTAAATATATAAGAAAATTTATGATTGTTCTTCCTTAATATTCAATTTTTATATTAATATCATAATTGTATAAAATATAGATTTAAGATAAAATTAAAAACAAAATATTCAACCGTGATACAATTGCAACCATTTATTGTATTTTAAAAAATTTAGTAAAATAATTATAATTGATTATAGAATTATTAATACACGTCTATTAATATTATTTATAGTAAAAATTATAAGATTTAACATTTGCAATGCGTATCACTATTTTTCTTAGTGCACAATCATATCTTTTATGATTGATATTATAAAATTATTTATTAAATTTCTTCATATTCGGTTTAGGATAAATTATATTTAGTAAAAATAAAGAGAAAATTCTAAATTAATTAAATTTACACATACATTTGTAACAAAGTCTCTTTCAAACCTTCTTCGCGATAAGATGTTTTTTTGTACGCTCCGGAATTAGAACGAAAAAAAGTTTTCTTTATTTCTTGGTTTGTAAATTTTAAGCAAATATTTTATATATTTCTCGCATCATTGTAAAATGAAGGCTTCAACAAGTTGGTAAGTTAACTAGTCACCATATTGAAAAAAAACAAGATTACAATTACAAAATTAAGCTACTCCGCTGCAAGTTAATTCAGCCGTTTTCCAAAAAGAGATCAAGCTTTAGTACAAGAATCTGTTGATGACTTGAGTCTCACAGACTATAATTGTGTATTTGGAGATTTAGCTGGACCCATTAATGTCATTTATGCCTGTCGAATATCAAACAACAGAGTAAGTATATATTTATCATCTAAGAATTTTCTCTGCCAATTCATTGAAAAATACAAAGTTTTACACATCGGAACAAAGAAAGTTACGGTCTAGCCTCTCGTTGCTAAACTTCAAAGGGTCATCTTTTCACACGATGCACCTCAGATTCCTAATTACGTTATACAGAACGGCCTAGACAGCTTATTACTCGTTGTTCGCCAGTTATCATCCTCAAAGCCAGCATCAGTTAAAGCGGTTATAAATATGTTCTTAAATTCTGTTAATAAAACTTTATCAACCCATTAGATATTAAAAAACTTCCAAAATTTTTCAAAGTTACTTTTGAAGATATAAATTATTACATTTATCATAGTGTAGATATTCTTAAATGCTTTCTTTGTAACGACACATTGCTAAGCATTGCTCTTCATCGGTGAATAATTAAGGCATAAACATAAATACCCACAAAAATTTTTTCGAGTAGCAGAACAGCCTTAATAACTAGGACTCTGTCCACTCTGAATAAATATTAACATTTAAAATAATACAAATAACTAATTATATTTAACTTCAATTTCCCAACAACAACTTTTCAATGATGAACTTTTGCCTCAAGATATTTGTTTAACAAAATAAACAATATCCAATAAAAGATGTTCAGTTTAATATAATATAATATGAAAGGGTGAGGGAGATAAGTGATTTATGGGGTTAATTAATAAATGACAATCGAGCCTCACAATAATCAATTTATTGACTCCGCAGTTACAAAAAAGGGTATAAAAAACCCCTCTTGTTCGAGCGGAAAAATCAGACTCATACGCTTAACACTGATGCACTATGGTGGAGGAGTCGCATCTTGGTACCTCGCTCGGCTGTGTCCTTCGCGTCGCGATGATGCCGCTGCGTGCTGGTATGATCACCTGGTGATCGGGCCGCTGGGGGGATAATATGGGGCCGCTGTCTTAGACCGCTGGGGCTGATATTTCTCCCAAAAGGCATGGAGATTAGCCTTGATTGCGTGGCTACACCCTCGTGCGATCGCACACACAAAATAGACACAAAATACACACACACAAGGCACGTGTGAGCACGAAGTCGCTCGGGGATGATGCCCAGATCACCTAGGTTCGAAGCGCGTGAAGCGTCAGTAATTTTCACTATAAGAAAATTCGGATGCAGAAAATCTAACGTGCGAATCGGGGTTCCACACAGAAGTGATACGCAGTTTGCGGGGAGGAAGCGTCCTCCAGGGCATCGGGAGTTCCGGGTTCCCATAAAATTAAGCCCCGCCCTTGTCCTTAAAATTGTGGTTAAGTGGTGCGGTTGATTGCCGACGGAAAAACCGACGGCGAGAAAAAGTACCGAACAACATTAATTCTTCGAATTAACAAAAAACATCTGGCGTTAAATGCTATTTATCTACTTCATCTTCATATATTTACGCGCAAGAAGCAAACACTTTTTCAGTTATAACTACAAATAGTGCAGATAAAATTATAACAATATTTGAGGCCAAAAAAATTAAAATCAATTCCTCTAAAATAAAATGATTAGAAAAAATTAAAAAACAATTACAGTTAATTGAACCTAACTTAAAAGACAATATCTCCAAAAACCTCTTAAATTTTGAAAAAACTACAAAATTTTACATTCTACATATCATAATGAATATCTCAGAAATTGCATCTTTGTATACCAAAGGCACAGAATCACTTGTAAACGGGTTATTTGACATATATCGAGCTTCAACAAATCACAACTTACAAAATTGTATTAAAAGATTACTAATTTGAATATTCCCATTCTTTTTGAGAATTATAAAGAGGAAGGTTCCAGGTCAGCCATTGACTCTAAATCATAAATATTTTTTTTATATCTGTTAAACTCAGTTAAAAAAAGAAGCCTCTAGTGGAAAAATTTATTGAAACGCGCGAAGCTATATTTAACATAAATGCCAACTGTGACACAAATTATAGGACTACGATGTATTTATCTGTATCGAGATTTGGCTTCACGAATACATCCTGTAACTAAATTAGCCGAGGCCATTCAAATATACTTATTATTTCTATATAACATTAACTACTTTACATATTTAGATTCTTATCGAGCCTATAAATCAAATATTGACTTCGTTTTATCTTTCCTATTTGTTCCAGATACTATCCTTGTTACAGTTCACGACAAAATCTGGGGATCAGATCATTTTCCATTCATATTACCCTTAATACACACAAATTTCCTGTTCAAAAAAAAATCTTTAAAATTAAGTAAAAAATTTTTCAAATTAAGTCGTAATGAACTAAACGAAGGCTTTTATTTTTCCATGTAAAAGTATTTTGCAACAGTTATAGTATGTCTTGACTATTGTCCAGTTATTCAATATCATAGCTTTATTCAGAAAACAGTGATTTGTCGTGCCACACACACAAATTCACTATCAATCACAGATTTTCACCATTTAATCGCCAAGTTAAATAGTATGCACATTATCTAACTATCGTTTTCAGTAATTTAGATAATTAACTGATTATCTAAATTAACATAATATATCCTTATTATAATATTATAATATATCCTTTGAAACTCACATTACTGAAATTAAAAAATGCTCCAATGCCCTTAACGTTATTTGTTATCTCTGTGGAACCTAATGGGGCTCTGATCCTAAAACCTTGTTAATTTTCTATAAAAGGTTCTAATAATCTATAATTGACTATATTTGATTTATTTATATGAATAAAAATTCCAATATTGAATCTATTAAAAAAATACAGTATGCTATAATAAGATTTGGTTTTTGAAACGGTATACCCACGAATATTCTTCTCACTGAATCTAAATTATTACTTATTAGTGTTGGATCTAGCGAACCATGTAGAAGATTCATCTTAAAATCTCTTTTAAACAAAAGTTTCATGATTAATAATTCTATTTCAAATTTTTTAAATATTAAAAAACAATTAAACAACTCAAAACACACAAAAGTACTGTAGCAATGCAATGACAATCTAACCATTTCTTACAAATATCCTATAGCCTCACACAGTAATGGTCATTTCTACTCTTTTAATTTTTACGCACTAATCACATCGATTCCCTTCAACATTGAATTTGGTCTAAAACTAAATGAAAGGTTCGCACACTAACCAAGTTATATATAAGCTCACCCCAGAAAATAATGCGTTTGCTGAGAGTAAAATTCCAGACACTCCTGTTGTAGAATCCACATTTTTTTGTCCTGTACCAGCAATCAAATACTCAAAAGTTATCAATACTCATGCCTCTAACTTTACTGCAGAATGCCTTGCGTTATGTTTAGCCCTTAATTTCAAATTTCAAAATCAATAAAAAAATATTTATATTTTCTCTGATTCTTTAAGCACTCTACAGGCATTATTTTCCATCAAAACTAATATTTAAATAATTCCCTATATCCTGGAAATTAAAAAGAAATACCTTGAATTCTCATTTGAAAATCCATTCAATATTACTATCAAATTGTTTTAGATCCCATCTCACGTACACATTACTGATAATTGATGATAAAACGATATTGCTGATAAAATCGCCAAACTTAAAACTACCTCAGTTTCACTAGATTTAAAAAATATCCCTTATTCAGATTTCTACTCATTTTTTAAAAAGAATGCCTATTATATAATATCTAGCATATTAAAATATGTTAAAAATAAAAATAATACATTATTTTCAAAATTATTTCTTGTACAATAATAAATCTTGATTTTCTAATTAAAAATCCTTTAAAAAAGATATTGTTACAATTATAGATAGTAAATCTGGGTATTTTAACTTAGCTTCATCTCTAATAAGTATGAAAATTGTAAACGACTCTTACTGTAAATGCGGCTAGTGTAATGAGAGTTTCTATCACATTTTATGTACTCAATATGATAATCAACAAAAATTTAATTCATAAACTTCTTAATATTAAATACTTTCTTCCACTTACCATTAAATTGTTTATTGTTAAAACTGATGTTAAATGTTACGAAATTATTTATAAATTTCTTAAATACTGTAATTTGCGTATCTAATATAAAATATTATATATTATGTAACACTAGATTATTACTGTAAAACTTATGTCAAAACAGGAAATGTAAATATTTTTAAACAATTCTGTATATAGCTCAAATGAATCTTTTAAAAGTTTAAAATGATTAATTAATAAAAAAAAAATAAATTTGTAACAGTCTTGACTAAATTCATAAATTTACTTTTTTATTTCGTTAAGGATTTTTACAATTTATACAATTACAAAAATATCAATTGTATGCACGAAAACAATTTGAATTTCTTTTATAATTATTTTTAGTCTACTAAGTACTAATAATATTTGTAATATAATTAAGTACGTAAAATATATGTACAGATAATATATACAAAAATGTAATATTCATAAAAAACTAACCCCGAATTTAATAAACTAATACTGATTGAGTTAAAAACAGAATTTTTGTTGATTATACATTTTCATTTATTTTAGAAATGACTATATTTTGTTAAATTCTTAATTAATTTTTTTCTAAATATGTTGATCTTAATATCAGCCCTGATATGATAAACAGTTACAAAGAATTTTTATTACGAAGCATAAGCAATATGCTTATTAATATAAGTTCAATCAATGTCAAATGTATGATATAATTTATCTGCATATTTATGATGATAAGCATCTATAATAAATAATTATATTGATTTTATAATTTCAAAAAAATTGATTTTTTTCATCTTTATCATTTTTTTCTTTTTAAATATTATTATGGTAGAATGATATTTATTATTTTTTTATATTAAAAAAATTTGTATTGTATTGATTTGTATTCTATTGTATTGATTTGTATTGTATTGTTATAGGTCTAGACATTTAGTATATTGATTTTAAAATACGTTTGCAACATTATTTAATAAAATAAATAATAAACATTAATCTATACAATCAAAATTTTTAGAAGGTGATTGTTATTGTGATTTTTATGATACATATTATGTATATGAAAATATGATTAGTTTGTGTTTCACGTTAATATAAATACATTTGTAAACAATAATTCTTTTCGTATTTTATGTAAAGTAGACGTTAATTTACATAATTTTTATTCAAATTTATGAATAACTGAATTTGTAGAAGATTCTCCATTGTTACACTTTATGAATAGTTCATGCCTGATATTAGTAATTAATTAATAAATTTACTATTTCTGTATTATACCAAATGGTTAATTATGAAATGGATAAGATGATTAGATGAAGATAAGTACCTATAAAATAAAAGTATGTACTGCTTCCTCTTATGTTTTATAAATATTTGTCTGGCATTGAGGGTGTATTTAATGTAGGTAGAAATATTGAAAAATTGTTTCACAGTTTGCTTTTCAAATAAGCTACAGTTTCATCCAATTTATAAAAATAAATGAAATGCTCAAGTAATGAGCGTTTAATTACATTAGTAATTATTATTTTAAACGTGGAGTTTTCTCATACGAAGTCAATTTTTCATATTTATTGAATTATGAATACTACAAAATAGGAATTAAGCTCTATTCCGTTATTATTGTCAACATTATAGACTACATTTTAAAATACATAAATAGTGAAGTTTGTAAATATTTGTAACATTTAAATTGAATAAAAAATAATTTCAATATATCTCATTCATTTTTCGTTTTACTTTAATTAATAACAGCAAAAATATAATAATGAATGGATTTTATAGAATAAATACTATTGAAACCAAAAGTTAAAGATTTTATTTTCATTTAAATAACTAGAAAGGCAAATAAATGGAATTGACATTGTACTGTTTATTCCAAACATTAGCATTATTATAATCATGTTACGTAGATTGTATAAAGGTAATAAATTTGTTCATGATTATTTATATTTGATATTCAGTCATCTTATTGACAGTTTTAATGCTCTAACCTCATTCTGGTGGTATATATAATATCGTATCAAAAAATTGTTTAATTAGTATTTATATAAGATTATACTCATTCTGATTTATTTTTGCCTAAATCGTGTGTTCAAAGTTTTTGTTTTTTTTTATACAGTTATTTGTGTACTGAAAAATGAAATAAATTGTTTCTTTTTTTCATCAGGTAGAATTTTTTGAAAAGTATAGATAAGCTAAATAAAAAATTGATTTATTTAAAATTTTTAAACTTTAACACATTTAAAATCACGAATATAAAGCTTTAAGAATTGCTTTATTATATCTATTTTATAATATATTATTATCAATAAAGTACTTCAACAGTGATTAAATTTTTCAATATGCAATAATTTTATTTTTCCATTCTTATGCTTAAATTAACTTAAATCAAAATATTTTAAGTATATTTTTTTATTTAATAAATAAGTACTCGCCATGTTCAAACCACAGCTTAGCGTCTGCAATCACTCATAATCATAGATTTGGGTAGCGCAATTGAAAGGACACACCCACCATACTGATTTATTTTGAAAGAAATTTTTAATAAACGCTCTTTATAGCAGATAATTCATTTTGGTAACCCATTAAGAGTATTTTATAAATTTAAATGTTATTGAAGATTAACAAAATTCAGAAGACTTTATCGGCAAATTTTTTCGAATAATTCAATTAATTATAAAATAGATTATGATACAACCTTCTTATTCATAAAATATTTGCTAGTTAATAAATTTTATAAGCTTTTTAAACGCATGATATATTCTTATACTAAATTTAAAGAATACATAATAATTGGAATTGTAAGACAAATTTTAAAAAAATATTGAAATTTTTTTGATGATTAATTTAAAAGTAAGCTGCATTTCTTTCGATCATTTAAAGTGGTGTAATAGGGAAGAAAGCTGTAATTCTGAGATAGCTATCTTATCTTTAAATGATAAAAAACGAAAACATATCCTCGTTTCACGTGTCTGGACGTGACACGCGACACGTGAATTATGTTTCGTACGTATTTTTCATACCATTAATCTCAATTTTAGAAATATTATGCCTTTACATAATAATCAATTAAAATACTTATTAATTAGAGGTATTATGTAATTTATAATGTATTTCGAGGTAAACTAATTTACAAGTAAAATACGTGATTTAACGTATAAACAAATGATTATTACGCGATATAAAAAAGTCTTTCTAACTAAAGAGGTAAAAAACTTTGTAATCTAAATCACTTGATAAATTAAGTTGATTCGCTATCTTAAGATAATTTTATGTTAATTATGCTTAAAGGATCCATCACCTGTTGGAAGTACCTGTAATCATGTGTACATCAATTATGCATATATATATCTATACTTGACAAAAGCCTTTGTTAATTAATAAACCAACTATTGCTATTGTTAATCATTTTCTGATTATTGACAATTATCTGTCTGACTGAAAACTCGGTTGAGTTTTATTCGTGGATACCACAGCTTTTTATAACAAAAATCATTTCCGCTTATTTCCTTCAAAGTTTCTTTTCTAAAAGTTTTTCCGACACCTTACATTGGTGGTAACAGATATTATTTTCGTTAATATGTTAGGTACAGGATTACAAGTGCCTGTAATTTGATTAATTTTAAGTATGATGCTTACATATTCACACATAAAATGTATGCACTGTACTGCACATCCACAAAAAACAATTATTCAAGAATTATTGTGCGATATTATGTTTATTACAAGTTCATATCAATGAAACCATAAACTCGTTATGTTGTTCAGTAGACTAAAAATACATTGAAAAAAAATTTATACATAAAATAGTATTATTAATTTTAGTATTTGAAAAACCTATTAATATTTAAAAGTCATGTTTTACCAATGTCTTATCGTATTATTTAGGAATAATCAAGACAACACTGACTAGAGATATAAAAATATAAAACATAAATTATAATCAAATGAGTTATTTATATCGAGTAGTCTTATTATTGAATTCTTAGGATAAAATTAATAAAATCCAAATTAAACCTTTTTCCTAAAAATTAATTATCTATTCCGAAGTATTGTAGATTAATTTTTAAATAATATTGTAGATTAGATTTTGAATTAATCTACTATACTTTCGAATAAAAAATACATGTATATATTATAAATAAAATATCTGATATTTTATTTGTATTTTATTAATTTAACACTTCAATTTTTCATTATTTTCCTATCAACCCATTCTTGCTCGTTTTAGCTTGCATTATTACGTGTTGACAGAAGGTGAAGCAACGAACAACTTCCACTAGTTGAACATAAATGCAGCAGGGCTGTGGTCTCATTACTTTCCACAATTTCCAAGATTTCCAAGTGCCGTATTTCTATTCTGAGGTGACTGTTATCCTCAGACTTCATGTAATTCCCAATGAAAAAAAACGCGTTAGCACTGTTTCCGTTCCTACTAATTTATGCGCTAATTATTCTCGTTGAAGAGAATTGAAGGAGGTATGAGAGGAAGAGCAGTAAAAAGGGTAATCGTTGAATTTTGATTCGAAAATGTTGAGTTATGCTAATAACCCTTGTTATACAGATTGTCTACCTAGAAAGCTACTTTCTTATATATTAAATATAATTCTTTTACGATGATTCATTTGTGATTTAATTCTTTTTTTATTATTATTTATATATATTATTTACACAGTATTTTATAATAATATACAATAAATATAAATAAATGACGATAAGCATTAAATTAAATCAAGCTATTATAAATTATGCTTGATATTATAAAAATTATTCAAATATTCTCAAAATCGCTGCTCAGTAATATTAGATAGACATGTAGTCGATTTATTATATGTTGATAATTAGTGAAATAAATCAAAGTTATTATATACTATTCAGTGGTTTTGAATATTAAATATTTTGGTTTTAAATATTTGAGAAAAAAATTTTTTAGGTATGTTTAATATTTTTCAATTCTTGATTTTACTAAATAATTTCTTTTCATAACTCACACTTTGCAGAATTTTTATTTAATTTCATTTTAATTGTATATAATATTTTTTAAATCTCTGAAAAAATTTTCATTATTTAAATTATTCAATGACAAACAACTATTTTTCTAATATAACAGTTAATTTCATCATATTTGCGCAATTATATTTAGTTTTAGAGAAATATAACTATGTGTAACTAAATAATTATTATTTACATTACGTTTTTTTGTGTCTTTTTTTAAATAAAATTTTTATTCAAATATTAATATTAAAATATGTTTCGTGGTAAGATAATTAATATTATCCTTTTAAATTATTTTGAAACAAAAACATTCATTAAATGTTAAGTAAAGTCTTGTAAAATAAAATTTCAGATTCTTTTTATCAAATTAAAGCCATCTATTTATAATTAATTACATTAACAGGATATTTAATATAATAATATTTCATCACAATATTTTTAGTTCATACAATGAAGTTGAATGATTCTGAAAAGTTTGCGACGATATTACACCTCGTCGCGACACCGATTTGAGGTTAACAGTTTATTAACCTTTTGACCGGCCGGTTCAATCACCTCACAGGTGAGAAAAGTGTGGGATCTAGTGGGATGGAATAATCATTAACTAATTCGCGATTTGTCGACTTGAATATGATACCGCTTTTCAAACGCTTTATTTCAAATCGCGCAAATCACACGCGTACGGCGTGCCTTCCCCACGGAAACTAACGCCGGTTATCCCTCCGCAAGAAGGGGAAAAAGTTGAAACCGCGGCAAAGCACGGGTATATAAACATGCGAATGAATCTACGAAGGGACCTTTTTCTCTGGATAATTGATCGAGACAATCGTGTTCACACGAGGGTCTAATCAATTATAATATAAGAAAATTTGTTGTATTTTATTTTGTCTCTGTGATTACACCGAGACAATTATAAAATAAAATCGAAATAAAAATTTAATATAATTTTCGGTGCTGCGTCATAACAGCAGTAATCGCTGTATCAAAAGTAATACACGACGTCACTTGCGTCATAACAACAAGGGCGCCGTGTATTAGTTAGGTTTCAATATAAATAAACGACGTGCTGTGTGTCATAACTGCCGACACGACCGTTTATTTACTATTTACGTCTGAATAAGGTGAATAAACCTCTGTTACAGACGACCACTGAGGAGTCACCGGCGATCGACAGCAAAATATAGCCGCCAACATTCAAATATCGTTATTGTATTTAAAATTACAATAAACATCTTGTTAAATAAAAATTTATAAATATAGAGTTTGTTATTTGTGGGACCCATCCTCCGACTGAGTAAATCCCGACCCCGATCTGACGAGAGATCGAGGCGTTGCAAGTTAATACATAAAGATTGATTTTATTTACTTAAATGTCATAAATTTAATGATTTACTTATTATTGGATATCAGATTAAATCTTAGAATATAATTTGAAATTTTTCAAAGTAACAACGAATTAAAGGTTAAATTTTCCACGAAAATATCCGCTCTAGAGTTTAAAAACAAGTGCGGTCCTTTATCGGGGTATTAATTGTTTTTAATCTTATTTTAGCAGTGCAAATGATAAGTTGTTAAGTCAAGAAACATTACTTACAATCTACGTAATATTTGTATTATACCTTAATCTTGATTTTTATTTTAATAAAACACTTTTTATATAGAAATAATATTATGCATTGTATCTGTGATTTACATATCTTCAACAGGTTATAGACCCAAATAATTATAAATATAATAATTATAAATATAAATTTAATATAAATATTAAATAATTACTTATTTCTGAAGTGAATTTTATTATTTAAAAATACAAGATTTTCGAACTAGATATTTTACAATTCGAGCATCGAAAGTGTTTAGAATGAATGCAGTTTTATATGTTTTTTTTTTGGGTAAATGCTTGCATCAGTTTTTTTCATGGCTGATAAAGAAACCTTGGAATTAATCAAGTACAATGAAACAAATAATGAATTGAGGAAATTTGGCATTCAATTTTTGCTAGTTAGTAAAAATGTAATTAAATTTATTGACGGTACCATTGAGGAATCCGATAAAGCAATTAAACCTACAGATTTAAATCAACGGAAAATTTCTTCATCGCAACTGTTGTAATGTTGTTAGGTTCAGTGTAAAAACTCTTCATAATTGGACCATTACAGCTATATGGGATAAACTGAAAGATTTATACGGGACTTCAAGTACTGATATTGTGAATAGTGCATTACAAGAATTTTATGATTTTCGCATCAAAGTCTACCAGTCAGTTACATTGCGGATAGAAGAGTTTGAAAGCATGTGCAGAAAACTTGAAGATGCAGACGAGAAGCGTACGGAAAAGGATATGTTATGTAGATTTATGAATGGTTTGCCGCAAAAATTCTGTACTTTTTGAATGGTGTGAAAATGTATGCCGAAAGCCGAAAAGACAAAAAATCCTGTGATTGGAACGCTTGTACGTGAGGTAAGCGTCTTTGTGAGACTAAAGATAGTGTAAAATTTTTAGCTCTTCAAATAGCGTGCATAGAAATGAAATTAAATAATAAACAAATTGCAGCAACAAAGTTTGAAGATGAAAAGATCAATATAAAGAAAAATATTAAAATCTTAAAAAAAAGGAATAAGTATGCAATCTGCAAGAAAATAGAACATGTGGCACGAGAATATCTTGGAACTTTAATAATTAGGAAAACAGATTATCATTCATAGCATCAGCACATGTTAGTGATGAACAAAATGACGGATGATAGTAAAAAAGTTTGACTTGCGGGGTGCTAGCATGTACATGACTTTTCGAAAAGATATATTTAAGACTGTGTACAACAAATAATAAACATTACCTAAATATCGCCAATGATAAGAGTTTGCTTGCAGCAGATATAGGTAAGATTGACATTGAACAAAATATTGATGGTAAAATAAATGTTAGAGAAACACAAAATATGCTTTTAGTTCCAGAGCTAAAGAAAAATTTATTTTCAATTCCAGCAATGAATGATAAGAATTTTAAGTTTAAGACAACAAAATCGACTTGAGAAGTGTATTTTACAATGGCAAAGTAGTGGCACGAGGCGACAAGTATGGTAAATTATTTAAAATGTTATTTAAAATTAAACTTCCTGCTAAATGTAATATGGCTCAATTAAAGAGTGAAATTACATTATAGCATAAAAGACTAGAACATGTGAATGCTTGGCAGTGATTATTACAAATAAAATGTTGTGAGATAAAAATCTTAAAACAAATGATGATTCTTTTTGAAAAACATGTATGAAGGGTAAGCAAATTGGCAAGCCGTACGTATCGTCGAAAAACTGCAGTAATTTTAAGTCTGGTGAAAAAATATACATCGATGTTTGCGGTCACGTGTATACTGAATCTTCGTGAGGCTCAAGATATTTTGTACTGTTCAAAGATGAGTGTATAAACTTTAGAAAGGTTTATTTTTTGAAACTGTGAAAATGTTTCAAAAAATTTTACAGTTTGAAAGTTTTGTTATTAATTAAACTGCTAATAAAATTAAACTATTACGCTCTTATAATGGTTGTGAGGACACTTGAACAATTTAACAAATATTTAAAAGAAAAAGATATTATTCATGTTTGTAGGCTAAATTAAATTATTCATTTAACCTTTATGTCTGTAAAATTCATATTTATATTTACAGTTTTTGATCTGCATTTTCTACATTATATTTTATTTTATTTTATTATAATGTATCTATGTATGTTGCCCTTAGTACAAAGTTTATATTCCTGAAAAAGTATTGATATTTTTCAAAAAAAATATCAGTGAATAAAAAAACTCTGTCAAAAATAGAACTTCTATTTTTTTATATAGATTTGTTAATTAATTTACATTAAATAAAATACAATTCAATAATATAAATTGAATAAGATAAAATCTACGAAATATATTGTATCAAAATTAATAAAATTATATGAATAAATATTAATAATATTATTTTAAGAATTGTTTAAATAATTCTTAAGCATAAGGATTTAAGAAACTCATAATAATTTAAAATATATATATATTATATTATTAATGTTAGTGTATCATAATAGATTTAAGTGCATGAAAAATTATATTTAGTTAAAATTTGAGTTTAAAAGGTTTTGTTTAGACAATAAACGTTTATTCAATTTTGAAAATTTTATTAAATGAATTATATGCATTTAAAGTTAAGTAATGTATAAAATAAACATTTTTATTTAGATTTTAAGGCCTAATCATTATATATTTTCCATTTAAATTCCAACGAGTAGGGTGTTTAACTGCATATTTTTTTAATTCTTTACATTACTTTATCATTAATTGAATTTATTTAAATAAATTGACTATAGTAAACAATAAATTTTAAAATAGGTTTTGTGCCTCACAGTCAATTTTAAACTATAAATTACAATTTATTAACTAGCCAGAGCCTATAAAGGCTTATTGTAAATAATGAAGCTGAAATTGAAATAAATAAATTTTTTTCAATGAACTATACATTAACGAGTGTCAGAAATGTTTAATTAAAATAAATTGAGAATAAAATTTTATATGGTACTGTTAAATTTTTATTTATCGAATAAATTATTGATTTTTGAACTTTTTTCAAATCCCTGTGTTACATTTATTACGAGTACTTATATTAATTACTTATATTTATATATTTTTTTTTATACTTTATTTATTTATCGCGTTTATTTGTCGATTATTTCTTTTACTCCTTTATATTATTTCTACGTAACAATTTCCCAGTTCTTTTCTGCCGTAGCTGAATCGGTCAAAGCGATTCAGCCTTTATGAGGTTTAAGGATTAAAATAAATACAATTATATTATTTCACGTTTAAATACCGATTTATTGATAATAAATCGGAAGAGAGAATGTAAGTATTTAATTGGCTCGTGTTACAAATCTAGCGTTCTACGTATGTGTCCGAATTTATAATAATACTCGCGTTATCGTTTATACGTGTGAGTATCGTGTTAGTTTCCGACGAGAGTCACCGACCGGGATTATATTACTACGAGTTACTTTGCGCCTCCCGAAACGCGTCTCGAGTTAATAATCACACAATAATAATTGTCCGAACATCACTCATTTTTTCTTATTTTATAGAGACAACTGTGAACTCCTTTCAGTCCTCCCACCATGGAGGCGTTCTCATTTTTAGGCTTATTACCTTGATTTTGTTTAGATTTCTCCATAAATTGTTTAATGAAAGAGCATTATCGATATCATTTCTTAATTTACGCTCACACATATTTCTCTTTATGCTGCGTCTTGCTCCCATTCTCACTTATTTTATACAACATTTATTATTTGTTTAATTAATCATATGAATTACGTTACATACGTAACACCTGATTTCCTATTGTATTTTTCTTCGATATTATTCTAATGTATTATTCTAAAATTTAAAAATTCTATAGTCAATAATTAATGGAAAAATTCTCAAAGTTAGAATTTTACTAATCTAAAAAAAAACATTTACCATTATGATAATCTAGTTATAGTATTGATCATAAGATTCTAAAATGATGCTATTTAAAATGTGAAATTAAATATTTTTTTGAGCTGAAAATATGTAATAATAATGATTCATCATTTCTGTGGGTTTATTAGCTCCTTATAAATATTAAAGATATTTGATATTTTTAAACAACTATATTGTTGTACAAAGATGTGGGCTTGCTACTTCATAATATAAATAGCTTATTAAATATCAATAATTATAATAGTACAACATTAAAAATAAAATTAGAAACTGAATTTAAATTAAATTTTATTTTAGACTTAAATTTATTTAATAATTCAAAAATAAATGCACAAAAAATAAAAAGTAAATTATATATACAAATTTTAATTTAAAAATATATGTGAATATTTTTTTAAATATTGTAACGCGAACGCTTACATATAATCACACACTTACACACACCGATACATACACCGCCGAGCCCATTGTTTACGTTCCGTAAAATGTAAATACGCCGCTCGAGAATGATCTCGAACCTTCCAGAATGTACTCGAACATTCGGGAGAATTTGAAATCATTCGGCCGCGCATGCTCCGAAGTCCCGAGTGCTTATATACGGGTCTTATGGGCCGACTCGTGTATAAAAGCCGATGTCCGTAAGCGAAAAAGCACCTTTCTGCCCGCATCTCTCCCGTTGCTCATATTGTACGGAAAGCCACCTTTCCTTCCCACCAAGGGCCCACGTATTGCACGGAAAGCCCAAAAACTTTTCCACCCACCCCTATGTCGAGAAAGCTAACGTATTGTACGGAAAGCCAAATCGAACTACCACCCTTTCTCCCCAGGCTTACGTATTGGACAGAAAGCCTGAAACATCCCCTTTCCACTCCTCCTGGCAAGGCCCACGTATTGTGCGGAAAGCTGAGCCAGACTCTTCCATCTCACCCTGAAAGGCCAATGTATTGGACGGACAGCCTCCTCAGGGTTTTTCCTCTTTCCCCACTCGTAGCGACGGGATAAAATGGATGAACCCTGTTTAAGTTTTATTCTATTCTAGCGCCCCCATTTATCGATAAGATAATTAATGAATAAACCCTGCTTTTTTTTCTTTTTCGCATATTAGTATCCGATTTGCCGATAACCGACCGCGCGCTAGTATCCCCAACCGATCGATAAAAACCGGTGCTGTATTACCGATAACGTTTGACTGAATATAATTGTAAAAATTAAAATTCACCGCCGTTTTACGTAATTATTAAAATCCGTCGATTTCTTAAATATAAATTTAATTTCCCCATTTAAACTTCACACGATAATTTTCTTACTTACTTTTCACTGAAATCCGCATTTGTACAATTATGTTACAGAACGAAAGACGCCAATAAAACAAGAGTTCTCTTTTTCTAAATTACGCTTATTTTTTTAAAAACCCTGGTGTTGTGTTCCGACTCCCAATCCTGGTTCCTCCGATTGCATGTATATCCGTGCAATTTATTAATTCAATACTTTAAAACCTTACTCTTTAAATTAAACTTTATTTTCTTTAACATCAGTCTAAAAATTAATAAATTTATTAAAGCGCGACGAACTAACCCGTTACAATATATACAATAATTTAATAAAATTATGTTTATTACATAAAAAGTATTTTAACTATATGGTGAAAATAAAATATTTTCTAACCATATGTTGCTAAATCTCACGTCGGGACTTGAGGGTTAGGTTATGGTGTGTCCGCACTCGCCATGCGCGCGCCGCGAACTGGCCCGAGCGACACCAGCGCCGCCTATTGACTGGAAGGTGAACTACAACTTCCAACATAGTGCAAACGAATGTGCATGCACGGAGTGCACACCATCGTTACCGTTGCGCCGCCGCTTTCTTGCGGCTTTTTATAGCCGCGAGAGCAAGTAAAAGGCGTCTTCTTCGGGTGGGAAACCTGCCGAGAAAGATCCGCTCGGACAAGAGCTGTTTTCAGCAGCCATCCGGAGCCAGCCATTATCCGCGGCCAGCTATTTTCAGCAGCACCTGGTGTTCACCGTTTTCAGCGGTAACACCCCGCTCCGTCCGACATTTTTATACACACAATTACCTCCCTCCGCGGCTTTTCTAATACACCTAAACTGCTTACTGGAACCAGGTACGCCAGCAACTTCACCGCTGCCTAGAACCATAAAATAGTTATTAGCATTTCGTATCATCGTATGTGTTGTACTTACCTTATTATTCAATAAAACCCACATTTTCCACAAATCGCACCATTCATTTTAACACCCACCCCAATGCCAAAGAACCCTGGTAACCCGGCGTCCAGCTATCTGAGCTGGGGGATACGGAGGTCCCGTCTGCAACCCGCGCACGGAGGGACAACTCGGCGTCCTTCTACGACCAAGTGGTTCGACACCATTAACAACCATGGTCGTATCGTTACAGTATAATAAAAGAAAAATGAAAAAGAAGTTTTATACGCTGTAGTACAAATTAACATAATATTAGTAAAATATTCATCAGTCAACTAGTCAGTTTATATTTTTAAAAAATAATTGATTTCTTTTATACTTAGGATTTATATTATCAATAAAAAAATTATTATCCATTAAACTAAAAATTTAGTATTATAAATGTATTTAAAGTTTAATGAACTTTTTATTTGAATATTAAAATATGTAAAACGTGTGAAATAGAAGAAATAGAATAAAATATAAAGTAAAATATATGAAAACACAGATTTTCCTATATGTTTATCATTTTATAAAAATCAAATAGATACTTATGGTTAATTTTTTGTTTTATACATATATATGTATATAATAAGATATACGTCATTTACACATTCACACACCTGCACGCACGCATGTCTGCACACACTAAATTGAAGTTAAAAAATATTAGATTTGTGCAACAGAAAAAAGATTCAATGTGCGTAGTCTGGTGGAAATCGTCAATTGTCGAGTTTCACCCTAATATAAGATAACATTTTTGCTTTGACGCTTTTTCTTTTAATTTATATATTTTTATCGTCTGTCACTTCAAAAATTCTTTATTTGAGAGTACTAAAAAAATTATTTATTTTTAATAAAAATATTGCTTAAAATTTTATGTATTTTGTTTATATAAATTTTTCTGACTGTATTAAAAATAAATATTTGTTGTTTAAATTGTATAGTTGTTTTTAACCAATTATTAAAACTTACTATCTATGTTTTTCAATTTTAAGTTATTCTTTAGTAAGATTTAAGCATCTTTATTAGTAAATTTTAAATATTGAATGAAAAAAGTTTATGATAAAATTAAATGAATTCAAACTAAGAATGATTTGCCGAGGAAGAAGTTTTAAATACAAAATTTATATAAATTCAATAAAAATGATTTTTGTTGATTTATTTTATCATTTATAATAATTTTTAACAATAATCTCATGTTTTGCAATTAAAATTCATACAAATTTTCTAAATAAATATTTTAAAGATTTTCACCAAATATTCAATAAATTATATGTATTAAAAATATTATTGAGGAACTAACAATTTCAATTATGTTTCTATTAAGAATAATAAATTATTCTTTTAATAAATAAAAATTTAATTAATAACATAACATAATAAGATATAAAAAAAATTTTATTATGTTGTTTTACAATAAAAGTATCATTTAATAATTTAACAAATACATGATTATGAAGTTGTTATTGATGGAATTACATGTTTTTATACTGAATTAATAATACCTTTATTGGACTTCAAGATGTGTGACTAAATATATTTAATTTCGCATATGCTTTTATCATAAAATTAAAAATGATTTTTAATATAATCTATTGTTGCTGGTCTAATCAAACTAAAATAAAAAATAGAAATATCAATTTTCCGGATAGAAATGAAGAATACATTAACTCTAATTGAATTAATGTAGATTAAGATGTTGCGTGAAAGCAATACCAGTAGGAACAGTAACCAGTTATTGAATATATTAAAATTTGTAAATAAAATAGACTACCTACTAGTTCTTAATCAGCATACGTACCTTTTATCACCACTTCCGATTATATATTAAATTTAATGAATAATTAAATAATAATTGTTATGAATATATTTAAAATTAATATTTAACAATAAAATGAATTTTACGTTAAATTTATATCACCAAAGTTTCATTTTTCATAAATATGAAAGTTATTTATTGAAATTATATGTATATTTGGAAATGTAAACCTTAAGTAAGAATATCATACAATATTATTGATAGAAAGTAAATTAGACTATTTTTTGTATATTACAGTATATACATGTATGTACAAACCAAATTGAATGGTATTATATTATTATAAATATTGTTTTACGCAAGTATTATACAATAATATTAAATATTATTTACTCTGTGCCTTTAAATAATTTTAATTGCATAAAATAATTGATTTATTTAACTAGGCAGCAGAATTTATTTAACTAGATTTTAACCAGGCATCAGAATTTGCGAAAGTATATGATTAAAGTGATAAATTATTACTAGCTATTTAAATTTAATGTTAGAAAAAATAAATGAACCCACGCACACCTTATGCTAGAGGATACTATTGTTACTTCTAAAATTTGTTATGAATGGCGACCTGCTCAGGAGCTCATTGTTAATTTATATTCGTGGCACCTCGTAAGTCCCATTTTTAGGAAGAATGGTGGCGCTTGTGTTGCAGCCTGCCATGTTGTCTTGCATCTGATGCACTAACAATGACAGACATTTTGGATCAATGTGTTTGCGTATGTGTTTGAACGCCGTACGTGTCTCGTTTTTGCTCGCTTTCTTTTATCAATTTCAAATATATATTATATTATTTTAAGCGCTTAATTTTATTATGACATCGTTTATGTATCGTACTTATATTTATGGGTATCTGGATGCTCGTTACAAAATAAATGTCTATACGAAAGAATTTAGAAGTTTTTTGAGAGAGTGCTATGTAGTGGAGGCATTACAATTATATTAGAGGGTAAATAAAATATGCAAAAGTTTTGCGTATTTTATTCATACCAAATTAATACAAACTTAAATAAAGAAACTCTTATTTCATTTAATAACCAGTTTGCGCAAAAACTTTTAATAATAGGTTACCGGATACAAATTCTTCTTGTCTTTCAAAATGACATGTATATATAAAAATATAAAAAATTAAATTTTTCTCGTTGGTACAAAGTTATTGAACATATTGAAATTGTAATTTACAATATTTATTGTATTCTTTATTAAACTACTACTACTTATTATTATATATTATATTATATTATATATTACTTATAAATAAATTAATTTATTTTATAATTATATTTACAAAAACAGTTTATTTAAGTTTTTTATTTTTTAACCAATTAAAAATATGGAGTAACAATAGATTTTACATACCAGATTTTAAAAACCGCAAATGTAAAATTCATAAAAATTTTTAATAAGTCCATAAGCATATTATACATGCAAATTATTCGGTGTATTGACAAAAAGTATATGCGAGAATTATTGGTATGTATTGCACTTAATAATGTGTTTACATCCACAAATTGTACATAAGTATTATTTATATATTAATATAATAGTATAAAAGAAATATACGAAGCTTTCGAGAAACCTGAAGAGAAAGATAACAACGTAACTTGACGGAGTAGTAAAATACATAAGATGACAATAAATAATGCTCAATAATACTACTATTACATGCTCAATACTTGTTGACAAGGAGTTTTTTTAATGATAAGGAATTTCATGCGAATATATTCACTAGGAAATTTCATTCAATTGATAAACAGTAATTGGAGCATAAAATATGTTTTAGGCCCTATAAACGCAGAGTATAAAACCTTCTAAATGCACTTATATATATGCTTATGATGTCTATGTTATCGATTGTAAATTATATAATTGCAAAAAAGGTTCAGTATTGAAAAAGTATTGAATCAAAATAATTTTTTTGATCAAATAAATCATAATCAAAAGAAGCATTAAAAAAATATAAACCATGAAATAATATATAAACTATTAGAATAAAACAAATTGTGAAACTGTAATATATAGAGTACGAGTTTCAATTTAATAAATTATTAATTTAATTAATTAATCAATGCAATAATTTTATTTAATTTACTTTAACATTTCCTAATATTTTATATCTGAGTTTTATGAAGTAAACGAGGTTCTGATAGTATGATATTTATTTATTTTATAGAATACATTGTTTGTTTATTACAAAATATTTTTTACATTATGAAAATAATATTTCTAAAAAAGTATATAAATTCGTTAAATTTTTATATATACAATTTAGAATAACACAACATAAATTATTCTTTTTACTTGTGTATTTTTAAGTCTCTTGCTAATTACCACTGTTTTAGGCAATAAAGATTGCGTATCATGTATCAATCCACTGAAAAATTGGTAAATGCGACTGAATCTATTCTTTTTTGCGGGGGGGGGTCAACTCTTTATAAGAGAACTGGCAACAAACATAGCAGATTGGCCACACAAGGTTTGTGTCATACAAGAAAGTTCCCACGCCATAATAATTTGAACATTTTTTAATTTTATAATAATTACGCATAATTATATACCATATTATTGTATTCAATTTAAAAATGAATTTTTCTTTAACAATGTAATAATTTAGACAAATTTAATAAAATGAGATCATCCCATAAGTCCTTTTTCGTGAGAAAGATAACATATGTAATACAATAAAGAAGTATCAACTTGAAGCTATATTGATGACTCGATTGTTAAAGCTAGTATGTTGGCCTTTTTCGTATTAACCCTTGTACACAAATGATATATTATGAGTTAACCAAATAAAGAGTTACTCATATACCAACTATGAAATAAAATAAATTTAATGAGTAATTAATAAATAGAACGATCTGATTATTGTAAAGTAAATTCAATAATTGAAAATATTTAATGGTATTGTAAGCGACACTAATATAAAATGCATTTCCGAGGGCAAATTAAGCGTGTGAGGGTGAGGTAAGCTCGTCAAATTATATAAAAACACAAATACACGGTAAAAAGCTGCTATTTATTTTCAATCATTTTCTCTACACGACCCGTCTTCTTCCGACTCTAGGTAAAATCTGCTCTACCTCGCGTTGCAACCCATCCTTTCCCCGCCCGTCGGGGTTATTTCGCCGTCATCCCATATACAGCTGTTGGATTTTCTCTTTTATGGCGGTGATTTTTGTTAAGCGAAAGCGCTCAAAAATCCGTCGCTTACAATATTAATAAATATAATTATTAATATATACATTTATGTGTATTCATAAATATTAAACTTAATTGAAATTTATTGCAAAAGATTTTTTATATTATACATGTTACTGAAAAAGATGTTATTATCTAATATAATTTAAATGATGTATAAAATTTGAATTACAATGTTTACATTTCTATTAAATATATTCTCTACAAAATACTTTTATGTCGAAATAAATTTATACATACTATAACTATTTAGTTTGAATGAACAGATTTACAAAATGAAAATAAAGTATAAAATTTTGAAAACAAGGCAAGTATTTTTATAAAAAATTACAATACTTTATGTAAGTAAAATTTTATATGTATATATAATTTAAAAAATTTTCAATAAATTATAAAATAATTCATAATAAAGAATTTATATGGCACATAATTATAATATATTAAACTGCTATTTTATTTATAATACATAATTTATAAAAATTATATTGTGTATAAATTTGATAAAATTTTGTCTAACTTATTGGTTATACATTTCTAACTTCCATCGTTGAACGTCGAGTCTCTAACTCTCGAATTTATCCCTAGAGGGCAAGCAACCATCATACACAGAATTATCTCGCGCGAAATAATAATAGCGGCATATAAACGTCATCAGTGAGCTAAATTTTGTTATTAATTATTGATTTTCACTATCAATTTGTCCTTTTTTTTTAACGCAAAATGGCTATGCAAATTGCTTATAATTAATCAAACCGTGATAGAATATTGCTCTCCACTACTTTACCTTTAATTATTACTGTCACTTGTGTTTTACAATATTTTGATTATTGCCCTTATATTCAAATATTATCATTTCTTTTGTTGTGCCAAGCATACAAATTCACTATTAGCAACTACTTCTATGTCATATATCGATATAGTGTCGAATATTTGTACGAAGCACACATTTGAATTAACGTTTCGATTCAAATTAGATAGTTTTTCATTATCGAATCACTGCTCTATTTTCGAGTTTTCCAGATTATTTAGATCAAGCTTTAACTCCCGCTTTAGAAGTTATACGAAGAATAGTAAATTAATAGTTATCAATAATAGCATTGATATATTTTTATTTTGATAATTTAAAAATAATAATTTATGATGTATTTAAAAAATAAAAAATGCAGTTCTTTATTAGATAATCAAGTGTATGTAAATTATATGAAAATATTCTATAAATTTATCAAGTTAAGTGGGTGTAATCTGAACGATGATAAGAGATAGACACAGGGGAAAAGATAGAAACAGTCACATTTTCGGACTATATCCGCTTATGATTTTATACTCCTGTATGTGTATAAGCAGATAAGCCACTGAGTGCAAGTTCTCCGCGTTATAATTGAAAAGTGTAATGCATACGAACTTGAAAGATATACTTCTAACTAAATTAGAAATAGTTTCATATCAATGAATTTGATAAATTAACAACAGTATGAGTTTTAATACATGCGTGTTTCAAAAATCAAAACATACTTTAATTTTGATATTTATAGCTGATATAACGGTCATATAATAAATAATATCATTAATGCTTACATTTTTATAAGTTTTTCAATATTAAATGTTAAAAAAATACTACAGGAATATATTTATTTTTATAATACTTGCATAAATTAAAATGAATGTAATATATCACTATATAAATAATATATAACATATATCATTGTATAAATAATATATAACATTCTACTATTACTATTCTACTATTTTATATTCTACATTATGCTAAATATCATCAAAAAAATAATTTGTGTAATTTTAAAAATAATCAATTATTGGTACAATGTTTACAAAATTTGACCAGTATATTCATACAAACTTACAATATATGTTAAAAAGACGAATTATTGATCTACACCTAGTGTTTGTTATTAATGGTTTTAATAAGGATGAAATAGAAATATTAATATAATTTTTAAAAAATGTATTATAAAAATATAATAAATGTATGAATAGGAATATTATATAATTCATACCAATATATTATTATATAATGAAAATATATTACCTATATATTTTTTATATATTTAATTATTTGATTATTAATTTTAATTAATATTTTAGATCTACTATTCTAGAAAAAACTATCAAAACCAATATTTGGAAATTTACAAATTCATAAAATGTAAATAGATAAATTGAGATGCATAAAGACGAACAGAAATAAATTTTGTTTTTTATATAGAAATTTATCATTTTACAAAAAGCCTTTTTGTGTAAATGAAAAAGCAATCACAGGACAAATATGTACTATTAGACAAGATGTATAGAAACACGTCAATCAGTAACGAATGTGGTAATACACAAGAAACTGGTAAGTTATAGTATTAATTTATAAATAATAATTAATAAGTAAATGTTAAAATTATCAAAGTTTGGATAGCATATATCTATATATTTTTGTTAATTTCCTACTTTTTTTTAATCAATCAAATCTTTGAATAAAGTTTTAGTTATAATAGGAATATAATACTTTACATTTTAAATATATATTTAAATTTACAAATTTATTTGAACAGACGCTGTTTATACATAGTTGACAACCTTCATAAAAATTCCTAATTAATTATTACCCATTGCTTTTTGCTTCTACAAATAAATTATTAATATTAATATACAATAATATTTTATATTAATTTGATTTTTTGATCAAAGTCAAATATTTCCGAGTCTTAAAAAATATTTTTGAAAAATATAATCATGATCTTAAATCGTGTTTAAAATTATAAGTCATTCTAATTATTGTACGAATATAACCATATTATGATATGTACAACAATAGGTTTTAAAGTAATCCTCATACTTATTATTATAAAAATTTTCAAAGTCCTTTTTTCAAAACTCAAATCTGTTTTTTTATATTCCTTAAAAAAATTAAAAAGTGGTTTGGTTATATAAATTTGTTCTGAACTGTTAGGTAATTTGTAAAAATAATTGCTTACTCGTTACCAATTATGTCTGCATCAGGTGGTACGCATTCAAATTTAACAAAATATTCAGGGATCTGTAAAGAAAATATGATAATTATTTTTTTTTATGATTTTTTAATACGAGAGAATTTATGGATATTCTTAAATTTCTCTCTTGTAATATCAGTGAGGCATATAATGGATGAGAAAAAATTACATAATTAAAACCATGATTTCCTAAAATAATATTGAAACTTTTTAGATATCAAACATAGAACTATGAATATCAAGCCAGATTTATTGATAACTAATGCAATATTAATATTAAAATCAGGATACGTAAAAGTGACTCGTATAAAATTTTCAATCATTTACAGTAATTAGTGAATATGTTACATATAACTGCATTTTTGTATTTTAAAAGATGAATATTTAAAGATATATAAGGGTTGCATACTGAATTTTTTTAATTCTTTGTTTAGGAAAGTTTATAAAACTTCCATAATCAATCACCAAATGTGCAAGTTTTATAAAGTGTAATTATAATTTTCAGGTCAAATTCCCACCATTCTTTACATAAATTTATTGCGTTTAAATATTTTTTATAAACACAATTTACATGAAAAACAAGAGTTATATATTTTATAATTCAAAATGATCCCTAAAAACTATTTTGTTTGATTTAATTTTGATATTAAATTTAATAATATAAGTACATGTATATGCCCATTCAATATGCTATATAAAATGTGGCAATTGTAAAATAAAGAAAAATTTGAATAAATCATAATATTATCAGTAAATTGCAATATTTTTATATTCTTGAAAAGATCTGTCTTTAATGTATGTAACATAATAAAAGGGTATAACATAATTAGAACTAAAAATATATTTGTATTAATGAGTCGATAATTAACTTCTATTAATTTTGTGAACACACTCTTTTTACATATGAAAAAATTTTCTAAAAATCCGATTAACTTTCTGGAAGGATATCATTGTACTCATACCACTATAGAAGTCTTTTTTTAATTAGCATTTCCAATAATTTAAAGACATAAAATAAGTGTTTTTACTACTACTACTTTTACTGCGTACTAATTTTTCATAATTTTTACCAATAAAATGAATAAAAGTATTTGTCTAATGGTCTGAATAATCAATATTTAATAATATTTCAATGTACATGCGAAGAACAAACAGATGATATTGTATTGGAAAAATTTTTAATATCAAATAGTCAATATCATTTAAACTATCACAAGAATTATTATTTGCAGAATTAAGAACTGTATTGAATTCATAAAAATCTAAAGTCGCATAAAAAATTTATATATTTTATATATCTAGATTCCTTTAGTTTTTAATATTTTAGTTTTACTGTCTACCGCGACTTTTAAATTTTTTTACATCATTACATAATTTATTCCACTATGAAGCTAAATTTGAAATATTATTTTTCTTATTTTTTCGCGAGACTAAATTATTATGAAATTTTAATTTACATACATAATAAATAAAAGATTGTTCTTATTACTAGAAATGAGATTTTTAAAATCATTTTTTAATAAGTCATCATAAGCGTTGTGAAGCTCCACATTGAATCTTTTTTAATTTACAGGTTTTTTTTTTATTTAAATATTTTTACACATAGATATTCTTTTTAATTTGTAGATTAATGAGTATAGAATTTAATCAAAACCGCGCTCCTCCTCCAAAAAAAACTCCTCAAAAACATTAAAATCAATTTTATCCGAAATTATCATCGTAGAAACAATTAATTCAGATTAGTTTTTACAGAAATATTTATATTAACATATGAAATATTTTATTTTTGTATAAATAAGTTATTATTAAAAATTTTTTTTTAAATCTATCACCAGTTTTTCTATATGCGTATGATTCCAAACTATGTTTTATACATTAAAATCATCGACTAAACTTGGATAGTTGGATTTTCATTATTAATATTATTATAAATTATATGCTATTGAACTTAAGAGTATGTAAGAATTTGAGATCTGTAACAAATAATTTTAAATGAAGGTTCGTATTGGTTATTTTAATACCTTCGAATTCAATAAAAATATTAAGAGTAATCAAATTCTTAATTTTGATAAAAACTATATTCTTCTGATTTAATGTTAAAATAGTAGCTTCTTGAAAATTTTATAAATTCGTGAAGGTTTTCTATGGTTTTATTTTACAGATAACCATGTTTTTATAAAAATAAAAATATATATATACGTATGAAGTAAATAAATTCTTGTATACATTTATTAAAATTTTTTGTTTTGATAAAGAAGTTTAAAAGAATGCTATTATTATTAAGTTTATTGAATTATAACGATTATTGAGTTATGCGGGCGCTTCTATGGTGTAAGCATATGTAAACTGAAATCAGCTATCGCGAGTTTTCGAGCGATATAAAAACACGTATTATCACTGCAACAATTGACAACCGACTCATTTCACGAGTCGTGACTGGCTTATCAACTATATATTTTTCATTATTTTAAAATTTTTATTCAATTTTTTTTTAGAAAATATATTTTTTAAAAACTAAAATTCACATATATTTTTATTTAATACTACAGTAATGTGTTAAGTACTATAAAAATATAATACAATATTTTATTAACCATAATTCAGCAAATTATTTACAAAATATATTCTTTTTATTTCCAAATAATGAAAAAGTCTTCAAAAAAAAGATGATTGTAAAATAACCAATTAAAAGTTTACGTCAAATGAATTGTTTATATTTCTTACGTATAAAACAATTAACCATCAGTGATTATTTTAAACATATGGTACAATAAGTATAAATTAATTGTTTAATCATTATGAAAGAAATGTATATAAAAGTTATTGTAATAATATTTATTTTGGAAATATACTTTTTGATGATTTAAACTTCAAAAATAATTTTCAATTATTATATAATATCCATTGATAAAATATATAGCAATTGCAAATCTAGGAGTGATGGAATAATAAAAAAAAATCTGACACTTTCACAGATAATAAGATTATAATATAAATACGTAAAAGTAAAAATGTTAATTTATTTCATTATAATGCAATCAATATTACTTATCCACATATCGCATAAAACTTAGCTTTTTTTTTTATCGAATACTTTTATGATTGGTTGAAATTGTAATACTTAGTGTTATAGTAATTGTGAAATTACATATTTTATCAATATTAAATAAACAAACAAAATGTATTATAATTAGTAACAGCTTTTTAAATTTAACATGAATACACTCGTTATTTATAAATAAGAATTTTTATGTTGAAGTGTCGAGAATATGCAGCTTAGGCAATCGCATGCTCGCTGAAAAATTATCGAATTAAAGAACAATTGAGAAATTATATGGTATAACGCCTATGTGACTTTACAAGTGACTAAAGCAACAAACGGCCCTTTGTTTCAATTCATATATACATCTATCTTTATATATATTATTTATCCGTGGCCACACGCATTTATAACTAAGCTCACGTGGTTGACATATTTTTTATAATTTTTATCATGTGTCAATGTCATACCATCTCCGATATTAAATACAGTATATACTGAGAAAAGAAAAAATTTATTTACTTTATACATATGAGACACAACTTCATATATGGTAATCATCAGTTTTCTTAAGTAACAAAAAATCATTAAACTTTTTACCTCTAATGATTAAAGATTTGAATTTTGCATTGAACTACGAATGAAATAAGTATCTGTACACCAGTTTTTGCGTATTGGGAAAACTTTGTTATCAACAATTTATGTCTCTATACGAGTATACGTATAAGACTAAAAATCATAAATTTTTCTTAAATAACAAAAAATCAGAAAACGTTCTCCTTTCGGGTACTAAAAATTCAAATTCTACTTTGAATTACGAAGAAAATGACTATACATAAATCACTTTTTGCGTGTTGGAACGACTTTGTTATTAACAATATGAAATTACGGATTGGGATGTGTTGCTTGCCAGGAAAACTTTTTGTATTTTCCGTATGTCAAAAAAGTCGTGTATAATGTTAGGTTCGCGATAATATATACAGAATATACTATGTGGAACATATGGTGTTTAGTTTATATTATATACATACGATAATAGTGAAAAATAAAGTTAATTATTTGTCCTCCATTTTAGTCAGATTTTATTTGTTGGAAAATTATTTTTCATTTAGTTTTTTTACGAATTCGTTCTGAATAGATGTATTTGGAATATTCGTGTGGAATATATTGCATTTTCGTAAAATATATTTGAATATTTGCATGTGTTTCATTTTTAAATTTATTGTTTTTAATTTGATTCTAATTTTAAAAAATAAAAATCTAAATTGTGACTTTACAGTGAATGAAAGTCTGCTTTCACAGTGTTATTTTGAGTGCAACAGCAAGGGCTTATTATAATATATTAATAAATTAATTTACTGTAAGTATAATAATATTAAGAAGTATGTTTAAATAATTTTAGTAATAGAAAGTTATTAATTATTTTCTGAATTTTTTTTTAATCATTAATTATTTTCAGTTAAAATATGTTTTCGCATAATAATATGGATGCAAAGGCTGGTATAAATAAGGTAAGTTTTATATTTTTTAATAAATTCTTTATTTTAAAATAAATATGATTTACTGCGGTTTTTTTACTTTTATTACTAATATACACATTTAATGAATTTGTTGCTAATAATTTAATTATTCATAATGTAATACATCATAATTTTGTGTATGTTCAATTTTATATGCATTTATATTTAAAATAAAAAAATTCATTTAATCAATAAGACAATGTTTCATTTTATATTTTGAAAACCTAATATAATTAAATATAATATAATACAATATTCAATATAATTTCAAACCCTAATTTTATATTTTTTTTAAATAGTTACTAGAGGGACAGAGATTGGAAATCTCATTGTGTATGTATTCATGTTCCTCAATAGTAAACATGGACTTAAACTTGACGAACGCTGATCGTCTCTACAAAATAATTTAATATATTTATTGGTATCATTAAATGAGTAGTATTCTAATGCAATATTATAATAGACTATCAATAATGTGTTAATATAATAAAAATTAATCAAATATATATATATTTATATATAATAAAATATTAACTAATAACAATATTAATAAAACATATTTTTATCAGTATTACAAGTATAACATTAGACAGTTAAAATAAAATATTTTAATATTGCATTAAAATGCTACTGATGAAATTGCAGTAAATAATTATATTGACTGATTTAACTTGTATTTTATTGAAAAGAAATAAATAACTTGTTAATAAAACCAATTTTGCTCTATGAGCTTTACAATTATTTTAAAAGTTTATCATATCGCTTAAATTTATAAAGTATTCATAAATTTCATTCTTAAAAATAATTAAAAAAAGTTATATAGTAAAGATATTAATAGCAATCTCAATAATATTCTAAAATAAATATATTTTTTTTACATACGTACATTTTTTTTAAAATGTTAAAAATTCTAAATGATGTTGAAAATTTATACATGTATATTGAGGAAGTATTATTGGGCAACATTCTTGTATTTGAATTATTTATTTTAGTTGTAATACTACATAAGATTCATAATTGTAACAAAAAAATTATTAAAATCATGAATAAAAGTATACTATTAGTATTGTATATACATATCTATATATATATATATATATATATATATATAAATATAAATAAATGCAATAAGAATTGCAAATAAAACATTTCATTATGTTTATATTTGACATTAGATTAGGTGAAAAAATATACTTTATTAAAGCCAAAATCAAATAGTCGACCCGAAAAAAGTTGCAATAACATTGCTGGATTCCAATACTACAGATAGTAAAAAATCTAGAGTAATTGATTATTATAAAGTTTTTTATTGGACAGTGTGTAACCAATTATTGTAAAAAATTAAGTAAGCTAAATTGGAAGATAGAAGAAAACATATATCGTTCATTTCAGCCAGAAAATGATGGCTTCAGCTATGTGTGTGTGGAGTCTATGTTATATACTACATGGAGTACATAGGAACAAAGAAATTATTTAAATAACACCTTAAACCAGAAAAATATAGAAAAGACATAGCCACATTGATTTTATCAAAATCTTGTAATATAAATAATGTGTGTTTTATATTGTTTTCAAAAAACAAAAAACGTTGATATTGAATGTCAAATATCCACGAGAAAAACACATAATTATTGTCTAAAAAATTCCGAGTTTAACAGTAATGAAGAAAATTAAATAATCGAATTAAATAGTATCTCAATCAACATAGAGGAGTTGAAAAATTACACATGCAAATTATGTACCAAGAATTTTTAAAAAATCATAGTGAAAAACTTATACGAAGAAGTATGTGACAAAAGTAATTATATATCAATTATAATTTAATGTTGTAATGAATATTTTTTTGAACATTATTGCCTTTTAAGTTCACATTATCAACATAAAATATTACTTGATATTATCTATATAAAGTGATATAGATAGAATCAAAATTATTAGGAAACGAAAATTTAAAATCTTACCTTGGCCAAATATACAAATTAATAAAATGGCAGTAGAGGAAAAATTTAGATTACAAAATCTTACCTTGGGCAAATATGCAAATTCATAAAATAGCAGTAGAGAAAAAATTTCGATTACAAAATCTTACCTCAACCACTTATATAAAGTAATAAAATGGCAATAAAGGAACATTTAAAATTAAAAAATATTACCTTAACTAAATTAAAAATGAATTCAATAAACTATGCCAACAAAATCAGATGATATACATTTGTTTCGCAGTACATTAAAAATTGGAACGAATATGTATGAGAATAATTTTTTCGATAATTTAATAAACTGCTAAACATATTATTGCAACAAAGACGAACAAAGGGACAATAAAAGGACTACTTGAACAATCATAATGCTATAAATCATCTGAATGAGTAAGTAAAAATTATAATACTTTATTAATTTAATAATATAATGAATTCATATGTAATATAATAATATAATAAAATATATTTAAAAAAACAAAAACTGATATTAACAGGACGTACAAATATAGGCTTATGAATACATATTTTTAGTCATTTAAGAAAAATTGATGATTTTTGGACTTACACGTATAAGAATATTGAGACATAAATTGTTAATAATAAAGTCGTTTTAACATGAAAAAAGTGATTTACGTATAATCATTTTCTTCGTTATTTAATGTAGAATTCAAATTTTTAATCATTAGAGGTGGAAAGATTTGTGATTTTTTCTTACTTAAGAAAAATCGATTATTTTGATAGAGGTGATTTTTAAGGGTGAAATAGATTTTTTTAAATTATTTGATTATTTTATGTATATGTGATATGCACTATGCTGTTTTTCGAAAAATCACTTAAGAATACGTTGAATACATAAAACGCATTATGTATAATAAATTAAAGTTATTAAAAATTTAATTACAGTAAAATAAAGTATAATTACATTATATAAGTTATTTTTATAAATCAGTATTTTTATTGGAGCTAAATGTTTATTTCTTACTAAATTAAATTCCCTCTTTAATTATAAAATGAAGAATAAAAACATCGTAAAATATTCATATTAATATTTTTTTAAATTTTACATCATTCTGTAGTATAAATTATACTTGTATAAATAAATAATCTTGCTGATGAAAAATTACTACATATTAATTTACAAATGTGAGAAGCATATAAATTATAATATAATTTTAGTTCACCATTTGTGGTTTATTCTAGACATCTTAAAAAAAAGAAGATATTTAAATAAAAATAATTGATAATTTTATCTCATTTAATTACGATGAGATGACTAGAAACTTTAACACATAATTTTTTTAAAGAAACATGAAAACTAAAAAAATTTCAAAATAAAAGATATATTCAGCAGCATATTAATAATTAACAAATTATTATATGTAAATAATATACGTATCTGTACATAGTAACTTAATCAATCATACTATATTATAACAAAATTTTATTGCTACCTCATCATCCAAAACTATATGTATAATAGAATAGCCTATATCGCAGCAGTGCTTGTTACAATACGCTTGCTCACTTCTATTATATTTATAACATTAATTATAAATGTAATTATAATTATAATTTTTCGCTGTTTATATTCATAATTTATTTTTTTTGCACAGATACGTTGCATTTCACAAATATATAATAAATAATATGAGATAAGGAGACATACATTTTTTGGAAATTATTTTTCTACCATTAGTAAAGTAAATCAAATTAAAAAAATTAAATTATTTGACAATTTATTTGAACCCGTGTTAATTATAAAAAATATGGTTTATTTTGATTTATGTAAAGTCATTAATGTAATTATATTTCGAATAATGTATTACTTTAAATTGTTTTATTTAATGAACTTAATATTTTATCATTAAGCATCAATTATTTAAAAAAAAATAGAAATAATGCTTCATATTTATTTTTATTGCTATTTTTTATTGTGCAATAGTTAATGATGAATTGTTATGAAGTAATGTTTTATCATTATTTGATATTAATTATTATTACTTAAATATAGTGCTTAGATTTTTTTAATTTTTAATATACATGTTTGGAGATAAGAATGTATAAATTTTAAACACTCCTCTTGTATCTTAATAAATGAATACATGAGTTAAAGGAAATGAGCAAGGAGAGATAAACGATGAGTTTCAATCAATAAATACAAATTTGAGCAGCAATGATCAACAATTTATTGGCTCGGCCCATTCAAGTAAGGCATAAAAAAAATCCTCGTGGATAAGGAGATAAAGCCATACTATGCTTAAATTTACTTGTCCTTACACTGTAAGAGGCGATGTAAGATTGGCCGCGACCGCATTTGGTTGCTAGCCTTCGCGTCACGTGATACCGCTCACGGCCTTGTGAATTGACCAGCTGGTGGTCATGGCTGTTGGAGACAGCATTGCTTCCAAGGTGTAGTGGGAGCACGAGCTGAGCGCTCGTCTAGCTGCACGTTCAGTGTGGCTCACGCCTGTATACACACACAAACGCACGTACGCACGTATACGCAATTACAAATCGAAAAATCGTAGAATAAAATAGGAAGAAAATGTACGAGGAAGATCGGCGAGACCAATGATGTTACAACAAGATCTATTGCACGCAAAATTCTGAAGAGGTCCGGAAGGAAACGGTTCCTCCCGTGTCCCTTTGGGTGCAATAAAATCGGGAAACGCCTTCCCCATTGTTCCCTCTTCGCGAGATCACTCTTTTTTACTCTCGAAGCATCAAGAAAAAGAGAAAACGTTAAATACTTTCATTATTTTTTTTTTTTTAATTTTGAAATATCAAAGTTTACATAATTACAAAATGATGCGTTAAGAAAGCAGAGCTTGATAAAATAGTCTCTATAAAGAAGAAGAGAATGTGAAGAAGTAGGAACTATTATTTATGCTGCATATAATAAAATATGATCACAATTACTGTAATTGTTCTTATTTTTTGGATAGCAAAAATATTCACTCTGGCTCTTCAGTTTTAGTTCAGCTGACCATTTTTTGCTTAAATAATAATAATATATATCAAAAAACTCAATTTGACGATTGACATAGAGAGATAATATCGCTTTAATCTCGTTTTTGTCAAAGCTAACTACCCATATTAATTCTCAATGAAAACTCATATTTAACATCTAATTGTATTTATAGATTAATGTAACGTTTTTTAAGAAAGCAACGGCAAAAACGAACAATCAAAAATTGTTTCTATTATTTATCACGTGATACTTTCTATTAATTTTACTTAATTTTATTTTTTAATTTATTATTTTAAATCGATAATTTTTTATACGAAGCGAAGAAAAAATGAAAATAAAAAAGTAATATTTTGTTATCTTCTAGATTTTATAACACAAATTTATTGTTAATCATTGAAAGCAAAATTGTTTCTCCTTTTTTTCTTTAGATAAAGAAGTGATAAATTATTCAGTCTTCTCAGAACGCGATTTTTCCTTCTTAATTACTTTTGCATCGGAAATTTAGACATTTATTTTCCAAAGAAGTTTAATCACTACCTGAATTATTTTTTTTTTTATTTTTAGTTTTAAAATGCAAATTCATACTTTTTCTTTTGATTGTTGTACGTGTTATTCGATGATTTACACACTTTTTTGATAATATATATTTATGATATTTTTGTTTTTCATTCATAGCTATTTTATTTCTTGTTTTTTATACAATATACTATGTTTAAAAATTAAAATGCTTAAAATTCAAAAAAATTAATAAAAAGATTATATTTATTTATATATTTTGTAGATTAAATTATCTACTATTGTTAATTTGGTGTATATCTCAAAAAATTAATTGTAATATTTTATGGGTATGAACCTTAAAGCTTTTATCATAAGAAAATAATATAATACAAATTATCCAAGAAAAATATAAATTAAAAAAAGAAAAAAATAAATAAACAGCATAATTTTAAAAGTTTTATGGAATATTATTGTTATCAAATTTTATTTACATGTACTTTATAATACACAATTTGATTTACAGATTTTGTTTTTATACATTAAAAATTATATAGAATATACTTGATTATGATTTGTGAATTACATTCAGTACATGTTATTTATGTTAAATATTCTAATTTAAAATATTTGATTTGCCATCATTCCAGTAAGTTGATACTTAGAATTATATAAATTAAAATTTTAAAAAATTGGAGTGATGTATTTTAAATATTAATTTTCCATATAGAAATGAAAATTTCAAAAATATGTATTTCAATAGTATATATAGTTATAGTCAGCAATAACTGAAAAATTGGCATAGATTAATATATTTTTTTAATTGAATGAAATATTCAAATTAAGTGAAGGTTGAAGCGAAATTATTAATTAATTTTTTAGCATCGTGCAATAATAATGTTTATAAAAATTATAATGTAATATTACAAATGCAATATTGTAAATATAAAATTATATAATTTATAATTTAAATATAATTTTCTATTTCAATTTTGAATGTTTTCTCAATAAGAAAATTTATTGTATCATTGAAAAACTTCATGTTTTCTAAAATATTTTATAAGAGAGAAAAGAGAATTATTTTTCCAATTAATGTAGTCTAAATATACAAGAAAGAGGAAATAGAAAACAAGAAAGTTTGAAAATAAACAGTAACAGTAGATCTCATTATTTGTCACATAATATCCTAATTTAAAACATGGTATTATAATTTATCAATTTCAGCATGAATTTCCATTAAATATGATAGCAAGTTTTTGCATGAACATTTATATAATGCATAAAATTTCCATTTACTTAAAGCTTAAAAGCTTTAACATTTAAATTTTTAAGTAATCTTTATTTCTTTCATTTCTCTCGTCAATTTTTTTTTTTTTATTTTATATTATAAATAAATTTATTTTTATCAAGAAATATCTACTTTATTAAAATTTATCTTCTATACAGTTACTATTTGTTTCATTTTGTTTTGTTCTCTTATTAAAATTGCTTTTTAGAAGACTATTCTATTATTGTCCTTGCATTACCCTAATTTACCTGTAAAAGAAATAAGCAGATTATTTACCATACATCTCACCATTAATATTATATGTGATAGTAATTAATTAATTAATCTCATTCCGAGTTATTTAATTTATTACAATTATATAAACGTACAGAAATAATTTTTTGATTTATGATTATTTTTAATATTTAACATTAAAATTTAATAAAAACTAATAAATGTACATCAAAATTCGAATATTTAATAAAGAAAATTAAATATTAAAAAATAAAATTTTCTATTTTTTAATGGTTTATATAATATAACTAATAAATACATAAAAATTAAAATCTAAAGATAAGATAGAATTAGAAATAAAATAAAATCATTTTAATGCAAATATATAATCTAACTTTTTATTATTAAAATGAAATGAATAATGTTGAACTTTATATATTATAATAAATAGTTATGTTGAAAATAAAAATTATTCAATTTCTAATATCCGTATAGAACTTTTTTTCTAATATTACAGAATTTTAAATAAAAAAAAAATAAAAAATAAATTATATAATATAAATAAAAATAGTAAAAGAAAATAAATGTGTCTCAACATTTTCTTCGCTGAAAAAATTATTCATAGCTATTTGCATTTTCACGCATATCAAAGGAAATATAAATTATTGAATAAATGATACGTTTTTTTAAAAAATTTTTCATTGTATATTGAAATTATGTTAACATCATTATTGACTACAAAAAAATTATTTGATGCTCAAAAAGAATACAGTCAATGTTAATAGTAAAGAATAAAAAAAATTTTTTTCATTTTTAATAAAAAAATGATTCTATTTATCAAATGTTAATTATAAATTTATTTATATATTATTCAATAGACAATAAGCTGTAGAATAACTATTTAAAAATATATATTTTAGAATGAAATAATATTTAATACATTTAGATATTTTTTATAACAAGTTAATAGAATAAAAAAATTTTTATTTCCGACTAATTTTATATTGAAAATTGATAGCATTTGGTATATACATATCAAAGACAAATTTTTTTATTTATTATTTCTTTATAAATCAAAATTTTATTAAAATATTGGTTTATATAGGCTTGAAGTATTAAAGTATGGTAAATTTTTTTTAAGTAATTAAATGGAGCATATTTATATTTATTTTTTGTACATCAAGTTTATTTTTGTAATTCCGTTTACAATATTTCCATAATAATCTCTGCAAAAGTAGGTAAAATGGGAAACGCTATGAGTGTACAAAGATTTGTTCATAAAATCAATTATCAAAAGTAAAAAATGTATTATTGAAAATAAAATAGAGATATCAATAATATCTCTAAAGAGTACATCTAATGTTTTATACATAGTTTAACATTTTTTCGAAGCTTTTAATGACAAAAGCTAATGATATTTTTTAAGTAGCGAGTGTATGTAAATAAAATCGAATATTAGTATATATTAGTAGTAAATTTGACGGTATCTTAATATTTTTAAGTTTATTATGTAAATCAAACCTATACATGATATTTGACAAGGGGTTTTTAAATATTTTTTTAATTATTTGTAAAATGGTTTATGTATAGTGGGCTGTTTATGGTACATGTAATCGGTTGTAGAGTACATCCTTCATGATAAATCTTCGGTAACACGTATGTATTTACTAAATTAGTAGTTTAACATATGATTGTATAAGTTATTAATATTTTTAAATAAATTTATAATTGTACTTACAATATAGAAATATTTACTGTAGATGTTTTAGTTGATTGTCGATTAATGCTTGTATAATATTCAAATGCAACGTCGAACTAAAAATCATAGTCTAGCGATAATTTTATAGGATTTTGCATTTTTTCCATTTTTTTAGTAGTGCGGTAGTATATAGTGTAGAAGAAGTTGTAATTGTATCGAGGAATTATATCCTTTGTGTATTAATCTATTATGGATACTAAGATTGATTATGTTGTAACGATGACTCCCCAGCCCATAAGGCTTGAGGTCGGGCAGAATTCATATGGGAAAGATTACAGATGTTTGGACGTAAGTATCTTATATTAATGGTTCTTATTTACGGGGCCATAGTATGTATATAGCGAGCGGTAAAAGTTATGTAAAGTAGAACATGTAGAATCGGTGCTATATTGTGAAACGAGTGATAATGGTTCTACTGTGGAATGTTATTGTAATGTATCGGAGCAGAGGCACTGTCACAAAAAACGGCCTGCACCAGACTAGGTTGGTATTACTGCGGAAAACTTAGTACCAAAGCTGGGCGGGTGTATTACCGCTGAAAACAATCTATAAGCGCTGGCTGTTCCTACTGTAAAAAACAGCCTAAGGCAGCAGAGATTTTTACGTGGGGTTTTGCAACTAAGAAAAGATACTCTTGGCCTCTTCTTGTGGCCTTTTGTAGCCGCGAGAAAAGCGGCTTCAGCGGTGATGGAAGTATGTGCGCTGCTTATGCGTCATCATTTATGCCTCCACTAAAGCCATTAGTTCCACTATCCAGCCAGCAGGGGGCGGTGGCAAAGCTCAGGACCAGCGCGACGTAAGTTTGCATCGAATACGGATGCGCCATGGCTTAACGTCTCTAGGTGGGGCTGGGAATTTAGGAACATGCGATCGTAAAATAAAAGTAATTTTATTTTAGGTGCTTTTCAAATGTTCAATACAATTACTTTATGAATCCAAAATGTGGTTATGTTGAATATAATTATTTAAAATTATATTATATATGTATAAATTAAAATGAGAATATGGTAGAGGCTTAATGAGAACGAAAAATTTGCTTTTTTAAAATAATTTTTCGCTATGGTGTTGACAATTGATGCATTGTCATTTTCTATTACGTCTCTCTTCCTATTTATATAATTAATTTTTTGAATCAATAAAATATTATAATAGTATATGTACAAAAAAATCGTTTTCATTAAAAAAATTTTATTCTTCTTGAAATCAAGTTATCAAAACACTTATTAAATATTTTATATATTTTTAAATCAAAATTTTTTCATAATTTTGAGAATTAAAAAATTTTTAATATTAAACAATCTAAGCTGTGAAGTAAAAGAAAATGTTAACTTAATAATGTGATTTATCTGGCATATTCGCACCTTTTCGATGACAATAATATTTAATATATCCTATCATAAGTAAATTAATTAAGGACACTAAATAATTAAGTATATAGATATTACTTTGTAAAGTATTTGGTTACTACTAAACCTAAAAGTCTAATAATAATAATAAAAGTATAATGGCGTGAGCTTGATAATTCGGTGGCTATTTTTCTCGCTTCATCATCTAATTATTCCTGATTATAACCTTTCTGTCTATGACTGTACGTATGTGCAATAAATTTTTGGAAACTCTATATAATCGCTGCATTAAATGGTATCTACGTTGAGATTATCTTATATGAATTCACGTTCAAAATAAAATTTAAACATGTCGAATTACCGAACTTTTTCTGTAATTATTTTGGTATCTATAAATACACTGATGAAACTATTTAAAATCGACACATTAAATAGATATAAACATAAAATTTCCATTTCTGTAATAATTTTACATTTTTTCAATATTTATTTGAACTTTCCGATAATAAATTATAAAAAAAAATATTATAACATGAAACAATACTGTATATATATGTAAAGAAAGTAGACTTGCTTTATTTGAATATGCCGCGCTTTACATACTGCGCACGCCTCATGTAATTAACTCTCACTAGAGTAATAGACGGAATAATTGAAGAGAGATAATAATTATATAAAAGAATAATTGATAAATAGATTTTGTTAAGAGTGTCAACTAATAAATTAAGAAAGCGATAATAATAAACTTAAATTGTCGTTTCTTTATTTTCAGGTAATTTTGTAATTATTGTAAATAACCCTTGTAAATAATAATAAATTAACCTTTATTTTACAGAGAAACAAATTTGTTTATTATTATATAGAAAATTTAATACCGTTATATATATAATATCCATAATTAATGAATCCATAATTAATAATTGATATAGGATTGATTGATATAAGAGGAAATTATTTTGAAGAGTTTTAAATTGTTGTTTCAAACTGTTTTAAGTCCACTAATAAGTCCACTAATAAATTATATTTCAGAAAGAAAGGAAAATGTTATTTTTTTTAATAATATTTAAACGAAGCATTCTCGCGTAGCGTTTTCCCACTAATTGCTTCAGAACGTCGTATCCAAAAATCGAAAAACATACTTTACGCGAAGTAAAATATCTGCGACCAATATTCGCCAAATGAAAAGAAATTTAATATTTCGAGGACAAACCATGTATGTATTCATGATAGAATATACATTATATTGAATTTCTCTAATTTTTTAAATAATTCTTTTCAAAATAAGATATTCTTTTTCTGGCATATTATCCAATCAGCTTAATTAAATTAATTAAAATGATTTATCAAATTAATGTTAAAATAAACTATAGTATATGTATTACAATAATTATTTTGATGACTTAACGATAAAGCATTATTGTCATAATTTGAAACCAATATTATATAAGTCAAAATATATGAGATCAATATGAGTATCATTTACTTTTAAATAGATATGCTAAATTTATTTAATTGGTTAACTAAATAAACATATTTAAGAAAGTAATTATTTTCATCCAATCTATGTTAAAAATAACTTTTTATTAGTACTATTTTTATTTATTCTTATTATTTATTAAAAATACGTCCCAGCTCTCGCCCAAACATGGGTTCCCTTTTACATGGCCAATTTACATAATATACATAATATACATATCGCTATATACATTTTATTTTATTGTTTATTATCCTTTGCACAGTTCCTATCTATTTACTCTGCTTAACCTTCCCCTTTATATCACTACATTGCACTCATACCTCCCTGTTTTCTCTGCTGGTTCTCCTCCTGTCTACCATTCATTTACTTGCCCTCTTATATCCTCTCTATTACCCTCAATTCTTCCTCCTGCATGGGTCTCTCTGTATGCACCTGAAGTTCTTCTTTCCTCTCTTTCTAGCCTCTTCTCGATCTCCATTATTCCATTTAGTATTTCTCTGTTTTTCACCTTGTCTCTGAAACACTTCATTGTCTTCTCATTCAACCATACTTTCCTTCCTTCCTTTCTTATGTCTTTAAATGTATCCACTGTCTTCTCGCATATCATCAACTAATGTGTCTAATCCCCTTCGTCCTTCTTAATAATTGGCATTTTCTTTCCTCTGTACTTAACCAATATCTGTTGCTAACGGTTATATTACTGCATCTTATTCTCTACACTGTTTTCATAACCTTTGCCTTTCCTATCCCTTTGAGTCCATTTATTTAATGTCCATATATGTCCTATTATATTTTGCCTCTGACATCCTGCATCTCCTGTACTGCATCTGTATATCTTTATCTCTCATTCTTATTTCTCTGTATACATCTGTTCCCTATGATCTCCAGTACTCAATCTGTTCTGCGCTCAGTCCCAACTTGTTTAAACACCTCTCGTTCTATGCTGTTTTCCCTTCCGTCTTCTGTTCCCTGTTTTCTTCATAACATTTTTTAACCCATTTCTCATCGTCCATCTGTTTTATCTTTTCCTTGTATTTTAATCTCCTGACATTCCGTTCGATGCCCATTTTAGTCTCATCAGTCTCTTCATATATCAAGTACCTTGGTGTACAAAAGTCTAGCTTGAGAGTCCATCTATAGTAATCTGCTTTGATCATTTATATTTCTTCCATCTCTTGATTACCCCATAGCTTCACCCCGTACTCAACACTCCTCTGACTAAATAGTTGAATACCATCTTTCTGAGACCTTATCATATATATTATATATATTATTATTATATATATTATCCGGCCCTTATATACTCTTTCTTTCACATGATCGTCATACTTCCCATTGCTCCTGAACATAAAGCCTAGGTAGTTAAACTTCCTCATTATCTTAATGTACTTCCCTTTTCATTTCCACATTTCTTCCCTCTGTTTTCTCCCATTTTTAACTACCATGACTTTTATCTTCTCTGTGCTCAGGCGCATTTCTGTGCTATCCATATGCCAAAGTCCATATTCTTGTCCCTGGTATTTTTGTTCCACCTATATTCCTTTTTCTCATTACCTCTTTTATCCCTGCGATGTATATACTAAACAGAATTGGACTGAGGCTATAACCTTGCCTCAGCCCTTTACTAGTCCAAAATTCCTCCGTTAATCCCTAGTTAATCTTCACTCTGTATTTCGTTTCCTCGTATATTCTGCCTATCCTCGTTCCTTGTTGTATCTATTTTCCTCCATAATCTTCCATAGCTTTCCCTTGTTAACCGTGTCAAAATGCTGTTTTCAGGTCCACAAATACAATGTATAATTTTTTCTTCTCTTGATTACGTGGTCGAATATATAGATATTGTCTGTGGTACCTCTTCCTCTTTTAAATCCCCCCTGTCCTTCTGGTAAGATTTTATTTTCCTCTCTCTCCTTCTCTACTCTGTTCTTCAGAACTCCGGTGTAGCTTATGCAAGCCGGACGATTCTCTGTAGCTCTCAGGGTTCCGGGGATCCCCTTTCTTATATATCGGTACTATGATTGCTGTCTTCCATTCTTGTGGTATCGACCCCAACTCCCAGACTCTTTTGATTATTTCCGTCAGTCTAGCTATTATCTCTTCCCCTCAATGTACCCAGACTTCGTTTAGTATCGTATCGATACCTGTTGCTTTTCCCTTTCTCGACTGTTTCCATACCTCTCCGATCTCCCTGATTTCTATTCTTGTTATTTCGTTTCCCAGTGTCACCCAGGTGATTTCGTAGCTCTTGAGTCTCTCCCTACCATTCAGTAGCTTTATTAGTACTATTGTTTGGAGTAGTTTATTTTTAAAAAAATCGATACTTTGCCTGGAAATCTCTTTAATTGTCAGAATAGATTAATATATAATTCTCTTTATTCCAATAACTATATTATTGATCATTTTTTTCGAATTTTTTTATTCGTTTATTATTCACACAGTTTTAATTATCATTTACTTTGAACCTTGCTTTCGAATAAATTAGCTTTATTCAATTTTTTAATATAATATAATAATTCATTACAAATTAGAGGAATAATTACAGTTGTAAGAATTAAGGGACCGTCAGAGAATCATAATTTGAAAATAATTGAATATTTAACTTTCATAATTATCTACAATATTCTTTTAGTTCTAAAATTACTTTTAATTATAGTATACATTTTAATATACTATACATACTTTTATAAATTCATGACTTGTAAAATAAATATGCATTATGATTATTATATTTTTTTCATTTATTACTGACTTATCAGAAATATCATGTAATATAAGAAAAAAAAATATTGAAAAATTAAAAGTATATATGTTATGAACAAAGTAATGAAAAAAATTAATAGGTTGAAAAGTTCATGAATGATACAGGTAGACCATTATTGTTATTACCACAGGCACCCAGAGAGAATATTCACCAGTGTACATAATGTATAAACCTTAACAGTACTACTGTCACAAGATTTGTGCTCACAAACTGTGTCTCATAGTTCAAGCATTACCAAAAATATGTAAGAGTTGTATATATATTATAAAAGGGTTGTTTAAGATAGATATACCTATGGTCTGCCTTGTCAAAACAGGAGTGCACAGTTTGATAATTGTAATTTTTATATAAACGGATTACGTTAATAAATATAAAATATAAAGAAAAATCAGAAAATACAATAATTTTTCTAATGTAACCATTACAAAAAGTACTAAACTGAAACTATGAGCAGATAAATTGGATAATAGTATATTAAATTGTTTCATAAAATCATCATAACATATCAGTCAAATAGGTTGAATAAAGCATCAAAATTCTATTTACAATGTATATAATTCTATTTGGAGATTATTTCAATTCATTCGAATTCCCTGATATGATCTCTATATTAACCTCTACATACTTATATTTTATATAATCATTACTACAGAGATTTTGAATAGATTGAATGTGGTTTTATATCATAAAAATATTGCATTTAACAAAATTATTCCTTCTCAATTCAGTAAATTAATAAAATTTAATATATACAAGTGAATTCTACATAATCTACGATTATTGATAAATAATTACAGATATCCATAAATGTTTTTTAGATAATAGGTTATTAATTTATTTTTTTTCTTACTTTATATAAATAAAATTAGCTACAATAATATCACGTTAAACAATTATTCTTAATAACAATATTTCATAGTTTAGTTTATTTATTTAATCATATATAAAAATAGTTTTAATAAATTGATATAAATTAAATTTAAATTAACTAAATTAATTCTAACGATGCCTTTGTAATATTATAACAGAGAGAAAGTAATTATAAAATTGGAAAATGGCAAACCATATTTTGAATTTTGAAAAAATTTTTATCAACAAAATTTTTTCAAAAAAATGACAAAATACTTTGTTTTTGTTGCAATGTCATAATTAAATTGTCAAACATAAAATAATAATTGTGAAATTGTGAAATATGTGAATATATAAGGATTTAATATATATAACGATGAAACAAAATATTTATATTAAAATGAGAAAGTTAATTATATTTATTTAATTTGCTTCTTACTGTTTTCGAAGTTATGAGTTTAGCCCTATGAATTGTTGCAAAAACTGGTATACCCTGAGCATTAATGGCGGTTTGTAAGACTGTTCGGTGACGATCACAAGCACAACTCCCTTACAATCAAATTATATAATTCGATTAACATGGTACACTCAAGTTATCGGTGAATATTGTTGTATTTCGAAAATTTTCGGGTTTTATATCTTTGTTGAGATAAGGGATGTATTATCCTTTCTTCCATTTTTATGAATCAAATGTTTTTTTCGCATAGAACTGAGTATTACATATATATGGTGTCTCCACGAATACATGTAAATAGCACAGTAGTGGTAGATTAGAATAAAGCTTAGCCATGAGAGCTATTACTTAGTTGACGGTCAGATTCTATGGTGAGGTACAATTTAATCAGTGTAAATTATATCATAAATGAGATTTAGGTTATAGATTTTGTGAGGGTCAATATAACGTATGTCTCGTGAAAGTACGTCACGGATTACATGTAAATCATCTATTCGAATTTTCTGACTAAGCATTATTCAGATCTGTTATACAATATATTGTCATTCTAATTTTATGTACAATTGTTATGTAAAGATATTTTCTATTATTATAAAATTTGATAAGTATATATTTAATTATAATATGTTTTTTAAATTAAATTTTAATGTTTGAACATGATTTAAATATAATTTCTTTTTAAAATAAAAAATTTTTTATATTTTAAAAAATTTTATTTAATTCTATAAATTACTTCTTATTTTTGACGTTATTTAAAAAAAATTTTAAAATAAAATTTTAAAATTTTATACAAATATAATTTTATATATATTATGGAATTAATATTATACATTCTAGATAATATATAGATAATTATTTAATATATGCATTTTAATATAATAATATTATTTCTCGTTTTGTTTAATAATAAAGATAATTTTTTTGTTTGTATTATGAACCTCTAATTTGAAGAACAAGAGGTTGAAATTTTGGATGAAGAAGAAACAACTCCTTATCTTTTTGGCAAGCTATACTTTATTCCTTGGTGACTTTACACTGATAAGTTATACAAACGACTGATCCATTATTTTTCGAGTTATAATTAACGAAACTTAGTCTTAGCCCACTCTCTTCGCATCTCGATTTTCTTTTATTCTTCTCAGAACTCTGACAGTAATTATCGCTTTAATTGTCCGAGTTCTCGAATATTCGCTCGCGTTCTCTTCTCCTCATACACGGACACATATACACGCACCCACGTGCGCACACACACACTTTCACAATTTGGAACCCTAGCATAAAAAATACCGGTTTGCCAACAGAAAAAAGCCCATATAAAACTACTCGAATTTTACTATCATGATTCTATAGAATAATTTATCATAATTCCGGGCGTATCGTCCTTATTCTATGAAACTAGGAATTCCGCGAGATAGAGAACGGTGGAGGCAGAAAGACAGAGAGAGAGAGAGAGAGAGAGAGAGAGAGAGAGAGAGAGAAGATTCGGCCGTAATCACACTCAAGAAGAAAAAAAGATAGGAAATCTGAAGGCTTCATATCCTTTTCCTTGTAAATGTACCTGTGCGTCCCTTCGAGCTTTTTCTCTTCCTTTGGCTAAGCGCACAACATTTTCTTTGAGCATTTCAATAGCGCTTAATCACTTACACTACGGGCGTTCCCACGAATCTTGAACGCACAGCTTCTGGAATCCATCTCCCAATTCATCCCTAACAGAACCATTAATATTATCTTAAAAATGATAATATGATATTTCATTCTTAAATTTTTTTATGTATTCACATTATTTCATACCTAAAAATGAGAATGTTTGACATATATAAATTTCATAAAAAGTACTCATAGTATTAAGGTACTAAATGAATCCACTATCACACATTTGACACTAAATATTCGGGCTTTACATGCTACCAAAATTGTTTTAAGCTATGAATTAATTTATACAAAAGCATTATTTTCACTAAAGTATTATAATTGCATTTACTATATTAATCCATATTTTCTTCAGGTTGAAATTTATAAAATGTTCCTGAAATTTATAAATAAATGAATAAATGAGAAATATGAAGAAAAATTTTATACATAATTAAATTTTACAAAATTATTTTGACAATAGTATTATCGCAATTTAATTAATGTCTAAATATTTAAAAATCATATTCATTACAATTTTCAAAAAATTAAATATTTATAAAAAATTGTATCAAATGCATCAAGTGCAGTTTTTACATATCTAATTCCTTATTATGTTATGTTTACAGTTTAATAACATGGCATGCATTTAATATTTTCATTACATTATTACTTAATTGCTAGTCCGAATTCGAGTGTAGATATACGAATGACTGTGTTCTATCAATAATGGTAATTAAAATACATGGTAATTAAATAATAGTGAAAAGTTATATACTTATTATAATTACTGTATATAAGAAATTACGTCGACTGTTTTTGCACTTGGCATCGACCTATAAAATTTACAAATTAGAGAATTGAATTACATTTTAATGAAAGAGTATTATAGGTAAAAATAACAGGTAAATAAATTAAACAATGCAGTAAATAAAGAACAAATATAAAACATTATTAGCTGATACCTACAACTTTAGAATCGCCAGAGAAAATAAAATCAATAATATAAGAGATAAAATTAAATTTGATTTATTCTACTGATTTAAGTAATATATATAAAATTTTAGTGTACATTACAATTTTTTCAAGATTATTCAAAGGTTTATATAGTGAAATATTTGTACAAAACTTGTTTACTGTGAAATAAAGATTGATGATAAATATAACACAAGATTAATAAATAATATGAATTATAACCATTATTAATTATAACAATTCATATTAATTATAACCATTGTACTTTTTCATAATATTTTTACGCCCAAAATTTATAAATACTTAAAAATAGAAATAGTAATAAAAAAATAAAAATTTATAATATTCTCGATAATTTTAATATTAAAAATATTCATTTTGAAAACAATTAAGTAAATGATGAAAATATAAGAATTTGTGAAGATTTTTTAAGAAATAATTGAATTTTAATATAGTAAAACTAATCACCTTTATTATATATATATATATATATATAATCAGAAAACAAAAATAATAAATATTTTCCAATAGCACACGTTATAATACGAATTTTATATGAAAGAAATTCCTTTATAATTAAAATACGCATCCAGTACTATTAAAATTTTATTTAAATTCAATTGGGAATTCTAGGTAATCTGAGAGTAACCTATTCAAGTAATAATTAATATCAATTTTGTTGTAATTTTAAGTAGCTACAAAAATATTATATATAAACTATAAATAATTGAAATTTATTCTTTTTAATATTTAAAGAGATATTCAAAATGCTTTTAAATTTCTATTTTATGTAAGTAATTGAAATATTAATAATACTTAATGATACTTAAGGTTTTAATTTTTATGCTTACATAATATTATTTAAAATTCTAACTTAATATGTTTTGTAACGCGTGTTGCGTTAATACTCGATTCGGGAGAGTAAGGGCCCGAATCGGGAAGTTTCGGCCATCGGTCGGAAGAGGGGGAACTCGCGGGTAGTGACCCGCGAGCTTCCCAGATTGGAGACTCACTCGAGCTTAACCGAGCCTTCCATTTTTTCGTACCTTTTCGAAAGGAAGTCCTTTGCGAAAGCGCGAGTTTTGACGGAAGATTACTACACGAGAGTGATTGTTCTTGTGGGTGATTCGTGGAGGTGTGAAGCAGTGTGATCAACGAAAGACCAGGGTGAAGCAGAGGGACAGGGGTACCTTGTAAGGAAACAGCGAGCCGTAAGAGAGGAAGGACTGGGAATCTCGTACGCCTCCTGCGACTCATTCTACCTTCGAGACATCCAGGGCGAGAAGAATAATAGAATAAGAGCGTAACCTTATTGTAAGTAGTTTTAAGTTCTTTTTGTAAACAGAGAGGGGGCCCCGTAGTAAGCGTTCTGTATTACGTGGTGTGAATGTAATAAACGCGCTAATATCTCGCAATTTAGATTTTGCGATCTGAGCGGCCGTCACAGGTAAGGGTACCTGTGAGGAAGGTGAGTGGGTGATTTTAGAACATATAAAAGTAAAAATTATTGTAACGGGAAAGCCCGTTACAGTTTGAAACTTTAAATTAAAGGATAAATTATAACCAACTTAATTTTCAATTATATTTTCATATAATTTTTAAGAAAAAAAATTTATCTAATGATAGTTTGTCAATAACCAGCTGTTAAATGGACAAGTAAAGAGATTCCAAAGACGTTTAAAATCAAGTTTAGTGCAAATATCAGATTTTAATCATCTTATAAAGGATAAGTTGAATAGTGCAATTGGTACACCCTTGAAATAATATTTTATCCATCGGAAAATGTATTATCTTGAAAGACCTTGTTTTAAGATCTCATTTCATGCTCGTTAGTAAAACAATAGTGTGCCAATTATAGAGTATGGAATCTCAATTCACTGCAATAGTAGCAATAAATATTCGCGAATGAATAATCACAGTGAATGATATTTAATTTTATAATTTAGAATATATATAAATGTATGTGTATATTTATTGTGCAGTTTCATCACATTTAAAATCTTGCACTAACTAACGGTTTTAATCATATAACCAGTTCGTGATGTGAGTTAATCAGAAATTAATCATCAATGTTATAAAAAAAGACTTAAAACGTTTGAAAATATGTCATATTATTATTTGACATACACATATCACTATATTATGAATCTTTGAATTTCTTTTTTTGATAGTTTTTGAAACTCTTATTTATATAACTTCAGAAAATTATTCTTCTTGATATATGTTGTGACTTCGCGAATTCACACTATATTAAAGTGCAGTTATCTTTCTAAAAAGCTCTGTAGGATTATTACTCAAGGCTTTAAAAGTTTTACAAAAATTCCAATTTTAATTTAACATATTTGTAATATTATTAATCATAATGTACATAAAAATAAATATTATTAGGTTTTAATATCAAAATGCTACAATTAATTTAATTTAGAAATATAATTTTATTTTTTTTATTTACTATTTTTCAAATGGTTATTTTATGTATACATTTATTATACTTTATAATATTAAATTTACAATATAATTGCTTAATATTTTGTTATAAAAATTTTATTTAATTCAAAATATAGAAAAATATATTTTAAAGTAAATAATGATATAAAAATTGGATCAAATAATATGAGAAAACATTTTAAAATTAAATGCAGATATTTTTTTTTAAATTATAAAAAATTTATTATCAATACCTTTTTTAAAAAATAGTTTGTCTAATATACAAAATAGCTATATCTAATGTTTTGATCTTCCTTCCTCTTATATTTTAGTGTATTATATTTCATACACTAAAGATACATAGTTACTCATTAACTATCGTCTCACTTTTTTTCTTAATAATCATTATTAAATAGTGATCTTCTAAATGCTTTCTTCATTTTTGTAATTTTTTTAACGTAATCTTCTTTCTTATGATATGATAATTCTTTGAATTTATTTCTAGTTCATTAACTACAGCTTTCATTTCAAAATCTTAATCATAATATTGACTGATATAAAAAATATCTGAAAGGTTGTGGAGATGATACATAAGTCATTCTGTAATTTCCATCCAAAATTAATTATTATATACCGATATTATATATTATAAATTGGTAGTTATATATACTGGCGATATAGAGTGTACTGACAAATTTCATTACTATTTAATCTTTGATTAGATAAAATCTCTTTAGTATTATTGATAAGTTGCATATTTATATGTAACTGTAATATGAATGTTTCAATTTTCATTATTAGTTCAACCAATAGAGGACTTTTTAGGTATTTAGCAGCTAATGATGCATATCAAAATTCGTAAAAAATTAGTAGATTCTTATTTTTTAAAATGTTGGTCATTTTTACAAATTTGTCATTTTTTTGTTATAAAATGAAAAGTTGTAATTTTAACACTATTGTGTGAGTGGATAATTTTTAGCTAATAAATAATTGAAAAAATCCATGTTATATATACTGAGCGGAAAATTAGAAGCTGAGAAATTTTGTAGAAAACAAATTTTTTAAATTAATTAAAAAATTTGTAACATCTTATTTATTAATATTTAGAACTCTAATTATAGAAATGAAATTGATTAATATGCACTTTATTTATTTGTATGAAAAAAAACTCGATACTTCATGGACAGACCATGTATATTAGTAAACACTCTCCGGTCTAACTAAACATTGCAATTTGACACAAAAAAGTTTAAAAAACCAAAAAGTTCCACTTCTTATGTGAATTGCAGATGTTTACTTTATCCGATAAAAATGTTTAAAATAAGATTTCGTCTATTTTTTTTCATGAATAATGATGTGTCATATACATATGTTTAATAGAATATTAAAGAAGAGCTATATTGATCTCTGAGAGTATTAAGAAACTTAATTTCTAAATCTTCCATTATTGTACGAAGGAATAATATTTTTTAAATTATTTATTCAATGTTAAGCAAGCTATAAGTTTTAACTAAATATCTCTATTTGATTACATGTAATTCAAAAAAATTTTTCATATGAATAAATTTAAATAAAAGCATTACACTCTATTATTAATACATAACTATACTATATTCAAATACTCAATAAAATAAAATATACAATTAATTCAATCATCTCTAAATCTGTTTTCATATATTTTTTTAGTTCTCATACATTTTAGTAACGATATTAATAAATAACATCAAGAATTAAAAAAAATTCTATTAATAAAAAAAAAATGATAAAAAAGTATGCTAAAATTATATTGAAAAAAATTTAATTCTGTGTAATATGTAAAATGATAAATGATCGTACTTGAGATTAAGTAATTCCACGTACGAACCATCCCTGTATATATGATGATAATGGAATATATGATTATTTCTATTCCGTTAATTGTAATTTACAATAATAATGAAAAATCTATTAAAGAAATACATATAATATCTTTGCTACTGTTATTAAAAAACATACATGGTTTGTCCAGGAAGTATCGAGATATTGCCTTTCATTTTGCGGCTATTGGTCGTGGAAATTTGGAAGGTATCTTAAAATGTCGACAAACCTTTTCTTATTAGTCCTTTTTTTTCTATTTTTCAATTTAAAGCGACAGAATTTTACTTCCCGCGAAGGGTACTTTTCAGTTTTTTGACATTGCACGATAAAGCGACTATTCGAACAGCGTTACGCGATAAAGTTTTGTTTGCAATTAAAAAAAAAAAAAACAATCGGGAAACATTTAGAATGTTAAAAGAAGCATATGAACATAATTGTATGTCAAAATCACAATGTACAAAATAGTATAAAGTTTTTAAAAAGGGCAGGGCAAAGATCATTGAGGAGCCTCGATTTGGCTATCCAAAAAAGTCTGGAATCACTACGAACACCCGTCGCGTGCTAAAAATTTTAAATTTAAACCGTCGATTAAAGATTATTTTGAAAAATTTTAAATTTTTATTTCAAACTGCTTATAAATTTAATAATAGGTAATATTTCATTAAAAAAAGTAAGGGTTTTCGTTTTCTTAGAAACTTTAAATGAAACATTCTCGCGTATCATTTTTCCACTAATCACTACAGCTGCCATGTCAAAAATTCGAAAAGTACTCATCACGCGAACTTAAATTCTGCTAGACCTAATAGGAAAAGGTTTTGTGAACATTTTAAGACCCCTTCCAAATTTCTACGACCAATAGCCGCAAAATGAAAGGCAAAATCTCGATACTTCGTGGACAAATCTTGGACGTGTATGTACGATCTAATTAATAAAATTATCAAAAATTTATCAAACGTAAAAATCAAATATAAAAAGTTACATTCGATTATATTTTCTTGCTTTAATTGTATTTAGTTAATCGTTAAAAATATTTGAAAAAAAATTCAATATAAAATGTAGATAAGAAAAAGACAGCAGTTAACGAATGAGTCCAAGTAAATCAATAAATCAGAGCTTTATCGTTAAAGCGTTAACACCACTTTGAAATTAATTGATAGTGCATGATAGGTGAAGATAAAATGTTAGAAGTTAAATGTTAGACAAATCCCACAAATGCGTCCCGCACGTCGTCCCAACGCGCTAGTTTTCTTCGGGAAACCTCACTTTCATACCAAAGTCAGCCCTTTCATATTCAATCATTTTGTTTGGTGATATTATTTTGCCTATGGACATCGATTTTCAAAAAATAATTGCAGAAATATAGCAGCGGTAATAGATTCGAAAATGAGAGCGAGAGCACGAAATAGCACGAGAGAGAGAGAGAGTGAGTGGAAGAGAGAAAGAGAGAACTTTAATGTGCGTGAATTAGAGAGAGAAAGAGAGAGAATGAATGCTTTGACGTGCATGAATTAGAGAGAGAGAAAGAGAGATATGAATATATGAGTGCGAGAGAGAAAAATAGATGTGTGAATACGTGAGTGCGAGAGAGAGAAGTAGTTGGATGAATACATGAGTGCGAGAGAGAAAAATAGATGCGTGAATACATGAGTGCGAGAGAGAAAAATAGATTCGCATGCAAATATTTTAGTAATTTAAAATTAATTTAGTTTCACATTTTTATATATTATTTTAAATAGCGCTGTTTTACGCAAGGTTCGACTCCTTAGTCGCGTACAATTATCGAGATATTAGGAGTCAAAGGAGGTTGTACTTTAAATTTTGAGTAGGCCCGGTTGGCTGTCCTTGTCTACTTCATTGCAGTTGTCTTTGTCTTTCAACTGCTGTTCGTTATGACCCGTATTTATACCACACTTCCTTTTTCTCCTATATCCCTAATCACTCACTCGACTTGCTTATCATCTTTATAACCCTTGTTTCGCATTTGTTGTTTACACTTGTTATAGGTGGTTATTAAACAGACATAAATTTTTTAGTGGATATCTTGAGATAATGCTTTCTACTAATTATTAGAACAATGCATTTTCTAGCTACTACTGATGAACTATCTCAGCTGAAAATAATATATATAAATCAAGTAAAAAACATGTTTTAATATCATTAAAAATTTTATTCTTAATATAGAATTATATAATTAATTAACATAGTATATTGTACAAAAATCATGTTTATTACATTAGTTCATTATAAGGTTTATTATTTTTGAATTTCAAAATACCAGATTTATAAATATATATTCAAATATTTAAAACATTTTACGAATAATTCAGATAACAAACTAATACTTTATATTAGTACAACAAATAATAAAGTATAGTAAATAGCAAATAAAGTTATAAAGTATAACGTATAAAATAAAAGCTTTTAAAGTTTACAATACATTAAAAGTAATATATATATATATATATATTAATAGTCAATGATTTACATCAAATAAATGTTCAGTATCTTATATATCAATTTTAATAATTGGTTGTTATTTATAAATATATATTCAAAATTATTTTTACTGATTCCCTAGTTTCATGATTAAATCTTAAATAAATAATTTAAACAGCTTTTAATATCTATCTATATTTTATTTTATATGTCCGATTTCAGTTCAAACATAATAAATTTTTATTTGAATTGCTTTAAAAAATCACAAATATATCATTATAAACATTTTTTTATTTCTTATAGTTAAAGTTTAAAAATAATATTTAAGTCATATTCATTACGAGTAAAATAATTCAATAAAGTAATTAACACAGTATATACATAAATGTAAGAATATTGAAAATAGCAATCTTAAAAAATATAAAATTATTTTAATTCTGTTCATTTCAATATTTCGGATACATCAAAATTATATTTATTATAGATTTAAGTAATTTAATATTATTACGTGTTGAAACTCAGCAAATTTATACAATAAGAATAAAATAAAATACATAATATAATATATTTATTTATGTATAAAATACAAATTAATTATATTACAATATTATTATTATTTATTATTTATTTACAATACGTCCCGGCTCCAGGCCTGGGGACGGGTTCCATTAATAATATTTCCATATTTTATATAAATTTATTTATTTATTTAATACTATGTACAGTTTATCACAGTCATTTGTCTCTTGTAGCTGTCCTTCTTCCTTTCTGCTACCTTTCACTTGTCACGTTTCCTTACACTGCATTTCTCTCTATCCTTTTTTCTATTTCTATAATTTCTCTTATCATGTCTCTGTTCTCTGTTGTCCCTCTGCACTTGTTCATTATCTCCCTGTTTATCTGTCCTTTTCCCACCTCCTCCCTGAATTACCTGAACAGATCTGTTGTTTCTGTACAATCCCTTACCCAATGCGTCCAGTCCCCTTCTCCTCTCTTGCACAATTTACATCTTCTTTCCTCTGCATCCATCCAGTATCTATTGCCCGCGGTTATGCTTCCGCACTTTGTTCTTGCCATAGCTCTCATGTCCTTTGTTTTACATTTCTTCCTGAGGTATTCTGACAGTCTGTTCTCTTTGATGTCAAGGTATGTTCGATTATATTTTCAACCCTTCATTTTGCTTCTTTTTTTCTGTATTTGTTTGTTCCTGTCCCATCTCCTCATCTCCGCGTAAATATTCTTACCTATGTTTTTCAGTAAACAATTTGTGTGCTGCTTAATCCTAGTTTATTTATCCATATTACTGATTCTTCTTTTCCTTTTAACGCTGCCCATTCCTTTCTCTCTTCGTAAAATTTCCTGACCCATCTGTGTCCTTCTATTTGTTTAATTTTATTCTCGTGTTTCAGTACCCTTATTTTCCATTCCCCGTTCATTCTAAATTCGTCTGTTTCCTCGTACACTATATATCTTGGAGTACAGAAGTCAAGCTTTAAGATCCATCTGTAGTAATCAGTCTTGATTCTTTCAATTTCTTCCACTTCTTTTGTCTCCCATATTTCAACTCCATACTCCATCACGCTTCTCACCAGGTATTGGAACATGATTTTTTTCACCCTGAAGTCCTCTGAGCATCGTCTCTCTGCAAGTCTCCACGTCTTTTTTGCTGCAATTCTGCCTTTGTTTTACCTTTCGTTTATCGGGTCATCATATTTCCCATCTGTTCCAAAAACGAAGCCTAGTTATCTAAAACTGCCTAGTTCTTCCATTCTCTTTCCTCTCCACTTCCAGATCTCTGTTTTCCTCTTCCTCTTTCTACTAACCACCATGATTTTCATCTTTTCAGTATTCAGTTGTAGTTCCCTCTGTTTCAGAAAACGCTTCAAGGTCTCCATTATTCCCTGTAGTGCTTCCCTGTTTTCTTCAATTATCACCAGGTCAACAGTATAAGCTAGTGTCCATATCCTCGTGTCTTTTACCATAGTGCCTCCTATGTTCTTCCTTCTCATTTCTTGTTCAATCTCTGCTATATATATATTGGACAAAAGGAGGCTGAGGCAGGATCCTTGCCTCAGTCTTTTGTTTATCCAAAATATTTCCGTAAACCCTTCCTGAGTTCTCACCCTGCATTTGGTCTCTTGGTATATCATAATTATTCTTGTTATCAATTCCCCTTTGATTCCTCTCTTCTCCATTACCTGCCATAATTTTCTTCTATTGACCGTATCGAAGGTGGTCTTTATATCCACAAACATCATGTAAAGACTCCTTCTTTCCTTTAAAGCTCTCTTAATCAGGTGGTCCAGTATGTATATGTTGTCCATGGTCCCCTTTCCTCCCCTGAAGCTAGCTTGAGCTTCTGCTAGTATATTTCATCCATTTTTTTCCATCTTCAGCTTCTTCTTTATTACCCTTGTGTATATTTTATATCCTGAACATGGATAATCCTCAGCAATTCTCCGGGTTTTTCTCCTCTCCTTTCTTATAGATCGGAATTATTACTGCTATAATCCAATCCTGTAGTATTGTTCCCTGTCTCCAGATTTTCTTTATAATTTCTATCATTCTCTGTCTTACCTCCCTGCCTAAGTAGACCCATGCCCAGTTCCATACCTTCCAAATTTCCCAGTTCTCTATATCTTTCCTCTCTCTTTCCTGTACTTCTCTGTTCCATTTACATGTGCTTTTCTGCTCGCTTCCACCCAGTAGTTTCATGAAGTGTTTTATTCATTCCACCCTTCCTATACAGTTCTCTTTTTTCTGCCTTTTTATTCTGTCTTTGTTTAAATATCTCGACACCTGCCCCTCATTGTTCAGTTTCCTTAGCTTTTCTAGATCTTTTTCCTTCTTCTCCTGCCTTTTCTTATAACATAGTATTTTCCATTTCCTTCTTCTTACCAGATATCCCTTGTGGCTTTCCCCCCTTTTCCAATCCTTCAAAGCTTTCTTCGCCCTATTCTTCTCTCCCTGTCGTGCCACTTGTATTCCCCTATCCTCCATGTTTTTCGCTTTATCTCTTTCCTCTGCATGTTCCAATGAATTTTGTCTTTCAATTCCTTCCAAACTTCCTCAAAATCCCTGTTTCCATTTTGCACTGCTTAGATTCCGTCTGTTTTCTGTTTATAATCCTTTATACTGTCCTCATTCCATATGACTATGGCTCTGTTTTCTTTTCTCTCAGGTGTCTCCCTTTTCTTTTCCCTTATTCCTGTTATTATCATCATCACCAAAGGTAGGTGTTCCGATTCGATTGAAGTCTTCTACCTTGTCTCTCACACCACTGTCCACGATCGCTAGGTCGATCACTGTGTTACATCTGACGCCTATGAATGCATGTTCCCCCTCCTCGTCTTCTTTGGTTGTTCCGTTTAAAATGTAACAATCACTTCTTGTTATTCTGTTCACCAGTTTAACTCGAAAATATAAAATAAAATTTCTTTCGATGGGATTTATTGAAAAAGAAACGATATGTAGTCGATAAGATTTATCGAAAATCTTATAGTAGCCTGTATCACTTAGAAAAGCAAATGGACAATAGCATTACATCAGTTAAACGTGTAACATTAGGTTTTTAATATCAATTTCAATTTGTCTAATTATATGTTTAGTATGTTACTGTTAATATTAATGTGTGATCTGGTAGTGACCCGGTAAAGAAGTCTATCTAGTTCACTGTACCTTCGGTCAACGTATTATTAGCGCAATCGAGACTTATCTCGATCATAATTCATCTCTAGAATATTCGGTAAGATGCAATAATTCTGACTATGCTACACTGTATCTCAGTCTCAACATAATGCCGAGATTAGTACTGCTGAAACCTACCACATTATATCGCTCTATGTCAGCTCTACGTGAGCTATTTTTACTGTAAATATATTAAAGCCCGTAGCAGTGTGTTAAATAATTGTGAAGCCCTTTTCCTCAATAAGAGATTTTTTATGCAGGAAACGATCCTATTAATTCGAATAAATAAACGATAAATAATTGCTGTCTAATTATATATTCATATTTATTTCTATATAATCTCTTCGTCCCTTCTTAATTCAAATTACTTAAATTACTTTAGTTTCAAATTTACACAAGCAGCCGATTTACTTTATTACAGAAAGCTACTTGTTATTTAAGCTTGTTATTTAAGAAAGAAAAAAATTAATAATCTCTCACGTTTGTTTTTGGAATTGCGATTCTCATCTTTCTTATTGTAAAAATGAAAACAAACACGATATATTTGCATATGAATGTGGAGTAAAAAAATATTACAGGTACAATCAAAACTTCCAATATTGTTTTTACTGGCTGCTTTATTTTAAAATTGCATATAAAATCATTAAAATTATTATACATTAAAAATATTATACAATTACAATTAAATTTTTAATTATAAAAATTCTTTTTTAATTATTCAGTTCTATTAATAAGTATTCTTTTTCTAACATAAATGAATTTTTTATTTTCAAGTTATATATAGAAGATATACTTTCAATATATAAAAAATATGAAGAATATCTTTTTTCATTTCACAAAAGAATTATTTTAGTTGAGTTTTGTACTTCATTTTTTCAAGAGATAAAAATCATAAATCAGAATATGGAAGTTTTGTACCTTATATTGTTTGTATATGTATTTTCATACGAAAGAAAAGTACTTATATTGTACTTTATTATTTAGTTATAGAAATTTTGCAAAATTTTCTCGAATACAAGAAATTAAGACTTTTTTATTTTATGATACTTCTTTCATTTATATCAATAATAACCATTCAAAACATGATCTATCCATTAAGCCGTGTTACGATACTCAAAATATCTTTCATACGAATGCTAATCCTACCATTTCTAATAATCCAAAATTATAAAAGGGAAATAAATAGTAAAAACTCCTCCAAAGATTGATTGACTTTCCTGAAATCGATACGATAAATAGTGGTTTCAAAAAAAATAAAATTTCATTATTTTCTGGATAGACAATGTATGTATATATATATATATATATCAAGTTTCGATTTCTTTTCTTTTTTTTAAGCCAGTATTGGTCGTAGTAATTTGGAAGAGCTTTTAAAATAAAGGGGGAAACTTTTTCTATTTATCCCTTTTTTATTTCTGTTTTTTCAATAATTTGAAGCGTCAAGAATTTGTTTTGCAAAAGAATCTTTTTTAGTTTTTGGACACGGCGTGATGGAATGACTAGTTGATCAGAATATCGCAATACAGTTTTTTTGTAACATAAAAAAAATAGTACGGAATGAGCGCCAAAAAGCTCTCGAATCGCTACCAACCACTACCGCATGATAAAAATTTTAAATTCGGCTCACCGATTAACAGTTAGAGGAATCGCAATAAACTGAATTTAAATAATATACAGTGCATAATATAGTGAAAAAAAAATTTATAAATGCGAAAAACAAGATAAAACATATGCACCCAGAGGCAGACCAACCAAAAAAGATGTGATACAGCTTATCCTGGAGGGCTGTAAAAAAGGTTCACCTTTGGAAGGAAGAAACAGGAGAGAAAAGGTGTAAAAGTATAGAAGAAGAGACAAGAAACAGGGAAGATGTGAGAGATGAAAGAGAGAAACTGAAAAAAGAGATCATTGAGCGGTTGGACAAACTGGAGGAACTATTGGAAAAAGAGAGAAAAGAGGTAAAGTACAAAACAAAGAAGATGGAAAAGGCAATGAAAAAAGAGAAGGATAAAGTTATGGAGAATGAAAGAGAAGTGAGAGAATGGGCCAGAAAAATGGACGTAAGGATGGAGAAACTGGAAGGAAGGATTAAGGAGCTGGAAGAAAAGGATGAAAGTAGAGCCCACAGTGCACTGAAATACAGGGAATGAAGGGGAGAGGACATCTAGATCAAGCAGTAGGGAGAGTGGAGATACAAGAGCAACGAGATGGAGTAGCGAAAGCTACAGGAGCAATAACTCGATGTCTAACAGAGAGATGGGTGAATTCAGGATAATGATGTGGGAGAGAAAGAGAAAGGACAGGGAAGAAAACCTAGTGATCAATAGGATGAATAGAGAATAAATTAAGAATTTAGAAGTGCAAAAATGGGCAGCCAACTTCATCCAAGAAAAAATAGGTATGAAAGAACAAATAAGAAGTGCATGGTGGAGTAGAAGAATGGTGATAGTGAAGATGGAGAATAAATGTATGAGAGAGAGTGTGGGAAGAAAGAAAGAAGTTAATTGGAACGACAATCTACATAGATTTCGACCTTACCTACGAAGAAAGGAGGACTCAGGAGGAGATTAGAGAATGGGTACGGAAAGTTAAAAGAAATGGGATCTTCACGAAGATAGGGCTGAGAGAGGTATTTATTAGGGGAAAATGGGAAAAAATAAATAAACACGGAAAGAATGGATAAGATATTGGCAGAGATTATAAAAAGGACTGAAAAGTACAATGAAAATGCGAAAGAGATAGATGACAATGAGAACGAGATAGTAGAAAGCTAGGCAGAAACTAAGAAAGGAGAGAAAGGTGAAAAGGATGAGGAAGAAAAAGATAACGAAATAGTGAGAAAAGAAGAGACAAGAGAAAAAGAAAAAGAAAATTTAGTATAGGTAAAGGACCGGACAAGAAAAACAATATGAGAAGAACAGTCCTAAAGAAAAACAAAAAAGGAGCAAGTTAAAAACAAAAATGGAAAGATAGAATCTGGGAGAATGATAATACTTTTTGAAATATTGCAGGGGTAAGGGGGAAAGATGAGGATTTCTGGGAATACATAGAAAACATGGATTACGTATGCATGGCGGAAACATGGGTAGAGGAAAAAGATGCCGAAAGATGCAGGAAGAAACTCTCAAAATAAATGGAGTGGATAATAATAGGAGCGAAGAGGAAAAATAAGAAAGGAAGAGCAAAAGGGGGAATAATCATAGGGGTAAATAGAAAATAGAAAAACTGATAAAGGAAAAGGCTAAAAGCATGTAAGAAGGCATGGTAAGAACAAGACTTGAATTCGAAAAAGGAAAAAGAAAGCTGAATATATGGGGAATATATAACAACAACAGAGGCATAGAAAGGAAATGGAAGGTAATAGAGAAAGTAAGCTACAATGAAGGTACAGGAAAATTAATTATAACAGATTTTAATGTAAGAACCGGGGAGGAAGGAAACTACGTACAGGACAGATTAGACGGAACAATAATAAACAGAAAAAGCAAAGGTAGGGAAGTAGATAAAGAAAGAAAGAAATTAATCGAAAGGATACAAAGAAATGGATACAGTGTGCTAAATGGAATGAGCAAAGAGGATGAAAAAGGAGAGTACACTTCCATAGGGGCGAGGGAGAACACAATGATTGATTTGATCATAGTGGATGAAGAAATAAGAAATGAAACAGAATAATTCATGGTAGAGGCAAGGTATACTAGGAAGTAGACTAGAGAAAGAAACAGAAGAGAAGAACATACCACTAGAGGGATAGGCGGGTTTCAGAGGGGGGAGATTGACTATAAACAACATATACGTACTGAACCACATAATGAGAAGAACGTTGAGGGAAGGGAGAAGAATATATATGTTGGTCGTGGACCTAAAGTCCGCCTTTGATACGGTTAACAGGGGAAAACTATGGAAGATCATGGAAGAGAAGGAGTATTGCATAGGACTGACGGATAGCATAAGAAAAATATATAAAGAAACGAGATGCAGAGTAAGGACCAAGGACGTACTAACAGAAGAATTTTGAACTGACAGAGGACTGAGTCAGGGCTGCTCTCTTAATCTTTTACTGTTCAATATATATATTGCCGGAATAGAGAACAAAATGAGAAAAAATAAGATAAGAGGGACTAAGATAACAGGGACCAGAATATGGACCCTGGCATATTCTGTCGATTTCGACTTGATAGGAGAAAACAGGGAGGCCATACAAGGAATGATAGCAACCCTGAGGAAATTTCTAAGACACAGAGAGATGACGTAAAAACAAGTAAAACCAAGATGATGACAGTGAAGAAAGGCAGAAAGAAGACTATAGAGACATGGAAATGGAATAAAAAACAGATAGAAATAGTTAAAAAATTCTGCTACTTGGGATTTGTCTTTAGAAATGACGGGAAACATCATGATCATATTAAGAAAGGATCCAGAAGGGCAGGATCGCAGCGAGAAGAACATGGGGACTGGCAGAGAGAGTATGTACCGAGGATTTCAAGATGAGAAAGATGATGTTCAACTACCTCGTGAAAGGGGTCATGGAGTATGGAGTCAAAGTTTGGGGAAACTAGGTAAATGAAGAGATGGAAAAAATTAAACTAGGCTATTATAAATGGACCCTAAGCTTGGATTTCTGCACTCCTAGATACCTAGTATACGAGGAAGTGGAAGAACGAAGGTGGGAAACTGAATGAAAAATTCGCACACTGAAATACGAGGAAAAATCAAGGAAATGAAGGACAAAAGACTAGTAAGAAAATGTTACGAAGAAAATAGAAAAGAGATGATAGAGAACGGAACAAACTAAACAGATAAATGGTTGAACAGACTAGGGTTAAGCCAAAAGCAGACCGAAACATGGCAAAGAGAAGGAAGAAACATATATAATGAGATCAGACAAAGAGACGACGACATACAGAGACAATACAAAAAGAGCAAGATAACAGCCGGTGAGGTATAATCAAGCATACAGGAAAATCCAAGGAGTAGGCTTACCGGAATATCTAAGATCGACAACCAATACAAACAAAATGAAATTGATATCGAACATAAGATGTGGTAATATAACCAAACACAATAAATATTGGTTGGAGATCGAGTAAAGAAGGAGCCAACTCTGCAAAGAAGGTGAAGGTGATTGAGAGTACTGACTATGAAAGTGTAAGAAAACAGAGAATATATGTGAGGAGCTAAGGAGAAAACATGATAGGACATGGACAAACAGAAAAACGATAATGAAATTTAAACAGAACAAAAGGAAAAACAGAAAAATAATAAAGATAATTGCAGAAATAGAAAAGAGATTAGATAAAGAACAACGAGAAAGGTAGAAGGAATTAAAGACTGATGACTATATATAGATATAAATACGAATATAAATATAATAAATATGAATAAGAATATGTAAATAGATGTAAAAATGTAAATGCGATGTAAAAGATAAAAATAGCGGAACCCGTCCCTTGGCAAAAGCCGAGATGTAATGTATAATAAATAAATAAATATAATAATAATAATTAGTTTTAATAATTATAATAATAATTAAATTAGTAATTATAATATTAATTAATTAGAATAGTTACAACAAAGTATTATGAAATTATAAGGAAAAAAATCAATCAAAAATAACCAAAAACATTATTACAATTAATAAATAAGCATACCATAGTTTTACACATTGAATGACAAGTACAAAGAAAAAAAGGGAAATAATAAAATAAATTAAGTATAAGAAAATATATTAAATATTATTAAAATTCAATAAGTAAATTAGATTTAAAATATAAAAAATAAACAAATAAAACAGTATCGCTAACTTTAAAATCACAAAAACAATATATATTAAAAAAAAAATAGTATTTTAAAATATCTACTACTTACTATCTACTTTCTCTGTCTCACTAATTAGAAAATTTTTAAGAGTCTAAAAAGTGTCACAGGGCCAAGAAAGTAAAAAATTGACCTGTGAAAGATATAGCAAAAAACTATACAGAAAAAAAGGTCTATGTAACACTATGTAAAAAAACTGATAGAAAGTTGAACATGGGAAATTCCTGAGCACACAACCTTTGACAAAGAAAATTACACATAAACAAAGAAAAGTACATTAAATAATTAATAAAAACCAAAACAAACCCTTTCAAAATGTTCTCACAGCTTTTGCACATCATTTGCATAAATCAAATGATAAAATAATAACATCAACAATTATTTAGACACATTTTTATTTATAATTATTATTCAACATTATTCACATTAATAAAACCTATTGCACTCACTCCATAATCAGTAACGAAAACCATCCTATTTATCAAAATCATTAAAATAAGTTTTAATTATAAGAAAATCACTAAATTAATCCAATCGACGCACATCTTTTGTTATATAAATTCACAAATTTGCAATGATAAACACACAAAACTTTTGAAATTAAATTTTGAAACACTGAACCAGATACTTTCACTCATTTATGTTAAATAAAAACATTACACTTTATTGTTGTTATAATAAATAATTAAACAATATAGAATAACTTAGTAAATAATAGGATATTTAAAAAATTTTTAAAATACACTTATAAACAAAAGTATGGGCCAAGTATTCATGAAACTAAAGTTTGAATTAATTAATTAATTATTGTTAAATAAAAGAAAAAGGAAAATTCATTGTGATTTTCCAAGAAAACCTATAAAATTTCTTCACTTGCCCATACACCCTGTGTTAAAAAAATTGTATAAAAAGGGAGGAAAAATCACGTGAAGGGCAGTCAAAAATCAAATTTTTTCAAGAGCAGTCCAATTACAAGTTGTCAATTTTTACTCCTTCACTGGATTTATTCTTCCTGAGGAAGCTGTCCAAGTACCTGTATCAACACCACTAAACACACACACATACTCACTCACAAGAGGAAAAGTAAGAAATAAATTTTTTTTTTATTTACACTGATTTGTTTTACTTTATTTGCCTTTCGATATTGAAATATTTCATTTAAATTTTAAAAGTAAAGAGGTTACCAGTTTAGCTTCAAATGAGTAATTTGTGTCAATTTTTTTTATTGTTATTATTATTTTTTTGTGTGAGTCATTTTAAAATTTGCAAATCAAACCGAATCATCCCTCCATCCCGAGCTAGTGTGCGGAAACATAAGATGAAAAGGGAGGAAGTTTTAATTGTTAAATAGCACAAATTACCGCGATTCATTCGGTAAATAAACGCGACGTAACATCAGCATTAAATTTAGAAAAAGATGAATATTCACAATTCATGATTTTTTGTTTAACAAATTAGATTTTTATAACAAAATAGAGGTATAATAAAATAATCACTTTTAATGAATGAATAAACACGTTAAAATAAACAAAAAATTTACATTTAATAATTAAAATACTACTCTTAATTTTGTATCTATATATTTAAAAATCACATGAAACTTTAGGTGTAAATAGTAGCTAAAAATAATGATGCGAATTTATCTTTATATTTGCGTATATATATTTTTATTTATAAATATGAGAAATAAACCCCAACAATTATATATACTTCTTTTATATACTATTAAAATAAATTTTACAGATAGTAAAATATTAATAAATAAGTTACATTAAAATAAAATTTATAATTTGTTACTATAATTTACATATATATTAATATTTTTTATTTTACGTAAAGTATTTGTTTGTTTCATTAATATATATATATATATATATATATATCAGTATTCTATTACATTTTGAAATGTTAAAAAAATTGTTTCTCTTTCAATAATTTAATTACATATCTAAATATTTATGTTATATACAAAAATATTGTGAAATATGATAATGCATAGATACAAATTTATGTGAATCTAAGCGTGTATGACTGCCTACAATATAATTTTGTGTTGGTCATTATATGTATCATTAAGAAGTTTAATTGTTGACATATTTGAACTAAATAAGAGTGATAATTTATTTCCTGAATTGAATCAAAGGTATTCTAAAGATTAGTTTGAATAATCAAATGTAGTAATGAATACTATTATTTGAATGATTTCTACGTACGTCGAAGCATATACTTGTATCCATTGCATAATCGATTCAATAATATTTTAAGTAAAATTTATAATATAATTAAAGATTATTGTTAATTAATATAATTTTACGACCTATATTTCTAACTATAATATTTAATTATATATATATATATTATTTATATTCGTCGTAACCAATTTTTCTTATATCTACGTATTTTCTTTATTCATTTATTTTATTTATTTGTCGCGTTTATTTGTCGCATGACTTCCTTTCTTCCTTACTTACTCGTTTATTTTATTATATTATTTAATTATGTGTCAACTCCCAGTTCTTTTTCTGCCGCAGCTGAATTGGTCAAAGCGATTCAGCCTTCGTGAGGATTTAGGATTAAAATGAATACAATAATATTAATTCGCGTTAAAATTACCGATTTATTGATAATAAATCGGAAGAGAGAATTTAAAGTGTAATTATGGCTCGTGATACAATCTAACGTCTACGTGTGTGTCCGAAATACAATAATACTTGTGCTATCGTGAATCCGTTTGAAAGCGTGAGAGTCGTGTTGTTTTACCGACGAGAGTCACTGACTGGGATTGAATTACTTCGTATTACATTTTTTGTCCGATTCTTGACACTACTGTCTTAATTCACCGATCAACCGAATCGACCCCTTTATTATTCACGTCCCTTTATTTATAGAGAAAAACTGCAACTCTTTATGTCCTTCCACCTTGGAGGCGTTCTTCAGTCCACATTTTATCGTTTACGTTCATTAACCCAGTTATACATTTCTCAATCTATTGGTTAATACTATTTTTATTAATTATCAGCAATATTTTAATGCGCGTATTAGCTTCGTCTTTCGCAATTGTTTTGCGCAATCCTTTTTGGGTATGCAGAGAATTAGTTTAGTTGAGGAATTTATTATATTTCGTTACATCCGTAACAATAAATAAAATGAGATTGTCTTAATTTCATGTGATTTTTTTTTAAAAGAAAACGTTATTCTGGGTAATAAATACACACACATACACGCACACATGTATATATATATATACTATGATATTATAAATATTTTAAAAATATTATTAAAAACACAATTACAATTAGTTATATTATAACTTATTTAATTTAATTATAATATAAATTATAATTAAAAAAATTGAATTATAAGTGATAATAATTAAAATAAAAGTACTAATATATTGCTTAACATGAATATGCTATTAAGTATTAAATTATATTAATAAAATATTCTTTATAAACCTAGAGTATGTACATACCCTAATAATTATCATTCTAATAATTACTTATATTCGCTAATTAAGTCTTAAAAATTTTATTTTTAATAAAATAATTTTAAAGATTAAAAGTTTAAGAAAATAAATATTGAAATATTTCATTAAAATTCATTTATCATAGCCACAACAGAAATAATTTATATATCCATCAAAAAGAATTTAATAGAATGGATGTAATAGATTAATATGAATCACATAAAGTTTAAATATAAAAATACTATAAATATTCATGTATAATTATTTAATAAATTTTTATTCTAATTCTCAAAAACATTGAATGTATAAAATATTATAGATATTATTTTAATAAATAAATATTTTATTATTATTTAAAATATACAAGAACATTTAAATCAATATTATATTAATACCGAAGTAAATAAAAAAAAATAATATTCAATAATTTAAATATATGTATTAGTTAAGATTTTTATTCTTTATATAAAATATTTATATTGTTTTTTATAAAATTAAATTTAAAGCTTTATTCGATATTAAAAAATTATTATAAGGAATAAAATGGAAAAAATAGTGATAATTGAAAAATAATAATAATTATGTTAATAAATTTATTAATTTTGTATCTGATCATGTACATTTTAATAATGAATATAATCTAACTATAATATAAGGATGCAAAAAAATAGTATTTTAATAGCCATTGCTACAATACATACAACTTATATTGTATATATGTTTTACATAATGTCTATATCCTAAACCATTTAACTCGATTTGAATGCTGTAAGTAAAAATTCATAACATCGGAAAAAAAACATCATAGTAACGCCAGAAATGAGTACAGCAAGGAGTAGGCATTTATATGACGCTTCGGTCAACATTATGGGTCAACCGAGGTGAAAGGTAACTATAGGGTACGCTCACTCTTAGACGTCAAGGATGTAGAGAACCACTGCCTGGGGGCGATTAAATCCACGTAATTTGATAGGGGATGTAATTCAGATGAATGAATGTTGAAGATAGCTTTTGGTATCGTAAACTTAAAGTATATATCTGCACGACGAAAATAATTCCATGATTGGTAAGCATTATACCCGTGATATATAAATAAAATTTTAGTAAACTACGAATATGATTAAAAAGTTTAGATGCGCATAAACATTTTTTATCCACTAAGTATTAAATTCACATTTTCACGTAGACCTCGTTGAATCATATTTTAAAAAGAATATTATATAATGATAGTCAACAGTAGGTAATCAAAAATTTTGTAAGTCTGTAACTGTTTACTTAGTAAGAATTTTACTGCGATATCTTATAATTTTATTTAAATATTAATTTCAAAAAATATATATTAATAAAACGAAAAATAGAAATAAAAGAGCATCATCTTGAGGTTGACCAACATTTAAAAGTATTTAAACATGTATATATAACACATATGAAATTAGTACATTAAAATACTCATATAAAAGCAGATGTGAGCAAAAATTAAATAAATCAGGAATTATTAGTATCACAAAGAATTTATACTTTACAATTAAAAGATTTTTAATCAAGAAATATTGATAATTTTGATACTTCTCTATTTAATGACTAATTATTTTTTCCCATAGTTATTAATATTGAAAGTATATCCGTTGAAATATTTGTTTCTAATTTGAGTTTATTTAATTATGTATTATAAATTATTGCTGAATTTATAATATCTGTAAACATAATCAAGTCATACTATACTTCAAAAGAGAAATTATATTTAGTAAAACCTTTAATATAGAGAATATTTAAAAGCAATTTCTAGTAATATTCGTTGTTGAAATTTAATAAAAAACGTTAATTTTATCTCTTATAATAATTATTAAATTAAGAGTATAAGAAATAATATATTACCATTTATGATTCATTACTATTTGTCTACAGCTAATTACGTATTATTTTCAGATAAATAATTGTGAAATATAATGTAACATATGAATGTTACATTTATTAAAAATTAAATACAGAAAATGATGAAATGAAATATTTTTTTGATTTTTTATTAATTAAATTTATACATTTTATACATTATCTAAAAAAATTATCTATATTTTACTGGCAGAGTAACATCAATAAAAACACTGTTGCTGATTTGTTAAAAAAAAAATGGAAATGAAAATTTCAATATGTACACTATTTATTTATCAATTTTTTTATTTTTATTTATGATTGAATATTATATCGAAGTATGTAAAAAGTTTCTATGCAAAAATGTATGAATCTGAAATATAAATATAAACTTGAATAAAGATTCTAAACATTTTTATTCATTTGCATTTATTTCAGTTTAAAATATAAAAATTCTTTTAAATTGAGATAGTAAATAGTTTTGCTACTTGGGGTTCACACTATGTAAAAATGGGAAACTGAAGGAAGACATAAAGGAAAGAATATTAAAAGGTAAGATTGCAGCGAAAAGCACGTGGGGCATGGAGAAAGAACGGGTGCAGGGGACTACCACCTGAGGAAACTCATGTTTGATTACTTGGTGAAAGGAATTATGGCTTACGGAGCGGAGATATGGGGTAATGAGAAGACCAAGGATATGGAAAAAATCAAACTGAACTACTATAGGTGAATTTTAAGACTTGACTTCGGCACTCCAAGGTATATAATATTAGAAGAAATCAACGAAGCGGAAATGAAGATAGAGTAAAGAATCAAAGCTATAAAATATAGGGATAAAATAAAATAAATAAAGACATGACTGAAGATAAATGGGTCAAGAAATACGTAAAGAAAAGGGAAATGCAAGATAAACAACATAAAAAAGATACAACAGAGGAATGGCTGAATTGTCTCGGATACATCAATAAGCAGCTGGAGATATGGGAAGCCCAGGGCATAGATAAATATATAGAAATCAAGAACAGAGACAGAGAAATACAGATGCAGAGGAGAACGGAAAGGATCGAAAAATCCAAATATAACAGAGTACAAAAAAATCAGAGAAATTGGACTTCCAAAATATCTTAGAAAGGAGAAAAGAACATAGAAAAATAGGACGATTGCAAGAATATGCTGCGAAAACATCATATTGGGCAATACATATTGGTTGAAAGAGAATAAAAAGGAATGCAGTCTAGGTAATAATGGGAAATAAGACTGGGAACACTTGATAATGACTTTCCCGGAGACTAAACATAACTTCGAAGAGATTGGTAAAATCAGACGAGAAAAATGAATAAATATTGAATTATTACAAAAATTTCAAATAGAGATAGATGAATTATGTGATTGGTAGTGCTTATCAGTGTAAAATATAACAAAGACATATAATGCAAATGTAAAATTGTAAATGCAAATGTAAATATATATATATATGTAAATAACTAAGAAATGTAATTTTATAGGAATATAAATCATGTATTACAATGTAAAACAGGAACTCGTTCTTTGGCCTATGGCCGGAACGAAATAAATAAATAAAATATAAAAATTCTTTTTGTATTCTAATTATACATAGTAAATAATGTATACAAACTGTTATAATTATTTAATACTAAGATTTATGTCGACAATTTATATTTATATTCAAATTTTGTATTACATCTTTATATGAAAATATGTCCTTTCCTAAAAATATTATGAAATATTGTGTGTGCAAATCGATAACTGATCCAAAATTTTATACTCTTAAAATTACTAAAATTTTATTATAAAATTTAATTTATTTTAAGGATGATATAAAATTAATTTTAGTTTATAAAAATCGAGAATTTTAAATTATATTTAGTACTTTTTTATTTACACTTTTTCTTTTTTATTTTATATTTTTATTTATATTAATTCTTATAAAGCAAATGATAAATTTTATTAATTTTGAAATATAATAAATAAAATTTTAATATGCTTTGGTCCCAGGTACATTTATTTATTGACAAAAGTATATCTATTAAAACTATAGAAATAGGATTATTTAAAGGACGTCATAATTTGTAAATAATAAATATATATCTTTCCTTGTTTAAGCTAAATATATGAAATTATGTAAAATATCCTAATAGTCATTTTTATATCTATAGCGTCTGAGAAAGTCAAAAAGCTTAATATGTAGAAGCAGTAATAGTCATGATACCTAAATAAAAGAAAGAAAACGAAGACTATTAAAGTGATTGCCATCATTTTTTATATTCCAATATTTGCTAACTTTTTTACTATTGACTATTAGGTTAGAAAAACAATATTCTCAACTTAATTTTTGTAATTCACAGGTTCAATATTTTATAATATTTATTTCACTATTATATTTATTCTGATTGTATGTAGAATTATCATTTTTCTTTGTTTTTGCTTTTTTGGATCTTAAAGCTTTTACGCTCTATCCGAAAATAGCACTTAATGTGTATTTTAACACTCTGTGGTTAAATTATACTGTAAAATGTTTGGTATATTAGTATAACAAGTCAAATGATTAAAAATAATGGCATATTATACTTTGTTTCTTAATATTTAATTCTTACATAATAACAGGAAAATGAAGGCTTCATTAATATATTTTCGCACATGCCTGACTATTTTCATAATTAACTACTTATAACTGGCCTGATTACAATTTTCATTTAGGAAATGCATTGCTATAAATACTATTAAATATAAATAAACTGTTACGTACATAGAATTAAAAATAAAGAATAAAATTCAGTTTTCTTAAACTTTTTATTTATTTAATTAATTTTAAAACGAAATTTAAATAAAATTAACTAAAAATATTTTTTATTTAAATATAATTCTAGTATTAAGTACAGAAAATTTTATGTAATAAACAAATAAATTTTTTGTAAAAATTAAGTTGTTTATAAATCTTAATTCTCATTATGTAATAGTTTTTTCCTTTTTTACTTGTCTATTCATTTTTTTTCACCTGTTTACTGGTAATTTGTATAGGTAAGCTCTAGAGTTTTGTAGTAAACGAATAAAACAAGTTATGGCGGTAATAAATGTTGCTTTAGCCTGCTTAGGAATATTTAGTTTAATGAACTCGAGAACCTTTCATGATACTCAAACGATAAAAATATCTTTGTTTCATATTTTTTTTATATATAGAAATTCTTCAATGTGAAGTAATACATTCTATCCTTAAAACTAATTTATTTAATGGATGAAAACTGGTTTTGTATATGATATTTACTTTCATTTTTGGGAGCAATAAAAAAATCCATTATATAAAATAATAAATTATGAAAAATGAAACTTAATTACAAGCTTATTTTAAACACGTTCAGAAGAAACAAAGAGAAGGCATAAAAATATAGAATAATTGATATCATTAGCTATAAGATTTCTTTTATAGTAAAGAATAAGTATGTTGCTATCTAAAATGTTATATGTTGCACATTATGAAGTAAAAAAAAATATAATAAATTTTTTATTTTTTTTTTAAAATAAATTTTACCATTTTTTTAATTATAAATTATAATTATAATTTTTACAATATTTTAAAATATGTACAATTTATAGAGGTATTAAAAATTTTTTTTGTGTATATCAATATTTAAATTTCAAGTAAATGAAAGAAATAAAAATACGGTGAATGATATGAGAAAAAAAATAAATTTAAAAGATAACAAAAAAAAAAGTAAAATTAAGCCTTATTATTTAATTAAAATTGAATATATAATATTTTATATTAGAAAATGACATAAACAGGAAGGCTTATATCATCAGTTAATTCAATTAATGAAAAATTTTCATTACGATTAAAAACAATTATGAAGACTGAAGAAGTAAGAGTTAGAATTATGAAAAACAAATAAAGTTAATAATGGAAAAAGGAAAAGAATCTTCTAAACATTTTATTTCATGTTTCATACAAGAAATGTATGCATGCATGAATGTATGTATGCATGTGTTTACGCTTACGCAGATACAGTTTGACATTATCAGATCTTAAATAATCTATCTAACCTGGACATTTATCTTGAATTTAAAAAAACAGAAAGAGTGGAGAGAAAATGAAAAAGAAAAAGCTAGGACAATGGCTTTCCCACATTATGTACTTGACATGACATCATGCTGCATAAAGTTGCACTACGCACTAGAAAATTTATATGATATGTTGTTATGTTCTCGCATTTTCTTGATGTAACCATGAACTTGTTAAATTCAATAAAATTATATGCTATTTACTTGTATCTTATAATTTATATCAAAATTGTATTTATTGAGATTCATATCAAAATGAAGAATTTAACAACTTTTTTCTGTATCATTACTTCATCTTTTAATTTATAAGTAATTAAATATTTTATTCATCAAATATCTCGTATAAAAATAATGGAAAATATTTTAAATTGTTTTAGCGTGGTAATGAAAAAATGACTAATTCTTTTTTATTAGTTCAAAATAATTAAAAAATTTATTGTTTAGAATTAAAATAAAAATTTTATTATAAAATATATTAAATTCAACCCTTATATATAGAAATATTTTATTATACGAATAGATTTATAATTAACACAATTATTTAATGGTTCAAAATCGCCATTGTGTAATTAATCTTAAATTATATTTAGTTAATTCCGAAAAAAATTATTCTTTCCATTTAATAAACAATAGGAAAATTTGTTATATAAAAGATATTTTTTTTAATAATAATTTAATTAATACAAAAGTTTATATATGTATATAAATAAATTATTAAATCGAAAACATCAATAAAATAAAATATTTGTATATTATAAAATTTGAATGCATTACTGTAATATCGATTTTAATGTATAATAACAGTTCTCAAATATTTAAAACTATATAAGGTGGCTTTTAATTGTTTATAAATAGAAAATATAGTATTCATAATTACTTAAGAGTTTTTCAGTTAAAAAATTCAAAATATAAACTAAAAATAATTTATAGTACGATTTCATTGAGGTATTTCATTATAATTAATTTATCATAAAAAAAAAATTATTACTAATTTTAGTAAAAAAGTGTGTAATTTAAAAATAATCAATTCTTACTTTCTTCAAATATTCTAAGTATTTTTAAAAACAAAAAATAGATAAACTATATGTATTAGCATTTATTCAATGCATGTTTTTTAAGATTTATACTTTTTTATTAAATGAATATTTACTTTTTGATTTTAATAACTATTGCAATGATAAATTAAATTTATTTACTTGTAAATATTTAAAAATATATTTTTATTAATTTAGTTCAAGTATTCATTTTTCAAATAAAAATCCTAGAAATATGATTTTTGTATATGAAAATCTACAGGTAAGTTATTAAATAAGTTTATTAATTTTGTTAAAAAAAATTAATGTATTATACAAAACCATGAATTAATTCTTTATATAAATAAACTTATTTTTAATTCTTATTAATTAATTTTTCAAATAATACAATTATTTAATAAATTATATTGATTTATTGTATTTGCCTCTTTAATGCTTCAAGGTATATCTTGTCAAAAATTTAAAGTACAAATTTGAAAATTAAACATGAAATATAACTTTTTGCATTGATAAAATTTTGCTTTAAATAATTGTGCCTCGGTGTTTATAACTAGTTCAGAAGAATTTATTTTTTCAAAAATTTTTCAATAATCTTTTAATAATTTTTTTTAAATGATTTATAAAATGGTAAAAACGAAAATTTAAAATTTAAATATGAAATTATGAAGTTGTAGATAAATTCATTCGTGAAAGAAACACGCTTGAATCTCACTCCCGTTGGCAAAATTCACACGTAAGGGTTAGGTAAACACTTAAAATAATTCAGAAACACAGAATATTGATATATAAACCGCTATTTATTTCCAATATTCTGTACATACACCCGTTGTCGTAAAACTCAAGGTAAATTCTGCGTTGCCCCCCCCCGCGTTGCAACGCATCTTCCCCCGCCCGTCCGGGTAGTCTCTCGTCAATCCCCTGCAGCTGTCGCACTTTCTCTTTTATTGCTGGAACTTTTCGGCTAAGCGACAGCATCCGAAAATCCGTCGCTTACATTCATGAACATTATTCAACAAAGGAAGCTCACTTATAATATTCCCGAGTAAAAAATTAAATTTATAACTGAAAAACATAATTGAACAAGTAATTTAGGGATAAATCAATCGATTTAGTGGTCAAAGTAAGCTTATCAAGTACCATATCACTTATTATATCCTCAATAACTCTGACTTTGAAACAATATACTGTTATAATATAGTAGGACAGTCCAATTGCAAAAGAACCATTACACAACGTAACACGCAACAAAAAGTAATACTTCAAGTACATGCGAATAACCAACTGACAAAGTTGCTCACACTAGCTGTACGTGTATAAACGATTACAGACATGACATCGGGTTTTTGTACACACTCGAGCAGATCTCGAGCTAGCGATAATCTACCACGTTCAGTAAAAGACCAGGGGTGACTTCCTCTTTCTCACCCTTTCTTACCCCATCTGTCTATTTATCTCCCTATCAAAGTTGTGGTAACCGCCGTTAATGTCCTGACGCCCGAATGTCCTTTGTGCAGTCCTCCCATTAATCTGATTTTCTTTCTCCTCCGAGAAGTCTTGTCTATTTTGAGTCGCTCTCTGAGTAGGAAACCAGCTTGTAACTCGACTTCTTGCCATCACATACCAATAAATAATACATGAATACTTTAATATTCTTAAGTTGACGTATACATGTTATGTTTAAGTATACTTATCTTTTATGCGTATTGTTGTACACTGAAATATTGTAGAGAAAGTGGAATATCCTGAGCTGAGATACAAATTTTTAAGGAGTCCTGCACTATTCCAATAAACGTAAGATCAAATCGTTTAACTTATGATCCTATTTGTGGTTTGCGAGCGAGCAAATTGACTTATATAAACTTTCAAAATATGTATGATTTTTTACGTTGAGTGTCTTTATTCCATAATATGTTAGAAGTGCTCTCGTAATATACTAAAATATCTATCGGAATAAAAAATAATATTCATTCACTATCACTAGATTCAAAATTATATTTTAATAAAAAAGCTACTTCAATAAAAATTTTTTAAAATAAGTACAATTTTATAAAAATACTAATTACAATTAATTAAATTTTAACAAATCATCATTAGACCCAAGAGAGAGTGAACGTTTATTAACTAATGTCAATATTGAATCATACATTTCATCATTCTTATAATATTATATTTAATGGCAATTTAAAAAAAATTATAATATTTTATGTAAATTTTTTGATATATGCAATCGATATAATCAGCACAATCAAAATTTAAAAATTGATTTGTCAAAAAAATGTAGAGGTACCAGGTTTTATAAAAAATATAACTATTGTAAATTTTATGTACTAAATGTTATTTTATATTTGATTTTATTTTCACTTTTGCACAATTTTTAATCAAGTCATTATAACAGAATAAGGCCAATAGTATAAATTAAAATTTTATACGTTTTGAGATCTTCATAAAATATAATAAGTAAGGAACTGTACAAAAGTATTATGATGTATTAAAATACAAAACTACTTAGAAATACAAAATGATACAATTTTTAATTGAAGAAAAACATACTATTATTAAAAAATAAAATAACATTTATATTTCTATTCATGACGGTATAACGAGACATTTTTTTTAATAAGCTCAATGAAATTATTAATGACAACATATTTCATAGAAAGTTAAGTATTAAAATTTTAGTTACTTTTAATTAATTGTCTCATTATAAAATTTATGAGATAATTAGAAATATATATTTATTTTATTAAATTTTTTGCATAAAAAAAGTAATTTTATATTTAATAATCATAAATGATGCGTATTCATTTTAACAAGTATTAAATTTAGGATGATCAAAAAAAACTTTAAACATCATCATTTAATAAGATATATTTAATTTGAATTAATTTTCTGTTAAAACTTCGTGTATCTAATGTTATTTATAAAATATATTATTATTAAGTCTTTTATTTTATCCAAAATACAATACTTCAATGACATCCAACTCAGACACGTAAGTGTAATTAAAAAGCTTAGGATAGTGTCTATTATCAAGAGTTAGTAGACACTCACCAACAGCAGGGACGTCAGAATCATAGAAGACACTACTAAAGTGTTTATTAAATTCATCAGCCATAAAAAGTGATGTGTAGTTAGATTTAGTAGATGCTAGGTCCAGATTGCGCAAGTCCTTGCATATGGATTTGGGATCTATAAGAAAAAAGAGGCGAGTGAAATAATATTTCTATCTCGCCACTTTAATCTTAAAGTATGCCAGCTCATGCACAGCTCTATAAAACTTGAAGTAATATCTATTTAGCTCTTTCAATAGTAAGTTTAATAGAAACACACGCATGTTATTTTCATCCAGGAGTAACGACCTATAGTAGAGTAAATTTATGAATAGCTTCAGTTATATATTCCAATAGCGATCATATACAGGTTTCCATTTTTGCCAAGCATATACTTAATAGGTCTTTTTTTAGAAGAAAGTTTAGTAGGTTATTAGAATCAATGGCACCTTAGATTCATCAGGCGTAAGAGAGAGGTTAGATAACTTGAGAGGCGTCAACGAGATTGTAGTAGAAGTGACATCATAGTGACTAAAAATTATCCAAGGATGAGATGGTGATTGCCCCTGCTCCATTTTTCTCCTTAACAAAAACCTAGCCATTGCGGAAAAAGCTAAAAGATTCTTTTTTTTGGCTGCTAGGTGCGTAGCGATATTTAGAAGATAGCATTCCTTTATTGTAATTAATGAGACCATGGTTGCAGGTAGACTTTTATTTCCAAGAGAAGCTACCCGTTGAGAACGAATAAATTAAGTTTACCATGGATTATTTTTACAAATTTAATTTTCAAGTTATTTAAAAATTAAATTTTTAATGTGCGTATATATAACTTTAAATAATATATTATAATCAATATTTAAAATCATAATATTTTAAATAAAATCAATCGATAAAAGTAATGGTAAAATCCTTTATCAAGAAAAATCTATCTATAATCTGAAAGTTTACATAGAAAGTTTTCAGATTTAAAGTGGTATAATAAATAAATTAAGAAAATCAATTTAAACATAAATTTTAAAATAAAATATAACTATTTGATAATTTTTTTTTTAAATGACCGTGTGTAAATAAAAAATGTTTAATTAAAAATAATATATTGATAACAAACCTACATAATATTTTAAAATATCATTTATAAGTACTTTAAATTTATTTGTCCAGATTTATTTTCAATCCATTGTAAAAAATACTGAAAAAATGATAATCTTTAAATATATGTATTTTTATAAATGATTTAATTTTGGGTAAGTCAGATATTTATTTTCTTAGAAAAAACAGTCACTATATTTAGATAAAAAACGTATGATTAATTCACTAATAAATTTATAGAAATCTGGAATAATGTTTATCTAAGTATATTAATAAATTTATATAATTTGTTTTATAATAAAATAAGTCAATAATTAAACTAATTAGTGAATTTATTGGAATGTAACACCGAATTATAGAGGAGCTCCAGTATAGTAGTAGAGATATAAAGTATTTTTTTCCAACTGGGTACGTCGCTTCTTGATTTTTCTCGCAAAGAAGTTTTTCGAAAATATCACAAAATAAGAAAATCTTCAATGATCTTGTATTAATACCATTCGTTTAGGGCTCCAACTTTTTATTTTTCAATGCATTAATACTATTATCACTACGTAAATAAATTCTTCAATAATAACAAAGGAATAATATCATTTAAAAAATGGAGACTCATAAATAGCTGGTGTAAAAGTATTTTTTCATTATATATTATTAAATATCGTAATATGATTTTCGATGGTAAAGTTTTGCATTAGTGTTCAAGTCCATTTTTTAATATATGAAATAGACAATTCTAATCAATTGGATTTATAATGGAATATTTGATTCTAAAAAATTTCTTGCAATTAAAACGTTTTCATAAATGATTTCATAGTATAAAAATCTTCCTTTGATTTAAAATACTTAAAAAATCTACGAAAATGTCAATTTATATATAAAATATATTATTTCGGTATGGGGTTAACAAAAATATATTCAATTGTGTTCAAATCTTAATAAGAAAAATAGATAGATTTTCGATGTTATTATTTACTATAAGTTAGTATGTCAGTTATAGCACTCCTCCGATTTTATTCAATATTTTTATCAATTTAACATTTAAGACTATAATTTAACTCTCTTTATTTTTTTTATGCTTAACTAAATAAAGTATATTGTAAAATTATAAATTATAACTTATATTATATATTGTTTATTTTCAATTTTCATAAGAAAAAAAATGAATTTGTTTATTATAGTAAAATATGTAGCTATAATAGCACATTATTAAGATGAAATGATACATAAAATTAAATTCTACAGTTGAATTCTTATAAATGAATTAAAAAAGGAAAATATATTTCAGTATGATACTTTAATGTAACAAATTATATTTTAGGTAATATTAATTAATGTAAATTAAAATTAGTAAATTCTACTATTATTTTAGATTGTATTAAATTTGAATCGAATGTATTTGTTATGCTTATTTGAAAAAGAAAAAAGAAAAATTGTCTTTACTCAATTAATCATTATTTTATAAAAAAAGAAGTGATTTATAGCAAAAAATAAATGTGTCATTATTTATATAACCAATGAATTTTTACAACAATATTTGCTGTACTTAATATTTATTTTATACAATTATTTTTTATTCGTGAAAATGGTAAGATTATTTTTAGTAAAAATATTATGGATAGATATAGATAAATTTAATTGTAATTAAAAAAACTTTATTTGTTATTATACTTTATGAATATTACTCTAACGAATGATATACTTTTTATGCCTTCCAGAATTACTAAAATTTAAAGGCATCAGTAGATCAGTACGGAAGCACAAAACATTAGCAAAATTGCTAAATTTAGATGATTTAATATATGGCCCAGGGTATTTGAGCTCAGCTATAGAAGGGCGAGCTGACATCTAACCCATTAGGGTCATCGGGTCATGCTGATTAAGCTGCGACTAAGATTCGAAGACTGATGAGAATGTGTTTAGGAGCCTTTGGGATGCTCCAGTCATCCGGTTAGAGTCGTATGGAGGGACCGGAAGTAACAAGTACGGAGAGCAGCACCTGGTTCCTGAACCTGACGCCGCCTATCATCGATTACAGCCCCGACAGCTTTTTTCGAGGATTTGCGGGCAAGAACTCGCCGTACACGGCCACGCGGGTAAAATATATTTTGTTAAGTCTACGTGAAAAAGGCTGAGCAATTATTAATCGAACTATTTTATATATCGGGGACAAAAATGAAACGATAATAATTATATTTCTAACAGGGATATTCGAGTATATTCATTTTAGAGATTTATCTAAAACATTGACGCATGAAGATTAAAGTAAAGAAATCCTTTACATTAAAATAATGACGCGATATCAGCTTCAATGTTTATTATAGTAATTATTTAGACATAAATATTTTTAAAAAAATTAATAAAATTATCAATATTTCCTGTATAATCGGGGAACGTATTAGATATAATTACAGTGAAAATAAATATTTCTTAATGAAAAATTTTGAAATAGTTTAGATTGTACGGAAAATTAAAAACAGAAAAATAATAAAGTGCTCCACCTGTTTAAATTAAAAATTGAAATAAATACTTAAATAAAAAGAAGTTATTAAATATTTTCTCTTATACTTTAGATTACTTAAATCAATGCTAATTTATTTAAATATAAATTATAAAAAATTAATTCATTATAAAAAATCGTTATTTAAGTATAATTAAAACTCATTTATAATGTTAAAAATGCATTTCTAGTAAATAATTTGAAAAAAAATAATATTAAAAAATTAATCAGAAAGACATGATTAAGGTGCTATAAAAAAATTAGATAATCAGATGATACAAAAATATAATAATTTGAGGAAAAAGTTATAAACACGTGGAAAATAAACAGAATCACAATTGCGAAGTAAATTTATTCGATGTAGCTTAAAGCTCAAATTAATCATTAATTAATTTATAATTCATTTATAAGTATAATTAGAAAAATAAATTATTTGGCGTGCATCTAATCATAATTAAGCAGTAAACTACTAAAATATTGTTAGTTAAATATTATTTGTAAACGAGTAGCCGAGTATCTGAATTTGAAATTGTAAAATTGTAGAGCAATAAAAGTAAAGAGAAAAATTGTAATTGAAGAAAATTTTTTGTGTATACTCATTTCATGGTGTATTTAATTTCAACTCAACTAAACTCAACTCTAACAGCCAATTCAAAATTATTTGTCGTTTGGACTAATTACTTAATATCCTTTTTAATTGCAGGCAATACTATTAGCTCTGGTACTCGGAAGCATAATAATTGGAACCGTAATCGGAAACATACTGGTCTGCGTCGCAGTTTTCCTTGTGAAAAAACTGCGTAAGCCTTGCAACTATCTCCTAGTAAGCCTCGCCGTCAGCGATTTTTGCGTCGCTCTGTTAGTAATGCCAATGGCGATGCTCTACGAGATAAAGGGCAATTGGTCCTTCGGGCCTACCATGTGCGAGATCTGGGTCAGCTTCGACGTGCTCAGCTGCACAGCCAGCATCCTCAACCTCTGCATGATATCCGTCGATAGGTCAGTGTGCAAATTCATATTCTCACTTAAGTCCTCGACTTGTTAACAGCTAATTTTAAATGCTGAGAAGCAGTGGCATGCCAGATGCTCTCTGGTGCTCTCAACTTTCATAAAATCTAGAGAAGCATCTCATTTCATTCTCAAATGAAAGGCTTCTTTACTTTTTTCTTATTTTAAGGAACTTTTGATAGTCCCAATTTTTATTAATTTCATGCTTAACTTTTATTTCTTTAAATTTGCCATGATTTTACTCTATATAAAAACAATAACTATCGCAGCTCCCTATAAATATTTACTTTTATTTTAAACGAATAATTGACAATAATAACATGCTATTAATGAATTTTGATATGAACAACGAGTGGCTATTAGAAATTTTAATTTTTAAACAATAATTGTGAAACTATTAATTATCAATTACTCTATTGTAATAGTATAAATAAATTTTCTTTTTTATATAATACGTTATTGTATTTCAAGCTCTAATAAAATAAAACATAAATGGTTACGTATCTAGCTTGTATATTAATCAGTGTTTTTTCTGAGATTTTTATCATTTATTATAATTTAAGATAATTACACGCTATCTAAAAGCTCTATTCAAGTATTATTTTATAATATAACTATTAAATTTAATGAAATTTGTCTCACTTCTATGCATTTATTTACATTATTTTATAAATGATTTAAATTTCGTTCTCATACGACTACAAATATAATTATTTTTCATGTACTTTAAATTTATCAACGTAAGATAATAATTAAAATATGTATTTGTAATTATATTTGTAAATTACTAAGTTTAATAAAGGTTATTAACTTTATATAATCAAACTAAATTACCAATAACAAATAATTTAATAACTACTAATTAATATTGCATGTAATCAAACTTACAACGCTGTAGATTTAATAAGTAAACATTTTATATGAAAGCAATTTAATATAATATTTAACAAAAAAATTATGTTTCATTAATTATTTACTAGGTTTACATTATAATTTGAAACTGCTCTTATGGTTAAATATTGAAAAAATTAGTATTATATAGAATTTTTATCTATTTTTATTTTGAATAGTAAAACATTATTATTAATTAACAGTAAAACAAAATTTATTTTTAAATAATTTATATCTAATACAGTAATATAATTAAATAGTTAATTTTCCATTATTATATTCAGATTTATTGCAAAAAATCACTTCACAAATTCATCCAAGTATCAAATAAATATTTAACCCTAAAAATATTATAATAATTAATTTATGTATTTTCTTATAATTGAACAAATTTACTGTTGCACCTAAAATATAATTAATACCCTTTTATATAAAATTTAAAATAATACAACAAAATATATATTGAATGTAGTTTTTAAATCCATGGGTTATTAAAGGTCCAAATAAGAAAAAGACGAATGATTAATAACTAAACTCTGATAATGTGATTGAAGTACTCATTCATTTAAATCAATGAAAACATGTTTTTGTAAGTGTGTGCATGTGTGTGTGTACTAGTTGTATATATATGTATATATGCCAATTCACATGAGCTACTTATTAATTTATGACAATTGGACTTTTCTTTTACCTGGTAACAAATTGTAAATTAAATACTTATCAAATGAAAATTATTTTGGTTAAACGAGAATTTAACAACAAAGCTGAACTATTACGTTTCTTTGTCTATGACTCTATCTCGAATAATTAGTTGCTCACGTACGCGCAGATGTATGGACTCAGCACACATTACTATTTGTATATATTTAACAAATTTACTCGATACACGGCTACAAATTTTCTTCTATTCAATTACTCATTTCTTGTGAGTATTATTATTTCATGAAGCATGGTTATAATATAAAGTTTTTTATGAGACATTTGAAAATCCTATACGACAAAGATCTCAATAAAAAAAAATAAAAATAAAATTTTTCTGAAAAATTTATAAATATGTATTTTAACAATGCAATTTCAAATAATCGTAAACATTATATTTATTATTAAAACATACGGGATCTTTACATTAATAATATTGAATTAATCACATGTCTTTTTTAATTATTTAATTAATTTTTTTATATTACATTTAATAAAGTAAAATAAATAAAAATTAAATAATTTAAAAATTAAAAATTGCATTTCAAATATTTAACTTTCATTTTTGTACATAGAATATTAATAACATTAATATTTTATGTTATACAATTTTAAATTTGAATAAAAATAATAAAAATATATTTAATTTCATTATATAGAATATTTACATATAATACTAAATAAAAATAAAAATAGTTTAATATTTACAATAGTAAAATATAATTTTTTCTTAAAGAAAGGCTTTATTATTGATAAACTCTGCATTTTATGAATGTAATTACCATGATTAATAATAATATATATAATTAATTAAAAATAGAAAAATATCATGATAATTGTTTTGAGTTTATCAATCTATGTATGTTTCTAAAATTTAAAGTATTAAAAATTTAAAGATTATTTCTAAAATTTTTTAAAAATTATTAAAAAAATACTTTACATGCACACCATGTATATATAACTTACATAAATTTAAGATATATATTGCTGAAATACAATTCATTTAAACAAAAAAAAGTCACATTTGTTAATTCAATAAAATTTGCAAAATTACTAATAGTTATAAGAGTATTTTATATTATATTATGCTTAGAACTATTAAAGTGGGAAAAAGAATATTTTTAATCGGTATATCTCTTTTATTCTACGTCGTAAACTGAGATCCAGGCATGCCAAGAAAAAGGTAGGCGTGCGGTGACACTCTTCTTCCTCTGGATAGGATCCTTGACGGAGAAAGTATTAGTTTTGTTAGGTCGGTTATATACCTCGTGGTACAAGTAAAGACATTCGCGAGCCTCTAATGGTGTTCAATTAGGTAAAATGGTCGAATAATAACGATCATTGTTCAGTAAATCGCTTGAGATTGAGAAGAGAATCATATTCAGTAGGATTTTGAACCTATCCTTCTCATTGGAAGAACTTGGGAGATGATTTGGGAGACGCAATGACCTTCACTAACTCCATAGTGAATTCTTAAGAAAAAATCTGCATGACTTTCATCACCTAGGTGAAGGAAAAATGGAAGATGATTAAAAATAATCAGAGAATACGGGCATGGATCTCGAGTACATCAGAGATTAGCTACATCCTAGATTTAGACTGTCTGGACATTGGAATAAGGTCTTCACGTTTGTTTCAATGTCCAAGGGTTAAGGAAGAGTATTATAATAATCCTACTGGTCTAATTACTCCCTGTTTCCTTCGACTGCCCAGAATTTTTTAGAACGTGGCCGTCTCACCCAATAGCTGGTTATCTCGTCGTCATCGTAGCGGGTGACGGACCGTTATTTGAATACTTAACTCACGCCTCGGTTTTGAATGTGTAAGGGTGTTTGGTGAAGAATTTAGGGTGAAGGGGTTGGTATTGATGGAAAGATACTGAGGGATATATATGGATTATACAAAAAACGTTGAGTTTTTATATTTTTTGAACACACTATTTGTCACAGCGATTTCAGGTTGTTCGAAAAATGGAACGAGGAATTTTTCCTATTTATTCTTCTTTTTTTTTTTTTTTATTTTTCGGTTAGTAAAAGCGGCAGGGTTTGCATTCACGCGAAGGATATTTTTCAGTTTTGTGACATGATGTGATAAAGTGACTATGTGGTAAAATTTTGACTCACAACTTGGTAAAAACACTAGAGATTTTTTAATCGTTAAAAAATTTTTTTAAGGGCAGCTGTAAGCAAGTCTTGATAAATTAAGGATAGCATCGATTATCTTGATCCTTAAATGACGGTTTTAATTAAAAATTTTATGCACACTTGGGCATTAAAATGGATTCGGGTTATTTTTGGGTACTGACAACGGGAATAATCGGTGAAAATCATATGAGGTTTTCAGAAACCTCATATGATTTTTCTGATTGCAATTAACACTTAATTTTATCCCTCAAAATTTATTTAATATTTAAATGTCTTTACAGTATTTTATTAAGCCGCAAACAAATTTTGCGGAGTAAAGCTTTTCCAACAGCGGTTTCATTGCGCCGTGTTACAAAACTAAAAAATATTATTTGCAAATCCTGCTACATCTAATGATAGAAAAATTAAAAAAAAATGAAAGAGACAATATGAAAAATTCCTGTGCACATTTTCCAATATTCCCAAAATCGTTATAACAAATAGTAGCTTTGAAAAAAATAAAACCCTAATACTTTTTGGAGATACAATATAAATGCAGTCCCTAACGAGATAGTAACATTAGCGGTGACCTTATCGTTATAGATGAAAATAAGTTTTGTCACTTTTAAATTTATTATTTTTATTTTCATTTTTAATTATTATTCTACATGCATAGGACGTTAGTATACAATTTTTTTATTTATAACTTTAAAAAAATATCCGTACTATCATTTACACACACACACACATATATATGTATAATTTGTTAAAAAAATATTATGACATTACTTAATTTATATATATTCATACATAAATCTTCAATTTTATAGAAAATAGTTTTAAATAAATTGTAAAAACCTAAAATAATTTTTTTTAACATACTTAATATTTACATAAATTTTTTGTGCTTTATTCATAAGAGTTAATGAAATTGATAAATTTTCAGAAAAATATATTTAGAATAATTATGTACCTGTAAAAATGAACAAACTTAAATCTATATGCAACTAACCATCTAAATTATAGATCATTGTGCACCTTTACATATGTTTATTTAAATTAAATATAATAACTCGATAATGATATAGTTGAATAATATATTTTTACATTTTCTGAAATAACAGCTAATTTTAAATGATTATCATTAATATTAAATCATTTAATGTTTCCGAAATAACATGATTTATAATATTTTAATGAAAATTGTAACTTTCAAAACCATATGAAAAGATTATAATTAAAGATTAGAAATACAATGAAATTTTCGATTTTTTTTATCAGAATCTCTTTGAGGTACTTTAAAATTAACAAAATGAGAAAATACAAAAATATAACCCATCTTTATACAATTTATGTTCCTTATATGAGTATTATTATTGATACACTCGATCTTTAACTAATATCTACAATAGACTGTATGTGAATAATAATATACGAACCACAATATAAAGCAATTTTTATATGATATTTCACAAGTATAAATTGTATTGTATTTTTAATACAAATATACATTCAAGCATTTTCTTTCTTTCAGTATAATAAATTAATAATTATATATAAAAAAAATTATGAATTTTTTATTAAAGTTATAAAATAATATTTTAATTATGATTTTTAAAATTATGATACAAATTTTCATATTTATATTAAATTATTAATTTTTGTTTCTTTAATAAATTATTTAATAGCTTAATCATTATTAATAAATTAATTGATTAATATCTTAGTAATTGGTATTCAATAAATTAATGAATAGTTTAATCATTAATAATTAATACATTTGTAAAGCCGCAGCCTCATTGCTGCCGTGTTTGCTCCCGCCCGGAGTTGGTTCGCCGCACCCAGGCTGGTGTTGATTCTCTTTTAAAGAGAGGGAGGAAGGAGCAAGAAACAACGATATGAAAAATTACCTATACCGGTCGTCTTTATTCAATACATAACCAATAAAGACAAGTTATTGTGCCAAAAGAAGGTCGCGATCTCTGAAATCGAGAAAATAATTCGAGTGTTTATGCTATCTGAGCATTTACATATACAAGGCTCGTTAGACTCATTTAGGGTCTTGACTCGCGATGCGAATTACTAATCCAAATCGTGCTTGGTTTACAATTTTATATACTGCACAAGGCCCAGAGGCAACTCCCGTTTTGATTAGACGGAGTCCGCCTTATTAAACCAAGTGTAAGAGCAACGGAGCAGTGAGATCACTTCATCTTGGCCTGTGTGAGTAACGGAGCGCACTAGCGAGTTGCCGGGCAGCCGAGAGAGAGCGACGTTTTCCTTTCTGGCTGTTCGTCCTACGGTGCCTGTGATAACCGTGTGCGACGGAGACGGTGATCTGTCGAGAGAGAGAAAACCGAGGTTCGCCTTCTGTGCGGGTCCACCAAACTCTATGGAAGAGAGAATGCACATATCTTTTTGGCTCTCTCTCTCTCTCTCTCTCTCTCTCTCGCTTTCTCATCTTGCGCCACGACCGGGTTCCACTAATCTGCATTTTTAAAATAACCTAAACGATTCTTACAAAACGTAAGATATAGGATTTATTGTGCAACAATTATATTTTTTTAAAACCTGTGAAAAACTAAAATTGTCGGGTGCATTGAGCTGAAAATAACTTCGTATATCTTCGTATAATTTAATTAAAACTAATTAACTTGAAAACTAATAATACTATCAATTTAAATTTTTAAATTTAATAATGCTTCTAATTTTCAAATCGGTTTACATAAAATAAATTTTCTTCCCTATTTTGTTACCTACAAATCATCTATTGGCACTAGTGTTAAAATTACAACTTTTTATTTTATACCAAAAATAAGTTAAAAAAATGCATTTGTTCATTAAAATTGTTACTAAAATAAAAACTCTGAATATCACGAGCAGCATTTTTGAAAATAAGAATCTACTGATTTTTTTTACGAATTTTGATATGAATGAATTATTAGCTACTTTTTTCAACGTCCTAAAAAGTGCTCTATTGATTGTATTAGTATATACATGGTTCATCCACGAATTATCGAGTTTTTTTTTCATTTTGCGACTATTGATCGTAGAAATTTAGGAGGGGTCTTAAAACTCTTTCCTCATTTGTCACTTTTTTTTTGTTTTTCGATAATTTGATGTGGCAGGATTTTACTTCGTGCGAAGGGTGTTTTTCAAATTTTTGACACCGCGCGCTGAAGCGATTAGTGGAAAATCAATACGCGAGAATCTTTTGTTCAAAAATTAAAAAAAAAGAAATTCTTATTTTTTTTTTGAAAGATGATTTTTGGTGGACTTATAAACAATGTGAAATAAAAATTTTAAATTCTTCAAAATAATTTACTCCTGCGTCAATACATTTTTGAAGGCGTGTTTTCCAAATTTCAAATGAATCTTCAAACTCTTCAGCTTTAATGTTTTTCAAAAATTTTCACATTTATAATCTTTTTGCACTATATTGTACACTTTAGATCGCGTTAAGTTCAGTTTTTCCTGAATTGCTTAATCTGTTAATCGACAGTCTAAATTTTAAATTTCTAACACGCACCGGGTGTTCTTATCCATTCGAAAGCTTTTTGGACGCTCAGATCGAGGCTCGTCGATGATTCTTTCTCTTAAAAAACTCTGCCATTTTCTACTTTGCGATTTTAACATGCAATTATGTCCATACACTTCTTGCAACATTTTATACGTTTCCACGCTGTTTTTATTTTAATTGCAAACAAAACTTTATCGCGTAACGTTGTTCGAGTAGTCATTCCATTGGGCCGTGTCAAAAAACTGAAAAACACCCTTTGCGCGAAATAGCATCCTGCCACATCTAATTATTGAAAAAACAAAAAAAAATGGACAAATGAGAAATGAGTTTGTTAACATTTTAAGATATCTCCTAAATTTCTGCGGTCAATAGTCGCAAAATGAAAAAAACTCGATACTTCGTGGACGAACCATGTATGTAAACATTACATGATTTATAAAATTAATATTTAAGCTATACTTTTTGTTAAAGAAAGAATAAATTTCTATAAATATATATATATATATATATATATATATATATATATATTTCTCTGCAGATTTAGATTCTTAAATATAAATTAAATTTAATATTAAGTATTTTATTGAAATATGAATTAATTTAAATTAAGTATTTTTAAATAAAATTCATGATCTTAATTTTCAGTAAGTAACTTATACGATTTATAATTTCAAACGTCATTCTATATTTACTATGATATAAAATATTAACGTAAAATGCAGTAAATACAAATAAAGTAAATTGTATGTGAATAAAGTAAAGTATTCATTTAAAAAAAAAAACTAAAACAAATGTTCCATAAAATATAATTAACACAAAAATATTAACTTTTCAGGATTTTATTATTATAATTTTGAAATATTTATATCATAAATATATATTTTATTTTGTGATTTTCATTAGGAGCTTTACCAATTGAAAATATAAGTTTCTACAAGGATAAGCTTACCTTATTTACAAAATAATTACAACAGATTAAAAATCAATTGCTGATTTTTATTAATTAAAAATCAAATTAAAAAAATATATTAAATAATAAAATCTGAATAACTTCATTGGACAACAAGTAGAATTACATAAAAATATTAAATCTGAGTAATAAAACATTCATCAAATTTTAATATCATGAAACATTCAATAAATTATAACATATTATTTTGTAGTTTTTTAGAATTATTTATTCCAAAATTATAACTATAATTATAAAGATAAACCTTGTAAAATTATACAAAAAATAAATAGAAAAAATACATAAATTTTAATAGTATAAAATTATTGGATAACATAAAAAATAAATTAGCATAGAAGATTACTACAATAAACTTAAATAAAGGTTTATAATGGCCGCGTTGTCAGAATTCTAGTTTATAAAAAGGCAAGAGGAATGCCGTGCAAGCAATAACTTGCATCGCTGAAAAAATTCCCTGCGGTTGGCAAAGCAAAATATTGAAGACAATAAAGACAGGTACGTACGACGCAGAGTATGTTTCTATACCTGAATATTTGTGCGGTGACTTTCATCGTTTAAACCCAATCGAAACTCTGTGTAATTATATGATTTCCATAAATTACAAGTTATTTATCCAATAACAAATTAACTATTGTTAATTATTTCTCGAGTTAACTATTTAATAGAACTCCATCCTCTTCCTAAAAATTAATAAAGGAACTTTGTTATTAAAGTTAATGATAATAATTATTTATATAAATGCTTAAGTCTCAAATAAAACTTTACATATTTAAGTACGTTAGTAGTTAGTCACAAAATAATAATATAATTTAATGCCGATATTAATTTTATTTTTCTTTACTTAAATTTGATTGAAAATGGAATTTGCAACTGGTAATTTTATCAATAATACTTGTTGCACTAGATTCTACTCAAGAAAGAAGGGTAAAGATCAAAAATAAAACTCGACAGGAAATTATTTATACTTTAACATGAATAATTTATTTTAACCAAACCTTAGCATAAAAATGCCCTCGTGGGCGAGGTTGTATCATTGGGTTATATCGTAGCCTCTATGTAGGCTACAACATCTTTTCACAACAACTTAACCCTCGATACAGATCACCTCTCCACCACTACAAAGAGCCGGGTTGAAAACACACAATTACTAAATATCATTGCCGCAGATTCTGGATTTGTACACGTACATTGTCACTAAGAGTGTCATCCAAATTTTGACACCAAAAAATCTATTCCGCCTAACTTTCTCACGTAAATTCTTCAATATTAGACGTGGAGGTGGCCTTGTCCGGGATGATTTACAATCCTCGCATCGTCAGCCAAGACTAATTCTGTAAGGCACTACGCGCGAAACCCGAAAAGAGTCCCGAACACTTGTTGTCGATGAGTTAAACGTTCTGATTAATCTTGTAAAAGATCAAAAATTGAAGTTGATTAAAGTTTTGAAATTATCAGTCACTAGCATCATTTGAAATAAATTATTAAAAAAATTATATCATGCTGCGCATCTTTGGTTTTCTTATTTAATTATAATTTTTTTTATTTATTTCTTCTTCTATTTATTATTATTATTATTATTATTATTATTATTTTTATTTTTATTTCATTATATTTTATAAATCATTAATTCGTACATTCTATCTATTTTTATACAATTTTAAGTAGTTTTATATTTGTAAATACATCAAAACATGTTTGTGAAAATTAAAGTCGTGAAAAAACTTGATAAATAAATCTCGAAGTTAATTTTTTCATTATGCAGATTCTTGTATAATTTACAGATATAATATCATCTCTTCTCTATTGTGACTTCCTTCCAATTATTAATTATTAATTTTTAAAAAAAATGTTTTCACAATAATATAGTGTTAAACGTCTTAAACTTTTATAATGAAATATGAGGAATAAGTATACTGGAAACGTGATATCTATGACAACACATAATTGACAACCAATAAAAATATATTAAATTTCAAATATAATAGCGTAGGAATAAAATAAGAATGTTCGTAGTTAATTTTACATTAAAAATATTTTTAAAAAATTAAATCAGCTGAGAATATGATTTTATTTTATTTTATCTGATCGCGAATTGACCGGAGATTAAAATATCACCTAACATCGTCACGGATCACATAAATTATTAAATCGTTCGATTCAATCCTGAAAAATTTAACATTCTCAAGAATTATCTGTAATACTAATGCTAAGCATATAAATTATGGAATAATTAATTAAGAAAGATTAAAAAATTACGTTTATTCAGAAAACAGGGTTCCTTTCATTGCTATTAGTTTTACTATTTTCATGCGATAAAATCTGTTGTAGTAGTGTAAAATTAATTAACATTAATTTAAAAATAACAAATTACAATTAATAAAGTAAATTAATTAAAATGTTTTGTATTAGATAAAAAATATAAAAATCACATACGATTTTTTCAGATATTATGCTATTTCAAAGCCATTGGACTATGGTGTAAAGAGGACGACACGTCGGATGATTTTTTATGTGGCTTTCGTATGGTTAGGAGCTGCTTGCATAAGTTTGCCCCCACTTCTTGTACTTGGAAATGAGTATACACAATCCGATGCGGGGGTGTCACAATGTTCCGTATGTCAAAACTCGGGATATCAAATTTATGCAACTCTTGGTAGTTTCTACATTCCACTCTTCATCATGATTCTGGTATGTATTTTTTGTTTATTCAATTTCATCAGAAACAATTATTTAATAAATAGAATTTTTATCCTTTGTGCATTCTGTATAATATGTAACCTAATTTTAAGACATTAATATAACTAGTAATCTTTGCATTGTTAAAAAATTTGACAAAATATTGAATGTAGAATTCAATTTTAAAGTATGAAACATGAGATGATTTTAGGTATCGTAAATCGAACCAGGCTAACTTATAACCAATTTTAAATTGAATCATCCTCATGAAACTACTGCAATTCATATTTATCTTTTTTTTTTGAAAACTTAACGTATTTTTTATAAATCAAATATGTCAAATTTTAAATTTACAACACATAATTTTAGAAAATATTAGCTTGTTTGGTTTTTATTTGAAAAATGTAGTTGAAGGTCACTACTTACTGAATGAGACTTATGATGAATATATTTGAATGATAAATTCTTGTGAGTACTGATAAAAAAAGTCCAAAGTGATGATTTTGAGTTGGAGTATAAACTGTGTCCAGGACAGCAAAAATAGTTGGATGATAAATTAAATGTTTTATTCTATCAAGATTGAGCTAAAACTCTAAAACAACTTTCACAATTATTGGAAATGGCTCAAAAAACTATTTTAAAACGTTTAATTAATATGGAGTTTATTAAAAAATAAGTAAATTTGGTGTCCGAAAAATTGTCATCCGCACAAATTAAAGTGGAATTTACTACTTTTGAACATACTTTGGACATACTTGACCAAGGGTAAAGAAGGAACTTTTTTGCATCGTATTATAACTATTGATGAAAAATGAATGTAAATACTCAAAAATTAAAGAAAACTTCAAAATTAAGCATTATATAATAATCAATTTTATTAAATGTAGTTGTTATTTAATAGCAATAAGAAAATCAATTAATTTTACAGCACGTGCCGTTACTATTTTTATTTTTCTTCTTATTTACAAAATAAAATAATGAATTTAGAATTTCTAAATATTAACTATACGTGGCTATACCGAATTATGGTTTTTATATAAGCGAATATAAAGATTACTAAAAATGTTAAAGGAAAAGGAAAACTCGAATTACTTGCAGGTGTAAGAAAAAAAAAGTGACACTAGGCTGGCAACCGAGAGAGAAAAAAATTCACATTTTCCAAATTTAAAGAACCGTGTGTATTAAAGTAAGCAGAATCACGAAAATTAAACAAACGTTATCTATACTATAAAAATATTAATATAAGCACCAATCAGGAAAATGTTCTAAGTCATGAACTGACAAAATTAAGAAACCATGACTACCCGACATCTACTTAAACAATTATTCGTTCAATTACTTAATAATAATTTACTACTTAAAACGATAAATGAAAGGTTACTAAATGGATTATTTGTACATTAATTAACAAATTAATAAACTATAAATTAACAAACTAACAAATTATTAATTACCAAATTACCAAATTATTAAATAAAAACAGTAAACAAAATAGGATTTAAAATTAACAAACTACGAAACAAATATGTGAATTTATCATCATCTCTTTCAATAAATAAATTCTATTAAGATTTAGGAGTATGATCCTATGATTGGATAACTCCCTCTCTTTCTCTCCTTTGTTCTCCAGCTTAAATCGCAAGGATTCACGATTGTACTTCGAAACCAACAAGTAAGATTATTAAAATGAATATTATATTAAATTTATTGCTTTTTACTCAATTATTTTTCCTGAAACACTATCGACTTGCGTTCATTTATTTTCATACTCATAAAAATAATTTCGTTAAATCACTATCTATATTCTCCTTCCCAAGAGCTAGTGTGCGCATGTGTAGGCTCAAATTGAAGAAATCATCGTCGATGAGGCAATCCGTTCAAGGGATTAATGCGGTTAAATGTAGGTTTCAACGATTGAACACAGAAGAAGGGTCGTTTATGTCGGATGTTAGGTTCTCTTCAAGGTCAAGACGTCGAAAGGGCTTAACAAATGTTATGGACGTAACATAATACATAAAGCACATATTGGTTTACCTGAATATTACGCGCATAATAACTTTAAATTTATATTTAAAACTAAGAATCTTTTAATTATAAACAAATAATTTTTAGATAAAATTTCACATACTCAAATTAGTAAATTTTATGCAAAATTTCAATTCAAATAATAATATTAAAAATCAAATTTTTTTTAATTTAAACACTGCATATAATTTTCAAAAAAAATTTTGTTTGTTTATATAATATTAAGATTGTTACTAAAAAATTGTATATCTATCATCTACAATAGGATCTCACATTATTTAGTAAAATTTATAAATATGTAGGTTTCAAGTTTTAATAATTTTATACTTAATTTATTATTCTAAATAAAAATTATTGTATTAACTTTCGAACATTATAAATTAACAAATTTTTATTTAATTAAATTTGTAACGAATATTTTAATGAAATATTTTTTTATATCAATGCTAGCATTTATTTTTTAAATAATATTATCTTGACATTGTGAACATATCATATTCTAAACAAACATAATTACTTTGGATTATTAGCGAGAATCAGTGAAATAATAATAATTAAAGGTAATTGAATCTAATTTAATTGATTAATTGATACATAATTAATATTTTGATGATTATTCAAAAATAATAGTTTAATAATTTATGAAAATAAAAATTGATAAATTGAAAAGTTGTGAATTCAAGAGCCACTAAAAAGTTATAAGTATAAACCCTTTATCTTTTCAAATAATTTCTTCATTTATAAAATATCCGAGACCAATCTCTTCTCTATACGATCATCCATGCAATTACTTCATCAATAGTTATTATTGGTATATCATTAATATATGTTTATTTACTACATTACATTTAATTGGACATTTAATTGGAATTGGAACTGACTTGAATATTTAATCCTCATTTTTTATTTGATTAAAATCGATCGTATTAAAAAATAATATTTAAATTGGTACTGGATTGAAAAAAAAAAAATAATTTAGAATTCATACAACTTTATTAAAATAAAAGACTATATTTGAAATCAAGTGATTATACAATTTTTTATGAAATCTATATTAAATTTTACAGTAAATCATAAATAAAATGATTATTTATAAAATTTGGAATTACTAACGATTAAATTGGTATGTATAAATGTCATAATAAAAAGTAGCGTTTTCAAATTTTTTTTCTTGTACAATTATATATACATTTTACTATGAATCAAAGTTGAAGTAGTTGTGATTATGCATTTATAAGTATTCAATAGAATAAAATTCTTTCAATTGTCATGCGTAAATGAATTAATTAAAAAAAGTAAAATCTGAGTTTATATATCTACACACGATAATCTAAAAAAAAATTGTTGTAGATATATATATGGTTCATCCACGAATTATCGAGTTTTTTTTTCATTTTGCGACTATTGATCGTAGAAATTTAGGAGGGGTCTTAAAACTCTTTCCTCATTTGTCACTTTTTTTTTGTTTTTCGATAATTTGATGTGGCAGGATTTTACTTCGTGCGAAGGGTGTTTTTCAAATTTTTGACACCGCGCGCTGAAGCGATTAGTGGAAAATCAATACGCGAGAATCTTTTGTTCAAAAATTAAAAAAAAAGAAATTCTTATTTTTTTTTTGAAAGATGATTTTTGGTGGACTTATAAACAATGTGAAATAAAAATTATAATTCTTCAAAATAATTTACTCCTGCGTCAATACATTTTTGAAGGCGTGTTTTCCAAATTTCAAATGCATCTTCAAACTCTTCAGCTTTAATGTTTTTCAAAAATTTTCACATTTATAATCTTTTTGCACTATATTGTACACTTTAGATCGCGTTAAGTTCAGTTTTTCCTGAATTGCTTAATCTGTTAATCGACAGTCTAAATTTTAAATTTCTAACACGCACCGGGTGTTCTTATCCATTCGAAAGCTTTTTGGACGCTCAGATCGAGGCTCGTCGATGATTCTTTCTCTTAAAAAACTCTGCCATTTTCTACTTTGCGATTTTGACATGCAATTATGTCCATACACTTCATGCAACATTTTATATGTTTCCACGCTGTTTTTTTTTTAATTTTTGAACAAAACATTCTCGCGTAGTGGTTTTCCCATAATCGTTTCAGCGCGCCATGTCAGAAATTTGAAAAACACCCTTCGGATGTAGTAGAATCCTACCGCTTCAGATTATCGAAAAAATAAAAAAAGGGACAAATGAGGAAAGAGTTTGTTAACATTTTAAGACCCCTCCTAAATTTCTACGATCAATAATCGCAAAATGAAAAAAAACTCGATACTTCGTGGATAAACCACGTGTGTACATATATTTGTTAATTAATAAAACTTTTTGGTTGGTATTCTTTTCTTTGTGATTTATTTATTTTTATATTATTTAGCGCATGTAAAATATACCTATATTAAATAAAATGATAAAACATATAGATATTATAAATTCAACGGATAATTAATTTATAATAGGAAATATGTCGTTACAATTTATAAAACATTTATAAACTTAGACAATCTCATAACAATACATTTTTAATGCATATGTAAAATTCAACATTTTTATTAGTAACTTAGCATTACAGATTCAATTTTTTGATAATACCTATTTGTTTACATTTTATATGCACATTTGTATTTGTAATATATTTTATTTTTTATAAAGTTTGTTCGAGACTCTTTGAATGCATGAGGGAAAACCCGGTCGCGAAAAGTCCCTCGCAGCTTCGAATTCGGGCCTAAGCAATCGTAAATCATCAACCATGATTTACGAGGGATTTACGGGGCCAGCTGGCCGTTTACGTCTTCGACAATTAAGTATCCACGGAAAAGGGGGGGGGGGTTTCGGTGTCGGGGGCGGCGAGGAAACACTTGCGCGCTAACAATCTTTCTGTAAGCATCATGGCGTATTTATTTTGTACTTTGCTTAAATTCTCAGCTCGCGAGAATAACAAAGTGGCGAAATTATTATAAATTCGTAAATACGCTGTCAATCGATGCAGTGCGACTGCATAGCAAGAAGATTTATCTATATTGTTTGTAATTTTATGGTTCCTCGCGCGGCGGAGAGGTGGATAGTGTTGTGAGATGTATTTGGCGAAATCGCAAGGGACGAGGTGTCCACATCCCGACGCTCGACGTATTCACCTTCTGCGGTGGTGAATACTCCACCTCCAGCTTCTTAGACAGCCGGGAGAAGTGAACTTCCAGGGATCAACGGAGCCTACGCGGAGGCTGCGGAATAGATCCAACGGGGAACCCGCGGACGACTTTTTCCTCCGATAAGGAGGTTTTTTATGCCCAGGCAGCGGTATGGTTTTAAATAAATCTTTTGTATTACAGAAGCAAACACCAATCCTTGAGAAGAGTTGTTTTATTCACCCTTCCTTGTAATAATTCGTAATATTAATCTAATAATTTTATATAATTTTTTCGCTTTCAATTTTAATTTCAATTTAAATATTAATTCAGAACAAAGTTTATAGGAAAAAAATATTCTGATCGAAAAATCTAACTTTAAATGTTATTCTAATTTATAATATAATTTATATTTTCTTAAAGTATTGTCAAAACTTATTTAATTAATAATAATTTATTTAAAAACTTTCTTTATATTTTAGTTTCATTTAAGTAAAAATAATTTTTAGAGAAAATTTTTCTAATTATAAGTATTTATTTTCTAATTGTAGAAGTATTTCTTATGTAATTTTATATTATAAAAAAATTGAGATACTCTTATTAAAAATTTTTATTAAAACTGAAAGAGCACCATTTTTAATTATAATGCTATAATTATAATTATAATTATAGTTAAGTATTCGGAAAATTCAAAATTTAAAATAAATAATGTTCATATGAATTTTTTTATAATAATTGCATATACGGAATATATAAAAAGGTGAATATTATTTGTTATATTTCATTATTTGAAATATAAAATGTGATTTTATAATTATAATATATTGAGTTTAAATTTTAGGAATATTTCAAATTGATATTTATATGTATTTAAAATATATAAATTAAAAAAAAAATTACTATGTTATTATATGCAGATACAATATAATAATATTCTTCACTTCAAATAAATTTTAATAATTTTTATATCATTTAATTTTCAATGGTCTTGAAATATATATATATGTATATTCAAAATTATTTGAATGTTTAACATCCATGTTTGTGTAATGTAAATGGATTATGCTGGATTATTGAATTTAGAAGCTGGATAATTTGTGCGAAGGCGTAAATAAAAACTCTCTTGTTTTAGCTGTAATCTGGCCACTCTCTACTAGGTTATTTTTTATTCAAAATTCTTCTATATATTTTTAAATAATAATTACTCAAAAAGCTTTTAAATGAATTATACATATGTAAACTATTTAATCACGTGTTTCATCATTTTATTCAAACTTATTCCTGGAAGGAGTATGTATCCCTTTTCATGTGACTGCTATCGTCCAATGAGGCAATAGCACTTCCAGACAAGGACGTCTAGCTTGTAGCAGAGAGACAATAGGAAGGCAGAGCACTACACACAAATTCACCATACCTCCAAACGTGTAAAAATTCAATAAGATCCTTCTTAGAGGTCAAAATAAAAAATTATATGAAAATATAAGAAAAAATCATTTAAATTTTTTAACGACTTCTACGTCTCAATGATTTTTATAAAATTAAATTTTTACTCATTGGAGAAAGACGGTATAATGCCATTAAAACGTAAATATTTTTGATGTTTTAATTTACATGATTTATTTTCTTATATTATGTAATTTTTCAGCTTTACCTAAAAAGAAGATTCCAAACATTAAATTCATTTCCAATAAACAAACACAGATTTTAACATTTAAATAATTTCAAATTTAAATTAACTGACTATTTAAACCAGCCCGACATTCAATTACTTTCTCATATTATTTTATCAAAATTATACAATTAATATGGTTTATACAGGGTCTGTCCCCGGAGTAATTATATAATAATTATATGTCAAAATCGCAATGAGAAAAATGGTTTTTAAAGAGAACCAGGAAGAGATAATCGATGAGTTTCGATCTGGGTGCCCAAAAAGCTCTTGAATCGCTAAAAACACCCGCCGCGGAATAAAAATTTTTGATTCGGATCGCCGATTAATAGTTATAACAATTGCGAAAAATCTGTATTTAAGTAATTTAAAATGCAAAAAAATTTATAAATGTGAACATTTTTGAAAAACATCAAAACTGAGGAGTTCTAGGTTGCATTTAAGACTTATAATATACGCCTTCATAAATGCATTGATGTACAAGGAAATTATTTTGAAAAGTTTTAAATTTTTGTTTCAAACTGTTTATAAGTCCTATATTATAATAATCCAATAAATCCTATATTACAAAAAAAGTAACTGTTTTCTATTTTTTTATAATCTTTAAACGAAATATTCTCGTCAAAAGCTTTTCCACTAATCACTCCAGTGCGCCGTATCCAAAAATCGAAAAACACCCTTTCGCGAAGTTAATTATTTACAGATCTAATTATGGAAAAGGCAAAAAAAGGGACAAATGGAAAAAGATTTTTTCTATATTTTATGATTCATCCTTAAGTGCTGCCACTAATATTTGCCAAATGTAAAAAAAAAACTCGATACTTCAGGAACAGAAAATATATTTTAAAACAAAGTTTTTATGTTTATACGTAAAGAAACTATTGGAAAAAATATCATTAAAACGTCCAATTATATGTATAGAGCTTTACTTTTCCTTATTCTAGAAGTATATCAAAAATATAAAAGATAATAATATTGAAATATTCAGATTTTTTTTTAAATTGAAATTTAAATTATTTAAATATAATAATCAAATGGTTTTGAAAAAAATTCATCAAATCATTAAACAGAATATTTATAAAAAATGATGGTAATATTGATAAAGTTTTGTTTGCTCAGGTGTATTATAAAATTTTCTGTGCGGCTCGGAAAATTGTCTTGGAGGAAAAACGTGCCCAAAGTCATCTAGAAGCATATTGTCATCTGGACATAGAACAGCAGCTTCCAGCACCGATTCTTCATCAGAAGACCAATTCTGACACTCAAATTACCCGAGAAGCCTCTCCTATTGAGCAACACCGTAGTTCCAATGCTTCAACCACGGTGAGTTTTATTGACTTATTTAAAATTTATAATAAAACAAACGAATCCGCGTTCATAGTAAAAAAATTTGAATTTCAAATCAAAATTCGAAACTTTTTTGCATTTATTAAAATAAGTTTGAAATACGTTCGTTCGGCTGATGTGAATAACATGTAAATCTAATGAAAATTTACTGTTTCTTTTATCTTTTAAATAAAGTAGAAAATTGTTTTTACATTTTTTAATATATTAGTTATATAATATGTGATTAAAAAATAAAATTTTTTTTAAATATATTTTTAATACACATCAAGAGGATTACTTCCGAAGAATCTTTAAATGATATAAACATGTAAAAAGTAATAATAATAAGAAATAATGAAAATACCTGCATATGAATATTTTTATATTTATAATTAAAATAATATAATACAGTTGGATTTTTACATTGGTTGGCATTGATAATGTGTAAATTATATATAATTTTTATATATAATCAAATTCCTAAAATTTAAAACTTTATTAATTTTTAAGAAATTTTAAAGAAAAATTTTTTGTTTATTTTTTATTAGAATTAAATTATTTATAATTTCATAATATATACAAAAAATATTTTTATTATTTTTGTTAAAATATTTTTGTAAAAATGATAGTTAATTAATCAAGTTTGTAATCAACGAGACTATAATCATTATTTTCTACCTTTTATAAATCTTCAGCACATCTTTATATAAAAATTTTAGTTTAAAAATTATGAAAACCATTTTATTTTACTACTACGAAAAACTTTTAATGATATTTTGTCGATGGAATTTCAAAATCTTTATACCTATAACTTATTAAATTTCAATAAAATTTTTTAATTACTTCTATCATTGTATGGTATTAGTTGGTTTAATGATATAAATGTTGCTGTTTAATATTATATTATTAAAATTAAGAGTAAATTGAGAATTAAATATATATAATAATATTAATAATATTCGTATATAATAATATTCATCATTTAATTTTTAATATATATTCAAATTTTTTTTTAAAAATATAACTATTAATACTACGAGGAATCCCGAAATTTATTGACTCTTTATATAGAAACAATCCTTAAAATATATATGTATGGTTCGCGAATACACATTATGATTATATACAAGAGGATTATGTACAGTTATTGGACAAGTACACCTGAAAGAAAGACGTTTTTATTAAGGAAACAATGGAACTATCTAGGGACCGATAACAATGAATGTCAATAAATGGAGGAAATAATTATAAGAAGATTTTGACGATATTTATTTGCAAATTTTGTAAATGATATACTTCTATATCATAGATAGCATTTTGCAATAATAGTTGAATAATTAATTCAAGTACTAATAATTGATTAATTTATTTCAGTACAAATTAAATACAAGTATATCCATTTTATTCAATTTTTATAGAATAAAATTAATAACTAAATTCTTAAAAGAATTGATATAATAAATGAAACACATATTTATAATGATTAAAATAAGTATTAGTCAATATTATGGCTTATTAAAAATAACATAAAAAGTTATTAAATTAATTCAAAAATTTTTTTTAGATTTAATCTAGTAGTATATTTCTTGTTTTTTCTAAATGATACAAAAAAATGTGGTATATATTTATTACATGTAATATTTCAATTTTATCAACACTTATCTAAAGATGTAAAGATAAATCAATATAATAAAAGAACAAATTTTGTAAAATATTCTGCATAATTTCATTGATAGCTTATGTATCTCTGTATGAGATCCTTAACTTTTAACAAGTTGATTTAACTACCAATAGACAGCGTCGTTTCATAGTGCTCTTAAATCCATCACAAATTCTAACAATATAAACTGAGTTGTCATAAAGTTTACAAAGATAATTGCATTTCCTCTGACTTATTGGTACCCACTTTTGACCCTCATTTTCTATCTCAATCTCTTTTGCTGTCTATGTTTTCGTCTTTGTCTTTCGGACGATATGCAAATATGGTTGAGTGTCACAAGCACTCAGGACTATCACTTTGGAAACCGCACTTGACAAACACAGAGTGAAGCAGAGTAGTCTCGGTATGAATATACCAAACAAACAAGCCACTACTCTCTCTCTCTCTATCTCTCTCTATCTCTCTCTCTCTCTCTCTCTCTCTCTCTCTCTCTCTCTCTCTCTCTCTCTCTCTTTCTCTCTTTCTCTGTATTTAACCTCATAGTTTCTGCAAGCATTTGCACGAAATCGTGTGTAGGGTGCAAATTCGAGGTCAAATGAAGTGGTTTTGGCCGTGAGCACACAAATCATTATTGTCTATGATTTAATGGTTAATTACAGTAAAATCTAGAATAAATAGGTATTTTCGATCCACAGGTAATCCTGTATAATTAAAAATATTTAAATATATCACGGCCCAAGAATATAATTTGATTAAATTATATATTTATGAATATGCTTAAGTAAATACAAATAAAGTATCGATGACATTAAAGCACAACCGAAAGATATAAACAATATCATTCTTACAGTTTAATTTCTATTTCATAACATTATATAATTTCTGGATAAATATTAAAACGCATATTGTAACATGATATTTGGTTAATCGAAATTGTTAAATGCTTGCTTATTCTCGTTTAGAGTATTAACCTAAATATTGAATAATCTTTCATTTATATTTCAACAGTGCACTTTTATAATGAATAGGATCTAAGCAGATTTTACACTTTTTAAAATAATTTTATCCTAGATAACAAGGAGTAAGGTTACTTAAAAATAAAAGAATTTTAATTTATATAACTAAATATGCATCAAGATTTTAATGAAACAGTATTAATTATTGAATTGTTTTTTTTCATACGTGTTTTATTTTGTCCATTGTATTTTATAAATGTAGCTTTATATCATATTATTTTGTATTTACTCTTGTGTAACAATAATTCATACAATAATTGAAATAATATCCATAATAATAACTTTTATACTTATTATTTGATTTCTACAATATAATTAGTAATATTATAAAAGTGACAAGGAAAACTAATAGTAATAATATTTCATATATAGGAACCATTGGAAAATAAATAATTATTTTTAATATCATTGGTATTTGTCAACCATGAACAAATAATTTTATCATCATAAAAATTCATAATTTTTAATCAAATATTGATATTCAAAGTTCAATAGTTAATTTGCAAATTTTAGAGGTATATCTACAAATTTCTTCTTCATAAATATTTAAAAAAATTTATTACTTAAAACTTGAATTATTTAATAAATTATTTCAATATAACAGTTTTGATGTCTATGAAAATATATTTTGAAATATTTATTGATTGAATAATTTTGCAAATTATCAATATTAATTTATATGTGTTAGGAATTAGAGAAATGTTTTCACAATTAAGAATTATCAAAACTTTTCATTCTTAACCCAGTTGATTTTATTGATCTAAAAGTTTTAATTTAAAATCAAATTTGTATTTAATAATTTTATATTATCTATAACCAATTATTTTAAATCCATATATGTACTATAAATTATATATCATTTTTATTGTAATAAATATTTACAATTATAAATAATTATTGAAAAAATAATAATAATAAATAGTTTTTGAATATTAATTATGTACATTAAAACTTATAAAAGTAACACTAAATTACAAAAAAAAACCCTTCATTTGTATGTTTTTTATTAAACTAATTTAATAAAGTAATTATTTTTTATCTTTTATGTTGGAAGGAAGTGAACAATTATTATTTAATAATTTATTATTTAATCTTTATTATTCTAGCTAATATTTTAATCTAATATTGCCTAATACCATAACTTATTATGACTTCTATAAAAATTTAGAAAATAATGAAACACACTTGTTTTATTATATCCTGCACTTATGTAACTCAGTGCAGGACCTGATCGATAAGATAGTATAAAGTTATAGTGGAAATTCGAATCTCAGGAAACTCAAACAAGAAAAAAACATCGATTAAATTGAAAATGTGCATTAAAAACTCACAAACTCAGTGTCACTGTCCTACGAAATAACTCTTTGAAAATATGAAATTCGGAATTGAGCTCAACAATTAATGATCCGTGCGCTAAGCAGTTAGTTCATTCATAATCATTGAGATTAACGAGCTATTTAATGAATTTGTATAAACAAGAAATACTAACAAAATAAAAAAAAGAATTTTCAATTAAAAAAATTTTCATCGGTATTTTTTATGAAAATATCGATTTTTGCTCTTTTTACTACTTTGAAATTTACCTGTTTTTCACAAACGGATAACAAACACCAACAAAATCTTTATAAAAATTTGTCCATCATTTTTTCATTATTTTCTAACCTCACAAAAGAAGGTTTACGAGGAATAAAGAATAAAAAGTATGGCACAGGAAGGTGGAAAAAAGGAAAAGCTTTCAAACTCATACAATTTTATCGGTACTCTACAATCAACGAGTTATAAATTTTTTTTATCTTATACGTGCACATATGCTTTGTCAATGATATAAGAAAAGCAGAGTAGATGCACTAGTTTGCTAATGCAATTAAATTAATCAGTCGCTATTCTTTTCTTTATTATTATTAACTTTATCAAATATGAATTATAATGGCTTTTAATAATGGAAGTAACTTCTTTTCATACTGTTAAATTTTTTGTATGTGTCTGGACCAAATTATTAAAATCTTATATAATAAATTATAAGTAGTTATAAATTATTTTTTATTTTTATAAATAAATATAAATATTTGATTAAAAAACAAGTTTAATTTGCTTTTATATTTCTAGGCGATATTTTAATATAATATATTAAACACTGCAAATTATCACAATTCTAGCAAGATCAATTTAAATTAACTATTATTTATTCATAATGGTTAAAAAATAATATATTACGAAAGTATTATTCATGTATTAAGATATTTACTTCCGCATATATTTTAATATATTTTATAGAAATCAATATTATTTTTGTATTCAACTAATTTTTTCTTAAAAATGAGTGAATCTAATGTGATAGGAATCTAATATAATATAAATAATATAAATTACTTCTAATTATAAAATAAAATAAAATTTTTAATGGTATATATTAATTAAAATTATTTATTTATATAACATTTTAAAAATGTTATGAATAAGTATTAGCAGGAATAAGCTATTTAAAAACTCTGCACTTCTCATTTTACTTATTAATTAATAGAAATTTGTAACCAAACCTATTCAATTTGATATCATCCTATACTCTTAATAAATAATCAAATAAATTTACAGAATGCATGCAAACATTATACATATATATAGATATATATATATATATATATATATAGATATCTATATACTAAACATTTTATTAAAACTTTTTTTAATTTGACTTATTCTACTTTTATACGACTATCAACATAATTAATAATATTTTGCATGTATAAAATTAGAAAAATTTCTAAAATCTGTTTCCTTTTTTTGTAGTAGAACAAAATTAAAGTTAGACCTGGATAAATATAAATGATCGAACGTCTCCGTATTTTAAGTAACATTTCTTTATCTAATGTTAAAGATCTTACAAAATGAAAACTTTAAAGCTATATGTCTGCGAATTATAAATGAAATACTATGTAAATTAATAAAGGTGAAAAATTCCATTTCATCACGATCTGAGACGGACGACTAATGATATTCGATTAGAAATATTACAACATTAACAAATTATTGAGAAAAGGTGACGAAACAAGATACGTGATCTGAATTAAAAACGTCATCAACGAACTATTACCGAATTGCTTAAGGTAACAAGTGTTGAAGACTCTCCAAGTCGAGAAGATATTTGGAGAGATGACAGACTGTTACCGATATAGAATTTGCCCACATTATCTTTCCGGACAATACGGTTACTAATCAATAATTGTTGCTAAATTTATAACGCAAGTAATATAAAGTATATTTATTGACAATCAATTGTAATTTATTTTGAAATCATTAAATTTTATATATTGGTTCTTACAAATTTTCTTAAAGTTAAACGATTTTTTTATTTTAAACTCATAAATGTATGATTTATACTAAATGTATAAATAATAATTTTATATAGAAAATTTACTGAATATTCATTTAACCGCCTATAACATATGGAGACATAATAATGAAAAAATTATTAAATGCAAAAAGGGATTTTAAATTTACAATATAAAAATTTATTAAGTTATTTAACAAAATACTTACTTGTAATCAATTTATTACAAAGAATAATAACAAGAATTAAACTGAAATAATTTTCTAACTGAACCGAATCAAACCTGTGCTCAAATTCGACTAAATTTAAATTAAAAATTGTATACATCCTAATATTTTTCTAGAATCGCTCCTCTTTATCATTCGCTCGCGGAATTTAAATATTATATGATTATTCTTATGATGCAACGTGACATTTAAATTTTAATTATATAAGCAAGCATTTTATAATTCATTTGCCTACCATAAAAAATCTCTCACTGAATCCTGAAAGCCTTATATTCTAAATATTATTTAATTTATATTTATCAATGTAAGAAATATCCTAATAATAATCTAATACAAACTTTATATTTAATTTATTTTTTTAAATTAAATTTGTTATTTAATCTATATTATTTTTTTATTTGTTTCAATTTAAATCATTCAAGATCCATGCATGCATTTATTTATCTAAAAGGGCAAACCACGGTAACATTTTTCGAAATAGATTAATCTACTTTGTACTTATTGTTATCATATCAAGTTATTGCTTTTAATTAAATATATTTTTATATATTTTTTTAAATAGTATCACTTCGAATTAAGTACTTTTATACAACAGACTCAAATAAAATATATAATATAAAAAAAATATATTAAAAAATATATTTTACTTATATAAATATATTTAATATAAAATTGAGATGTAATACAATATTATATTTTAATTTTATTAATGTGTGACGGGAGGACTATTTGCCGGAAATACGACTCAGTGGAGTCAGGGTGCGGATCGGGGCTTGGTGAAGTGACGAGATATAATTTTGTATTAAAAAAAAAGGATTTAAGTTAAAAGAATTTAATAAAAAAAATATATTTAGTTATATACATCATATTTGATCTTTTTACATAAATTAAATATAAATATTCCGCTTGCGCATGTCTTATACTACGGTGAATTAACAAATTTCCGCGGTGTTCTTATATGAAAATTTTGATTGATAAAAAAAAGTAAGTTCCGCGGTAAAAATTCGATGTATAAAAAGTTCCTCGTTAAAAATTCGAAATACAAAAATTCTGCGGTAAAAATTCGATGTATAAAAAGTTTCTCGGTAAAAATTCGAAATACCGCCGGCGCCAGGGGGTGGTGCGATCTCCAGGGGCCCGCTCGGGCTGGGACTCAGTCGGCCGGCGGAGCCCCGCGCGACCGGTCGAAATTTTTCGCCCCTCTGCCGGACGGTCCAGCGAGCCTGGATATTTGTCCGTTTGGGGGCGTGATTTCGCCGATCCAGCGCCGGTGCTCCGTCAGTCCGACGGCAGCAGTCGTCCGAGTCGGACCTTTTCAACTTTAATCGTTCGAGGGGTGCCGACGGCGGCGAGCCCCCAGTGATCCTGGGGATACTCGACGTTGTCGCCCGTGATCATCCGCGGCGACAGGCCTCCAGTGAATCTGGGGCAACTCGTCGCTACGGACGACGCCAAAACGTCTTCGTCGCCGACGCCACGTCGTCCCCCAGTGATCCTGGGAGACCGTTGGGGAGTCGACGTCGATTCGCCTCGGCAGTCGTTGGCCGTCTTCCTCGGCAGTTATCCCCCAGCGATCCTGGAGTGGCTTTGGAAGGCGACGCGTCAGTCGACTACGACCCGGTGATCCGTGCGGGTGAATTTATGCAGCTCGACGGAGCAGCGGCCTCCGTCGAGCGCCGAGCGTGGATGGTGGTGGTGGTGCTCGATCGGTGCGCGTAGTATCCTCGTGGCTGCGCGAGTGATAGTTGGTAGGACGTTTGCCCGGGTGGGGCTGTGGAGCCGGTGTTGTACTGCGGCGAGTTTTCGGGGCACCGTAACACAGTTTCGGTGAGAAAAAATGGTATTTTCCTCACAATTGAATATTTAATTTAAATATTAATCTATACTGAATCTGATCTAAAATATTTATCTTTTTTTTTTCTATCATAAATAAATCAATAAAAATATGTCTCATATAAAGAAATAGTGATGATTTTATACATTTTTCCTAAGAGTCATAAAAGTTCTTGTGTAATAGCAATTGAACATAACTTCTTTATATTTTTATTTTATATATGTATTTCAAAAGCTTAATTTATATATACTTCTAAAACACATATATCATAAGTTTACGATAGAATACATTTTTAAAACCACAGACATTTTATTTATTAGAATTATCTAGTATCACCATTATCAGTCTATAAAATAAAATTATATTTTTCTGTATTTAAACATGTTAGTATTGTTCCCTATCAAACAATTCTCATGCATTTTATTTCAATTACGAAAATTGTTAAGTAATAATAAAATCATATTTTATTATTTTTATATATTAAATTATCGCGATGGGTATATAATTAGATCTCAATTATTAATCTGCGTTAATGTAACTTACACCAGGTTCTGTTCTGACCTAGCCAAAGCGGTAAAAGATCGTTATAAGTCTCTGTAATAAAATAAATGCAACGACGTTGCTTAAGGAGACAGAATATTATTTATTCTGATTAATAACAAAGGAAACAGAAAGTGTACGATTTAATGTGTAATATAAACGAGTATGTAGCCCGTGACTCTAAACGCGATCGCGTACGAAGTAACCAGTCGTATTGTAATGGTATGATCTTGATGTTAAGTAGGGCGAACCGCCTGATCGTAGGAGGATGCCGAGTTGCGCAAGGTGGCAACTCGACAGGGACTCGACTATCTCCGTATCCCCCAGCTCGGACAGTTGGACGCCGGGATACCAGGGTTCTTTTGGGATGGAGGTATGTTTGATTAAAGTAATGGTTTATCTGGTGGAAAAAGGTGATTTTATTGCGGAAACGAATAAGGTAAGTATGGTAGATGCAATAATATGAAATATTGATGTTTATTGTGTGATTCTAGGTGGTGGTAAAATTGCTAGAGTGGCAACTTCCTGTAAGCAGAATTTGGATGAATTAGAAAGGAGGAGAGGTAGTTGTGTGTGGTGTATTCCGGGTAGATGACGAGTAGGCGGAGGTGAAGAAGGTGCAGAAAACGGCAGACACCAGGCGAGGTGTGGGTGTTATCGCTGAAAACGGTCAACATCAGGTGGGGGCGGGGGTGTTACCGCTGAAAACGATGAACACCAAGTGCTGCTGAAAACAGCTCTTGTCAGAGTAGATGCCGTTCGGGAGGTTTCCCACTCGAAGAAGACACTTTTTGTTCTTCTTGCGGCTATAAAAGGCCGCAAGAAAAGCGGTGGCGCAACGGTTGCAGTGGTGTGCACAACATGCATGCGCGCTCGTTTGCGCTGTGTTGGAAAGTTTAGTTCAAGCTTCCAGTCACTAGGGGTTGCTGGCATCGCTTGGATTCAGTTTGGGATACGCGCACATCGAGTGCGGACGCGCGGTGACCTACCCTTGAGTCCCGGAGTGAGGTTAAGCAACATGCAGTTTGAAAATATTTTATTTTCACCAAATCGTTACACTTCTCCCCTGTTTAGTACGGTTAAATATTATTTTAAACACTTTTTTTTTTAATATTATTATTTAAGCTTATCTACTATTTATTTATTATTATTTATTATTTTCTTTATTATCTTAGAATATTATGAAATTTCTTGGTTTATATCATTAACCTCTTTAGGGTCGTAAGGTCGTAATATTCTCGTAATGTTAACCCGTTAAAGCTTCGGAATCGATATGCCCATATGTTTCTTTCGATTTTACTCATAATCTATGCTGGATGGAGAATTAAAAATCCACAAATTTTCCCTACAGGGTCCGCGGTGCTTTTCAGATGCTTAATAAGCAGCCTGTCAGCTGTCTTCACTATTGTTTTTCAACTGTTTCTCGCGTATTCATTTTCAGCTTCGATGCGGAATTTTTCACGAAATGATAAATTCAAAAGTTCTTATTACTCGCCTCTAAATTGATCCCTTCATCATCACTTTCCATACGGTTCGTCTTACTTTGTTAATGCATGTACTATTTTAATTCTTTCCAGGATTCGATTGTTAATTTGAACATTAATAATAATATTAAATACGTGACAATTACAAACAATACTTTTCAAAAAAATATTTGTGAGATTAATATAACATTAATGCAAATTTATAATTTGCATTTTCATTCGAAGTTTTTCCATTACTAGTTAATTAAATTTTTAATATTCAATTTAAATTTATAAAAAATGTTATTAAATATAAATATATACAACATTTTTCACAATTAAATTATTTAGCAAATAATTACTATATCATTATAAATTATTTATTTCTTAGCAATAAAATTGTATATCTATGCATTAATCTATCGATATAATTTAACACTTATAAAATTAACGTATTTGTTAAATTTCATAGCTCTAATTTTCTATAGCAAAACTATAAGATAAATGGAAGACAACAACTAGAAATCAAGCACTAGTATTCATGAGCATGGATTTAAATTATATTCGATTAAAATTATTGCACGCGAAAAAGCCATAGAAAAGTAGATTTTTTGCAAGTACATGAGGAGTAAATTTTTTCTATAGTCGTCTTTTGTATTTAGCTTATTAATTTAATTATCTTTGTATTTAAGGTCATAAGGCTAAAATTTTAAAGCTTATGCTATTTCCATGGTTGTCTTGAGAGCATATTCACATTTATTAAGGTGCTTTACATTATTTCAGTTGCTTACGCTTACACTATACTGTATTTATTCCTTTTCACGACTTTAACGTCCTATAATCTATTGCTACGTCAATGCTTTTCTTATTTATTAATCAACTTCTGTAAATAAATATTATAAGCATTTTTACAAGTAATATATTTTTATAAATTTCAGTATACTTATTTCTACATTTTATAATACGTATTAAAAGAAAATATTTATTAGATAAATACATAAAAGTCAGAATTAAAGGGATTTTAATAAATAGATTAAATACAATCATCCATTTTATTATGATTAGAAAACTGTGCAATGAAATGGGATTAAAATAATTCGACTGTGAGTTTAAATATTTTTTAAATGTACAAAATATTAGATTGAATTTACATAGATTCAATTGAAAGTAATATATAACCTATTATAATTAATCACTAGAAATAAAGAAATAAGTTAAAAGTAATTTTATTATTCTTAAAATTCATTTTTTTTTTTACATTTTTGCAATAATTTTTTTATTCATTATACATAATATATGACTTATAATATACGTATTCTTTGATAAAAAATTTAATTAAATATTTATATTTGTATGTTTTTAAAAAATGTTAAAAACTTGTTTCTTGAAACCTTAGTTTTAATATACCTTGTATAATAAACGAGCTTTGAGTAAATTTTAGTATATTAAAATATGTTTATAAAAATAGATATTTTCAATATAAAACTTCAATACACATTCTAGTATTATAATACGACGTGCGCAAATAAAATTTCCAAATGAGGGTATAAGAATTTTATGATCAAAAACTTTGAAAGATACTGTACTTTTAAAACGTTTGACTCTACAATACGATTTGGATGCTATTCATATTTATGTGTGGTATACAATTCATCTGCATAGAATAGGACTCAAATAGGAAGGAATTTAATATATTTTTATTGTTCAATTCTATGTAAGTATAAAATTTGTAGTCTTGTGTACTCATTTTTTAAACTTTTGATAAAGAAACCTATTCAAATTTTTCGATACCCATATTCAATTTTTTCTGTTAATCAACATTCTTTGAACTTGCTTCATATTATTTATTTCATTTTATTTTAGTACTACATCAATATATTTATATACATTTACTAAAAGGAAAATTTGTTTCAATTATACATATATATCTCATATATATCTATATATTTTATGTACTTGCATCATTTTTATATTATTTAAATAAAAAAATTTGAATATTATATATCAATAGTCAATAAAAAAACAATAACAATTATAATAATTAAGTTCAATATAAAGTTGTATATATATATATATATATGTGTGTGTGTTAAAAATATTATATTTAGTTATTTGTAATATTTGTATTATATAATAGGTATAATATATGATATATAGATACGTAATATTTTTGGTTTTTACAAAAGATGAAATATTAGTACAAAAAAATCGTCTAATAAGCTAAATTTATATAAAAAATTGTATATTTTTATAAAGATTTGTATAAAAATTAAATGAATGTTAAAATTTATTCTCTTATATACAGAATAATTGATAAATAATAGTATTACCAAATAAAAATTTAAAGTATTGATAAAATGAATTTCTTTAAAAAAACTTTGTAGGGAAATTCTGTTCTTATTATTTAATATAGTAATAATAAATCATATTATAAAATAAATTTTTATGATAGTAACTATAATAAGCCAAGATAAAAAAAATAATTAACTACGTATTGCAGTAAATTATTACATAAACTTTAGTTTTTATTACTACTTTTTGGTAAACACACTAAAAGAAATTAATCAGAAATTGCCGTATAATTAATATAAAGATTAATGAACGAATCACAATATTAAATGTTTATTAATTAAATTATAATACGTTAATATAGAAAGCGAAAGAAATGGAGTGTGACTATGAAATTACTAAATTTGACTCCACGGACTTTATGTATGGGATCATTATGAATGAGATATAACTAACAAAGAATATTAAAACTAATTTAGTAAAAATAAAGAAAAAAAAGAAGACCATTATTGCATTCTAAATTAATCTAATATTTTTCTATTTGAAATAAAATAAAAAAACATATTGTTTTAGAAAATTTTCAAAAAATTATGAAATTAAAATTATTTTCAACGACAAAATTTATTATATATTATTTAAAATTATATTGTATATTTTTTAAAAATTAAAATGAATAAATTGTTTGTGAAAGATATTATTACTTAATAAAATTCAAACATCTGTAATATTATGTTAACCAATTCCAGAAGGGTAATAGAAAGAATCATTTACAAATATCTAATCTTGAATGTAGTATAATATAAACTATTCATTCTAACAACATATCATAAATTATTACAAAAAATTATATTGTGCATGATATTATGTTATTGAATCATGTATATCAAGTATAGACATTTTTATTTTATTTTTATTTATTTACATAACTCCAGCCTTATGGCCCAGGAGTGGACTTTGTAATTATTTACATATTTTAAACTTCGTCGTATCTTTTAACATTTTCCATACACTTTTTATAGTTTCTAACACATTTAACTTGTTTTTTTGTTTGTTTCTTGTATTGTTCTTTCCTTTTTGGGTGTAGAGGTTACCTTTTCTTTCTATATAGTTCTTTTCTTTCTAAAATTTCTTGAAATATTTTTCTCAGCTGTGGGTGCACTTCTTTCCATTAAATTGTTTCAAAATTCCTCTCTATTTCATCTCATTACCCTTTTTCCTTATCTTTTCAATTATATTCTCAATACCCTTGCATTTGTATAATAAATGTTCCCAATCTTCTGTTTCTTGTTTGCATATTTCACATTTTTTGCCTTCTTCATCTAACCAATATCTATTTCCGACTGTGATGTTTCGGCATCTGACCATCGCAGTTATTCTCATGTTTTTGATCTTCTTACCTTTCTTGATATAATTGGGTAATTCTTCTATAACCATGTCTCTATATCTCTCATTATACTTTCCTTTGTCTATTTTTTGTCTTAGTTTGAGTTTATGTATATCCTCTTCTCTTTTCTTGATTTTATAATATTTATTCGTTCCATTCTTGTTCCTATAATCTATTTTTTTCTGCTAAGCCCAATCTTGTTTAGCTATTTTCTGTGTAGTCCGTATGTTTCCTTTCTTTCCATAATTGTTTCTTTTCCTCCAAGCATCTCTTCGTTAGTCTCCTTTCTTCTCGTTTATATATTTTCTCTTCGTGCGCTCTAATGCTCTATTCTTTTTTGAGATTAATTTCCTTTGTTTCTTCTTGTATTATATATCCTGGTGTGCAATATTATAAGCCCAGTGTACATCTGAGGTATCCTTTCTTTACCTTTTCCAATTCTTTAGAATTTCCCATGCCCCATACTTCGGCGCTGTATTCCAGGACCCCGCTCATCAGGTAGTCGAAGAGTCTTTTTCTTCTGTGGTAATCTCTAGGGCATCTTCTCTCTGGAGTACTCATGTTTTCTTAACGGCAATCATTTCTTTATTTCTCCTGTCTGCCAAGTGTTCTTTGTATTCACTGTTTCTTTTAAATACAAATCCTAAGTATCTAAATTTATCCATACTTTCGATCTTCTGTTCTTTCCACTTCTCTTTCTTTTCTTTACTTTTCCTTCCTTTTTTAAGATCATCATCTTTGTTTTTTCTATATTCATATCTATTTTTCTGTTTTCTAAGAATGTTTTCATTGTAACCATCATCATTTGCTTAGCCTCTCTGTTGTCGCTTAGGAGTACTACATCATCGGCGTATGTCAGTGACCAGATTCTCTCTGTTCCGACTTTCACCCCTCCTACCCTTTCTTTTTTCATTATCTTTTCTAGTTCTGCTATATAGATGTTAAATAATCTGAGGTTGCACCCTTGTCTCAGACCTCTCGTCCTCTAGAATTCCTTGGAGTATTTACCGTTGGCTAAGACTTTATATTTAGTCTCCTCATATATTTCTCTTATCCTTTCTATTATGTTCAGGTCTATCCTTTCGTCTTCCATAATGTGCCATAACCTATTTCTATCCACTAGGTCAAACGTAGCTTTGAAATCTATGCGTATAGTTTTCTCTTATCTCTGATAGCTCTCCTTATTAAGTGGTCTAACACATAATATATTGTCTGTTGTCGACCGTCCTCTAAATCCGGCTTGTACTTCTGAGATGGTTTTCCTTTCTTCTACTTCTTTATCTAATCTCTCTCTAATTATTCCAGCATATATTTTGTATGCTGTCGAGAGCATCGAGAGCCCTTTATAATTCCCAGCGTTACTGGGATCTCCTTTCTTGTATATAGGTATTATCACAGCCGTTCTCCATTCCTCCGGTATGTTCTCTCCATTCCATATTCTCTGTATTAATTCTATTAATCTGTGTTTTACCATCTCTCCTCCGTATATCCAGGCCTCATTTGGGATGTCGTCTATCCCTTTGGCCTTTTTCTTTTTTAGGCTGTTCCAAACCTTTCTCATTTCGTCTCCTTTAATCTCATTTTGCCCTATCTTGTTTATTTGTACCGTTTGCTGTAGACATTTCTTTCTTGTCCGCGCTGCCATTTAATAGCTTGGTGTAATGTTACTCCCAATCTTCTATCAATATTATGTCTTCCATCCTGTCTCTTTTTTCCTATCTTTATTGAGATATTTCCAGATATCCCCTTCATTTTTCAGTTTCTTTAATTTCTTGTGTTCTTTTTTATTACTCTCTATACTTTTCTTTTCATATACCTTCTTCCATTCTTTCCTTATCTCGATGTATCTTTCTTTCGTTGATGTTCCTTTTTTCCAATTATCAAGTTCTTCTTTTGTTTTTCTCTTTATAGTTCTACATTCCTTATCCCGCCATCTGTTTTGTTCTATCTTCTACGTTTTGACTCTAATCTCCTTTTTCTTGATCGCTTTTTTATTACCTCTTTCAGCTCTGACCAGCATATTTCTATATCTTTCCTTTCTTTAATTATTTATGTGTGATCTCCTGTCTTTGCTTGGTATTCCTTTATACCTTCCTCGTTCCATATCTCTATAGTTTTTTTGTTATTGTTTTCCTTTTCTTTTGGGTTCTCCTTTCTTTTTTTCCTGTCATAATCATCACAATCATAATGATCGTTAGGTGGTCTGACTCCACTCTTGTATCTATATTCAGCTCTTCTATGATCTCCCTTGTATTCTCATCAGCAGTGGCATAGTCTATAACTGAACTCCCTCTGAGTTCAATATATGTATATTGTCCTTTTCTGTCTGTTCCGATGGTTCCATTTAATATGGTCCAACCATTTTCTTCTATTCTTTTAACCATTGTCTTTCCTTTGCCGTCTATTTTCTTATCTTCGCTGTTTCTGTTCATTATTTCCGCGTCCTTCTTTTTCCATGAAGTTACCTAATTGTTCTATCCTGGTGTTTAGGTCTTCCATAATCAGCAGGTTTGTCTTGTTTCCATTTTCTATTATGTTCCATTTCTCTTCCAAGTTTCTTGTATTATACATGTTCCAGATCTCTAGTTCCGATTATTTTGTGTCTATTTTTAGTCTTGCCTTTAAGAGTTCTTCCTGATCCTTCGTGCCCATTTCTTCGATTTTTATGTCCCATATCTTGTTGATACCTCAAGTTTTTCCTTGCTATTTACACTTTATTTCTATCCTTGGAATTTTTGAATTTGGCAATTATCAATCTTCCACTCCACCATGCGTATTTTGTTTTTGTATCTGCTTTTAGACTTTCATCTATAAATTCATCTACCCATCTGTTTATCCCTTTCTTCTCCACCTCCTTTCTTGCTATTCCCTTTATCACCAGATTTGTTTCCCTCTATTTTTTTCTTTATCGTGTACTATTTTCTTTACCTCGAGCACATCTATCTCGGTTAGAGATGCACTTTCTATGCTAGCTGGACTGCAGTTTCTGGATCTACTGTTGCATGAAATGTTGGAGAGACTGTTGTTTCTACTGTTGAATTTTCTGCTTCCTATCTCTGATTCGCTTACTGCCCTCTCATTTTCGAGCCAGCAAACCTTTATCTCTATCTGTATTCTCCATCGGCTTCTTTTTGTCTCTCTTTTTCTGCCCTAGCCTGCTTTCCTTCCATTTCTTTAATTTTTTTGTTTAATTTATCTACCTCTCTTTCTAATTTTTCTATTCTCCTATCTTTCATTTCCATTTCTTGTATTCTTTTAATCAGTCTTCTTATCTTTCTTTCTACCCTACCCATACGCATCTCTCTATTTTCTTTAGTTTCCTCTCTTACTTTTTCTTTCAAATTTTCTATCATTTCAATTTCTTTCTCTTTTTCTTTTCCTATCATTTCCCTTTCTTCTGCTTCTGTCTCCTTATCTCCAAAAGTTTTTTTTTTTTTTTCTTAAGGTCAAGTGTCGATTATGTTGATTTCCTGGCTCCCCGGCCTCTTTCACCTGATCCAGCGATTGTTCCACCCCTCTCCGCCTTGATGGTTATCGGCGAAGTTGTTGCGTCCAGCCGATGAGTGGCCCTGCCCGTCTGTGTGGGACCGTCGTCTTGCATTGACATGCTCTATGATGTTGTTGCGCGAAAGCTTCAGGGATTCCACGAACTGGCACTTAACCTTATCACTTTTTTAACTTTATTTTCTTTTTTTTTCTTGTCTTTCACTGCACTTCAACGTTATTACACTTTGTTTTTTAATAATTTGCACAGCTATCCTCTTTCGATTATCCTTTCTTTGAGTTCTTTCTTATTTTTCTGAATTTCTGCTGTTCTCAAATTTTCGACAGAAAATTAAATTAATAAACTTCAAACACTTTGCTCTGCTTAAACTAACTGATGACATCAGGATGATTAGAGGACGGTCACCCTTCTCTTACTATTTGACTTCAGCAAGGCATTTGACATGATTGATCATGCTAAGCTACTACGGAAGCTTCCATCCTTCTACCTATCCAGGGGGATCATTAGATGGATCAAATCATATGTTACTGCTAGGGATTAGACTGTTATTGGTGTAAATGTCAAATTATCTTTTTTTATAGATCTCAAATATGGCATTTCGTAGTCCTTAGACCACTGTTATTATTCATCTACATCGATAACATCAACATATGCCTTGACATACAAATATCGCACGGGATATATGCTGAAGATCTTCAGATATACTGTCAGCATCCTCTTAAGGAGCTACATGGATTTTCTGTCGTGATAACAAAAAATGCTGATATATATAGTTTGGACTACAAAAAACCACCTTCACATGAATATAAATAAGACTAAAACTATTGTCATCGATTCCTCTTATATAATCAATAATTTGAGAAATAAATGCTGACCTCTATATGACAGTTAAAAATTCAAGGGCTTACTTTGAGTCATCTTTGCTATATCTTGTATCGTGCTAGATTCTAAACTAACTTGGAGAGAGCAAGTCTCTCAAGTGAGTAAGAAATGACATTCCTTGATGTACAAATTATATTTTTTCACGAAAAGCACTGATCTCATACAAACATCTTATTCAAACGGTATTATTTACCAATATTGATTACAGTTTACTGATCTACTGTGACATCAAGGACGAACTTAATACTAAATTGCAACGCTTAATCAATATCCGAATCCATTACATCTATGATGTGAGAAGGGACGAGTATATCTCTCTTTACAGGTAAGAGCTACAGTAGCTCTCGACTGTAGAACGTAGATAATATTTTGTAATCTATCTCGCCTGGAAAATTTTAAATTTTAATACAACTGCCTACTTTCTAGTACACTTCGACTTTACAGTAACTTTTCGCCCTATAAAGAGAGACCTGACACCTCTAGATATCCCTTCATTCTCAACACAGGTATCGAGAAAAGCATTTCACATCAGTACTGCCTACCTCTAAAACTCCCTCCCGTCTAACATAAGAAAAACCAACGATTTTCAGGCCTTCAGGGTGAGATTACGTAGTCGACTACTTAGTCTCAAGATAGATGCACATATTCCAATGTAAACGGCCTTTTCGTGCTGTATCATACTGCTAACTCCTCCTCTTATTCCGATTTATTGGAAAAATAAGGTCCACTGAACGAACAAACCGTTTCCTTGATATACATTGGCGAGATATCGTAAGGTGGAATGCAATAAAATTTTGACAAATATAGCTGATCACAGAATAGAAAGCAAATAGGAAAAAATGAGAAAAATCGAGAAAAGTTTTAAAAAGAGAAGCAAAACGAGAATTTTCATTTTTTTTAATTATTTTTTTTTTTTAATTGCATTGATAACTTTTTAGAACTAAGGTATATTATACATAAAAGTACTTATCTACAATTCATATATCTGAAGGTAAGAAAAATGGAACATCTTACATAAGTATCAAGTAGACGTTAAACAATAGAATTAAATATTCTAATAATTTTTAATCACCAACTAAAACTATTCAATATATCGCAAAGGTAATTACAGATAAATCCGCTCTGATTATTAGACTATAATTCAAAATCATGAAATACCAAATTTTTTAAATTGGCTAAATGATACGTAAATATTAGTGTAGAACAGGAATCAAATAAGAACAAAGCATAAATGGTTCACCACAAAGTATCGAGTTATTTTTTTCATTTTGCGACTATTGATCGTAAAAATTTAGGAGGGGTCTTAAAATATTGACAAACTCTTTCCTCATTTGTCTCTTTTTTTTTGTTTTTTCAATAATAAGATGCGGCAGGATGCAGGATACTACACGGAGCAATGGAGCGAATAGCGTTACGCGATAAAGTTTTGTTTTCAATTAATAAAAAACAGTGTGGAAACGTATAAAATGTTGCATGAAGCGTATAGACATAATTGCATATCAAAATCGCAAAGTGGAAAATGGTACAGAGCTTTTAAAAAGGGCCGAGAAAGAATCATCGACGAGCCTCGATCTGGGCGCCCAAAAACTTTCGAATAGCTAAGAACACCCGGCACATGTTAGAAATTTTAGATTCAAATCGTCGATTAACACATAAAGCAATTCAGGAAAAACTGAACTTAACGCGATCTACAGTGTACAATATAGTGCAAAAATGATTATAAATATGAAAAATTTTTGAAAAACATCAAAGCTGAAAAGTTTGAAGATGCATTTGAAATTTAGAAAACATGCCTTCAAAAATGTATTGATGCAGGAGGAAATTATTTTGAAGTATTTAAAATTTTTATTTCACACTGTTTATAAGTCCACCAATAAATCATCTTTCAAAAAAAAAAATAAGAATTTCTTTTTTTTTTTAATCTTTGAACAAAAGATTCTCGCGTAGTGGTTTCCCACTAATCGCTTTAACGTGCGGTGTCAAAAATTTGAATAACACCCTTCGCACGAAGTAAAATCCTGCCGTATCTAATTATCGAAAAAACAAAAAAAAGGGACAAATGACGAAAGAGTTAAAATAAATTTAAAATTCTTAAAATGTCAACATTTTAAGAACCGTCCCAAATTTCTACGACCAATAGTCGCAAAATGAAAAAAAAACTCGATACTTCGTGGATGAACCATGTATGCTTATTCATAAAATTAAAGTACATATATACGTACTTGTAAAACTAATATATCTTCAACAAATAGTTACATTGGTTATTATGTATGATTTTGATATAGAAATATCTAAGGCGTATTATTAGTAAATGCAGTGTTTGTATTATGTTTACGAGAAAAAAAGGAATTTTATAGGATCAATTAACTAAGTTTTTCATTATTAGGACTTATACAATTATTTTATATAGTTAAGTATATTGTGAACTTTTTATTAATTTTTCTCCTATTTTATATTTATTTATCTATATTATTGTCTTAATTTTATATTATCTGCTCAATATCTCATTAAATTTAGTTTAATGTGCAGATTATAATTAAAATTATTAATTTTTAAAATCATTAACATTGGTCGAGCATGGGTGACGATATATATTGAGTTAGTGTACTATGGAGAAAACCATCTCCAAAGACCATGCATGTGTTAATTACGCATAACTGTACGATTTTTCAGACATTTATTTACCTTCATCCTTTAGCAATAAAATGCATTATTAAATTAAAAGTAGTGTAATGTGTATATATATATTGCAAAATCCAATATATGGCGCAAGAACATAACGTCAATTCGAATTCTTTGTACTTAATTTATCAACAGTTTGCTGTCTTCTTTTTCTTCTTTTTTTTTCGTACACCGTTTTGTTCTTTTCCTTTTAGTCATTTTCTGACAATTATATTATAATTTAAATACAGAAAACCACTATAATATGATATTTTTCTCTATGTAAAGGAGCCTTTAATCTTCACAATGACTTTTCTAAAAACAACTTTTGTGTAATAACACCGAGTTACGAACTCTTATAATCTTTATCCCTACATTTGCCTCTACATTATATATACAGACATATATAATTTAACTTCACAATTAAATAAAAAATTATTTATTTATAATTAATTTTTATCTTTAAACAAAATTTCAATAAAATGAACGTATAATTAATTCTAGTTAATTGTTCATTTTAGAAATTTTCCAAATATTCTATTTCATTATAAATTTTAAGTATCAAATTAATTCTTTTATTTGAATATTATTATATTTAAATATATATTTCAATTAAAAATTGTCAAATTCAATATACAGGTATAATAAATGAATATATAATTTTTATAATAACTCTAATCTATATTACTTAATACTTCTTTATACATTTTTCGTTATCCATTTAATAAAATCTTATCTATTAATAATAACTAAAATATATTAGTTACGTAAACCACATCTATAAGGAGAAAAAAAGTTAGAACCTGACGATTTAGTTTAATATTTAAGTAGTAAAACAAAGTATATTCATTACAATAATATATGTACTTAGATTTTATAAAACTAGTAAAACTATTATTTAAATCTAGATAATAAATCTCTCATTGATCTTTTTTGAATGCTCTATACATAAAAAAATATTAAAAAAAAAGAAAGAAACCGAAAGCAATGTATAAAAATTTGTCATAACAATATGTTTAGAAAAAAAATTAAATATGTAAATAAATAGATACAAAAATACTATTAATTCTAAATGAAATTAGGGTAAAAGAGTAGAAGGATGAAAAAATGAAAGTAAATTTTAATAATATAAAAAACCAAGTAAAAAATTGTAGAAATTAATTTAAGATATAATTATTAATATATATTTTAAAACTCATATACTTTGATTAGCTCATTTCTCATTCATATTATTATTTATTTTTTTTATTTAAACATTTGAAGATGATTAAATCTTCTTAATCGTTTATTTTCTGATCCAACGATCTCATTAAAATTAAAATTACAGCTGCGCATATAGTACACATACTGTATTTTTTCTAAATTATTCTCTTTAGAATAGTAAAAAAATTTCATTTAAACAATCCTTTTTAGGTTTAAGGTAGAAGAAAGACAAAAACGAAAAAGAAATAAATAATAAGAAAAATAAAAGATTAAAAAAAAGTGAAAAAATATATTAAAAGAAAAGACAATGTGTAAAAGAGAAAAAAAACTAATACAACAAAAAATAAAGAAAAAAATTAATAAAAAGAGAAATGTAATAAAGAAAGAAAAGAACTATAAATATAAAAAGCAAATAAAAAGAAACAAATGAAACATAAAAACAAAAAAATAACTTAAAGAAAGATAGAAATATATAAAGTTTAAAAGACCGTGTAAAGAATAGAAGAGAATAATTAGGGAAACAATAACCATTTCTGTAGATTTCCTAGACAGATAATCGCACCAATTTGAAATTCGCAGAACTTCGAAAATTTTTTCAGATATTTATTACCCTCATGTATAATATTTTTAATATGGTATTCAATATATAAAATTTTAATTTGTAAAATTACAATCTTTATTTATCATTAATTTATAATCCATATTTCCATAAAGTATTCATCTTATTTAAATCTATTTTATTTATTTAAATCTAAACTTATTTAAATTCATAAGTAAATTTGTGTTCATTTGTACAATACGCCGATTTTTTTTGTCAATGTATATAAATAAATCATTTTAATATTTGTAAAGCATAAATTTAGGTAAATTCCAAAAGTTTCATATATATTTTTACAAAGAAATTATACTTATTCAATTTTCATTTTTAATTTAACCATATTTGCGAATATACGATCTTCTAATGTCTAAAGGGAATAATTAACTGAATTATTCAATAAGTTTTAGTTTATTTTATTTTAATTATAAAATGATATGTATACATAGTCAGACACAAATACACACACATACATATAAATGTATAAATTTATAATTGGCTTTATAATGCTTAACTAATAATTTTATTTTTAAATATGATTTAATGATTCTGTCTTAGAAAAACATGATCATAGAATAATAAAATTATATTTCAATTTTTTAAATTATAAATTTTGTAGGTATATGTTTTTTATTCAATAAAATTCGATAGAATTATATACATAAATATTTTGCAACTGATAAAATTATTAAAATTTTTTTTTTTAAATTAATTAAAAAATTTTTAATCAATTTTTAAAATTAATATTCAATAAAAGAATTATTATATAAACCAATTTTTAAAATTTTTTTAAATTAAATATATATAATGTTAATAACTGTGTAAAATCACAAAGTAAATTGTATGTATTCAACCCAAACTGATAATAATATTTAATTCCTTACTCATATATTTATCGGCATGTACTAAACATATAAATAAAAAAGTAGAAATGCATATTATTAAAAAAATATTAACATAATATAGTACTTATATAGGTAATATTCTTATTTATGAAATTATGTTTAACAAAAAAAATATGAAATTTAAGATAATATTGTTTTTAATTTTGTTATAACTAAAATGTATTTTTGAATAAACACGATTTATTAAAAAAAAATAATTAATATTTCTGCATATTTCAACTATTCGCTGAAACAAGACTAAATACATCTTATTGCATTTAAAATAAAAACTTGTATTTATCTCAATTCTTATTTATTATCTTTTCACAACGTGTATTTAGAACTTAAATATCTACAGTTTTCATAAATATATGAGCTGAATTTTATTTCAATCATAACAAAGATAAACTTTTGTTTTTTAAACGATTGAAGAGAAAAGATTATAATGCAACGAAGAGACATTGAATTATATTATAAATGATGCCTTATTTCCATAATTTTTAAATAAATTTTTTTGAATTATAATTATTGATTACTGATTATGAAGAAGCAATTGATATGATTTGATAATTATATAATTTAATAAATTAATTATTATATTTTGCGAAAAAATAAAATTTAAGAATAATTTATGAAGAATTAAAATTCAATTGAGTAAATGAAAAAACAAAAAATTTATAAATAATTATTGTATTTTTATCTTAGTAAAACTTAAATCTAATTGGTTTATGTTCTTTTCAAGTCTTTGTTAAAAATTAATTAAAACAAAAAAAATTAATATTCGCATAGTTATGATGGTATAAGTGTTATATATATAAATTATATATTTAGCATATAATATAGAATAATAAATAATCAATATATTTTCTTGAATAATTTTTCTCGTTTAACAGTTAACTTACTCTAGATATTGTTCAATATAAATTTTTACACGTGATTTTATCCTTAAAGACTATTTTAACGTTTAAAATTCTACAGCATTTTATGGAGCTGCAAAAAAATTTTTACCGCATAGAGTTTTTCTAACTGATAAACATCTGTTACGGCAGCAGCCGAACGAGCATTTTATTATTAATTTTTAATCAAAGAAAAACGAATTTAGAATAAAACAATAATAATAATAAAGTATATGAATAAATAATATATACATATCAAAACATAAAATGAAAAATTTACAAAAAATTTATTATTATAAGAATTATTATTAAATATTAAACAAATAAGTACTCTTAAAATTTAAGGAGAGAAAAATATTATTTTCTCTCTCTTTCCCACCAATACAAACTTTTTAAAGAAATGAAAATAGTGTCACCAGCACAAGTCAAAAATTGACCTGTGCACGGATATGCTTAAACCCTATGTACAAAAAACAAAACAAAAAGGCACAAGGCAAATGCAAGGTTAGAAAGAGATAGAGAATTTACTACAGAAACATTCCAATATGCCACAAACAAAGAATTGTAACCGAAAACAAAGAAACTCTAATAAAATAATTATTAAGCCCTTAACCAACCTGTTAAAAATATATCTGTCAATTGCACACCATTTGCAATGGTCAAATAATATAACATTAACTTAAACACACTAATAAACATGAATATAGAATTTTACACTTTAAATACAATAAAAATAAAGAAATTATATTTAAAAAATGATATTTTTAACAAAACTTAAGAAAATATAGTTAAGAATAAATATAATAATCCATGCGAATACTTATAAAATTATAATATTAAGTATAATAATAAGAAATAGAAAATTTAAAAAAAAGAAAATAATATTATCTCCTGTATCTCTCACACTAATTGAGAAAATTTTGAGAGTCTGAAAAGTGCCAAGTTGAAAAGTCACAAGTTGACCAGAAGAAAGGTACCAAGTAAAACTATGTAAAAAAAAAAACTATAAGTAAACTAAACAAGAGAAATTCCTTAGCACCAAGTAATACAAAAGAAATAGATACAAACAAAGAAAAGGCTAATAAATAAACTACTTACAACTCATCAAACCCTTTCATGATGTACCACAAACAATTATTCAAATTTTCACCAAATAAAAAGGTGCGAATAAATTTCAAAACACATATAAATCACACTTTTAACATAAATACACTAATAATTATTATATAAATTAATTTAACTTATTCAATAAATGTTAAAAATACAAACACCAATAACTAATTGAAAGAATTTGAATATTTTATATAAAAACTGACACAAAACTGGCACTCGACAAATTTCTTTGTCAATAAATTTATAACAAATCCTTAATAAATACAATAATGACAAAACTAAAATTGTAAACTATCAGGCATCAACAATTTTAACTATTATATCAATTAAAATTTAACATTAATATTCAAATTATTATAAATAAATGTATTTTATTAATTAACTCACTAAAAATTAAGATATTTTGATACGACAAATGTTATCATTGTAAACAAAGTTATGGGCAAGATAACTATTTAAATGAAAATTTGATTAATTAATTAACTCTTGTTTTATTAAAGAAAATAGGAAAAACCATTGTGAGTTTTCCTAGAAAAGCTATTAAAATTCCTATCTTGCCCATACACTCTGTACTATTGAAAATGCATATAAGGGGATGAAAATGCTTGCATCGTTGCAGTTGTTTTTTGAAAATTTTTGAAGCCACTACTCTCCAGGGCCCCTGCCACCCTGTCAAGCATTTTCTCCCTGAAGAAGTCGCCTGTTCTTACACAAACAAATTATAAAGTAAGTCACAAATACACACATTATTATTTTCTTAACAAGCGTTTATTCCTTATTATTCTCCTTTCCACTCTTAATAATCAAACCTCTAAGCTAATTTACAAGGGAATAGTTAAAGGGTTATAAAAATCAAATCTGAGTTTCTTGAAGTCTCTTGTTTAAATTATTTTGTAACCAATTTGACCGGATTGCTCCTCCATCCTAGAAGCTAGTGCACTCAAGTGTAGGCTTAAAAGGGAGGAAAAACATATATTTTCCGCACTGTTCTTTTTTTTTAAATTATTTTTTTTTTATTTAAATTTCGTTTCGGACGTAACACATCTTTCGTGCGAAGCGAAATCATGTTACTTCATATCGAAAAAAAGGACAAGTAGAAAAAATTCCTCCCTACATTGTAAGACTTCTCCCAAATCACTATAACTAATAGTGACTTAAAAAAAAACTCGATACTATATGGGCAGACCATGTATGTAAAAGAATAATCTCTAGTCTAAATATAAACCACAAGTTATTTTATATCACATGAATTTCAGATATTTGAAGTATTAGTTACTATTTAGTTAAATTTTAACCAATTTATTTTACTAAGGTAATATCAGTATAAACTTTTACATAAACAATTTCTTTATTTTACTAAATTATTGAATAATATTATTTAGTTATGAATGTAAAAAGATACATATTAAAAATTTCTAAAATACATTATGTAAATAAGTTTACATGTTCATTTTGAAAAATCTTAATTCACTTTTAAAAATAAATTTGATTTTGTAGAATGAAAATGTTTTCAAATCTAAAACAAATGTTATGAATTTTATCAATGAATGTTTAAAAATAATAAAATATTTAATCTATAATTCAACTTTTTGCAACTTAAATTCCTGAATTAAAAAAAGCCGCTACTTTTGGAAAATATTTTTAGAAAATAAAAAATGAGATGGTTCAACTATAATAATTAAAAGGCGCGTATAATATAGACTTTTATGAGCATTCCAACACAGATAAAATTGTAGTTATATACATGATATCAGATCTGGAGCAGTGTGGAACTCGTTACTCCATAAGCTCAGCTACTATGTGTGACCTCTCTCTCTCTCTCTCCTTCATTTCTTTACACAATAATTCATAATACTGATGGGACAGATACTTCGTTACATTAATTACAAGTTGAATTAGAGATTTATACGGAAACCTGTCGTGAGGCTTCGTCACCTTGTAAGTTTATCTAAATCAAGAAATGCTCACCTACACTTTTTTTCTAAAATTTTTCTTGCATGTGTAAGTATGTGATAATATGAGATGTTTTGAAATTTTTCCTTTATCACATTCACAGAAAATGGTGTTTATCTATTAATGTTTTTCACAATTATTTATTTATATTTTGTATAGATATTTAGTTTATTTTTCATAATATGCTTTATTATTTAGTCCTGAGTATAGTTTAAATAAATAAAAATTTAAGTAAAAATACTAAATTTCAAGTTAAAATTGATTTATTTATATTTCATAACTTTTAATATCCAGTACTAGAAATATTATAAATATTGAATAAAAAAATATCAATAATGAACAACATAAATGATAAAAACTGGAGTAAGAAAAATTAAAGTAATTACGTTGCATTTTTTTGTAATAATTTTTTTTTTATATTGGTGAAAAAATATAAAATCAAGTGCTATAAAAAACTTCACACCAAAGATGAAATAAAAAGCTTTTACTCCTTGAACATCAAATTTCGTTACTTCTTTTTCGCTCTCTTGAAATCGATCTTTATTTTTTTTATTATCTATCCGTCCTCAGTATAAATACTTTAAATACTTAATAGTATATAAGTAGATAAAATCACTTTTATAAATAAATGAAAGTATCTTACCGTGAGTTTTTTATTTCTGTAATTTCTGTAGAATACCATATTATTGAAATGCGCTTTCCATATTAAATATTTGTATAAAAGTTTAAAATTTGAGAATGTATTGATAAATAAAAGTATGTAAATGGCATTACATAAAATGTATATACACGAAGTATGTAATTTATTAAATAAATATATTTTATAATTTAATTAATATACAAATTACTGAAGAGATTATATTTATGTTATTGCTTTTATCGTCTTTTTCTATCAAAACCGAATTCGTTGAATGAATATTATTTTAATAAAAAGAATTTTCTACAGTGCTTAGATTAAAATTACGCATGCGTGTAAATACAATTTGTATGATAGTTTTAAAAGCTTTCATTACATAATAAGTAAATTAAAAATACAATATACATTTAATTTAAAAATTAGTTATACTATAAAATTTACGTACATGATAATATTATTTAATTATTTAGAAGTATCGCCTAATAATTACGCGATTGTAATTTAATAAAATACAGTCACTAATGTAATAATATCCCGTTTAATACACAGAATAAGAAAGTAGTTTTTAGTTTAATCATAAATGAATAATAACAATAACAACAACATTATATATATTATTACTAAAAAATTAAACAAGACGCAATGTACTTTATCACACAAGCCATAATTTTTCAAAAAGATAAAAAAATCATTAGAATAATTAGGATCACACAGCATTGTTTTTTTGTTACAATAAATAATCATATTTTGTCATATTTTGTAGAAACATGAACGTATCAGCAAATGAATTATATACATTATAATCCAGAGGATCACACAATAAGAAGCTATCATGCAGCGCAAAACTAAAATAAGAAACATAGTTACATACGCTTTGAAACGTGCATTCATCCGTTAAATAATATTCATTTAGGCAAAAATTATAATCTCATACATAGATAAAATCAGAAAGTTTACGGTGTTCTTGACCCGTCTTTGCTGCCGTAAGTCACATCAGTTCAACTTGATTTTACGCTATCCTCTGCAGTATCTCATGGGTTCTAGTGTAGTTTCTATTTTGTTTCCTGCTAGCTCAAGAGCTACGCCATGACGAATGAGTTATAACTCTGTCGAAATTGACGCACTTTATGTTACTTGAAAATAAGGTGACCGCCTCATTACTCTCATATATATTTATCCCTTTATACTTTATGACATCTTCATTGCATGCAATTAATCCAATATTTTTAAAATATTCATGAACTAAAATACTCTTCTTAGTTGTTAAATCTGTATCATTATTGAATCTTGGTCTCACTGTATTTATATTTTTACATTATTTATAATTTTACAGATTTAAATTATTTGAAAACAACACATTATTATCAGTCAAAAATCTACATTCCTCTGTACCTATTTCCATTATAAGCGTGTTTATTACATTTCATTTTTACAATAACTATCATTACATGGTTCAGGCGCCACATTTCCGAGTTATGAACTGAAAACGGAAGCCTCCTGCAATTATACTTATTTTTTATAATTGTTATTTTAATAAAATTCAATTTAGAAAAGAGAAGTAGGTGAGATTGTTAAAACCATAAGTTTTTGATTTTGAATTTCTATCCTTTCAATTTAGGTCTTAATGTTGGTTTTTACCTCAATCTAAAATTTTCGTATCCATATAGAAATTTCCAATTTCTTTATTGATTAATAGTGGGTACACTTTATTTTGTCCGATCAAAAAAATTTCCTATGACTTGTGGATGAAAAGCTATTGTATGCTAATTATGGAGAATTTAAAATTAAATTTTTATTTCACTTTTAAGCTGTTAACTAAATCTTTCTCTAAATTTTCATATTATTAGCCTTGCATTTAAAGAAATAGTCATGTATTATCCTATATTGGTTTGCTATTACCTAGAAGGACCACCATAAAAAAAAGAAAAAGAATATAAATCAAAAACAAACTAAAGAGACGCCTAAAATTCTAGATTGCAATTCTCGGCTGAACTACTTTTATTTAGGTAAATTGCCCTTCATTTAAGCGTCCACGTATTTTTTATTGCAAGAATTTGCACTATCTTGAATATATAGTTTAATATTTTCGCAAATGCACTTAGGTATGGACCGCATAATACTTAGCTATTATTAGACTTCGTTTCGACTCTTAATATTTTTTTCTACATATAAGATTTACATAAAAAATGTTTATTTTTTCCAGAATATTATATAATTAATGAAGGGTAGAGAAAATTAATGAGTTTGCACATGTACCAATTTTTTTAAATGTATCTTTTAATTTAATTTCTATATTATAACTTATATACATAAATAAATTTTTATAATGATTCATACTAATTCATAATTAATTACAGATGTATATTTTTAACAGAATCATATTAATTTATAATTCAACGCTTTTTCTTTTCCTCGGTGCTTAGAGGATAAGAGAGAGTGATTGTGCTTACAAGAGAATCGGCACAGCGGATTCCGATTTTATTGCGGTTCAATTTGTACGGGAGGAGCTGTGTCCTTTCGTACAACGAGGCGTCACTCTTCTTCGGAATTTTGCATGCAATAGCTCGATTATTCTTGTATTTCGCTTGCTTGCGCCAATTATCTTAAGTGTTATTGTATTTCTTTTGATTCGCCAAACTTCTTGCTGCTATTTTCATGCTTGCACACGTGCGTGTGCGTGCATGTGTGTGATTTCATTGCACTGAATATGTAGCAGGACGAGTGTAAGGCTCATGCTCTACCAAGGACCTATGCTTTAGAGGGGCGTCGGTCCAAGTGGCATATTACGAAATGGAGGACGCTTGTCTAGAAAGGCAATTGTGTGCACCTCCTCCACTCTTACGAAATATAAATAAGATATCTTTGGCTTTTTTCTTCTCACGAGAAAGAAGTTTTTTTTATGTCTTGTACATTGCAGATCCAATAAACTGATATTTTGTAAGACTTAATTCTTGTATATTTTATTTATTAAAACATCTAGCTTGTCGCTCCCTCATTCCTTTTTCTTTCTTCATTTAATATACATGGTCTGTCCACTAAGTATTAAGTTTTTTTTTACATTTGGCAAATATTGGTCGCAGCAATCGAGGATGAGTCTTAAAATGTAGAAAAAATCTTTTTCCATTTGTCCCTTTTTTTTGCCATTTCCATAATTAGATCTGTAAATAATTAACTTCGCGAAAGGGTGTTTTTCGATTTTTGGATACGGCGCACTGGAGTGATTAGTGGAAAAGCTCTAGATGAGAATATTTCGTTTAAAGATTATAAAAAAATAGAAAACAGTTACTTTTTTTGAAATATAGGATTTATTGGTATACTTATAAACAGTTTGACACAAAAATTTAAAACTCTTCAAAATAATTTCCTTCTGCATCAACACATTTTTGAAGGCGTGTTTTCGAAATTTCAAATGCATCTTCAAACTTTTCAGCTTTGATGTTTTTTAAAAATGTTCACATTTATAATCTTTTTTGCACTATATTGTACACTGTAGATCGCATTAAGTTCAGTTTTTCCAGAATTGTTTTATCTGTTAATCGACGATTTGAATCTAAAATTTCTAACACGTGCCGAGTGTTCTTAGCGATTCAAGAGCTTTTTGGGCACCCAGATCGAAACTCATCAATTATCTTTTCCCGGTTATCTTTAAAACCATTTTTCACATTGTAATTTTGATATATAATTATGTTTATAAGCTTGCGGTAACATTTTAAATATTTCCGCACTCTATATTTTAAGTTACACACAAAGTTTTATCGCTTCAAATTATCGAAAAAAACAAAAAAAAAGACAAATGGAAAAAGCTTCTTTCTACATTTTAAGACCCCTCCAAAATTACTATAACTAATAGTCGTAAAATGAAAAAAAACTCGATACTTCGTGGACAAACCATGTATTTAATTATCATTAAACAGAGCATTTAGTTAGTATGGATTAATTTGTTTTAATTATTGTACATATTCATTTTTTATTATCATTATTATCATTATTTTTTATCAATATATATTAAGTTAAATTTATAAACATTTTTAAAAGATAAGGATTTTATATAAATATCTAAATATTAAAAATTATCAACACTTGTAATTTTCCACATCATATTACTTTAAAATATAAACAACATTAATGTAATTTGAATATATTATTTATTTAAAATAAAGCAGTCGTACAAATAACCTATCTAAACATTATTAGAATTTAATATATATCTCATCATCATTTCTATGGTTAAAGTACTATGTCAGTTCAAAATAGGATAGATAGATTCAACGGATTATTTAGAAAAAGAGAACAATCATTTAAATCCTGACAATATAATAATTCATAATTAAGAACAATCATTCAAATTTGTCCTTCCTTATAGCCTTATTTTACAACTTTCTATTATACTTCACAGTTAAACCTTTAGAAGCATGTGAAAAGTTATGTGAAAAGATGAGCCTATCTTACAAGTTTGTGAGCAGTAAGGGTTGTAAATATGTGTTGATGGAGTCAAAGGTGCTGTAAAAGTTTCAAACTTTGCAATTATACTCTTAAAATATATCTTTCATGGATTTCAGTTTTTTTTAAGTTAACATTTATTTTATTTTATATCAATTTCTACATCCATAAATAGAAATTAGTTCTAGAAATTAGTTATATTTTAATAATCTTAATGCCAACCTTATATTGAAAAATGTGAATACTTTTATTTTGAATAAATATCATTTAAATATGAAATAGTGATAGTGAGATAAAAAGTTGTATTTCTGTAAGTTTCAATTAATATTATTTTTGGTTTGATTATTTTAAAATTTATTAGTTTAAAAAAATATTTAGATATACGTCAATTATAATATTTTGCTTAAAAATTTTTTTAACATTTTTTATTTTTTCAAATATTTACTTATTCTAAGATTTGAAATTTATTAAAAAATTTAATATTTACTTATAAAAGGATTTATAATATTTATTCGAATTTTGAGTATTTTGAATTTTGAAAGAAATTTTAATATTAAACACTTAATTAAACACTTTAATTAATTTTTAATCATATTAATCCTACTATTATGATTATAAGCTGTATTATAACTGAAAAATTTTCACACAAAAATAAAATTATTGACATTATCTAATGAACTTTTCAATTAAGATTAACACAAATTGAATGTGTAATATAATTCTGAAATTATAATTTAATTTAATCTTATCTTAAGTAGTATTAATTTTTATTTTTCAAATAATACTTGTGCGGGTACATTTTTATTTTATTTTCTGTAATATAAAATTTTTATAAATTAAAAAACTAATTTACACTAGAAAATTAAAATATTAAAATTAATCAAATAAAAATTAACATTGTTTAATTGATACTATTTAAAATTTATTCTATTTTTTATGTTTTTTTTTACTATGTAACATTGCTTAAGCATTTATATAATTATTTTATTATATTTTAATCTTTTAAATATTTTTTAAAATAAAAAATTTAATAATAATACAGAGTTTTTAATTACATAAATAGCATTTCAAATATCTGATTACTATGAATATTAAATATTATAAAGTTAGAAAAAATAAATGGTTAAATTTATTGAAGTTTTCAATTCCATACTTTGTTCAACTTATATTCTCTTAATATTTATTTTTTAAAAATTTTTATTCATATATGATACAATATAAATTATCTCATATTTTAAGAGATTTTTAATAAATTAATTAGTTTAAATGTATTCGAGATTTAATACGAAAAGTACATCCTTATGTATAACTTTCTGTTCTGAGTCCATCGTAGATTTTTCCACATTTTAATAAAACGTTTAACATTAATAATTGGAGAATTACAAATTTTTTAGGAATTTGATTTTTTCTTTTTTTACCAGAAGGTTCTGTATGATTTTTTTCATACATAAATGATTTTTACATTTCTAAATATTGTTTTTTATATACTGTTTATCAGACTATCATACCCAAATTTTGTGTTTTCTTTATTTATAATTGTTAAGGTATACTTGTCTTAAATATCGACCTCACCCACTGTATGACTCATTGGATTTTTTCCCCTTAAGTAATGTAACTCTGTTTGTATTGTAGTTGTTCAAATTTGAACAGGTTATAATTTTATGAGATATCTTATCTGTATATTTTGTCTGGTTTTATCAGTTCATTACTTGAAACTTGTAAAAAAAAAGTCGCATCGGTTTTTCATATAGTTGTCAATATATAGTTCTCTGTATTCTTATTTTATTATTTAATTTATAAAACCTTCACCAACAATAACATATATCAAAAATTTTAGTTTTAGACAAATGCAATTAAGTTTATTGGTTATTGTAACTATAATATTTCTATACTTATACATTTGAAGGTGAGTCAGGAAGTAATACTAATTTTTTATTTTAGAAGCTACTCTTTATTGTAGCGATGTAGCAGATGTCAGAAAATGTCCGTGGAAGTTTTCGATTAGTTCAATTTTTTTCCGATTATTAAAAGTGAAAGGGTTTATATTCACGCAAAAGATGATTTTCAGTTTTGTAACAGAGCGCAATCGACTGCTTGGTGGAATAGTGTTATGTAGTAAAATTTTGTTTACGACTTAATAAAAACACCCTTTAGATTTTTAAAAAAGAATAAATATTAAAAAAATATTTTTAAAGGTAACTGTATTACTCTGATCCTTAAATAGTGGTTTGAACACGAAATTTTGAATTCAAAATCGATTCCAGCTATTTGTGGATATTGAAAACGAGAATAATTGGTGATCTTGAAAGCCTTACATAATTTTTTGAACTATGATTTACATGAAATTTTATTCTTCAAAACTTTTTTAACATTTAAAAGTTTCTGGAATATTTTATCAAACAAATTTTTACCGCAAAAAATTCTTCCAACTGTCGCTCATTTGCGGCGTATTATAAAACTGAAAAGCATTCTCCTATAAATCTATATATAAATTCTGTCCCCTCTATTGATCGGAAAGAAAAAAAAAGAATAAATAGAAAAAACACCCCTGCACATTTTCTAGTGTAAAGTCACTCTTTATTGTAGTGAGTTTAAAAATAATAAATTGGTGTTACTTTTCAAACACCCTATGTATATATTATAATGGAGTTTAGTCTTTTCATTATATTCCCTTACTCGTTACCCTTATTTGGTAGCCAGGGCTCCAGATTGAAGGGTTAATTCAGATAATATAATAAGCTCTAAGTCTGATAGGAGCACCTGCTGGTGGGAAATACCACGGGAGATTAGGGCGCATCAACGTGCCCTAGTGTACGTTAATGAGAGCAATCTATAGCATGTCAATACATGCCAGCGTACCTGATAACATAGGCAAGCTCAGCTCACAAGCGCAACAATACACGTCAGGCTAGCTCGACAACACAAGACAAAGTTGGGACAGGACCACTGCTTAACGATGCAGATGATCATTAAGTTAAACTTTCTTTTGAGTGTATATGCAAGGATTTTTCTATAGCATAGACTTTGCAGTTTTTTGTATTGTATTTACATAGCAGATAATGTGCATATATCTCTGGGTCAAAAGTAATTTACTATTAAATATTGTATGCAAGTTACACTTGTAATTTAAGTTTTTCTGTGATTAATTGAGAATTCATTTTAACGTGTAGAATACTATGCTTTACTTATAATGTGCCTATTCATAAACTGTGAGAAAATTGATAGATTTCTCTAATACTTTCTTTTTAATTTGGAAAAAGAATAATCAATTGTACATATTTTTTGTATTTTGTTTAAAATGTATGCAAGATCAAATTAAAAAATCTATTTTTTTATTATTTAAACAATACGAATAGTCTTCTAAACACGTAAGAAAATAAATTGCAACTATATTTCCGATTAAATAAAATTAAAAGAACACCATCCCAGCTGATCCGCGAATGTGGAACACATCTCATTGAATTATTATTTACAAAAATAGAAACTAATGGAGCGAAATGAGTAATTACAACATTGACATAATGCTCAGAAGAATTTTTGTATTTAATTATATTGAAGTATTAATAAATGTTATGGTATATACGAACCACGTTATTTTCAAAGTTGACCGTAGAGGTGGCAAAGCTAAAAAAGAAAGATTCCATAAAGCAATATTGAATTAAGATAATAAATAAAATGCCAGTATAAATATATAAAAGGCCGAAAAAGAATCAGCATCAAGCTAAGAACTTTAAACCCCTGGCTAATGACCCTTTGTATTAAAAACGTTTTTGTTTTCGATCCCCTAGAAATTCTCCAATTTTGACGAACCATATTTCGGCTATGAATGTCCATGATCATAGTAATTCCAGAATTACATTTATCACACTTAAATACAAATCTCTCCTTTCTATGTATTTAAAAAATAAAAAATCATGGTCTATAACAACAGCCAACATGGAAGCTAATTAATTAGTGAATACAATCTATCTGGGTTCAATATTCACGCAAGAGATATTTTTAACTTGCCTCACATCTGTGACACCATAGTAAGAGTTAAGAATAAGCGTAAAACTTATAAAATTATCTAATGTAAACGTTGTTTACAATTTTGACACACCGCGAAATACTGCTAGTCTCCATTAATATGCACCTGCTTCACCTCGAATAATATTTATCAATATTCAAAAAAGGATACATTTAACACAACTCATATTTGTTATAACTGTAAAGATCTCATCGAAAAATTACTGGGATTACCTCAAGGCTCCAAAAACTAACCACGTGAAACCATTTTCGCCACACTCAATTCCATCTGCTTGATTCCTACTACCTTTTCTTATTCAAGTTTCCCTGCTCAAAAAGATCAAAAATCAGGTGACAGCTGTAAAAACTAAATTTTCTATCCCTTTGCTTAACCCGGACTCCTAGCAAATAATACCCTCTAACCATTTTAACCCGCCTCTTTCCAATCCTAAATCTGTTTTCTCGCCCTTAATTGAATCCATTGTTATTTGCATAAATAAATAGGTTGTTTCATTTTGGCACTCAAAATAATTTCCAACAGAGTAAGGACAATTTCTTTCTATAGTTTCCTCTGTATTTTCAACTTGAATACTAACGGCATCCCATATAAAATAAACAACTTTCTAAATTTCTCAAGATAGAAGAAATTCAGATAGCCTGTATATCTGGAACATATCTATGCCCTTCTATAAAAAGTGACACAATCATGAGTTCTATTCTAATATTTACTATGTATTCTCCCTCAAATAAATAAATCACATTTTTATAAGCTCTGATTGTTCTTCAAATTACTATTTACAAAAATTTTAGCATGCAATTTTAATGTAAAACACACTACTTGCAGTTGCTTCTCTACTAAATCTATAAGCAAACCCCTGCTCAATATCTCTCTAAAGCACTGCCTCAATATTGAGAATCCTAGTCTCTTAATCACTTCTCTATACATCCAAATATTTTTTGTATATTGATGACATTCATTTTTAACTTTTCGCTGTCAATCTCTGATCACACACTTTCGTCCAATCACATATTCAAATGGTTCTCATTATTTTAATTGTACCCTCTGCGAAACTGTTCAAGTCTACAAAAATTAATTGGTTTCACTTATAAAACCTTTTAATCATATTCATATAAATAGCCAATACCGAACTGTCCCTAAGAAATACACAAAGCACTTACAGGACTCATGTCAAATAATGCTAAGCATAAGTTCTCTAAAACTCTTCAATAAAATACCAAATATCATTTTTATTGATTCTATAATTTTTAAATTACTTATAAAATTAATGATGTTTTTATATTATTACACGATTATAATTAAATTTTTTAATTAAAAAAATTCTTTTTCAATTATTCAGCTATATTGATAAGTATCATTTTTCTAAGATAAATGATTTTTTTATTTCCAATATATACAAAATATGTTTCTATGAATAAAAAAATTAAGATTATCCTAATTCTTTTTTTTTATATTGGAAAAATTTGTATTTCAATTAAACTTTCTGGTTTCTTTTACATGAAAAAATCTTGACTTTAAAGCAATTCACACAACTTTGTTTCACTTTAAATTTTAATTTAGCTATAGTAAAAAAGAAATTGTAAAAAAATTACGGTAGAAACGATATAATTTATTTCTATTAAAAGACAAACTTGCATTTTATTACGATATATTTTTGTAAATATCAAGGTGAACATCTAATACTTTTTTTGGTATATATTTTTTTGGCTGTATTGAAACATTTAAATAAGCTTAGTAAGAAATATTATTCCTTTTAAAATGTCAGTTCAAACAAGGCATAGTTTTAAGTAGTTTTAGCGACTTTTGTGCATAAAACTGTCGACTCATACATTTCATTTGAATATTCCGATAATTTTATAAAATATTCCGAAAATTAGATGAGTTACATTATATCGAAAAAAATAAAAAAAATATAGAAGAATCAAAAACAGAATTTTATAACTAATTTTACTATTATTAATATCAATTTATTACGATGGATTATAATTATTAAAGCACAGTTTATTTTTAAAAAAATTGTTCATATGTATATATAAATTGTAACAAAGTTTAATAATAGTTTTACTTATATTTTTATGTATGTATTTTTAAAAAATGTTTATTCTATAAAAATAAATATCATTGCTTTAAAATAATACAGAATATTTTTTAAATAATATAATTAAAAATATATTTTTTAAAACTATAAAATCATTAACATATTTTTAAAAAAATCTATTACCTTTTATTAAATAATATATTATCATAATTATAATTCAGTGTAATATAGAAATAGTATATAAGAAATACAAGAAATACACATTTACAAGATTGCATCTACTGTATTGAATAAATTCTGTATTTAACGTATAAATTACACTGTAAATGTTTATAATATTCAATAATTTAAAACTAAATTTAATTAACAATTTAATTTTTACTATATTTGTGTCACTGATTAAATTATCAAAATTTTAATGAGAAATATTTTTACTAAACCAATTTACCTCATTTTATCGTTTTATATCCTCTATTAATTTTAAACTCTTTGACACTTCATCAATTATTTTTTTGATCAGATAAATTGAAGATATAACTTAAATATATATCATAATGATTGAAGCTTTAAACTAATACAAAATTGATTACAGCATTTCTTTAAATTAATATTAATTCAAAAAATAAATATAATATTTATCACATATATTCTTAGATATTATTAAGTTCATTTTATTTTATAAGAAAGAAAATCAATTTTCTTTTATTAATATTTAAATTTTTGTTTTGATAAAGCATTAACTTAATATTGCAAGAAATTTATCTTTTAATAAAAACTTTTTAAAATTACTTATTTCAAATATCAATAAAAATTATCCGAAATTATTGTCAATGTTTACTGCATTATATTGTAATTTATTATTTCTGGTTAAAGAAAAGGAGTTGTTATAGAAAAAATATATTAAAACAGTTTAACATGACAAAGATTTTAATGAAAGCTTATTAGTTACACTTTAATTAAACATGTATTTATTGAATTAGTTTTAGAAAAATGTTATTGAAATCGAAATGTATAAAATAATAAATGATCAAGGAATTATAATTATATATAACATCAGATAATTTACAAGATGTATTTAATATGTACAATGACGTCGATAAAAATTTCATTCAATGAACTATAGCTTATTAATTAAATTTCAGAAAATCCTTCACAAAAATAGACACGCATGCTTCTCTATTTTATTAGAATTTATCGAACGTGAAGAGTGAGAAATCCAATTCCAATATCATGCCTTTACAACATGAAGAATTAAAAAAGTCAAGAAGAAGATGTAGACGACATCTTTAATTTTTTACATATTTAATCAAGTACCTGACATTATTTTGTTAATTTTTTCAACTTTTGTAGAATTGTAATACATATAATAAAAACAAATAAAAATATAAGTGAAATAACTATATAAAATTTGTTTTGCTCAGAACATTAAAGCTTATAATTTCTTGAATATTGCAATATATAATATAAATTATAATCATACTTTGTAAATTACATATTTAAACTATTACACTTTTAATTGTTTAAATTTAAAGGCATTTATATTCATTTATTAAATTTATTTTTAATAAAAAATGTTTTTATAATTATTTATTCTAAAAATATTTAATAATTTCATATTCAATACAATATTCTTATAAATATTTAAAAACCGCAATTAGTATTAAATACACTATTAATGGTATTCGCTAATGCCATTTTTTAAATAAAAGTTATCTACCTCTTTTTTGCGTTTCTCAAAAATAAACTAATATGCTGAAAATAGAATTTTTAAACTTCAAATAATGTCCGGCGTCAAAAAAATATTGAATTATGTATTGATTCAATTCCGAAAGCTTAGAGTGATCATTATTTCATACTCTATTGCATTATGATGAGAAAATGTAGAAATTTAAAATTCTGCCAATTTCATTGCAGAATGTTTTAAATTGGAATGAACTAACATGTGCCATTTGAATAATAAACCATTTGCTATGTTAGAAATAAATAAATAATCTAGACAATATCCAATAAAATAAACTTATTAACAAAAGCTACATAATCTTTGAGTTTCTCAAATAAAAATATTTAAATTTCTTCGACCCTCTATTTATTCATAGTAATTGTATTTGTTACAAGCTTGTCAAGCTTCACCTAACGGAGTAGCGAGTAGAACAAAATTTGGAGTGCCTACAATGATGTACAAGATTTGATATGGGATCAAACAGTTTTATTAGTGTTCAAACAAATATGCCGTAAACCGAATGTGCTCTTTATCAGTAACACTCTTTTATACAAAGATTAATGTTTAATCTTCATACGTATCTGTATGCCTTTATTTATTAGACTGTCTTTATTTATTTTGAAATATTAAATTGAATGAATGCCTTTTTTAAATCAATTTCGAAATGAGAATTTATCATCGTAATATAAAATTTTATATTTATTTACAAATTTTAATAATACAGAAAACTCAACAATAAAGTCTGATTGATTAATAATCTCAGCTAAAGTTTTAGCTGAGATTATTAATAGGATTTTACGATGTTTCACCACTATTTTCTTATGTTTAGTCATATGAACTGAAAGAGTATACGATTCACGTATTTTCTTATAGCGTCATTTAGTCACAGTTGAAATGGATAACAATATTATTTTAATTCGGGCAAGAAAAAACTTGATTTTTCTTTGACATTTATAATGGTTCATCTAAAATATACAAAATTTAATACAAGAAAAATATACATTAATTCATTTTAATAAATTATATTTTAATTTAATTACTTAAATCGTATTTTGTTCACTTTTTCTTTCACAAATATTCGTATAGAAATGAATATATAGAAAATAAAAATAATATATTTCAATAAAAAATTTTTCAATAATATAATCTGCGAAATAATCATTAAATATAAATTATATAATTAAAAATAATTTTAAATATTTATTTGATAATAAAAAAATTTTATTTATAAAATAATCATAAAATTCTTAAGCATAGAAAAAATATTTTCCTTTATAAATATAAATGGAAATTTGTAAAGTATTAAATTTCTAAAACATATACATTTTTTATATAATTAAATATTACTTAAAAATAATGAATGTGCATTCATTAAATTATATTTTCTAGTGTAGTTAAGTTAATCCATATTACCGATTTAATGAATATGACAAATACTTTTTTTTTAATATTATTATTAATATTTTCAATAATAATTCTGAAGATTCTTTCCTTTTTTTTAATGGTGCAATAAGTAATTCTATGAAAAATAAAGTCAAATTATTACAAGATTATAATTAATTAATATAATATATTTGATTAAATTAAATATTTGTATCAGATTTTAGTGATATGATAAATTTTATGATTGTTCTATTTTATATTTAATCATTTATATTGTTTTTCCAATAAGATTTAAGCTTTATTGTAGACAATACAATTGCAATAATATTTCTTGTTGTTTGTTATATTATTTAAATTTTGATTGTTTTGAAAGTTATAAAGAACTTTGTTGATTTACTACAATTGTACAATGTAATTAATCGCCGAATTTACTGTGGTAAGGCGAAGAAAATTCCGTGTGTATCCATACCTACAGGTCATAAATAATTATTTACCGTCATTGTCGACTATAAAATGTAGTATAACTACAATATGAACTATAATGGCAATTTCCGTCAACCGCAAGCATCTCAAGTATCCGAAATAAATTCGCTACTTCGAATTCCTCAATTCTGTATGCATATTTATTTATAATCTTGTGCAGTTTCACTAGTCATTTTTATTCGTGTAAATAAAATGTAAATATACAAACTTTCAAGTTTAATTTATTTATCTGTATCCTTTTCTCAAAAATAGTTTTATACAAATTTTATAAACTTGATTTTAATACATAAGAATAGAGTTTAAATAATTGTTTTCTAGTTTCTTAAATTGACTTTATATATTATATTAAATAAAAAAAACAAATTATATACTTTTAAATAAGATAATTTATTTATGTAATAACTATGTTATGTTTTTAAACTATATTTTATTTTTTAAAATACTCTAATATAATTTAATCTTAAAAATATAACAAAAATATAAAAATATTTATATTAACATTTTTATTATATTTATAACTATTATATTTGTACAGTTAAATATTGGTGTATTAAGAAAAATTTTGTAATTTATATAATTTAACGTTATTTATTATTATTATTATTATTTTTAATTTAAAATTCATGGAATTATTTTATGAGAAAGATAATAATTAAGTGATAAATTTTAGGAAAAGATATAATAATTACTTTAGAATATATATTTCGTATCCTTAGAGACAATAATGTATATTATAAATATTTATATAATTCCCCGTGTATTTATAAAAATATTTGAATTTTCAATTTAATATCGAGGTATTTGTTGTCCTCACCTAGTACTGATTTCAACACGAGACACTGAATATCAAATTTTAATATATTTTAATATATTTTTACTTTAAAGGAAAAAACGATCAACTAAATTAAGATATAAATTCGTGTGAGCTAAGCCATGCTATTAAGCAACATAAACGGAATTTAATAGAGTAAAGAGAAAAGTCCTAAAAAAAAAAATTTGCAAAAAAATCAATAATTTAAATCGGTTAATCGTGATTCTTGGCACGGCTATCCTCTTCCACCTGAAGTACGTACCAAAGAATTAATCATATCTTATGCAGTGGATTGATTTTTCCTAGCAATGAAGAACGATTATCTTCTCTTTTGGTTTGTACCTCAAAGTAACTATCATATTTATGTGTACGAGTTCACTTAGGTGCGGAAATATTTCTTTCTTATTTATCTTACACAATCAACAATAATTCGCTTTGAACGTCGAGCCGAGTGTATAATATATGAAATCTTGTTAAAAACGATTCGCGTAAATAAAAAATCATTATTTTATATTGTTTTGGTCGTTATTTTTTATGATCTTGTATTTCTGAATTACAAGACATCTCTTCTGATTTCTTTTCATTCCTTGTTGGACACTATTTATTCTGTAACTCTCTTTATATTAGAAATACTGTGCTTTTGTTTAGCGATATACAAGCTATCGATTTGAAGAACTAACATCCATTTTAAAAAGAAACCTCAGTTGCTGTAAATACAACTAAAGTATTTAATTATAAAGTTATGTGACTGTATTATAATATTTACGGGTATTGGTCGTCTGCTGTATATTTATTACAACTATATATTTTATTATACTGTATATCAAATAATTTGTTTACGCAAGCCGGTATTCTAAATACATAAATAATAAAATTGATAAAAGTTTGATTAGCTGAATCTCCATTCGATGATTATGCTTTATAATTAAATAATTTTATAATAAATTTTAATGTTATGAAACTTTATTACATTATTCAGTGAAGATAAATAATTTATACATTACTATATGCTCATAATTATGTGAAAATAATTTAGTAACGATATTATTTTTAAATGATACAATTTTTTTATATTTGTAATTTCAAATTTTAAGTAAATTATTTAATTGAATTTTATTTAGTTACGTAACTAAATAAATTCTACATTCTTACTATATTGTAATTAATTAAATCATTCTTTAATATGATGTTCTACATCCATATATATAACTTTTCGATGAACATTAAGATATTCAAAGTTATAAAATGATTTAAGCGTCTAGAATTATAAACTTAAAATCATAAGATAATTTATATTGTAAAAAACAATTGATTTTATATTTTTTGTATTAAAAACAATACATTCAAGACTAATTAATAATTGAATTTAATTATTTTTAATTAAAATTGAGAAAAATACTTATACTCCTTATTTTTATAATGAATAGATTTGATAAATATTTATTTTTTTTTTATAAAGTAAAAAATAAAATATTGAAAAATAAATTATTAAATAGAATGTTTCATCTTAGCTGCTCGAATATAGAGTATATAGAGGAATATGACATCTTACCCGCTCCGTCTTCAAGCTCTGGATGTGTCTACTGTTTCTCTGAGATACAATATTTATATATCTACTCATAATTGTGATGATGAAAAATTGATTAAATAATTGATCCCTTTGTTTTTTATAAGCTTCAATACCTTGACTTTTTCTTTAAAGGATGTTTTATATTAAAATTTATAGAATTATATTTCCAGCGCCATTGTGATAGTCACATTTATTCAAATGTTCTTTATGAAATTCATTTAAAATTGATCTCATTTATAACGAATATTTTCTTAAAGTTGAATTTAAAAAAAAAAAAAAATTCTCAAAAGTTGGATTGCTTAGAAAAATTTCAACTAAAGAAATATAAAATTAGTTTGATAACACAAAGTATGATCGTGAGAGTACATTTTATTATAATTTCTATGTATAACTTGAAATTACCTTCTAAATAAGTTAACAGGTAGAACACTACACTAAACTTACTAATAATTGAGATACAAATGTTTTTTTAAACATTTTTTTTGTATTATTAGAATGAAAAAAAAAGTTCGTTCTGAGGGTCTTATATAATAACAAACTTCATGGTTTATGTGTTGAAGATATTCCGGTCCATAAATTCCCTAGTTTGATTGAGTATGAGTACAGTAATTGTTAAACCTCAAATTAATGAGCAACATCCTTACAGTAGTCTCAAAATTTAAATATATTGACAAATTAATTTTGTTAATTTATTATATATTATAAAAATTATTTAATTAATTACTTAATCCGCGGAGTTGTAAATATATCGATCTTAAACGTGCATAATCTTGTCACGAGAGATAAGCACGCTGCGTTGAATTAAGATCTCGCTTGGACCGTGAAAAAATGCTTCCAGCCCTCGAAAATGCTTTATCAAACATTTTTAGTATGAGAATGACGGACCTTATGACATTACATGAATACCAATTTATCAGTCCATCTCAATCAATTCATAGACAAACGCAAATATCTGGATCTATTATAAACTCGACGGTAAATCGATTCATCGAATAATCCAAGATCCCATCTTACATCCTTGGATCGGAATCGATAGTTCGATTGCTATTTATCATGAATCTATAATTTATGAATGCGGTGCGTATACGATCATGCAATTTGGTCCCTCTCTTTCTCTCGCAATTCAAGAAATAAAAAGATTAGACACCGAACCACTGATTAATTAATTATGTTCAATAATCCATTCCCTTTCTTTTTCTATAGTTGAATTTAGACAACCACTTTCCATCCAAATGGCAACTTCATATGTATTTCATTATTAATATTAAACATACGTAACAATTATAACATGATTAATATTTGAAATATATTATACTTTTTTTTTTTTCTTTTAAAAATAGTAACCAAATTTTTCTAATTGTATGTAATTATTGATACTATATTTACCAATTAGATATAAATTATAAATTTTATATTATAACTAGTTGAAAAATTTATTTATTTTTTTTTTCTTTAAACAAATTTTTTCCTAAAACAAAGACGGTTACGGTTATCATACTAACCACTCGAGTTCTCAAATTTTCGTTCACCCGAATTTTTAACACGCTCAAACGTACATATTTTCCTAAATCGAAATACTGACATAAAAAACTTTTGGCTTGTCGGCGGAAGAAAAAAGCTCTACAATCTAACTAATATCACACTTTCAAAGATTTTATATAATGTTTTTGAAAATGCAACGGACCGTTTTCGCTTCTAGAAACATAAAATCCGCGCGTCAGAAATAGATGGAGAGAGAGAAAGAGAGAGAGAGAGAGAGAAGATTTGGCCATAAACATGCTTAAAAGGAAACACGTGAAAGCTCGAACGGCTCCGTCGCGACCGAACAGATTCATCCTTTTCCAACATACACCCACTCCATTCACTTAATCGTTTTATATAAATTTAAACTATGTTAAACAGTATTATGAAAAATGAAAATTTTAATTTACTATTCTATATTCTATCAACTAAATGTGTTTAGAAATTTTTTAATTCTAATTTTGTAATAAATTCTTGAATATGATATTTTATTAAATATTGGTTCATTGACATTTTCAAACTTAGTTCTTTTTTTAGATAAAATATAAATAGTTTTACTTGAAAAATAACGGAATTTATAAAACGTTTTAAAAAATGATACAAAAGTATCGACATCTGTACAACAATATTCTTTTGCTTCGCAGAATTTTAGCTTAAAGTAGACAAGCAGCTATGCTCACTTAAGTTTATTTAAGTTCTAAGAGTGCCTGAATACATCACTGCACCATACAAATTTCACTTGCCAATACAACATAAGTCAGTTGTGTAATAAAAAATCGATACTAATGACAATTCACCTATATTGTTGAGCTTGATACTATCTCACATATATACAAATTATAGATAGAAAGGCGAATGCTAAGGTAATTGAACGAAAAATAGATGGAATTTCCTTAGAAGTTTCTGAGAAAAATTTCTGTTTAGCAAACTACAATGAAATCAAAAAATTAAAAAATTGTATAAAAAACATTGATTCATTTACTCTTTTCGTGAATAAATCAAAATAAAAAAAATGTTCTTTATATATTTATTATTTTACACTAAATAATCTGTAATTTTAAATAATATGATCATTTATATATGTACAATAAAAATCAGTTCTAACATCTTATTTGAAATATGAAAAAAAATAAATTATAATACACGAAAAAAATATTGAATTAACAGATTTAATTTTTTAATTGTTTTTATTTTTATAATCTTTCGTATTTTTTAAAAGAACATTTTTATTATTATAAATTTTTATTGTTAAATAATGGTTTAAATTCAAGTGTAAAAAATAATTATTCCTTCGAAAAATTTAGAAAGTATTATAAAAAAAAAGTATTTTAAATAGTTAACGATTATGAATTAGTTTTTAAATTTTAATTATAGTTTAAAAAAATTTTCTTATATTTTTATTTTTATTAACCATTACTTTTAATGAAAATATTTTCTTAAATAATAGGTTAAATAATAAAATTCTATAATATTAACGATACTTTATAATTTATATATAAATTTATAAATTACTGAAAATTTTTGAAAAACCTTGATTTACTTTACTTTATAGCTACACTTTTATGAGAAATTTAAGGAATTTATATAACTTGATGGTAAATTTTGGAATTATAAACTTAAAGCATAATGTGAAATTATTTATTTGCCCGTATTTATTAAAAGCAGGGCAAACCAAAAGCAGCTCACTATCTGAAATGTCTTCGCGTGTATAGAAATTTGTACAATAACTATTTTAAATAGTTACTCGAATTTCGGATAGTTCACGAGCCTTGGTGTATCCGGGTTGATGTTATTATTGTTTATATTCGTGACACATCAGGTAGTCCCTAGTCAAGTAGATAAAACTTCGAATATTGTAAATATTTCAATTATACACGGTGTCGTTGACTTTGTATTTATTTGTGAGAATTTTTCATTAAAGGACATCTTCTCGGTATTATTTATTTATTTAAAATGGTTTCTTTCATTGACTACACCTATGAGCAACGTTCCAAATCCTTGGAAGACCTGTTGCCGCTTATCCCGACATGAATCTTTTTTTCTATCTTTCGACGAGAGCTTGACTCTGCCCTTCACCCGCAAAGGGCGAGCGGAGCCATCTCGTTACAATCGCGTAATGAATTATAATATTATAATAATAATATATTTATTATAAAAGTATATTATTTCTTAATCAAATAAGATTTATTTCTTGTATATAAATAGCGTATAGTTAAATAAAAAAGAATGGTATAAGTCTATATAGTTGATTCAATATCGCTTATCGATACTCCAGATTATATTAATCATGAAGGTATCAAGATCTTTGACGAAGATAATTGTTTACACAGTTTATTTTATAACAGTTTTAATACAAAATTGTCTAATACTGGCTATAAATATTAAAATAGAGCTTTTCTCCTCTCAATTAATTTTTACAACCTTTTATTTCATCCTCATTGAATCTTTGATAAATAATAAAAATATTCAAATATACTATTAAACGTAAATAAAATTCAATGTATACACAACATATACTTAATAAATATATTGTCTAGACATTCGTAAAATATTATATATTTTTAAAAACAGAAATTTTAAATTATGTTTACACAAAGCACAGTCATTTCTCTTTTTTTCTGAGTAATAATGTATCTATTATATTATTTATTTCTGTATATTTTCAAATTAAATTATATATAGAGTACAAATATATCTTACAAAAAATATTCGTATTGGTTTTATAATTTTTAGTTTTTTTTATATAATTAGTAGAAATAATTATTTATTTCCTCTAACTACTACACAAAATGTATTAAAGAATACACAGCTCTCCTCAAGTTATAATGACAAACTCTAATACTTCGCGTATAGAGGATAATTTAGGCTGAGATAAATTCCTTCATGAAGAAGGAAATTCCCAACCGACACCAGTCAATACTTTAATTATAAATCAATAATAACCTTATTTACTTTACTTTCCTACAAAGAAAACTATTTAGTGGCCAATTTATCAAAAATAAGCTCCTTTTCCATTTCATGTTTTTCGATCGTCAAATCTGATTCGGCCCGGTGAAACCCTTCAATCAAAACATCGATAGAGCACAATAACGGAAAATCATTATATTTTTGAATTTATAATTATGTATTTAATAAAGATATTTTAATTAGGTTGAATGAAAAAAAATCAAAATTTTTTTTGCAAACTGATAGAAAAAGTCATTGTTTGCATACAAACTAGACCTTATCTTAGATAAGTCTTTTATGATCTTCCAGAATTCGGGCTGCTGACACACTAACAATGTTTGAAGCTATAAAAAAGGTATTGAATTAAGGAATGAGATCAATAACTGTGAATCCACACTTTCAAATATAAAGACATAGCTTTTCCTAGTGGGAATATACGCGCAATCGAGCTCACAAAATACACCTGCTACCTATTGAATAGGTACATATCAAGCGAAGCTGAGTAGGCAATAATGGAATTCTGTATTTATGTATATTTGCAACTAGAATATTTCCTCAATTAAATTATAGGAATAAAATAAAACAATTATTTCCAATTTTCTTTAGAATAACAGATAGTAGATTCTTTCCGATAATTTTTATGAAAAATCTATTAAAATGATAAATCTGATAAATAAAAATGTACTCAAATTTAAACACAAAGATGCCTAGCATCAATTATTCGTACCTAGTTTATATTTAATTGTATTTTTTTTATTAAATATTCATCTTTTTTAATCAATAATTTTTATTTGATTAAGCATTATTTATACCATTTATTTTTTATTTATTGTTTCTTTCATAAGCACTCTGGAATGTTCGAATTGAAAAGGAAAATCACAACACCTATGTTTACGTTCGCGATTTTTGCTCGCATCTGCGGGTAATTTTCTTGTTAATAATCAATACTTCAAAAGTGTATGTGCTCTCTCCGTTTCTTAATTTTCAAACATTCCAAAATTAGCTTTTTTTCGAAAATCTTCTAATGCGAGAAGCTTCATACTAGTCGTTCATGAAACACGATTATTATCAACTCACTTTATTGTAAGTTTGGCGCGCGATTTTAATTGTAACATTACGCTTAAATTAAAGTTCATTATAACTTTATAAATATATTCGTTTTGGTTTAAAAAATTAGTGACTAACATTTTTTTTCTACACTGTCCCTATGACGCAAGAAAAGAATATTCGCGAAAATTAAATCGCAGTATTTTAATTAAACGATTAAAATTACAGGTTAATATCTTTACTAGTTATACATAAAAATCTGAATCATATATAAAAAAAATTGATGTGCATGATTTATATTTTACTACATCTATCTCTTTCTCGTTTTCGCTCACTTATCTCTGAAATATATTTTTATTGTGATTCACTGGAAAAATCGGAAAATAGAAATCGAGGTAAACGTATGAGACCAACCTAATGGGAAATGACGGAATATACTATGAATTAGTTATCTAATATAGCGTGCATTTGCATTGAGGAACCTTTAGATTGATGTATTTATGAAATATGAGACTGAAAGTAAATGTGACAACTGACCCATCAAAGGCCTGAAAACAAAATGCAAAAGGCTATTCATAGAAAACTATGAAGGGGTTTAATTAGTGTGCATGAGGTTTTCTTCTCCAAAGACAAGTAGATGCTTTTTAATCCTAGGATTTCGGAACATTTTCGAAAAATTGAATAAAAAATAATAGAATGCATATTTTTATATTAAGATCAATGGTAAGGAGAAAGCAAAACCAATTATATCTCTTAAACTATTACATTTAAAAAATAAATGAAGAATTTTTACAAATTTAGGAGACAACGAAGAGACCGCGACAAAAGAAAAAAATAAAAATTAGTCAGTCTAACTCGTCAACTCCATGAACATTATGTACTAATTAATTATTAAAACATAAGAAATGAATTTATCTTACGGAAAATAACTTCTCAAACAGCTAAGAATAATTGTGAACAAAATTTAACCTACGTATTAATTTGATAATATATTAATATTATTAATAATAATAATAAACGTATTGATATAATAATATAATAATATTTAATTTAAATTATTATAATTATTAAAAATAATATTAAAACATTTTTTTGAAAGTTTATTATCTTGAGAAATAGATATATTACAGATCTTATATGTATATAAAAAGTTGTAAATTTAAAAAAATATAGATTTATTACTTATTTTATAAGTATACTGTGTAATAGTTAATACAGTAATACTGTAATAATAATGTAATACAGTAGTAAATGTAACTGAGAAAGTTAATTAAAATAGATACAGTATTATTTTATTCTGAGTGTAAACTAATATTTTTTTTTTAATTTTCTTTATCATTTACATTGTTGTTTTAACATTTACTTACAAAAGAAGCTTCTAAGCAACGATACACGTTATAAAATCCATATAATGTCATTTTAATATAAACATTTCCTACTTAAGTTAACTAACTAAAAATTTTGAGATTTATTTTAGATAAAAATAAACACAATTATAACAACAAAAATAGTAAGATTAAATTGAACTGCAATAAATGATTAGTCCAATAGAAATTAATAAAATCTGTCGAATTAATATTTTCACAATTAATCTAAAACTTACTTTCGTGTTATTTTCGATTTATATAACTTGATTTTATAGGAACTATAAATTTAACGGATCGTAATTAATATTTTAATAAAAGTGAATTCCTACGAAGATAATTCAAAACGTGACTAGTAGCATATTCATCAATTAATTTACTAACTATTTATTATTTATATATGATATAATAATTATAAATTAAATAATATAATTTTTTTAAAATTATATTAATACTAAAAATAGATATCAGCTATAAAATGAATAGAACATAAATCTAATTTAATATTTAGATCAAAATTTTTATCTGCTTACCTATTCTTATTTTACTTTTACTTATAATTTTGATGCTTTATATTTTTAATAAGTCAATATAGATTAGAAATCTTTGAATTTATTTATATTTGTATACAAATCAAAAAAAAATTTTTTTTTTAAAGAACTTATATAAATAGTTGATTAAATTACCTATCACGTATTTTTGTAATGTTTATTGCTAAATCTATCATTCTTAAATATAATCAACAATTATATATTACAAAGAAAACTACAGATTTCATTAATAAAGAAAAAGATACAGAGATAATCATAAACATTTTATTTGACTTATCTCACTTTTGAAAAATCAAAAAAAGTGATTTTATGAATAACAAAAGAAAAGAAATTTTTCTATACTCCTAAATAGTGAAAAACTTTTCACTGACTTTTTAAAGCTACGGACAACAGAAAAAAAGTTAATTGGGAAAAGAACTAACTAAAAAATTCACGGTATTTTATGAAACAGAATAATAATTTTAACAAAAATTCCACTCTTGATTATTGTAGAATGAAAGTGTGTAAGTAGAATATTGTAAGTGTATTTGATTGTAAATAAGCATGAGAATTATTTCAAGTATTGTGCATATTATTCATTTTATATGTAATTTTAAATAAATTAATTCAATAAATCATGTTAAAGTTATTTCATGTGACTAAGGTTACGGTATATTTTTAATTGTTTATGATTTATTAATTTAATATGTATATGTATACAGATGGAACATTAAACTTGCAACGAGACTCCTCGTTGCTAGAAGCTTCGAGAGGGCTCCTTGCCCCTCTCGAGGCTTCAGCGGTTAAGAGGCCCGCAGCATCGACTGCGCAGCAGCGTACGCGCATATCCAGCGCCGAAAGATATCGCACCTAGGAGCGCTCGACTCGAGAATAGAACCTTTCCGGCTGTCTACCTATACACTTCTCTCCTCGAAAATTCCCGCTGTTCACGATATCATGTCAGCATCTTTTTCCGATCTTCATCGTGACGATAACGTGGCGATAAATCTCCGAACCGTACACACTACCGCGTCGGTTCGATCCTTATTAATAAGGCACTTTCGTTCACGAAAAGCCCTTTCCCTCCCATATTCTGGCCGATTTAGATGTCTGCGCCCTAAGAAAGACATTGCGTTTTCGCAATATTGTAAGATAGATATTGCGGTTGCGCAATATTTTAACGAACCGTCCGTTGTTTTGAATTTTTACGGCAGAATTCATCTGGCTTCGGTCCCGACCACACCATCCTTTTCATCTTACCTGTTGTACACGATTACGTCGCAACACTCTGAATATTTATCCGCCTCCGTTGTTCACGATTAGGTGGCAACACAACATCCGAAATTGTCACGATTCCGTGCGTTTTCAGATCCTAAAAGAATTTACTGCTTGCAGTTAAATCCCTCCTGTAGCCTGAGATATTCTGCGGCAAATGTGTGAATTTGCGTCCGCTGCAAATTTAGCATTTGTAGCCACCGTCCGTAACCTTGGCTCGTAATACGTCTCCCTATACTTGCAATAGAGGTTTGGTTTTCCATTAACCCTTCATAGTGTACCGTTGACGTATATCGAGCTATACTGCTTCTTCCGTTCCCCGCCGTGTGTTATAATTTATTTACTTGTATCGGTTAAATAAATAAAAAAAAATAAACCGAAATCAAGAAACTATCCGAAATAGCTGCGCATATATAGAAATATGTAAAGTAATTATTTAAAATTAATTACTCAGATTTCGGATAGTCCGCGAGGTTTTGTGTATCCGAGTCGACATTATTATTGTTTACGTATATGACCCATGCCGTGATCACTAGACGTGTAAACGACATGTTAAATATTATAAATTTTATTATATTTTTCTGTTTAAAATTTATTCTAATCACATTTATTCAACGTGTCACTAAATTTGTATTTATTTGTGAGATTTTTTCATTAAAAGACACCTCCCCGATGATATTTATTTATTTAAATTAATTTTTTTATTTACAACACCTGTGAGCAATCTTCCAAATTCCTGGTAAACCTACTACCGCTGATCCCGGCATAAATTGTTCTATTTCTTCGATGAGTGCTCGACTCTGCCCTTAACCCGAAAAGGGCGAACGGAGCCATCTCGTCATAAAATAACTGATGTAGTAATGTATCCATGTACATATATTTGACAAAGGATGGTGGGGTTTTAAAATGTAGTGAATTTTTATATATTCGATAAATCAAAGAGGAATAATTTAGGGTCTAAATTTTTAATGAAGTGCATTGCAATAATAACACAAAATATTTCAGTTACAATTCAATTGCATATCGGTAGGACAAAAATTAAAAGAAACTTATAAATGTAAAAACATTTATTCTAAAATAATGAATCTACATAATGAATCCAAATATTTCATTATATTTATTTACTAATAAAATATAATATAAAATAATATATGGTGTTAAATATTATATTTGTACTTAATTTTTTATAACAGCTATTGTATAACACGCAAAATTGTGTAAAGTTTATAATGATAAATATAAATACTGATAAAAATTTACAGAAAATACTATGTTATATAAAATTGGAAATAAAGCTTATAAAATTTGAAAAATTACTTTCATAAAAAAAAAAAAATAAACTTTATTGGTTCATGTATATATGTATATTAGCAGTATGTATATTTAGTTATATTAATCTAGTACGTGCATTAATAATATTGTGTATTGTTAATACATTATAGATATTTTGTTTCTAATTTTTGTTACCTTTATTTAATAATATTTAATATAATATTTAATACTAATAATAAAGATAATAATAATTATTATAATATTCAATACGAATATATACATATCAACAAAAAAATGCAGGGTTCTTAAGATTGACAAAAAATATAGTAATTAGTAACTCATTTTTTAAATAAATAGTAAATAATACAGCAACAATAATACGTGTTCATTTTGAAGTAACTACATAGAAATTAGATAGTATAAGTAGACTGATCAATGTCAAAAATTTAAGTAGAAATAAGAGATATTTATAAAGCATAATTTTCTATGGGCGTATAATCTCTATAAATAATTTTAATAATTGATTAGAAATTTTATCTGAAACCATGTAAAATAATTTTATGCAAAAATTAAGTGAAATTTATGATATACACGTAATTATTAATACAAAATTATTTATCAGATCGTCAAGTCATCTCCATCTAAAGATTAATTATTTAATTATAAATAAAACAACTTAAATATACAATTCAAATGTTTATTTAGAAAATTCACACTGTAACTCGAATTAAAGTAGAGGACCAATAATTCATAAAAATATTGTTTTTAACAGATACAAAATATATTTAATAATATATAGTTTAAATTAAAATATTCTTATATTTACAATAAATATATTGAAGTAGTGATTACATTTCTATCATAATTATTCAATAATGTTATTGTTATAATTTAGAAAAAAATTAATAATCAAATCTACATAATATTACTTTTTTATAAAGTAGAATTTTGAAAATGGAAAACTGTCGAACAAAGAGAACAACAAATACAGTAGAAACTAAGGATTAAAATCACTTGAAAGTAAAAATAAAAGACAAAATGTACAAATATAAAACTTATACATATTGAAAAAATAATATAGATCAAAAAATACAGAAAGAATGTGTGAAAGAAAAAAAATAAGACAAAGAACACAATTTGAGAAAAAAAAAGAAAAAAAACCATGATAGAAGACGAAAGAAAATTATTCAAAAACAAGAAATATAAATTAATATTTATAAATCTCTCAAATTATACTGTATAATTCTTGTAAAATATTTAAATAATTATTATTAAAATAAAATAATCAACAATAATAAAACTGTAAAATTATATACTTTACATACAAACAGCAATATAATATTAATTATATTTTAAATAATTTTTGTAGATCGTCAAAGTTTTATCTAAAATTGAAAATTCCTTTTATTTCATGAAAGTTTAACTTTTTCTGAAAAATGTACTCATTTTCAATTTTATTATATTACATTATTTCTTCCATTTTTTATTCTGTTACAGAAATTTGGCCATGTTCAAATTTCTGATGACAATTAATATGTATTATACTGTAATGACATTTATGTAACTGATGATATAATAAAAAAAAATGATATAAAATCATGTAAATATGTGGTACACTATAAAATGATATAAAATACACTGTTTAATACGCAATTTGTGCACTATTTTTAAAAGTTATCGATTTAATTAAGATACTGATTAGGCTTTGTACATTCAATCTTCTTAATTAATATTTTATATGTAAATAACTATACAAAAATCATGACTTTCATTATCTCAGATTAGAAGGTTGCTTTTGGACATTCGAAAATTTTAAATAATTAATCTATTAAAATAAATTTTAATGTAAAAACTAAAAAAAAAAGTTTATTTTTTATCTACATTTATATGTAATTTGGCATCGCCTTTAATTAACAAAAACACACCAATACACTCTTAATGATCACGCGCGTTGAATGTTGAATTCACCCTCGAAATTTAAAATATTATACGATCTTCATTGTAATTAATTTTATTTATGATCATAAGAGTATTTGTAATGCAAGAGTAACATTTAATTTCAATAATTTATATGTACACCCTAATGGTGATAACCGTTGAAAATTTTTTGTTTTACCGAATTATATTAGATGGTAAACATTCTGAATTACTAAAGCAAAATTTGAACTGTCTTAGGATCGTATTCATCCCCACTATCGAAGAATAAGGATATAATAAATATAATAAATATAAATATTATAAATATATTATAAATATAACCAAAATATGTTAAAGTTTAGTATTTTAGAAATCATTATACAGAATACATCATTTTATACAAATGAGTATGATTTATTTATCGTTCTTCCCAAGGGATGAATTATATAATTAATTCACGTGTACACTGTATTGATAAAAAATAAAAGTTGTGCTACACAAAGAGATTTCATGAAAGATTCTCTCACGACAGCGTCGAATTATGCATATAAATTTATTATTAATGCTGGTCATATATCATAATATAAATATATCAAAATTAATCTTAATTTAAAATATAAACATATTATTTAGTTGTAGGAAACACTCATATTTTTACCTAAAAAGTAAATAATATTTATTTTATAAAAAAAAATTATTGTGAACATAGACAATTAATTTTCTTTTAATATTTTATTATATGGATTAAAAAACAATTATGCGAAATATTTACGAATAAACAAGGCAACCTCACTTTTAATTTTTTGATTTTGACTGTACTAGTACAGACTCTTAACTGTCGTGTATATTTATTCCTTTCACCATATGCTGTATTTATTTTATTATAACCTAGGTTTCTGTATTTAATTAATAAAGTTAATGTATTATTAGTAGTCAAAATAATCGACGAACGTACCAGGATAGTGTATAGATCAATAGTTGAATTATGTAGTCTAATTAATAATAACACGACTAGCTAATTATTCGACGAACACGCTTGCAGATTTATACGTTTTTTGTTTTTGCCCGATTTACATTACCTGTCCATATTCTGATGCAACTTCGTGATTCATGTATAATATTAAACTTAAATTCTGTACGAAATATTCTTTAAGATTTAAACTTTTTTTTATTTGTAATTTATTTACATTAATTATTTTAGTATCTTTAAATTTATTAAAATTTACTATTTTTTCATAATTTTTATTTAAAATAACTATTCTTCATAGAAATATATTTTTCAAAGTGGAATTTTATGTTTAAATTTAAAAACCTAAAATTTTATATAATCAGAATAATCTATTAATTTCATCAAAATTACCTTTTATACGAATTTATATTGTACCATTTAAATGCAGAGCATTGTATAGAATACTAAAACTACATTATTTTTTAGGGTGATTTAGTATAGGAAGAATACTCTCAAAACATACTCTACATTCCAACGTTACTACTATTTTTTTCATCTATATACTTCACCTTTTTCGATTATACATTACTTTTAGTTTATGAAAAGAAATAATACTATTAGTCCAAGAAATATAGCACTTTTAAGGTTATGTACAAAACAGCTAGTGATGCATATCAAAATTCATACAAAAATCATTAAATTCTTATTTTCTAAAATACCATTCATTATATTCAAGGGTTTTTTTATCAATAATTTTAAGGAAAAAATGCATTTACTTTTTATTTTTTTTATTACAAAATAAAAAGTCTTAATTTAAACACTATAGTATCAATGGGCAATTGTAGCTAATAAAATTTTGAATAATTATTTATTATTGTTCTTTTTTATTCTTCACTTATTCTTCTGCCCACCCTCAGCAAATTGCGAGCGCTTGGCGAATTTTGATCATCTTTATCCGCATTTTTTAGATAATCTAAACGATTTTTACAAAATTTAGGACATAGGATTGTTGTACAAGACTAATATTTTTTAAAACCTTGGAAAAAACTTAAATCGTTTGGTAAAGTGAGCTGGAAATAAGTTCGTCATTTTCTGCATAATTTAATCAATATTATTATTACTTGAAAACTAATAATCCGATTAAGCTAAAATTTTGAATATATAAATATATAAATTACTCTCTTTAAATTGTCAAAACTAAATATTAAAAAATAAAAAAGTTCCAACCTTTTAATTAATTAAAAAAATTTTTATATTTTTGGAGATATTTCAACTTATATTTTGATAGATTTATAAAAAAATAAATTTTATTCGCAATTTTATTAGCTACAATTGCCCATTGATACTATAGTGTTTAAATTAAAACTTTTCATTTTGTAATAAAAAAAATAAAAAGTAAATGCATTTTTTTCTGAAAATTGTTGATAAAAAACCCTTGAATATAATGAATGGCATTTTAGAGAATAAGAATCTAATAAATTTGTACGAATTTTGATATACATCATTGGCTGTTTTTTTCATGACTTAAAAAGTACACTATTGCTTGGACTATATATGTATACTATTAAATATAATAATTATTTTTAAAATAATATATAATTTCTTAATTTCACTGGAATTATTTAGAGATTAACGATCTATAACAATATTTTTTGTATAAAAATGATAAAAATATTTTATCCCTATACTAATCTATACTAGAAATTTGATTTAAAAAATGTATGTTTAAATTGCTTTGATAAAAAATATAATCATGTAAAATTATTTTGAATTAAAATATAATTTTAAATATTACAAATTCATTTTTAAAATTTGAATCATTAAGTTGATAAAGTATTAATTATTGGTATAATTAATTTTATTTAACTGAATTTACATTGTGTACATAAAATAAAATATAAATTAAAAAAGTATTCAAATAATAAATAATTCAAATTTTTTACTAATATTATATATATTTAATATTTTTAAATAACAAATATGAACTTAAATAAATAAAAAATTAATACAAGTATGATTGATATTGCATTTAAAATTTTCTTAAAAAATTATGTCAAATTAATGAAGAATTATTAAATTAAACATTTACATTTTAAATTTTAATATAAAATAATTCAAAATTTAAATTAAAAAACATCTCAGTTATTTTTATTTTTTCATTAATTTTTTAGGTCCAATTTATGCTTTCAATTATTTAAAAAGAAATTTTTGTAAAAATAATAACGGTTTTCTACTATGTATAATACCGATACATGAAATACTGTAGTAAAACAATATTCAAAGAAGATCTTCATGATTGGAGATAAATTTAAATTAATTTTTGTATTTTGTAATCATAATCTACAAATAGAATAATTCATTAACAATAAATATTAATTTAAAAATTATGAATTTATCTAAATTTGTAATCTGGATAGCTAATAATATATTTTTAATACATTCAAGAAACATAATGCTATAAAAACTATATTTTATAAAATTTTTATATCACAAATGATCGAAATTATTCAAATTAATAACTACTCCATTTTATTGGATTATTATTTTATAAAATTTATGATTTTATTTTAAAAATATTTAATTATATTGTCGCTAAATATTTAGAATCCATTCTAAATTTTTCCGTAGCAAATTATATTTACAAAAACTTGTCTATCTAAATTCGATTGTACCTTATTTTTGTTCTTTTCTTGGTCTCTTAAGAATTATAGTAGTACTATAAAAAATCTCATATATGAATGGGTTTTGTATTTACATCGAATATGATATTACAAATCGAAAGAGGACATTATGAAGTTGAAACTCTAAGAATTCCAAATTTTTCGCAATTATATTTCTAATACGTATTGATTTCAGATCTCACAATATTTTTATGTATTATTTTATAATTTCTAATTTTTTTTCTATTATTTTTATCCCAAATTTAATTTTTCTTTATTTTTTAATAATTGTTAAAAAATAAATGATAATATTTTATAATAATTTTTTTGATATTAAAAAAAATTAAACAGCATTTCAAAAAATTAGAAATGTACTAATAATTACGTAGATAAGATAACGTCAATGGATTATAAAAATTAACTGTAATAAATATAAAAAAAATAAAATTACAAATTCCAATGAAATTGATAATGTACTAGAATAGTTATTCAAATTTTCAATAAATTAATGTTCTATATTAATATATTTATCGAGATATGACAATCGCATACGAACTTAGCAAAAGCGTACAAACTCCTAACAATCCATAAATCAAACAGACCGTTGTGCTCGATGATCTCTAGTTTTAATTACCCGACGTATTTCTTTCAAAAATATTGTTAAACCCATTTTAAAAATGTATTTCGCACTCTCAATCTAAAATTATTAACATCTTCGACTTTATTAAAAAAATAAGAAATATCAACATCCCAGACAATCATATGTTCACTTCACTTGACGTACACTATTTTTTTACTAACGACACGAAGGAGCTCGTAATTTAAAGCTTAGAAAGGCATGTTTCTCATATCAATAACGCTTGCATTCCATTAGTTTGGATGAATTTCATTTTAAACACATATTTTTCTTTTGATGGTACCATTTATCAACATATTTTCAGAACCCCAATAGGCGCTCCAATTTCGTCTATTTTTTCAGCCATGGTAATAGAAGATTTGTAAAGTGAATATCTCAATAGTCTCAAACAACGATATAAATATTTTTTCCTATTTTATTAAAGATACGTAGATGATACTGTTTTGTTCGTTGAAAACATCAAGCTTGACAGTATTTTAAATGACTTTAACAGTTATAACACCCATCTACAATTCACCCATGAGGTAGAAATCTATAAACTTTATAGACATTACCATACACAATAAAAATAATCATATAGCTACCAATTGGTACAAAAAATTGATGTGCTCCAACAGAATTATTAATTTCCAATCACATTATTCGAGGAGCTAAAAGAAAAATATTATACGTAAACTTGTAGACAGGGCGATTTTACCATCTGACTATTCTGTTATCACAAGGACAACCTAAACAATATGATTAGCATTTTGCATAATAATGACTATGCTAAATACCTTTATAACAAACACATTAAAGACAAATTAAAAAAAATGAATACAAAGATTCTCTCAACAACAACATAGAAAAACGTTATGACAATTGTTACAAATATATTTATATCAATAGATATGTACATATCGTCATGCTACATTGTGATCAGCTGTATAGTTAGGCGATAACTCCATAGCGGAAGATCAAATAGACGAAGGTTGATGAAAATAATAATAATACGTTTTTGTTTTGAACAGCCGGATATTTAAATAAATATCTCGAGAGGGAGACGTGATGCTCAGAATGTATCTCGACTGATTTGTTTATGTTTTGGCACTCGATGAGATAAATTGCGCTGATGCTAATAATTTTCTACATCCAATTCGATCAATGCTCAGATGTTCGTTGATCTGCTGGTCTAACACTAATACCTTCAACTTTGCTGTTCGATGATCACTGAAACGATGTTCGCGGGTAGGAGATTCCATGTTCATTTTCCCAACTGTCGGATGTTACGGACCAGGTTCTAAGTCCGTAAATTTCACGGGACGCTTGTCACCGACGCGGGCAATCAGAAATTTGCATCCGGTATCAATGGCCGTAGTAATACCTGACCCTAAGAAACAGCGTGCATCAACAACGTTGTTATCACAGCTGAATCTAATTCCCCCACTTGCGGCAGGTGACTGAGACTAACGTAGTTCGTTGTCCCCGCAGTTGGGCTGATATTGGTGTTCAATGCAATAGTTTGACGAGCCCTTCGTAAGAAAATTATGTACATAAAGATTGTGATAAACGTCGCTACATATGTAATACAATGTAATGCGTATGTAATACAATATAATTTTCTTCCTCTATATAAATAATTTTACAAAAAAAATTAGTAACAAATTAAAATGATATAATATTAATACTGTCCCCACCATCAACAATAAATTAAACAATATCATAAAATTAGGCAAGAACATCAATGATAAATATGAAATGGTTGGCTTTGTTTATAAAATAAACTATAGAGACTGTAATGTGTGCTACATAAGTAATACCAAACAAATTTTAAAGAAACGTATTTACGAGCATATGAAACATAATAATATAAATTCTATTATTCAAATTATCTCGCAAATCAACAAATATATAACCGGTTATGATAACGTAAAAATCTTAGACAAAGAACGCGACCACAGAAAGCGCCAAATTTCAAATGCTATATACATACTTAAACCCGCATTCTGTAAACAGATAAGAGGACATATATATGTTAAATATTCAATATAAACACCTGATTAGATTTTTCATTTTATTTTGTTACATATTTCCATAGTATATTATTAAAAAAATAATTTACTAATCAAAAAGTTCAAACAACCTTATTTAAAACATTTTTTGAAGTTTATAAATTTAAAAATTTAAATCTAATAAAAAAAATATATACTTCGATAAACTTACAACTTTTTTACTTTTCAACTTTCTGCATTTTTTCTGGTGTATTCAGTCCTATTTATCTTCATTTTATAACTATTTTGAAATATTAACAGAAAATACTGTATAAATTTAATTAAACTGAAAATTTAGTTTTTAAAAATAAAAAAAGTAAACATCAAAGTAAATAATGAAAAAAAGAGGAATAAAAAATGTATTAATTAATGTTCATTTTTCTATTTTTTTAAGATTTTTCGAATTTCAATCTATTTCAAAAATGAGTTTTGTTCGTTTTTTTCATCATATCTGTTAGCTAATAATATTGTCTTCAATCTATAACTTTTTAATATATAACCAAATAATACCAAGATTGTTTGTAAAAAATTTATCAATAATTTTCTATTTAAAAAAAAAATTACAAATTATTTTATTGTGCGAGATAAAATAATACCTCAAATATATAAATTACTTTTAATTATAGCCTTATATTGAACACATATAATTCTATCTAATGAAAATAGATGACGCGTCATATAGCTGACTGTATATAAATACGACGTAAGGGTTGCTTGGTACATTTAAAATTTAACAACGTGTCAATGTTATTTGCATGAGACCAATCTATATAGACATTGTACCGAGGTTAATATTAATTTTGTAATTTAAATTCTATATATTTATTCTGTAATTGTTGTGAGTAATTTTATAATTTATTATCTTCAATAAAAAAAGACCTGAAGAAGCCAAAAGAAATTCACTAGAACGTCGCTGATGAAAACATAATGTGTTTACTTATTAGACCCATAACGAACCTAATCATCACGTTTTTATTGACAATGAAAGGTGTTTATTTTAGATATCATTAATATATTTCTATATTATTTTTTAATTAAATAGACACAACTTTAAATATTATAAATAATAGACTTTTACCACTGTTTTACTACCGAGATTAGTGGCTTCGAAATAAAATTTTATATTCCTCTATTTCTATTTTACTCAAATCGACTGTAATAACTACGTCATTGATTTTGTATTTGTTTAAGAGGGCTGATTATTAAAAGACACCTCCCAGGTGATATTTATTTATTTAAATTTATTTATAGATATATATATATATATATTATAAATTTATTTTTCTTTATAGATTACACTTTTGAGTAACGTTTCCAATTCCTGGCAGACCAGCTGCCGCTTATCCTGGCGTTGTTTTCTGTTAATTTTTAACGAGAGTTTGACTCTTCTTTTCACCCATGAAAAGAGCATAGAACCGTCTCAATAAATAAATTTACAGAAATTAACTATGAAATTAAAATCTTTACTGTAACCATCGTTTGAAATTTATTTAAAAATATTTTAATTGATTAAATAAAAAACAAATGTATTTTTCAACAATTATTCAAAAAAATATTCATAAAATTCATTTAATAATGCAATATAAAAATTTATTCTTTTATCTAGACTATTTTTTCATTTTGTTGTTCGTCAAACAGAGGATAAAAGTTTAAAAATTATTATAAACGGTAAACTAAGTTTCTAAACACCAAGCTATAAAAATTTGTACATATAAATAATATTAAACAATTAATGTAACATAAAAAATTGCTCAGTATTTCAAAAATTTTCTTAGCCAAAACAATTTTTATCGTAAAGTTCGATAGAATATTTAATATTATTGAATTGACTGATTATATATTGTATTACTGTTCTATCGATTTTTTCCATTTAATTATTTTAAATTAATTTAATTACTTACTAAAATAATACATTTTTATTGATGTCTTTGTCATTAAATTATTTATTAAATTTTTGTTTATGAAATATTAAATGTATGTATATATTTTAATTTTGTTAGTAATAATTTTATAATTCTTATTCTCAGTTTTTCTTTCAATTTTATCTACATATTATTATAACTGAATAAAAAATTATATAACAATTTTGATTAAGTATTAGTCATTTTTATTGTACGATTCAATAATTATATTAGCAAATACAATCATTTTATAGATTTCAAATTTTATCTATAAGTTTTAAATATTTAACTATTCTTATAATATATCTATCACTTTTTTAATCAGTCACTAATGATTAATTAGGTAAATATTGTTGAAGAAGAAATTACATCCAGTTTTTCTTTAATACCAGTTCTCAAATTAATGAATCTGGGATAGATTCATCAATTTTTTACAAATGTTTTATTATATTAGTTTCTTATATTATTTCCTAAAGTCAAAGCCAATATGGATAATATCCACATAATAACCTTACTCGAATTGACTAATCGACATTTAAATAATAATATATACAAACACATAAATATAAAGTTAAATATAATAATATTAATCTCAGTAAAGGAAATAACAAAAATATATGTAAAAAAGTATATGATAATTTTGTTTTTCTATTGTATTAAATTTTGCAATATTGTATTTTTTAGAAATTAGAATTTTTTATTTAATTAAATATTATATAAAGTTGTAATATTTATATTATTTAAACTAATATTGTTACGTCTCAAAATATAACTAATAAATAAAGAAATAATTAAGATATTTGTTAATTTAATAATTATTCCTTTATTGAATATCTTGGTTAGTTTACAATTTTAATATACTATTGTTAATATTTTCACTAATAATAATGTAATAAAATAGAGTTGTTACAAAATATTACAATAATTAATCGATAGTTTCTTAATATTAATTGCGAGATAGTTATTCATAGCTTAAAAATAGTTTGTGTGAAAGAACGATGTGAGCAGTTTCTTAGAGGCAGCAGTCTGTCACCACTCCAGATTTTTAGAATTGGAAAGTCTTTAATACTTAAGTTTAAAATATACTAGTTCCAGAAGTAAGAAGTTCTTTCTTCCTATTTTCTCTGTCTTTTATATCATTAGTAATTTTATCTCTTTCATGGTACTTCTCAATTACAAAACTCGATACGTAGGTGTATGAGCTGAGCCGATAATACGATTTTGTTTACGATCATGCTCTTTCGTAGTCTTCTGTATTATCTTATGATGAAATAGACTACTCATTTCCTATTTATTTCTACGTTCGTACTCGCGTACTATTACTACACTTGACTTTTTTCGTAATCATTAATTTTGGATTTGACGAAACAATGTTTAATCTATATTAGATAATTTAATGCCAGTTACAATTCGAGATCATGAATGTAACTGATATTATAATGCAAAAGTCTTGGAATTAGAGGAGAAAGTGTAGTTTAAAATTATCGGAACGTTAAAATATGTACCCAATATATATATATATAAATATATTTGTAGATTACAAAATATAAATTTTAAAATCTTTATTACCAAAAACATATAACGATTTATGAACTGCATATTAAAAAATACTAACTATTTTGCTTGAGATTGGTTGCTCGAAAATAAATGAATGAAACGATTAAATTTGTTCAAGACTGACATTAATATTTATTTTAATTTATCAAAAGCAAATGAAATTAAATAATAGAAAAATTATAAAGAGCAAAAAATACCTGAAAAAATATGTATTATGATTTTAATAAAAAGAATTCTATACAAATTTTTTACAATAAAATAGAATTTACCTAATTTATTTAAAGAAAATGAAAAGTATGTATTACTCTGCGTAACAGTCACAAAACAAAGTGTATTAATTCATATTTTATTAATATAAGATTATCTATTTGAGTTAAGCTATAAGGGATTTGCCAGTTGCTTTGTGTCTAATAATGGAAGATAACTTTAAGAGGCCTCATTTTCTAAATCTGTTGATATTTGAGTTATTAATTTCTATCTTTGCAAAAGAGATACTATTCTCAAATAGGTATTTCTAGAAAGGGTGATCTTTTTATTGTAAAGCGATTTGATATGAGATTGTCAATGCTACTAATATTATTCAAAAGTTGATGTTTTAGAGTTTATATAAGCTTCAATTTTAAAAATATCGGGTATTCGATGAAGATTTCCTCCAATATACGATATTTAGCACATTTGGTCGTCATCTCCCAAAATCCACCAAAGTATGAAAGTAATCCAAGATTGAAATAGAAATACATTTGAATTACACATAGTCTACGAGTATGCAAGTCTACAGAAAAAGATTGTTTAATAAATGATTCGATTCGAGAGCAGTGACAACAAAATGACTTCGATGGTCAAAGTATAAATTAATGTAGAGTATCTTCATAAAATAAATCATAGAATCGCAGTGATGAAGACGCAACGATGTGATTTTAACCTACCTGTCGTTAAACTGTGCCTTGCCACGAGACTGCATGTACATGAAATGTTCGTTCATCCATAACTAGACGAAACCTTCCTCTAATAATCGAACTGGAAAATCATTGCTTTGTTCATAATTATATGCTTGCGTAATTAGGCCATGCATGCCGCTAACATCACACGTATCACAGAGGATCTCGAGGTTATAAAAGTAGAACCGGGATCTGTAAAAAGGGGTTGTTTGGTCCGACTGCCCTTTCAACTAGCATCTCTTCCATTTTTACGGAGCAACAGAGAAAAACTTAAAATGTGATTAGCAGTTATGCTACCTAACTGCACCACTACATGAAATCCTACTTCACAAACGTTGATACCACCAGTGATAATATATGCCACTGTTGCCATCTTATACAAATGGTCTTAACTTCTACTAACCACCTATTTTACACTATGCAATTGTTAACACTCGTTATATACTATACAACTGCTACCTAAATATCTGAAAATAAGAGCCGTTTATAAAGAATTAATATTGAACTTACACAAACGCATACGTCAACCTTCCCATCCAAATTCTGTTCATCCTCGACCCATACAGGCTGAGGAGTTACCTCGTCACAAAGGCTTCAAAAGAATAATATTGTGTTATTTTGAGGTAAAAATACGTATAATAAATATAATGATAAATACAACTAGATATCCTTCAATTGTGGTTTTTCTCATGCTTTTAATAACTGTATTAAGAATTGACCAGCATACACAAAAAAAAAAAAAAAAAAAAAAGATAAAATTAAGAGATATTTTAAGATAGCTTGACAAGATAAGCTATCGATCATTTTTGCATTTGCATTTTTTTTCCATGCTGAAGAAAAGAAGAAGTAATGCATTTTCCAATCTTACAATTAATTTCCTACCTCTTAAAATGTATTATTCCCATGGAATTATGATTCATATCAGTTAAAGATCATTACGAAAAATTAAATTATGAGCTTGCCAAACAATTAAATTATTGAATTGAAAAGAGTGGAAAGTAATAAGAAGACATTTAATTTCATTATCTAATAAACTCATCTTAATCAACTCAAAATCGTGATTTTTTTAAGAGGTTTCAAATTAAAAATGGAAAACAAACTTGATAATATTAACTATTTATAAGACAATAGGTTATGATCTCTATTAATGTCTGAATTTCCGTAATAAAATATATTCAGTATTGATTGTAAAATTAATATAATTTTATGGTGATTATTATTAAATTTCTAGCTGTTTGAAAGAAAGTGAGAAAGTAATATATTTTAAATATATAAATTCTTGTTAAAGTAAAAAATCATTCATATAAATTTGATATTATTAGTAGCTAAGGTATTATAAAGCCAAAATAAGTAATTAGAATGTTCGTTAACTCAAATTTGGTATCAGAAATTCAGCAAAAGAATTATGAATTACTTAAATATAATTTGTTATTTATTAAGTGTTGAATTAGGAATTTCTTCATTATTATAAATTTAATTGCATAAGATACATACTAATAATCAATATAGTTTTGAATTTATTCGTTTATTGCTTTAAATTAGAAAATTATGAGAAGAAAATATTATATATTAAACATTTATGAATTTCGCTAAGGTTTTAAAATATAAAATTATATTCGAGTTACATCACACACAGTAAAATAAAATTGACTTAAATATAATGTAATTTGCATATAATATTTGAAAATGAAACTAAAATAAATGTAGTTTTTAGAAATAAATTCATATTTGAATTGGAAACAAAATGTATTTTTTTGAGAAGATTTATTCATGTTTGAATATAATTTAAAAGCTTCTAAAACATATAATTAATAATTTTCATTTATATTTATTGAGTTGAATTTCGAGCAAGAATTGTTTATAAAGAAAAAACCTTTAAAGGTAATATCATTGATCATATAAAGTATAATTTTACAATATGAATATAAATAAAAAGTTGTATCTTAAAATTTAATATGTGAATTCTTTATAATATAGAAGTAGGTATTTAAAGAAATTTCAATGTGCTTACTTGTAAAATTGTACTAAGCTATAATTACTTTTTTTAAAAGATAAATTTCTTATTAAGGTAAAATGTACGTTTATTTATGACTATGAATGTTTCATAGCTGCTGATAGCTTTATGTAAAAATAAAATATGATAAAAATTATTAAAAATATTTCAAGAAGAGATAGAGTTCTAATTAATAGTCTTTTAACATATGGTTTGATCAAAACTTTTTATTTAATAATCTATGGTATTATTTTTTTCATTATTATTATTTATTATTATTATCTTATTTATCCCGTAAAAAAATCTTTAATCAAATTTTGCTTTCCCAATTTAGTAAAGTTGATAGATATATTTTTTATACTTGGAATTCACCACAGCTCTTCTAATGATAATTTTTATACCTGTATTATTTATATTTTTTATATTATTTATATTTATATTTTATTAAATAAAATTAAAATGATTATAATACTTTCGACACTGATTAATGATTAGATCATTTTTTTTTAGTAATGAATATGCTATTATAATATATTAATATATATATTAATATATTATATTATATAATACTATATATATTAATAATATGCATATGCTATTCCTACTTTTGAAGTATCAAATATTTACTAACAATAAATTGAATCGTAATTGAAAAATTTGATATAGGTTTCATAAAAATATTACATAAAGTACAATTACAATATTTTATGTAACAATTATAATTAAATATTATTTTAAAATATTATTAATATTTTAAATATTTATAATTATAAAATTCTTTAAATGTAATAATAATATTACACTTTAAAACATTAATAATAAATAAAATAACTCACCTTATAAAGATATATATATGTATAAATGAATTTACTAATAATTTATAATTTTATTTTTCATTTATAAATAATTACATATAAAAAATAATTAATAAATAAAAAAATACTATATATATTAAATAATAATGATAATTAATAAATTATAAATAAATATTACATTTTCATCATTTTTAAAGGATGTCACGATTATATTTATTCTTTGATAATTGAATCGCGAAATTTTCTCCAGGTTTCGTTCTGCCCTAGCCAAAACGCTTTGAGCGTTTTGGCCTTTGTAAGATTCGAAATTATCAATAAAGGAGACGTGAGTTAATTGATATGATATTTTCTTTATTATATCTCTTAATAAACGAGAGAGAAAGAGTAAGATAATGTGTAATACAATGTTTCGTGTCGCAAACAAAAAAACTAATTCCCGCTTGTATAAAATGGAATGTAATAAATATGAAGAACCCGTACCGAAGTACGACTTAAGAAGGAAGCGAATCGAATCTCGAATCAAGACCGAATCGAATGCCTCTACGTGTTTTTCGATTTGACTCATTACCTGCGCTGTATGGGGAATTGCAAAATCAGCGAATTCTCCCTCCGGGTGTCTCTGCTTGATTATTGTTCTGTCAGCTTTCTCCGATATTGTCTTTCAATTGATCTCTGCGTATTTAGATCTGCCTCCGATCTTGAATTTTCACAATTTGGCGAACTCAGAAGTTCTTATTACTCGCGGGTTTCACGTTACTCGCGACTCCGTTCAATTCCCTCAATGTCACTTTCCTAATATTTTGTCTTCGTTTACTGACCCGAGTACAATTTAATTCGTCGCGTATGCGTTTGCAATATTACATACGTGACATGATATATTTTTTCTATTGTACAGGATATGATTTATATTATTATTAGCCTAATCTCCGCCTTCCGACTTGGAGATGGATTCTGGTTTACTATGTTCTATCATTTGTATCTTTAAATGTCTTTTATCGCATTGTGTCTCTACCTTTTATTCATTTCACTTTCACTGCACTTCACTTTTGCTTTTTCTCTTTTCCTTTTCTGCTTGTATCTTCACTTTTCTACTTGCTTATTCTGTTTTCTTCCACTTTCTTTAACATTCTGTCAATTTTCTTATTGCCTTCAGAAATTCGTGGTTATTTTTGTTTCTTTTTACCCTTTCCCATAGGCTTCTAATTTCCCTTTTTTCCGTTCTTCAATTATTTTATTTCTTCCTCTCTTTCTTTACACATATCTATAACGTGTTTCTACGATCCTTCCTCTGTCCTATACATTTTGAACTTTCTTTCCTCCTTTCATAACCAATATTTTCTTTCCTCCATAATATTCTCCTGCCTTATTCTCCTTTATGACATTACGCCAAATAGAAAATTCATAATTGGTTAATCAACACATATAGTCCTTCTTCCCTTCGAGTTCAAAATCCCCTAATGTTATTGGCTAATCAATCACAATATTAAATTAAAATCAAAAACAAGAAAACTATTTCTCTGCCGATAATTATATAATCTGTAAGTATTAGCAATATCACGGCGGCACACTTCTGCAATTTTACATCACTCACACTACCTCATGCATGCATTAATCATATAAATGTATATATAATACATTTTCGCGCTTATTGCTGTCTTTATCTAGTTCATGAGCATCAGCGTCTCCTATATCATCAAGACATCCGTTTATGTACAAGTAATATGGAGTTAAACCTCATGTTAACAGTTTGTCAATAAGTTGCGAAAATATAATTAATATTAATAATAACAAAATCATCATCACTATCACCTGTAAGTTTTTAAAATTGATTTTATTATAACATATAATAATCAGAATATATATACATACACTAAAAATATAATTACCAATACATACTTATTTTCATTTATTTTTAGGTTAGTGCAATTTCAAAGAACTATTTATAAATAATGAATATACATTCATTACAAGTTTTGTATTATATTTATTATATTATAAAAATTTATATATACACATACATGGTTCATCCACGAAGTATCGTGTTTTTTTTCATTTTGTGCCTATTCGTCGTAGAAATTTGGAAGGGGTCTTAAAATGTCGACAAACTCTTATCGCATTTTTCCCTTTTTTTTGTTTTTCGATAATTAGGCGCGGCAGGATTTAACTTCGCGCGAAGGGTGTTTTTCAAATTTTTGACATGGCGCGCTGAAGTGATGTTTTGTTAAAATATTATAAAAAAAAAAAAATTCTTACCATTCTTTTTTGAAAAATGATTTATTGACGAAGGCCGTATGACTCGGAGCATTATCCAATCCATTTTAATATCCGGCCTTATGCGTGCAACATGTCTTTGAATTGATTTTAATACTCTTAAATAATAACTTGAATTTACAGTTTGTTCTTCTGGTACAAATTAAAAATGTACAATTCCGCGCACATAAAAAAAAACAATTAGCATCGTTTTGATGCGAAACTTGCTCATTTGCGCTTCTTTTGGCCTGGGTGATAATGATGTGTGTCACTCCAAACTGTTTCTTTTTGTATCCGGATCGTATTAAAAAATCCACGATTCATCGCCAGTAATGCAAGAAATTAAGAAATTTTCATCACTTTCGATTAATTCTAACAATTCTTTTCAGCACATGAATCGTGTTTGCTGTTGACACTGTTAAAACTTTTGGCACAAACTTTGCACAAATTTTTCGCATATCCAAATTGTTCTGCACTATATTGTGCATTCTTTCTCGGCCCTTTTTAAAAGTTCTGTACCATTTTCCACTTTGCGATTTTGATATGCAATTATGTCTATACGCTTCATGCAACATTTTATACGTTTCCACACTGTTTTTATTTAATTGCAAACAAAACTTTATAGGGTAACGCCTTACTACTAGTCGCCCAATCGTGTTGTCTCAAAAAACTGAAAAACACCCTTCACGAATGCCTTCGAAGTAAAATCCTGCCGCTCCTAATTATCGAAAAAACAAAAAAAAAAGGGACAAATACGGAAAGAGTTTTTCGACATTTTAAGACCAAATTTCTACGATGAATAAGTGCAAAATGAAAACAAAAACTCGATAATTCATGGATGCACCATGTATAATGTCAATTTTTATTAATACGAAATTTTATAAAGATTCTATATTTATACCAACCAACAAGATTTTTACAATTTATCACCAAAAGTAACCAAACATTTACAACATGCGCTATAAATTCCATTTTGAATTACATTTTTTTTATAAACATCTATTTTTAAATTTTCAAAGCATTGAAATACACAAAGTGTTTTAATATTAAATATTTTTTTTACTAAATACGCGTGTTTACTTTTTATCTTTTTTTACACAAACTTGTTCTTTGTTCAAATATTGAAGCAGCAGCAAACAAAAGTGTACTAAAGAGTATTCTGAATTATTATAGTTTTTTAATAACTTTTACAATAAAAAACTATAAACTGCAAATATTTAATTTCAGTTAATGTTAAAAAAAATTTTTTTTAATAGACAAATCAACTATTTTATATTTTCTATTTAAGGGGAAAGAATTATGTATTTCTCACAAGATCTTATAATTATTATACCTATAGAAATATTTTTTCACTAAATATATAAAAAATAGCCTATTTTATCAAAAATAACGGATACTAATTAACGGTAATAACTTAATTAAAAAGTAGGAATTCATTCTAAAAGTAATGAATACGGTTGAAGATTCAATTCTGCATATTTATTTTAATTTCTTATTCATGAATATATTTTATAACTATCAATTTGAAAAGGCATACATAATGAAGATAAAAATTAATATGTTTATGAAATATTCAAAAGTTATGAATATCTGCGATAATATATTTGTAAATATTATCAATTTCCTTACATAAATTTCAAAGATAATTAATAAACTAATTAAACTCTACTAATTTTTTATTTAATTTTTCATAAAATCTTGATTTTAATTATTTTATAATCAGATTAGATCCATTTTTTATGTTTCTGTCAATGTAACTACTTATTTTTTCAACAAAAAATCTAAATTTTATGATCTAATATAAATAATTAATTTACTACTTAAAATTAATATTATGAAAGTAATAATAATATATTAATAATATTAATAATATATTGATACTACAATCATAAATTATAAAAGTATTTATTAAAAATTAAATCCAATATATTTTCACAAAATTTTAGACCTAATTAATTAAATATTTTAATAATTTTGAATAATATTAATAATTCATATTAAATTCATGCTTATTAAATACTAATTATTAAAATACTGTAATTAAATCATGTTGATTGTATTTTTACTCTGATTGTAAAACAAATTAAAGAAGTAAGATAAATAGAAAAATAAAGAAATAAAAAATTTATTGATTTATTTTTTGTAAAAATTTCAATGTTTAATAATCCTATGAAAATCTAAACTTTAATATATTTATACAGTTACCAATTCCCCTGTGATAATCTTAACATTCTTAAGTCTGAATAAATTATAATTACTCATTAAAGTAAATTATCGTTTAAAACGTACTGTTACACTTTATTGTTTCTTAATTATAGCTCCTATTAATATATACCTCTTACATTATTTTAAAGCATAAAAAATTTTCTTTATATTTGTTTAAATTCAGTATAACTGTGAATACTTTAAATTTCATATTGAATAATTAATTTTTATGGATATCTATATTTTAAATATAGAAAATTTATTCATGTATATTATTTATTAATAACAAAAAATTCAGAGTAATAATTTGGAAACAGGTTAGATAAGATATTATAATTATATAAAATTTTTTTTTATTTTTTTCGCTCGCTAATAAAAAGTGATTTTTAAAAAAAATCTGCCAAATGTATTTTTCAAAAACTCTTGATTGATTTATATATATATTTGTAACGTGGCAGCTCCATTCCTCCTTCATGGGTGAAGAAGAGAGTCAAGCGCTGGTTGAATAAGGATAGAAAAAGATCGCTGGTGTAAGCGGCAGCCGGTCTACCAAGGATTTAGAACGTTGCTTACAGATGGAGGCAATAATGACAAGATTAATTAATAAATAACATCGCCAGAACAGTTTCCTTTTAATGAGGTGCAGGCTGCTTTAACATTACAAAACAATAGATAGTATAATTAGCGCGTGAATTTCAAATACAATTAATTTATATAATATAATGTTGTATATAAGTTAGCTAGTCCATGCAGCAAAAAAAAGAGAGATTTATTATTACAATGTTTGTATCAACGTCTACTAGCCAACTGACCGCTGGATGAGTCACGGACAAAAACAACAACAGTTGACGTGCATACACGAACTCACAAACTATCTAAAATTTCGAATAATTATTTTGACTTAATTACTATACAAAATTTTATATACGTGGAAGAATTCCAGATAGTTATTATTTTCTCAAATATTTGCGAAGATAATAATTAAATCTTAAATAATTAAAATAATACATAAACATCAACGAATCGAATAATCGGAAGGAACAGGAGTCAACTGGAAGCATAAACATGGCGACAATTTACCAATAACGACGAAAAAGGAAAGGTAGGAAGCGACGCACTAAGGGCGATTAAAGAAATGGCCGTACCGCCAAGAAAGGCTTACCTCAAACCAACATTCGGTCAACGGGTGCGACTGCAAATACGACACATGCATTTATAGTCCAAGCAATAGAGCACTTTATAGGTCATGAAAAAAGTATCTAGTGAAGCATATTAAAATTCAGAAAAAAATCAGTAGATTCTTATTTTCTAAAATACCATTAATTATATTCAGAGTTTTTCTCATCAATAATTTTAAGGAAAAAATGCATTTACTTTTTATTTATATTATAAAATGAAAAGTCTTAATTTAAACACTATAGTATCAATGGGCAATGTGTAACTAATAAAATTGTGAATAAAATTCATTTTTCTATAAACCTTCTAAAAATTAAAATCTGATAAATATTCTAAAAATCGAAAAATTTTTAAATTAATTATAACCTTTGTAGCATTATTATTTTTTAATGCTTAGTAGTGTAATTTGGGATATTAATGTGATTTTAATTAATATAATATTAATAGTTAATTAATGTATAATTAATAATAAAATAAATAAATTAATATGCACTGTATTTTTACAAAGTTTTAACTTTTACAAAGGATTATTAGTTTTTGAGTAATACTAATGTTAATAAAATTATGCAAAAATTTATGAAGTTATTTCCAGCTCAATGCACCTGACGATATTAGTTTTTTCAACGGTTTTGAAAAATATAATTGTTGTAGAATAAATCCTGTATCTTACATTTTATTCAAATATTTCGAATGGCCTAAAATATGAGGATAAAATTGATCAAAAAAGATTGAGGACTAGGGAGAGTAAGAACTGGGAAATTATAATATGTAGTCATAGAAGTGAAATCCGCGCTAACAAACCCGTCATTTATTCTTCTCCCCACCCCCATCAAATTGCGAGTACTTGACGAATTTTGACTCATCTTTATCCGCATTTTTTTAGATAATCTAAACGGTTTTTACAAAATTTAAGATACAGGATTGTTGTGCAACATTAATATTTTTTAAAATCTTGGAAAAAACTCAAAATCGTTTGGTAAAGTGAGCTGGAAATAAGTTAGTAACTTTCTGCATAATTTGATTAACATTATTATTACTCGAAAACTAATAATCCGATCAAGCTAAAATTTTGAATATATAAAATGCACATTAATCACTTTAATTTCTCAAAACTAAAATTCTAAATATTAAAAAATAAAAACGTTACAAATTTTTGGAGAATTTTCAGCTTATATTTTATGGTAGGTTTATAAAAATAAATTTTATTCACAATTTAATTAGCTACAAATCGCTTATTGTTACTATAATATATATAAATAATATGAGAACGTTCATTAGATTAATCTATCTTTCTCAAACTTTCATTACAAAAAATATTTAATTCCATAATGTGTAATATGCAATATATAATAGTCATATTCTTATGATACCTGTAATACCTTATTTATATTTAAATAAATACTTAGACTCCAATTTATCTCAATAAAATATTTGAATTAACTCATTAAAACCTAATTTTTTTATTAATTTTAAAATATCATTATGCAAATAAAAATAATAATTTTTATAATGATACATTCTTTTACATATAATTATCTCATTTATCGGATAAACTCTTTAAAATTGAAATAATTTTTTATTTGAAAAATATCATTTGAATAAAAATCAACATAAAAATAAATCATTGACTTTTGTTTATTTTTTTTTATGAAATCATAAAAAATGTCTGAAATAACATTTTCTCTAACAAAAATATTTATGATGTCTGTACTATTTTAAATTTAATTAATTTTAAATTGGAATCAACGTTTAAACTATTAACCGTATATCAAATTGATTAAACATTAATATTAAACAATTTGAGTTACAAATAATATTATGAATTATATCTAAACTATAAATAAAAAATATTTGATCAATTTTTGAAATAATATATGTAAAATATGTTTGCTAGACATGAGTTTTCAACCTATCATACTTGCTACAATATATTACTTTTATACGTGTGAACTATTTTATGTAATTATTGAGTATTTATTTTCTATATATTATATTTGATAACATTGATACAAATAAATTAAAAAAATAATTTTTTAAATTAAATATATTCTACAATTTATTAACAAACAAAAATAATATGTTACAAAATAAATATATGACATTTTTTTACTAATATTAATAATCTTTCAGGCACACAATTAATAAATATTATACAGAAAATATATGGTATTATTTGACAATCATGCATTATAATATTATGCTGTTATCTTTCTCCTAATAACAATTCGTATAATCTGCAACATATTTGTATAGTGTACTGACACAATACTGTCATTGTGCAGTAATGCTTACCAAAGCATACAATAGAAATAGTTTTAAGGCACACATAATAAAATCATAAATTAAGAACCCTAAATATTAAATTTTTAATAAACAAAATTAATTTTCCATAGCTAATTTGACCACAACAATAATCTAAATTTTCTAAATTAATCTTTTTTTTGCTTATAAAGCTTTTGATCGAATAAATTATACTTAATTTTGGGTAATTTCTACATGAAATAACGTTTTTTACTGAAAATTTTTGCTGTTAAACTTACTGTTAAGATAAAATTTACAAAAAATGGTTAATATTATGGTTAATAATCTTTCTTGTAATTACATGAGGATATTTTTTATTATTTTTTTTTTTATTTATTAACATTACGTCCCGGCTTTTGGCCATAGGACGGGTTCCGTTAGTCAATTACATATCATTATAGCCATTTTACATGTTAATATTTCTATTGTCACTATTTACATAATTAGCATATAGTCTATTATATTTACACTTTTTACACGTTTTAACATTTGATTATCATTTGTTCTTCTTTTTTGCGCTGTGCGGTGCCATCTGTAATTTCTATCCTATGTAAATCTGTATGATCTCTCGCACTCCTCTGGTCTGTTCCTATTACTATTCCACCTCGTTGATTCCTCACCTTTTCACTATATTCAGCTACTCTTACATCCTCTATCCTTCTCTCAATCTCTCTTACTCCCTTAAATATGTCTCTATTACCTACGCTTTTCTCAAAGAACAACATCATCTCTCTGTTTGTCCAATTTCTGTCTTTTTTCTTTCTTGAATCCGCAAATATATCCTCTGCCTTCTTACATTCCATGAGCCAGTGACCCCAATCGCCCTCGCCTTCTATACATAGCTGGAATCTTTTTCCTCGTTCTTCAACGAATACCTATTATACGTGGTTTTATTACCACGTCTTATGCATGCTATTATCTTCATTTTCTTAGCGTTTATTGCTTTACTTAGGTACTCTAAAAGTCCTGTACCTTGTATCTTCATGTATACTCTGTTCTATTTAGCCTCTGCCATCCTGCTCCTTCTGTATTGTCCCTATATATCTTTGTCTCTTTATATTATCTCGTTATATGTATTTATTCCCTCTATCTTCCAAATTTTAATCTGCCTCTTACTCAGACCTATCTTGTTTAGCCATTTTTCGGTCTCATCCGTCCCGCTCTCTGTTGTCTCTATTCTATATTCCTCGTAACACTTTCTTATCCACCTTTCCTTATCCAGTCGCCTGATGGTATCCTCGTATTTTAGCTTTCTTATTTTCCACTCAATTACCATTTGGCGCTCATCCGTTTCCTCATACACCAGTTATCTTGGAGTGCAAAAGTCTAGTTAAAAGGTCCACCGGTAGTAATCTGTCTTAATCCTTTCCATTTCATCTGTTTCCTGATTTCCCCAGATCACGACTCCGTACTTCATGACCCCCTTGACAAGATAGTTAAACAACATCTTTCTCATATCAAAGTCTCCGATACACATTCATTCCGCCAATCCCCATGTCCTTCTCGCTGCAATCCTCCCATTATGTATTCTTTCTTTTATATGGTCCTGATGCCTTCCGTCGTTTCGAACACATAGCCCAAGTAGTTAAATCTTTTCAACATTTCAATATGCTTCCCTTTCCATTTCCAACTCTCTAACATCTATTTTCTATCTATCTTAATCACCATGATTTTAGTCTTCTCTGTGTTCAGAATTCAGATAAAGGAGATTTTTTATTATTATTCAGCGGTAGTTGCTATTTTTAATTGAATATTGTTATGTATATAAATTTTGTAACTATCTTTACTTTGGTTCATCTTTCTATTAATTTCTATTAATTGATTTTATCGAAACATTACTCGACTTTATTCTTCTGTAATACAATCAGAATTTATTTAAAATATCTAAGTTTAAAAATTGCTGAAATTTTATATTATATAGGGTACATTTTGACTATAGTTAAGAAAATTGCGGTGTATGACACTTAAATTTTTTTGACAAATGTATTTACATTACAAACTTTAGAAATAAAATAAATCGTACTTTTATCATCATCCATACAGTTCTACAATAACCATGCTCATTTGGACTTGTATAATCGTTTTTTTCACAAATAATCTATTTCATCTGTTTTTCAAGAAAAAATTATTCCGTGATTTGCAAATTTCTGTTTTGATCAGGCCCACTAAGTAGCCAATCTCAAGGTTTACTTTTCAAAAACATTGATACGAACAATACATATTCAATATTTTTGGATTAAATCTTCAATGCTTTTAACTATTGATATTTCTTCTTATACGAATATTTATTCAATTACAAATCCTTAATATGTGTCTTTATCTACAAAAATAAGATGACAAATCAGATCACAGAAATCTATTATTATATAAAGTTTTTTCCTATTTATTATTTTATTTTTTAATAATTAGAAACGGCAAGATCTTAATTCAGGCGAATCCTATGCTTAAGATATATATATATATATATATTTATTTATTTGTGAACATATAAATCATGTATAAAACGTGTATAAATAACATAAAATTAAATGGTAATGATAAAAATTTTGTAAAACAGCGTGATAGAATAACTGTTGGAATCAATTTACATGATACAAAATGGTTTGTGAAATGTTGAAAAAAACCTTTAAGGATAAAATTATGTGTGAATTACAGTTAGAAAAATTACATAAGACTTTCAAAAAGGTTACCATTTATCCCCGTTCTGATAGATTCTGATGCCCAATGTGTGCATAAAATTTTGAGTTCAAACCATCATTTAAGGATCACAGTAATCAATGATATTCTAAATTTATCAACACGTGCATACAGTAACACTTAAAAACCTTTTTTAATACTATAAAATCTTAAGACTATTTTCACCAAGCCGTAAGTCAAAATTTTACCACATAACACTGTTGTATTGGTTACTCCATCACGCCTTGTCACAAAACTGAAAAACATCCTTTGCGTGAACTAAAATTATGCCACTTTTAATTACCGAAAAAACAAAAAAAAGCAATAAATTGGAAAAACTCCTTCACACATTTTCCGGCTTCCTCGAAATCGTCACCATAAATAGTGACTTCAAAAAAAAAAAAATCATAACTTATTGGGCAGATCATGTACATATAGACACAAGTATTCAATTTTTTTTATATATCTATACACATGTGTATAGTTATATTTTTTTTGCGAGCGTGTATATATTTGTATGTATATGAACATAAGAATTACAAGCTCAATTTTATTAATTCACAAAAATACATATGTGTACTTTCTAAAATTTCTAAATGATGCAATATGTAATCTTTTGTAATTGATATTATATATTTTGTATTATATTATATAAAATTATATCATTGATAATAACATTGATTTTTTAGAATAAAAAATAAATGACAGTATATATTAATTTCTAATATAATTATTATATTAAAAATATTGTATTTAAAATATGCTTAAAAAACATTGCTAAGAATAAATATTTTGATAAAAGTTCACAATTTAAAAAAGTAAAATAAAAAATATATTTCTTATGTATTGTAATTACATATTCTCTAATTTCAAAATTGATATTATTTAAATTAAAAAATTGTAAATGAAAAAGAAAAATTGTAAGAATATAAATACATATATACGATGTTACAAATTTATATTTTTGTATTAAATATATTTTCAAGGAATATAGTATATACTTTGTAACGCAAATACATATATATAATTGTAATTATTTTCATTATTTAAAATGTGTATGTATAATCATAATGGGTTACATATCGATAGCATCCAGACATGCAAAATGTAAATATGGCGCACGAGAACGTGCGAATCCTCGAGAAACATCTGGAACGTTCAAGAAGATTCGCAAATGTTCGGAGGCGCATGCGAATTGGAGTCGCTTGCTTATGCACGGGCCTTATGGGCAAACTTATGTATAAAAGGCGATGATCAATAGCACCTTTAGTACCTTTTCGATCGCATCCGGTCCGGTATCCAGATCCAGCCTCAAACCCTCGGCATAGCCTACGAATTGGGCGGAAAGCTAGGCAGAGAAACCCTCCCTTATCACCTCGGTAAAGCCAACGTATTGGACGGAAAGCCGAGCCGGAACCTCCTTCTCTGAATCCCCTGGTGAAGTCTACGTATTAGGCGGAAAAGCTAAGTCACGAACCTTTCCCTCCTTTCGTAATGGGAAACACTGATCCGAAAACACCGAGCTGTGAATTGATGCTATTTTTTTATTTATCCATTATTTAGCTTACTCAAGTAATTAACCGCGCCAAGTATTAAAATTTTCCTTTTTTTTGTTATAAAGTTTCCATTACATTTATGTAAAATTTCTTTATTTGTTACAGATTACTTACTTAAATAAAACGGATTTATTTTGTTTTCCCTTAATTGTTTTGCTTTTTTTATTTTAAACCTTGCTGTTGCGTCCATCTAACGATCCTGGTACCCCGACTGTATACTACCTTACATTCATTTAAATTAACTTGTAAATTATTCCCTCAGTTATTATTAATTAAATTTCTTTTTATTATTTAAATTTTTTTTGTTAATTTATTTTCAATTTATTTGAAATTATAACGAGAGTAAAATATCCCGTTACAACATTGTAGCAAATTTTTTGGTTGCCTCTTGTTACTAAAAATAGTAAGAGTGAAAGTTCATTGGCTTCACAATATCTTGTCATAAAACATTAAACTGTTTCAAAATAAAAAAATAGATGAGATGAAAAGTGAATATAATAAAAAAAATAGAATAAATAATATCAAGTATTTCAAGACTCTAATTGGCAACAGTATTCTTATTATTACACCAATGAATAAAATGTAATATTAATTCGTAAAAAATATTATCTAACCAATAGATTATAATTCTAATTCACATATATTGAGATTTCATTTGACGATTTTTTTTAATAGTCTTAATTAATAATTAATATAGTTAATCTATAATTGATAAAGCCTAAATTCCTACAACTTATATATAACGCAGAAAATATATAATGATTTCTTCACTGCATCCATCAACGTATATATGTATTACATTCTGAAGAATCGCTTTGAAAATATATCAATATTCATTCTCATAGATTATAGTCTTTATATTATAAATTCTATAGAATTATCTTTAATTACTCAAATAATATAGTTTATTATTAACATAAAAACCACCAATTCACCTAGTTATTGATCAAAATAATTAAGAAATTTTTGATTAATTGATTAAATCGAATTAATAGTTCATATATTTTCAATGCTTAAAATTTTATAAATTGTATTACCTATAAGTGTAAAAAACCATATTTTTTCATATATCTAATATGAATTTAAATTTTTTTAATAATACATTCATAATTAAAGATTTCAAATAATTAATTTTTTTTTAATTTTTTTAGCATTAATTTTTAAAATTGTTCTTTAAAAATATAGTATGTAAATAGTATCTGTACAGAAAAAGATGTGGGATATTTTAATAACTGATTTCAATTGTTAATTGATATTAAAAATATATATTTTAGTCTGTTAAAGCTTAAATATTTGTCACTTAATTCGACTACAATGTCATATATATTTTCAAATTTATTACAATAGTTAAATAATTTTAAATTATACATTATATTATATATATTTACATAATACTTATTAATTTCTTGTATCTTCATTTTAAGATTATTTTATTTTTTATCTTTGCTACTTAATACACATGTAAATCAATTTATTCATTAACTTAAATTTTTTTAAATAAATATTATCAATGTAAGAAATAAAATTATACATAAAAATTACATATATTTTTATAGATTTAAATTTAATTAAAAAGTTTTTGTTTTAAAGAATATCGATAATGCAATTCAATAAATATAAATTGATTAAATTTAAACATATTTAGGTAAATATACATATTTTCTTAAATGCATTAATATTTTTTTATATTTTATAAAAATTAATTTTTATATAATTTACTTATAGCAAAATAATATCAGAAATCAATCTTATAGATTATTGTTTTATATACATTTCAAAATGGATTTAAATATTTATATTAATTATGTATTTTAAATTAAACTTTATGATCGAAAATTAAACATTTTTATTTAAAATTTTTTTTGAAAGATTATTGTTGGCAATAACATTAGAAAAATTTGCGTCTCGACACTGGTAGATGGAAGTATAAGAAGCTGTAGGAGGTGAGGCGTGGAATTGAGGCACGAGGTACGAAATTCCTAGATAACAATACATCATACTAACACTATCCTCCTTTGTCCCTTATAATTTCTAATTGCAACACATGTTCCGCGTCTTGCGATGAACAGTGCTCTGGGGAGTCGTCGTCAACCGAAATCTGATCCTGGTGGGATGTCACATGATCCACGGATCAGCGGTACCGATAAATCATCACAACCCGATGTCAAAAGAAATTACATTTATCAATGTAGTTGCACAAAAAGATACCTCGATGTCGAGATGTGAGGTGCAGGCCACTTATGTAGTTAGGTAGACGATGATAATCAAGCGAAATTGTACACACATAACATCTAATGGCTTTTTCCTTTAAATGGTTCGACAAAAGTTATTATGCCAGGACTTACACGATAAAAAATATTTAAATTTTCCACGGTAAAGCGCCGAAAACATGTGAATGGAGTGGGCCAGTAGGGGGGGAGTGCACAGCAGCAAATGAAAATTCAATTCTTGTTTAAACTCTAAAGCGAATCAAGAACAAGTAACGAGCTAAATAAAAAAGAATAAATTAAATTAAAAAATAATAATCAAACGCCGAGGATCTTATTTTCCTTCGCGATTTCCATCTCAAACAATTAATGTATAACAATAATTTATAAATTTAATTTATTGATTTAGATTTACCAATTCTTAAAATTAATATACTTTATATATAATTAATATAATTTATTATTAAATATTAAAAAATATTTTAATTTGTTACTTCTTTACTAATTCTATTATACATAGTTCACCCACGAAATGTCGAGTTTTTTTTTCATTTTGCGCCTATTCGTCGTAGAAATTTGGGAGGGGTCTTAAAATGTCGACAAATTCTTTCCGCATTTATCCCTTTTTTTTTGTTTTTTGGATAATTAGATGCGGCAGGATTACTTCGCGTGAAGGGTACTGTTTAGTTTTTTTACACGGCGCAATGGAGCAATTAATGTTAAAGCGTAACGCGATAAAGTTTTGTTGAAAGATTAAAAAAAAAAAATTCTTACCTTTCTTTTTTGAAAGATGATTTATTGGTGGACTTATAAAAAGTGTGAAATAAAAATTTTAAATTCTTCAAAATAATTTCCTCCTGCATCAGCACATTTTTGAAAGCGTGTTTTCCAAATTTTAAATGCATCTTTAAACTCTTCAGCTTTGATGTTTTTCAAAAATTTTCACATTTATAAATTTTTTTGCACTATATTGTACACTGTAGATTACTTTAAATTTATTTTTTCCACGATTACTCTAATTAATCATTAATCGACGATGTGAATTTAAAATTTCTAACAGGCGTCAGGTGTTCCTAGCCATTCGAAAGCTTTTTGGGCGTCCAGATCGAGGCTCGACGATGATTCTTTCTCGGCCCTCTTTAAAAGCTCTGTACCATTTTCCACTTTGCTATTTTGACATGCAATTATGTCCATATGCTTGTTGCAACATTTTATACGTTTCCACAGTGTTTTTATTTAATTTCAAACCAAACTTTATTACGTAACGCCTTTCCACTAGTCGCCCCACCGTGCCTTGTCAAAAAACTGAAAAATACCCTTCGCAAATCTCTTCGAAGTAAAATCCTGCTGCACCTAATTATCGAAAAAACAAAAAAAAAGACAAATACAGAAAGAGTTTGTCGACATTCTAAGATCCCTTCCAAATTTCTACGACAAATAGACGCAAAATGAAAAAAAACTCGATACTTCGTGGATGAACCATGTATAAATAAAACTACGGTGTAATATTAAAAAATCTTCATTGATTTTTAAAATAAACTGATTCATACATTTTTTCCTCTTCTTTTCTATTATTTCTGTTTATTTTTATTTCCTTCCTTTATTAGTTACATTAAAAAAAGTTCTCTTTCTCTCTCTCTCTCTCTAATGTTCATTTTCTATATTCAATAAAAAAATAAATAGAATCATCATAAATCATTTGTTTCATTTAGTCTTCTATTACAAAAGACACAAATATTATATATTCAACATAAAATTTCAGAATATTTCTAATAGCAAATTGCAAAAGTAAAAGCTTAAAATAAAAAGTAACATTACTTTAGCAAATATTTTTATTATTATAACAATTGTTTGAAAAAATTCCCATTTATATTATTCTAAATAATGAATCTAGACTAAAAATTTCATATTATTTAAATTTTATCTTATTGAACATTAAACAAATAATTTTAAATATTCTTTGAGAAACAATGGAATTTAATACACTTTTAAATCTTTTACATGTGTAAATATTCAAATGTTTCTCTAATTATTATTATAATAAAATCTAATTTATATAATCTAATCTGTTGTAACTAAATTTTCAAAAAACTAATATTAAATTTATCTTATAAATGTCATTTCCATTTGCTTTTTTTGATGTATATATTATAAGAAGTCTTTATTTTCTGTAATGAAATAAAACTTCAATAAAATTAATATTGTTTATTACAAAATGTCTTCAAATTTTTCTCCATTTTCAATTGTGCGAATAATAAATAATTGTTATATTTAGACAAAAAATTTTTTTTTTTTAAAGTGTCAATAAACTTTTACGTAATATTTAATAGTGTAATTTTAAGTTCTAAATTTATATTACTAATATGCTCACTTTTTAAATATTTGTTTAACATTCTATTAATTAATAATCGTTTATAAAATATTAAAATTATATATATATATATATTTCTTAATTTATTTTTATAACACGAACAGTGATTTATTATTAAAAAAATTCTTCAATAATATATGAATTAACAATGTTTGACAATAAAAATTCAAGAAATTACCCCAAAAAAAGTCCAGCTTAAAACGAAAACTATATTTAACTTAACAAAATTTTCGACTATATTTGCTTTTAAATATGTGCAAGGAAAATTGCTAACTTGAAGTGAAAAATAAAACGAATTCAACAATTAGAAAAAATACGAGGAATTGACCAAAATAAATTAGGTAATCCGAATGTTTCTTAAGATGTCGAATTGAAAGAAGACATTTTCAAAAGCTCTTGAAGGTAAACCTAACCTAATACCAAGCCAAACGAGATAGAGAATAGCGAGAGGTAAACATTGGAACTGACAAAAGACGATGTACACAGTCAGTTACGAGTAACCTACACTTAGCGTGTAAAAGGAGTCTCTCCTAGTCGATCAATAAGACAGATGGACCGAAATGTTAGGGCGTGAAGAACATCAGGCTAAACTTGTTCACTCCTTTCCTTTATCCTCTTTTTTATCTCTCTCTCTCTCTCTCTCTCTTTCTCTCTCTCTCTCTCAATTACTTTTTTTTCTTAAGAAGGCTTTCTAGAAATTTTTTATATTTATTATTTTTTCATTCCCTGTGTTTATATTATTATTTATTTGCGGACGCTGATTTTTATTAATATTCTCTCTTTCGAATATAATAGTATCAAAAGTACTTATTATCGTAGATTTAGCAATGAAAGCAAGGTTGTAATTTGTTTGTGAATATTTCTAAGTACAAGAGCGAGACAAATAATAGAACACCAAAAAATCATAATTACTCCATTTATTTCTACATTAGTAAGTTTTTCTTGTATGATCATTTCGTATTTTCAAAAAAAGAATTCCTTATCATATGTAATCAAACATAAAAATCACAGCTTTATTGGTACGACTATAATTTAAAAATATAATAATTGTTTGAATTTACTTTCAAACATAAAATGATTTTGAAATGATATTTGAATATAAGAATTATTAAAAAAATTTTATGAAGAAATTTTAAGTACAATCTTTTAATTGATAAGTAACTTAAATATCGATTGATGTTGTAAACAAATGATAAATTAAAATATACTAAATACAAAATAATTATTTAGCCATAATTTAAGCTAAAAAGAATAAAAAACCATATACCTTTTTCATTAATATTATGAATGAAGTACAATGCTTGGCTTGTATTTCATTTTATAATATATTGATAATATACATAAAATAACTTACTGTATATAAATGTTTATTTATTTGATTACTGTTTGGTGCATTTTCCGTTTATGCGCATTTTTATTTTCGTAAAAGTGAAAGTGCGTGAAAAATTTCCGAAATTTGTAAAGTTGCGGAGTGGGGACGGGCCCGGAAGAGATCTTGACCTGCGTGGGGTACGACGCGGGGGAGAATCGGCAATCTTTCTTGCGACATTGCGCCCGATAGACTTACTGTATTTTCTCGCGATACTCGCCGCTTACTCTCGTTTGTGACAGTACTTTTCGACCGATTGCGCTTCGTGTGTACGTGTGTGTGTGTGTGCATGTGCAGTGTAATAGTGAGAATCTTCTGGTGGATCCAGAGGTTACCCTCCCTTATCGCTCCCCGGCTTCTCATCGGTGGCGCCCGGCGATTTTCTCCAGGGTGCTGGCGAGCACCAGGTCCACCACGCTTGCTCAGCGTGTCTACCGATGCCCCCGCAGCTTTTGGCTCGTGTGCGAGCTGCTGTTTGCGAGCGCCAATTTCTCGCGTGTACAGGAGCACACATGTAAGTCTGTATATTTTCTAATATTAGTAGACGCACCAAGGCTTTTCCCCCTGAACGCAGGGGGTTTTATGCCTCGTCAAATAAATTGTTTTTAATTTGTTGTTGCGCTAATCATTTTTTTATTTATTCAACCCTAGCAGCAATCCATCCTCTTCCTCACTCCTTATAAATTTATTAATTTAAATAATTTTTATTCATTTGAGATAAGTCTCAAACAATTACTTTAAAAAAAACATTGATTTTCATTATTTTAAATTGTATTATTTTTTTAATATGTTGTATTTAATACATTATGTTTTAATACATTGAATTTTATACATTGTATGCATTGAACTTATTGCATCAGATTTAATAAGTTTTCCAAGTGTAAATGATGAATAACTTGTGTAATTTGCTGATGCTTAAATTTTGATTTCTAACTTTTATATTCTTCTTTTTTCACAGTTTTCATAATTAAAATGTGTTTAAAAAATTTATAAAACTTTTAATATTTTATATTTCATAGATTTAAAAAAAATAGATGATTAAAATAAAAAATATAATTATATACATGTATAAGTTTGGGGATATTGTGCATTTACTAAAGCGTTCATTTAACAGTGCGCGAATAATTTTATTATAACATATATGATTAAATATATCAAAACATTTAAATATTTAAATTAAAATATATATAATAAAATTTAAATAATGTATAATTACGTAACAACATACCCTCTATTTATAATATTGAACAAATTTCAATATTATTTTATCCGCTTAGATAAATGATTCAAAAATATGTATTGGATAAATGTAGAATATATATTTAACATGCAGCGATTTTTCTGCAATTGTCTTAGGAATATTATTATTAATAATTATTAATAAAAAGATTCATTGATTTAGCGGTATGGCTACAAAAGAAGTTTAATTAATATGTATAAGCTATGTATTAGTTGGACAAATAAAATTGTATAATAATAAAATTATTATAATTTATTAATGATAAAATTATTTAAATTTGGCTTCTCAATTATATAGCAACCAAGCACATTACCGATGAACTTGCCATTTTTTATTTTTTAATTCCAGTGCAGTGTACACGCAGTGAAGTGCTTCGCGGGTGGGCCTCGGAAGAGCAACGAGTCCCAGTGCCCGATGCTCCAACCCTGTGCCGAGAAGCAGCCCATCCTGATTTCCAATTCGACGACGACGCCCCCGGCTCTGTCTCATGGTAACTGCCGACCTGTCGGCACCAGGCAGAGGAAGCACGCCAACAGCACCTGCAGCGAAGTCAACTCGCCCCACAAACAGAAGCGCCTGCGCCTCCAGCTGGCCAAGGAGCGCAAGGCCAGTACAACCCTCGGAATAATAATGAGCGCGTTCACCGTTTGTTGGCTCCCGTTCTTCGTCCTGGCCCTCATTAGGATCTTCCTGAGCGACCCCGACGCCGTACCCGCCTTCCTCTCAAGCATTTTCCTCTGGCTGGGCTACTGCAACAGTCTCCTCAATCCCATCATATACGCCACTCTCAACCGCGACTTCCGCAAGCCCTTCCGGGAAATCCTCTACTTTCGCTGTGGAAACCTCCAGCACATGATGCGCGAAGAGTTCTACCAGAGTCAGTACGGTGACCCAGTCAACAACTACATGGTCAGATCCACCAATGAGATCGTCACCAATACATCCATCGCGACGGCTGTGACTGTCAATGCACCCAACGCCAACGCCACGAGGATCGATCCTAAGGATAATGACGTTGTCGACGACGTCACCTCGATAAATCCACCGAGCGAGAGTTTTCTGTGATTTCTCCTCTCAAATTTTATCAATTTTTTGGCTTAACTTTTATAGATCCATTGCATGTTATATGTACATGTAAATGAAGTCTCACGGAGGCTTTTTACAAATTAATTCAATAATTATAGCTTGAAGAGGCTTCTGAGCCTTTATTACTGTTTTACTGTATAATATTTATGGCATCATCGATTATACAAGATACTAAAAGTTTTTCGATAAATAAATACATTTTATAGAATATTCAATATATTTGTTATCTATTAGTAAATTTCTATTATCAAGTATATAAGCAAAAGGTTAAATATTTAATTAATTGGTAATTCATTTTTTAACTGATTGTATATTCGCAAAATTATCCGATATTAAATTTAAGAAACAAAATTCAATTAATTTACTGAAATGATATAATTTTTAGAAATATATTAAATTATTTATGCACCAATAAAATTTTTTTATTTTCTAAACTAATTATTCAAAAGAAAAATAATTTACTTAAATTTAATTGCTTTTAATTCATATTAACGAAACGAATTTTGTATTATTTAATAAATAATAAAAATAGTACTACAGTTACTTAAACATAATAGATCAAGCAATAGATCAGTTTTTAAGTCAAGGAAAAAAATGATTAGTGATATATATTAAAATTCATAAAAAAAATCAGTAGATTCTTATTTTCTAAAATGCCACTCATCATATTCAGGGATTTTTTTTTACTTTTTTTGTTATGAAATGAAAAGTCGTAATTTTAACATTACAGTAGCAATGAACGAATCGCAATTAATAAATAATAAATAAAATGCATTTTTACATAAACCGATTGATAAATCAGAAGTGGATAATTTTTCTAAAAAACGGAAAATTTTGAAATTAATTAAAAAATTTGTAACTTTATGTTTTTTAATATTTAGAACTCTAAAGTTAACAAATAAAATTGATTAATATGTACTTTATTCGTATAAAATTTTAACATGATCGAAATATTAGTTTTCGAGTAATACTAATTTTAATTAAAGTATGCAAAAATTTACGATATTATTACCATCGAAATTTACATTATGGTTTTAGTTTTTTTAACAGTTTTAAAAAATATAAGTATAGTACAACAAATCCTGTATCTTACATTTAGTTTAAATATTTCGGATTGTATACAATATGAGGATAAACATGACTAAAAACAGCCAAGTGCATGAAAAGTGGGGAGAGTAAAAACTGGGGAATTGTAATATATAGTAATATATATAGTAATAGAAGTGAAACTTAAGGCGTACTATCAAACCCCTCATCATATTGTTCACCTCGCTCCCCATGAAATTTAGTGCTCTCGGCCTTCTTTGATTATATTTTTTTTTCATATCTTAAGAAATCCGAAATATTTAAACAATATTTAAGATACACGACTTGTTGTGCAATAATTATGTTTTTTTAAATCGTCGGAAAAACGAAATGCATTGAGCTAGAAATATCTTCATAGTTTTTGGCATAATTTATTTAATATTAGTATTACTTAAAAACTAATAATCCGATCAAGATAAAATTTTGTAAAAATAAAGTGCATATTAATTTATTTATTTGAATTATTAATTATATATTAATTATATATTAGTAATATGTTAATTAAAATCACTTTAATTTCCAAAACTAGAGTTCTAAATATTAAAAAATAAAAAAATTACAAATTTTTTAATTAATTTAAAAAATTTTCCGTTTTTGGAAAATTTCTTCATTTTTAATTTTCCGATCGGTTTATCTAAAAATTAATTTTCTTCACAATTTATTAGCTACAATTCGTCCATCGACACTATAATATTAAAATTAAGACTTTTCATTTCATAACAAAAAAAGTAAAAAAAAAAAAAATCCCTGAATATGATGAGTGACATTTTAGAAAATGAGAATCTACTGATTTTTTTACGAATTTTGAGATATATTACTAGATACTTTTTTCATTACCTAAAATGTGCTCTATTACTTGTCCTAATAAAAGATTCCTTATATAAAATTGAAATTATACCATAATCCATTTTTTTTTAATTTTCCTCATAAAATTAAAAAGTATTGTTTAGTTATATCATCATAACTAATCATCTTAAATTATACAATAATTTTTATTCATAAATATTATTATATATTATTCACAATAAAAAAATAAAAAAATTATTTAAATTTAATTAAATTTATATTATTATCCGAATTACAGATATACAAAAATATTTTATATAATTACATATTATTTAATAAATTATATTCATAAATTTGTACATGTTTATAAAATTTTATATGTTACATTTTATATATTTTTATATTACATACCAAATAATTGAATATGATAAAACTAAATTTTTTATTTATTATTAATAATAACTACATATTATTAGATCAATTTCAAATTTTTAAATTTACTTAAATAAAATCTACATAATGAAAATGTAACGATTATACTTAGTGTATCGACATTTTCTATAAGTTATAAAATTAATTATAAAAATATATATATTCATGGATTATTGCGATAAATTATTTATATCACTTTTAAATAATTATATTAAAATATCATTTTTCTGATTTAAATATTGGTTACTAATCTCCTAATATAATTAATAAATGCATCATATAATTATAAAAATAACATCCAAATTCTGGTATTTAAATATCACTATTTTGTCCACATAGCCCGTAATACGATTATGAACCCATTCGAACATATATTATTTTATCTCATTTTATCACTTATTAATAGTTAAGAAGAATTAATTATAAACAATATTATACATTTCATTTTATATTATTTGTGAAGTATTCTTCTATTCCAATATTTTATTCAATTAAATTAAAATTAAATAGTTTTATCAACCTTAATTATCAGTAAATTATTCTTCTTTAAAAATTATTTTTAATTCTTTTCATAAATTCTTTGATAAATTTTTAAAAAAGATTTTAATGAAGGAACTTGAAATTTACAGATATTTTAAGTTATTTTAATTAAAATAAATAAAAAGTAATATAAAAAAAATAAAAAAGTTTCTCAAAACAAAAAAATTTTAAATTTCAGTTAATAACTTTTGAGATTTCAATTTTACTAATTTATTTATGAATTACTTATAATAATTAATTAAAAATTTAATTAAAATTAGTTAAAGTATTTTTGTTGAAATAACAGAGTATTATTATCCTTTTGAATAATATAGTTTTAAAATATTGAAACAAATTGGAAAATATTTAAAGTATAATTTTTAAATTTAATATAATTTATATATAATATTTAAAATATAATGAATTATAATTTGTTCACAAATTTAGTCTATTTTTTATTATGATTATTATAATATATTATTATAACAAATTAATATTTAAAATACAATTACTATTCCATAGTATCAGTGAATTAAGAAATTAAGTAAAAAAATATATTATAAGTAATGTTGACTGATGAGAAAGTTATATAAGATGAAGAAATAGTAATATTTGTAATTATTATATTATTCAAATACGCATCATAAAGTATGTTATGAAGTATGATTATTTAATTGAAAAATGTTAATAAAATTCTATTTCAATTTATACTTCAGTGTGTATTTCTGTTGCAGAATATATATATTTAAAAAAGTAATTAAATATATTTTAAGTAAAGTTACAAAAAAGTAATATTTCCTTTATAAAAATGACAATATTACATTCAGTTATATTAATTTAAATAAAAAAGGCAGGTATTCGTTGATTGACTGAAACATTAAAATATATTTAGAGAAACTTTTAAAAATGCGAAATGAAAAATATTTCAGTATCAACATTTTTTACGTAAGTTGCTGTTATGTATATAAGAAGCAAATAATGTTTACGAAATCTTCTTTGTAGATATGCGTAGCCTGTAAAACAAAAAATTTTTCAAGACAAATAGCGGCTTTAAAATATTGCTACATAGTAAAAATAAAAGAAAAAAAAAATAACTGTGGTAGTTTTTGCACATAAAAACTATTTCTAACTCACAATATCTCATAATAACAGAACCAAGCTTCATGGAAGCCACAACCTAAACAAAAAGCTTCTTATATTATAAAATAGCGAAAACAAAAAATAAAAAGTTCGAAAAAAATTGTGTAAGTATTTTCATAATACATTACTGTAGGCTTGTTCGATTGTTCCATTAATATGGCTGTTTTCCTTGTACTAACAACAAATCCTTAAATTTTTCTGATTTTTACTTTCACTTTTAATAAAATCACTTTTTAATGCAAATATTTGTAAATATTATTTTAACATTGATTTTACATAATATGTGCAGCATCTTGATTTAAAGCGAACCTATTGATAAATTATACATTTAATATATAATAATATCAAATGTAAAATAAGTTTTAATGAAAGAATATAATTTTCTTACACTTAAACAATATATATAAGCAATAATTTATTATTTTAATTTTAAAAAATTTATCCAATTATAAATTAATGTTTATTGTTTATAATTGTTGATTTATTTTGAGTAAAATAAAAAATTAGTTCACCATATGTAAACAACTGACTTTCTAATTCAATAATACTGAGTTATAAATTAAATTCAACATTAGTATATATGAAGTACACTTATTAATATTATTTTATGACACAATAAATTTTAATTCATAGAAAATTACAATTTATTTTTATATTTAATCTTGATATTTAAAATAGTAATTTAGCATTTAATCCAGCAAGCTTCTACTAGAATACACCAATTACGTTTTACTTTAATATAGAATTTTCAATAATTTCGATCTCTAATACTTCCAAAATTTAGCAAACTCATTCAGTATTATCTAAACAATTTTCACAATTGCATATACATATCCCACTCTATCAATATCCGCATGTAAACTTTAAACAAAAATATACATACATTTAAATAAAAAATACGCACACAGCCATTCACCCAAATGAACAGTGTGCATCCATCCACACCTATGCACAAACACATGAGGGCCTAAACACGCGTTATACTTACTTTTGTCTTTCTCTACACCCGCTTCCGTATAAACTCTCTTAATTTCTTACGGTAAAAGTTTCTCTATAAAACTTGTCGCAATTATGCTTTTTCTTTGTCAAAATAATAAAGATATAACCGAGTACTCTAAGATAAATAGAAAAAAGGTTCTTTAATTATAAAAAATAAAAAATAATATTATCGTATTTAAATTATGAATGGAACTATTTGCGTTGCATTCTTAAATATTTATTCATTAAATGAAATGAAAAATTATGTTAAAGTGTAAGTTTCCCAGTAATTAAACAAAACTTTATTATCTTTAAGGATTTAAGTTGTAAGATTGTATTATTTCATTGTAACAGTATATGTATTTTATAACAGTACCGGCGGAACCATTTTTAATTCGTATGCATATGACATTTTAGGTTAAAAATAAAATAAAAAACGACTTTTATTTAATTTCTATTCTACATCGTTATGAGTAATGCAATTTGCTCGGAGTGTTTATTGTGTGTGTGTGCGCGCGCGCTTATACGGGTGTATGCATTGTAACGGAATCAAACGTTGGAAAAAAGTATTTATAAAGCCTCGAATTTACTTGAGAAATTTTGATACTATAAAACAATTAGGTGACATTTCAAGTCTTACTACCGATGCTAATAAAGTAAAGGAGGGGAAGAGTTATAAAGAAAGTAGAAAATGCCCAAACTCGATGGGACCGCTTTGATTCATTATCAAATACAGCATTTGTCAATTTTCCTCTCACCCTCTATTTGAAAAAAGGAATTCATGCGAATAAGATAAACCTGTCCGCTATAGTAAAACTCTATTTAGCATTATTGCAGCTTTTGTAGTAATTTTGAAGAATACAAGAGAGACACACAGAGAGAGAGAGAGAGAGAGAGAGAGAGAGAGAGAGAGATTTTATTGTTTATTTAATTTATTTTAAACTCTTTTGCACGTCCATATGTGAAATATTTTTAATGCTAGCTTTATCCATCGGTTATCACTGAGTAAAGAAAAATATTCGAAAAAATAATACCAACTGCATAAATCACGTTTCTCAATTATAATACATTACTTGTGATCAATTTTTCATGTATTGAGTACTTAGTTTGTACTTCAAATTCATCATTTTTATAATTAAATTTTGTTAAATTTATATTAAAATATAATTAAATAATATTTTTCTCGGACATAAATAAGTAATGATTAATGCAAATTATATTTATATAATAATAATAATTTCTATTTACCTGAATCAAATTTTATTCATATCATGTATTGCTACAATTATTACAATTAATTACTATTGATTATTATAATATTTTTATATTAACATATAAGAGATACCTTAAAGTATATACTTAATTAACATGTTTACTGGTATATTTCTTCTAAAAAATTCATATAAATTTAACAATATGGGTAAAATAAAATTTGGATCTATTAGCAATATTTTGTCAGAAAAAACCGTGGAATAACCGTGATACATATATATATACATATAACCATATATAACATCCTATTTTTACAGAATAAATTCTTACGAGTGAAAAACTGGGAGTATTATTAAAAAAACATTGATTTTTCTTCGTAAGAGCATGTATCATTGTACAATTTAGAATATTTAATATGTATTTTAAATTAAATTATTAGAATTGAAAGTGCAAATATAAATTACTTAGTATAAACAAACATAAATTACTATAATATTGAAATTTACATTTAAGAAATTATATAAACTAAATTTGAATAAATTGGACGATCCATCCTGTGTGAGACAATCTGTACAACATTAGAAAAAAGCTTATAAAAATACGAAAAGTAATAAAATTCTGTGTTGTACAATATGATCGTTATCGATATGATGATTATTTAAAATAGTATAAATATAATTGCATACATATAAGTACGATATAATAAAAAGAAAAACACATGGTATGAGTATCATAATACTTAATCTGTCATGTAGATTTTTAGCGAGACGATAATCGATCTTTCGCAGTAAATTTTATTACATCATTGAATAATTACTTATTATGTATAAACACAACTGATGTCACATCACGTCGAAATGTACCAACTTGGAAATTATGTAAATTAAATTATTCCTCGCAATACCATAAATCTCAAACATCAAATTCATTTTACAAATAACTATTTTTCACGTGAATATACCGCCCATATTTTTTACATAAAACGATTATAGTTTATTGTATAATTTTGCACATTAATTACAGATACAATCAATATTAAAATGCAATATGCGTACAGTCAAATTTTTTTACTTACATTATTCAAGTGTTTTTCTTTTATAATATATAAACAAATATTTTAAGATTTACAGAAATTCTAAAAAATTCCAAACAGAATTATAAAAAATTGCAATTAAATGATAATATATGAAAAAAAATATTGTAATATACTCAGTCATATTCAGATTAAAAAGACTAGTTAAAATTTAAGAAATTAAAGAAAACAATATCTAAAAAAATTTAATGTAGTAAAGGGTATAAAATAAATTTTGGTATTTGTAATTATGTTTTACTTTTCGGAATAAATAATATGTATCGATAAGTATTTAAAAATACTTTTAAAATAATTATAATACCTTTATAAATTTTAATGATTAATATATATTAATTATGTTCTTCATATTATTATTTATATCTAATCATTATTTATAATATGATTGTTCTTTTCAAATTAAAATTAAAAATTAAATGACAATATTAAAAAATTAATTCAATCGATAGATAACCGATCTGAAAAAAAATATATGATTCTTTTATCTTAATTTTTTTTTAATTATTAAATAATTAAATAGGATAAAAAAAAATTTATATCATTATTACTTATTATACTTTGAATGATATGATGTATTATTTTGTAAATACGATGAATTTAAATAAATTATTCATTAATTTAGAATAATTATTAATTTTTTATCAAAAAATATACACATTCATACGTTTCATCAATTTACAGTAGTAATAGTATTTCAAACAAATACATGAAAATTTTGAAATTATCAATTATTATATAATTTACCAATATCTATATTAAATTAAATTAATATTAAACTTTGATTTAATACTTTAACTATATAAATTAAATGAAATATAGAAATAGTATATTTTTAGTTCGTTAAATGATACATGCAATATAATTTTGAAAAATATAGGACATGCAAAAATGTATTTAATTAAAATTTATCTAAATTATGATAAAAATAAACAAAATCTAATATTAAAACGTACATAGCTGAAAATGTATTGATTTGTTTCAATCTGAGACTATTTTCTTAGTTGATTATAAAAAATTCATTTCGCTCCAATAATTTATAAAGAAAATCTCTAAATAAAAAAAACTTCTTGAATTTATTATTTATTTATTCCGCCTTCAATCACAAAATCCTTGCTTAAAATAATATTTGTTTAAAAAAGTAAGTAAAAATATATTATAGAATTAATATTTCTTTTACTAATTAATGAAAAATATATTATAAATATTTTTTTTCTTATTTCTTGTTAAATATTTTATAATTTTTTAAATTTTTCTATTAAATCGAATAAAATTTTTTTATGGTTCATTTATATATAAAAAAAGAAAAACTTAAAAACGATTCTAAAATATGAATTTTGTTTGAATCGTTTATTAATTTCTTTTACATAACATATTGTATAACATATTATAAATATATTGCTTAAATTATTTGTACAATTTTTTTTTTCAATTGACGCGTGTTATTTATAAAAATAGTTTTTATTCATTCAATACTAAAAAGCAATTTTACACTAACTTTTCAAATAAAAAAATTAAGTTTTTAAATTATTTTCATACTTATAATTTCTAATGTATATATTTATATCATAAGCTAATATTTTTTAATCGACATAATAAAATATAAATATTAAATGTATTTAATAGGTTATTAAAAAGTATAACTACTATTGAATTAAAAATAATAATTAGATGTTGAAGATTTATTTTATTCTGTATAATTTTAATATAATTTGTTACAAAAATAGAATAAATCTATATATTTTTAACGAAAAATAAGAACTACCATTGTTTTTTTAATAAAGAGAACAAATTTATATAAGAATGTTGTATAACAACCAAAATTAAATCAGTAATATAAATATTTTATGTTTATAATACTAATAATAATATAGGATTATATATTATTACGAGAAAGTATCACGTAAATATTGAAATACAGATTTCCATAATTAAACACATGAATGCAAATAAATACAAACGCCTTTTATTTCAAATTTTATTTATAATTTAATTTTTTATTAATGTATGTATCTACTTATGTTTCTTTTTTAATGTAGTGTTATGTCTCAAAATTTTTGTGTCATTTGATTATACAAAAATTAAAAAATCTCAACATATCACCGATAAATTATATACATGTAACTCATCTATCATAAGATAATTTTCAAAAGTTCAATCACTATTCAATGGAAATAAATAGAAAAAATTGCTACAAGTGATTAATTTGAAGAAAATCAAGATCTAACCACAGTATGACACCTGAAACTTCGACTTCCGTCGAAGTCTGATAATTGATAAAATTTTCTGGACAACAATAGCAAAATTATTAATTAAAAAAAAGGACATCCTCCTATCCCAAGTCAGTGTGAAGGGAGCTATGGTGGGAGTAAAATTAAAAAAGCTATGAAAAGGGGAGGACATCTGCTTTTGGTCTTTTAAAAATCAGCTGAAATAATTAGTGTGCTAAATACTCTCAAAATTTATACCAGTATAAAATTTTATTTCTTCAACACATATTCATTCAAAACAACAACCATTATCTCCAGACCCGCATACTTTGGAGTGGTGACAGCACGCTCCTTACTGAAATTCTACACCCAAGTCAGCCTTTCGGACATTAGAGAACTCCAAAGGTCATCGGTGAAACAATTCGAAAAATTCTCTTAACTAAATCGTAATAATAATAATCGTTATTTTTTAAATTAGCGTTCGAATTTAAAATAACTGTAATTTCATTATTTATTCTCGAATAAGTTAAACAATAATTAAACTAATTGTAAAATTTTATTAATTTATAAATAATATTTGAGTAAAAGATATTTTTTCAATTATAAAAATAAATTATTTTTTTTAATCCTGAGACATAACAGTAGATAAAAAAAAGAGGGGCAAAAAGTAAAACCTTTAATTTATATAATGTGCAAATAATATTTTTTTATTTTTTAATATTTATTTATTTTATTTTACAATATTTTTTAAACATTTTTTCTGTTTTACTTATATTATTGAATACAATTTTTGATAATTAATTATGTAAAATTGTTTCTTCTACATTTGTTTTTCGTTATGACTTTCTGAGTAAAATCTTTCATTTTTATGAGCCTTGTGTGGTTTTTTCATAGTGAACATACATGTATTTGAATCTTCTTCTTTAATATTTGTTAATTATAGAATAAAATTCATTTTGAAACAGAATTGAATTATACTATAATAATAGTGACTTTTTAAGACCAACATATCTTAACCAGTACTTAGGATTAAGCCTGTTTCCTTTTCCTATCAATCATTTTCCAATATACTTGGATCATCTCTAAGTCTATTGAATGAGTATATTATTCAGTTTTCACTACCTAATCTTAACATCTGAATAGCAATCACTGATAATTTTAGCTTTTGACTAATATAACTATAATATAATATAATATAATATAACTATAAACAATTAATACAGAAATGAAATCAAAATAAAATATCTTATATTATTATTGTTTATATTTTTTGTAAATTTAACATTTATTTATCAAAAAATTTCATTAGAAGTATATTTTAAAAGTATATTCTAAATATAAAAATATTTTCCAGATTTTTAAATATACACAAAATTTTGTATATTATAGTCACCATTCATAAAGTAAAGCTTCAATGTCAAAAAGCAAAAAAAATATCATATTTTATTTGATTCTTTTAATAATGAAATAGAAAATTTTTTATTAAAATATTTAAAAATTATAATCAAAATTTAACGTTCTCAAAATTAAATTTTTGATATTAAATAAGATAGTATAATAATTGAAAGTATTCAATAAACAAATATTATTAATATAATATTTTAATGAAATACTTTATAAAACTAAAGTTCTTTGATTCAATATAATAAAAAGTAACTGTATAATAACAGTGATTAGTTCTATTTTTTAAATTATATTTATTCTTACTCTATTTTCTTCAAATATTTATTTTTAAGTAAAATAATTAATTTAAAACATTTTTTATTTAATCATGATTTTTTAAAAATTAGCATATAAATAAAAATAATAGATATAAAAAATATAAATATAAATATTAAATAACTTAACATTAATTAAATTTTTAAATAATATAATTTAACGCTGTCAAAATTAACATTTGTCACCTTACGGGAATTTATATGACGAAGTTCAAATAAAATGAGCTACGGAGAGAGATTATTATTTTTTTTCAACATGTAATCATCGTTAACTTCAATCTATCTTATACATGGAATAAATTAATCCACGCAAAATGTCAGTTTCTCTATACTATTTAAATTCAATCCCGTAACTAATATCTGTGGTCGAAAATTAAAAAAAAAAAATATGTATTATTGAGACAAACAAATTTTTAAAAACATTTCCACATATCCATTATTATATTACATCTAAATCATTTATTAATCTTTTAAATTATGTTATATTTTTTTTACATATTTCATTTGAATTAAAAGATGAATATTTTAAATAAAGAAAAATAATTTATTTGAATTATTAGTTGTATGTTATAGATGAGCCACGATGCTTCGCCTATTCCATACATATTTTAAGGAGAGGTTAACTTTACTTGGAAAGGAGTTGATATTCACTACATGAGTTTCTCATCGTAAAATCGAACTTGAGAGTAATAGCTTTTTCGTCGGTAAAAATCATCTTTGCACGCGCACCAATATTTTTATTTCTATCTTTTAGACTTTCGCGAAAACCAACTTTAAAAGATTAATGGAGTTGACTTGAGAGAAATTCAATGATGAAAAATCCGAAATACTGATAACAATAATTTGGAATAAAACTTTGAAAATATGATAATAACGTTTATACTTAGGAAAATATGTAGGATAAAAAATAAAAAAGAAAAAAAAATTACTGTTTATATTATAGTAAATGCAAAATTTTTAATACATAAAATTCTTAATATATTTATATTCAATTGAATGATAAATCTAAGAATATTTAGTTCAAATAAAATGACATGTTTGTAGTTTAGATCTGTAATTTTTCTAATGTTCATATATTTATATTGATTATTTTCCGTATGCAGTAAATTCAAATTGAATGTTTTTTCGTTATTGCTATGCATACCCAGATTCTCATTTGAATTATTCTCTTTTTTTATACTTCTTATAAATTGAAAATATAATATTTTATTTTTTTGTACAAATAAATCCTAAATTTTAATTTATTTTTTAAAATATTTTTTTGACAAGATATAACGTTCCAGACAGTTAAAAATACTTTAATAGAATTCCATTTATTTTATCAAATAAACGTTTATAAATTATATTTTAATTTATTCTTATATATTCATTTAAATGATCCAAAGATAATTTAGAATTAACCAATTATTATTTACGTGTTTATTATAATTATCCGTTTATTCCAATGAAAGTTTTTGTATAATATAATAAATGTAAATTAAATGTTTCTATATATTTTTTCAGCGCATAATTATAATAACTGTAAAAGTAAAATTATTTTCAAAGCTTTTAAATATCAAGTTTTGGAATAAATAAAAAAGATTTAAGCATTTCCTACGTTTTGTAAATTATCATAAAGCAAAGTCGTATAAAATATGAATTTTTTGCATTTAAAATTATGCGAACGCATTACTTGAGCCTTTTTACGTTTTTTTCTACAACACACATAAGGATTCCTGATAAATCGCGTTCATAGTTAAACTCAAGGTTGAAGAGTTGCACATTTCGTAGGTAGTTTCATCAGTGCTCAATCGACAATCTTGAGATTCCCGGGGATAATGACGAGAAGGGCATCGAATTGGAGAGTATATTTATGTACACATAATAGCATAGATGTGTGAGTGACAAGGAAGCGTACTAAAAGTCAAAGGTGTGGCAGCATAAACTGATTAATACACTACGATAGCGCCGCACAGCGGAGAAATGGCTGAGCTTCGCACACGATTTAAGGGGTGTTAACCTACATAAATGTAGTTACCTCAAGAGATAGCACTGGATTACGTTATAAATTACAGAAACATAGGTATGCAACTTACAGAATTATATACATTTGCGCATAAAATAAATGGAACGAAGAAAGTGAACTAGAGATAATAGTAGGTTAAGTTGTAGATGCACGAATACAGTGTCTTAAATCTATTCTTTATACTACGTATTGTAACATTACTTGAATAGATTAGTACTTAAAATCACGAATATTAAAAAAAGAAAACACAATATCATTACATCTTGACATCATGCCTTTACAAATTTGAATAGTATTAACACTACTTGATAAAACTGAATATTTTTATAAACAGAATAATTGTATATGAGATAAATATTAGTGCAAAATATTTTGTAACAAATTACTTACAGTTGTATGAAAAGAGATGAAGCTTAAATTTATGTGATATTATTCTAGAGAAAGATTTATAAAAAATTTAAATAAATATTAAGTGTTGTCTTACAAATTATTTAGAATAACATAATATTTATAATAATATACAACTACATAACATTTTTAATTTTGTCATTGAATAATAGAAGAATAATTTTAATTTTATAATTCTATTTCTTAAAGATATAAACTTTTTAATGATTCACGCTTAGAGATCTTATAATCGATCATTATTAATCAGTCTAAATTATATTTTATATATAAAATATTCTTTTTGATTTAAAAAAAAAATTAAAAATATAAACTGTATCAAAATTTAAATTTAATTAATTTAGAATATAAGCAATGATTTGTTAAAAATGGGAAAAATGATAAATGTACAAATACTCTTGTCTTTTAATTTTTAAGTAATTAAAACAAGTTTGGTATTTAAAAACTGTACAGCGAATTCATAATTAAAAACATTTTTGTTTTTAATTATGAATTAATTTGGCATAGAATTCTTATAATTTGTATAAATAGTAGCTGTTTCTTTAACTTTAACCAATGTATATAAAAAATAAAATATGTTTCATGTTTATGAGTATATTAATCATATTTATATTCTGATTAAATTTTGTATGCATATATAAGTCTATATATATATATATATATATTTGTGCTATACAAAATTTTACCTTTTTATTCAAAAAATAAAATTTCAAAAAGAAAGTTTTGAATAAGGAAGCAAAGTAAAATAACTTATTCACTATTACCTCAAAAAGTTTGATATGAAATGTATATTACATTATAATATAATCCATCATAAATTTGAAAAAATTTATAAAATTTTTGGAATAATATTTTTAAACTAAATAAATATAAACTCTTAAAAATATTAAATTATAATTTATTATTTATGTACTACTTCTTATAAAAATTAGTCAATAATACTGAAATAAAGAAACAGGAAAGTGTTTAAAAAAAATATTTTGTAAAGCTGACTAGAAGAAAATAAATTTTTATGAGCTTATTTTTCATGAAACATTCTAGTTTAGTTATTATTTCTACTTGCATAAAACTGAAATTTTTTAAAAAATTTATACTTTTTATTTTTAAATTAATTTTTTATCTTTGTTTTTTATTTATTTATTAATTTGTTAATTACTTATATTTGTATTTGATATTATTGATGGTATTAAAAATATTGAATTTAATCAAAATAACTGAAAATTTAAATCTGAGAATATATTAAACTGAACAAGAATAATAATAAAACGCGATAGCAATATCAATAGTTTTAATTAAATTTAAACCAATAATCATAATCTTCATTATGTAAAAAAATATTTTTTAACTACTAGTTCATTATGTATACTCTATATCTATTTAATCTGAACTAAGTTATAATAATTTTAAAAATATTATAACTATATCCATGCAAATCAAATAATATCTCGTAAAATTTTTTTTTATTTTGATACTACAAAATTTTTAATTATAATTTTTAAATAACTATTTGTATAAAATATACAAATATAATTGAAATAAATAATACTAAAAATAATATATTGATCTTTAAAAAAATTGCTGTTGGTTAATTTCACACAAATATTTAATATTTAGACTCATTTTATAATTTATTAAATTGAATTGATTTGAAAAAAAAATAATTTTCACTAAATTTGTGATTTACCACAGGGTTTCTGCTTTTAATTAAAAGTAACTGAAAATTTATCTAAATCTAGTTATATTACATAATTTTACTTCAATATTGAATAATGTTATACGCACATACTTAGACTTCGAAAATTTAAACACTAAACATATAAAATAAATTAATTATATTTCATTAAATTTGTATAAAATCGATACTTAAAAAAAAATTTAAATAAGCGAGTACATAATACAAAATAATCAATAAGAATACACAGTTAAATAAAAAAATATGAAAATTAAAAGATAAAAAACTAAAATTATTGAAAAAAACGCTGACAGAATTGAATAATAGATAATCTACACTGCTTCGGAATTCTGCACTATCCTATTGATCACCAAAGTAGTAAATTTCCTGTTAAATCTTTTAAAGGAATCTTCTTTTTTTATTATTAAATCATTCAATTTTTTATTGATTAATGAATACTTAAATATTCCTTTCCATTACTAAATTTAACAAAAATAATAAAACACCTATATGATATATATTAAGATATTGGTGCGAATAAAAAACTTTTATCGTATGATTACGTTTGAAAAGAAATTTGTATTTCAAATATGATAAAAGGTTCCTTAATTCTTTCTAAAATTTCTTTTCAAATTGCTGTTATTCAAATTTATATAACAAGATTGTGGAAATATCGATAACATTGAGAAAATAAAAAAATAACCAACTTATATAACGATGTAATTTCAACTTTATACTTAAAATAAATAAGCAACATTAAAATTACTCAATACAAATAATAATATTTACTTTTCACTAATTAAATAATCAATCAGGGGGTTCCGCTAAAATTCCAAATAACACAAAATCTCAAATATTCAATATATCTAAATTTTAAATTATTATAACATATAATTATCAAACATAATTACACCAATCACTGCCGATTAATTTAAATGTTAATTTATAAAGTATAATTTTAAAACAATACAATATAAATAATTATAATATAAATTCTTACCTTTTAAACGACGATTGATATTGTTAATTTAAAAAAGTTTGTTAGATCACCGCGAAGGTAAAAGCCTCCACTTTAATTATTGTAAAGTTAAATCAAAATCTAATTGGAATTGACAGTTAGAAATTGCGCACAATATCTAAACTTGATTGTAAAACTCTGCTTCAATGGACTTTTGTCCACTGCACAACAAATCGCTAATTGAAGTGAAAGTGAATCTTCTGATAATAAGATCGATGTATCTTATTATTTGTGTGAGTATACGTATGTAAGTACGTATGAACGTGTGGATCTAAAATCAATCTTACGTCGAGATCTATCCCTAATTATCACCTCGATCGAAGTGAAATGATTGAGTGTGGGCCCTTGCTCTCTAGTGGTCGAATAGTAAGATAGAATATCGACGTTCGATGGCAAGAGTTTGAATTGCACGAACAGATATATATATAATTTATATCATATATTTTGATAATTCTTTCCCTTATAAAAATTTCCTCCAATATCATTTAATATAATTCCTTATTATGGTACTTACTTTTTAAGTAATCAAAAATTATCTCCAAATAATTATCTGTATATTATGTAATTGTTAGCAATAACAATTTGAAATTATTTATTCACTAAATAATTTCCCTCTCACTACTCTTCAAATTTAATATATACATATTTTAATAATATAAAATATTATTATCAAATATATATACTCCCACTATTTTACAATTACACTTTCAGTTTACTCTATAACTTTAATAACTAACAATATAAATTTTTAATAATATTATAGACTATCAATATCAGAGCTAAGATATAAAAAGAACAATCAATATTTTTATGATATAAAGAACAGTTTAATAATGATCATGAGATTTTTCGATAACCGAAAAATCCCACTTTTTCACATCACTACTATCTTTATTTCACCAATTATAAATTTTCCTTTATGACTTTACGCCTAATAGAAAATTCATAATTGGTTAATTCATATATATAGTTCTTCTTCCCTTCGACTTCAAAATTCCCCACTGTGATTGGCTAATCAAACACAGTATTAAATTAAAATAAAAAATAAGAAAACCATTTCCCTGCCGATAATTATATAATCTGTAATTATCGGCAATATCACGGCGGCACACTACTGCAATTTTTCAGTACTTACACTATCTCATGCATGCATTAATGATATAAATGTATATACAATACATTTTCGCGCCTATTGTTGTCTCTGTCTTATTCATGAGTATCGACACCTCCTATATCATTAAGATATCTGTTTATGTACAAGTGATATGGAGCCGGTGAACCTTATGTGGACAGTTTGTCAACAATAAGTTGTGAAAATGAAATTAATATTACTAATAACAAAATCATCATCACTATCACCTCTGTAAGTTAGAAATTTATTTTATTATAAAATATAACATTTATACAATATATATATTCATTAAAAATACAATTATTAATATATACTTATTTTCGTTTATTTTTAGGTTAATGCATCTCACATTATAATAAAAATATTTAATATTTTCAATAATGAATATGCATTCATTACACTTAATAATTATAATATATAATTATTTTTATTAATATTATATAAATGAAATTATTTCAAAAATTTTAAAACTATTTTATAAAAAGTATGGTTATTATATAAGTTTATTATTATATGTACATACATATATATATTATATTGTATTCGAAGTTAACAATAATAAAACACTTTAATTAAGTAAATGATACTATTTTTATTACTTACAATTTCCTTTGGCGGTAAAAGAGTATAATGAAATTAATAAATAGGAAAATATAAATTCGATGGATAATAATTTTTTATCATGCCTAATTCGAGGGGAACTGTCCTCCCATAATTATCATGGATCTTGAACCCCGAACATAAGCCTACATCGAAAGATACACATGTTACCTCTTACCGCTTTGTCGAAAAGACGATGTCACCCTACTATGATTGTTTTTACTTTTATGTGATAAAAAAATATAATAATAAAATATTAAAATCGGAATAAATAATTTTAATAAGATTCACATATTATTTATTCAAATATTTCCAAAACATTCTGAATTATATAAAAAAAATTAAATATATCAAGAAAGCTATTGTGAAATTATATTATTCATCAAAAAAATTTTCTCAATTACAATAGAAATTAAAATAAATATTCCAAATAAATAAAGTATAATAATTATAATACAATTAAAATAATAATGTAGATTATTTATAAAAATCATCAAGTAGAAAAAAGTCTTGCAAAGTCACTGTTCTTTTAATTTAAAAAACTGCAATTGAATATTCGCGATAATTCTCTTTATTGAATGGCACAGGGGAAAGGTTCACGCAGGGATTAATAATCACCACTTTTTCTGACGATAATAACAAATATATTTAATAAAATATTTAAAACAGTAGAATACAATGAAAAGCAAGATATTTACAGCGACAACGTTCACGAAAGAACCGATTGATAATATGCGTGTGAATTCAACGACGAACGAAAAGCTTCTGCCGTCGCAAGCTTTTTCGAGAAAAAATAAGACAACACTGGAATGTTCGAAAAGCATAAAAGAGAGAGAAAGTGAGCAAATACCTTTGAAGACATTGTAGTTAAATGAAAGATTATCGCGATCGCGAGAATGTCGCGAACGTAAACAAGATATGATCTCTCTCTTTATATTCGGACATTCCAGAGAGCTCATTGAATTCACTGAACAGTTACTTCATAAAATCTAAAAAATAAAATTTCAAATAACTAAAGCATAAGTGACAACAATGCTCATTATGGTCGATGTCACAACATCGCAATCAAAATCGCAAAGTACAATCGAAAGATTAAGAAAGATGATAATTTTCGTTCTTAAAACATTATCCCGGATTTATTAAACGAAATATACCACCATTAACAATAAGATTTTCCATGTTTGTTTTGCCCATTCGATATAGCAATGCTCATTTGAGTTTGGATTTTAAATTTCTTTCGACTGCAACTATACATAATCTTCTCTCTCTCTCTCTCTCTCTCTCTCTCTCTCTCTCTCTCTCTCTCTCTGTGTCTTGTACACGTGAAATATGCTGATTACAATTATAAATTATACACATTTTAAATACGACTTTATATACGATTATTAATATTATTAACAATAAACAAATGTTGCTTAAAATATGTGTGATTTTAAATAAAAAACTGCAAAAAATGTCAATGTCTTTTTTATTTACAGGTAAGAATATAAAAAACATAGTATAAAAATATAAGGTAAAAACTTATGGTTCAAAACAAACACAAAACGAGTGATTGATTACTCTTTCTATTTATAATACATTACGTATAAAAATATTAAAGAGTGCGATAAAATCAATGGATGAATATGACGTACTGCTATAAAAAGTATTTCATCAAATCATCTATCCGACGATTCGCGTTACCTCTCGATCGTATGACTACGGCAAAGTCGTTTAGACATAAATTCGTGATTTGTGGATAGTCATTTTTTTCGCAATTTAATGCTGAAATCAGTTATGTAATTGGCTGTGGTATAATTATAAAATAATTTTTGTTATATTGAATTAATCGTCTATTTTTAAGAAATAATTTTCTTCAAAATTGATTATAAGTTAAAAAATATCATTACATAATATATTTGAATGTACAAATATAATCAATATAAAGATATAAATTTTTTTTAATTTACTTTTATAAATCTTTAACATGTACATTAAAGAAATAAATAAATTAAATAAATTATAATTAATAAATAAATAAATTATTGTGGTATTGAATGAGTTTTCTTGTATGGTTAAGTCTATGCCTAAAATTATATAATTAATTAATTTGTTCAAAATCTAAATATTTGTTCCACTTATAATGTTATTTAATAACAAAATATAAAATTAGTTATTTTTTTAATTAATATTTTAATTGGAAATAAATATATTAATGTAATTTGAATTTATAATTTAATATGATAATTTATAAATTACTTTATAATAAATACTTATTATTATAATTCTTAAACATACAAGATTTATCATCACATTCTAGTTTATATTAGAAAAGATTTCTATAGCTATAATTCTTAATGTATAAGTTATTCGATATATAAATTTAAAAATAATTATACTTTATTATTTTCTATTATGTTACAAAACTAAAATACACTCTTATAATGAATAAGTATAATAATAATAATTATTATAACTCTTATAATGGCACTTAATATTACGTGACAGATTGTACAATATTAAATGAAATTTAGTAACAAAAATGATCAAATACTTGTATTATATGATAAAAGGAATCTTTGATTTGGAGTGTTTTTGTATGACCAATATCTTTTATCAACCACTTTATACATTTAGAGTGTAGTTGAAATGAATCCAAATTTTATAGAATGAACATTTAAAATGATAGCACAGATATAGCAAAGAATTAAAATTGAAAATCATTCAAAGTGTCGCCTGGAAATGTTGAGAAAATCAATAATCAGATAGAAAAAAGTTCCTAACATTTATTTTATGAATCTAAAAGATAATTAAGACCTTCGAAATAATAACAACAATAGAATGAAAAAGAAGACAAACGAAATGTTTTTATTATATTTCATACATAATCAAAAATATGTTTTTCAACATTTTTGTATTTAATAAAATTTGATCTATATTATACTTTACACTTCTAATTATCAACTGATTTATTTCTTTGTATATATTGTAAAGAAATTTATGACTGAGGACGCAACATTCAGCAAAAATAGTTCATATAGCATTTTCAATTTTTAATTATTTTTTTGTAAGTAAAGGACAAACAATTATTGTTTTAAATTTATATATCAAATATAATTAACTAAATTCAATATATTATTATTAAATTTATATAGTTTAATAAATAATAAGTTTTATATGAATGGAATTTTCGTTTAAAACTTGAAATTGAATTTATTTAATTTTATTTTCTTAAAGAATAGAAAATTTTAAAGTTCTGGATCCTTTAAATTATTAGACATAACTATTTGATATAATAATATTAACTATTTGAATAATAAGATAGTATTTAAATAATAAAATAAAAGTTATAAAAGGACATAATATGTTTTAAGTGGATTGTGCTAATTTTATAACTGAAGATTCTATTAAGATGTTACTATAACTTAGGGGGTTCGTTCGAACCTACGAAGACAGAAATGAAAAAATTTAGACGGAAATACAAAATTTTTAATGGAAATCAAACCTTTCAATTTTTAAAGTTATAATATATATAAATATATTGATTAATTTGAGAATTTTTTAATTTCTTTAATATTCAAGTATTTATGTAGCTTTATAAATATACATATATGTACATAGTATGTCACCAACGTATCGAGTTTTTTTGTCATATTAATCGTAGCGATTTGGGAGGGGTCTTAAAATGTAGAAAAAATCTTTTTCCATTTGTCCCTTTTTTTGTTTTTTCAAGAATTAGATGCAGTGGGATTTTACTTGATGGAAAGAGTGTTTTTCGATTTTATGATACAGCGCGCTGAAGTAATTAGAGGAAAAACGCTAAGCGAGAATGCTTCGTTTTAAGATTCTAATAAAAAAGAAAACACTTACTTTTTTAATGAAATATAAATTTTCGTGGAGTTATAAACAATTTAAAATCAAAATTTAAAGCTCTTCATAATAATTTTCTCTTGCATTACAAACACATATACAAAGGTGAGTTTTCAAGTTGTCAAAAGCGGCCTAATACTCCTCAGCTTTTTTTCGCACAAATTTTTCGCATTTCTAAATTTTTTTGCACTATATTGTGCATCATTAATCGCGTTAAATTCAGTTTTTCTGCGATTACTTTAATTGTTAATTGATGGTATAAATTTAAAATTTATAGCATACCACAAATGTTCGTAATAATTCCAGAGCTTTTTGGCCGTCCAAATCGATGATCTTTTCCCGATTTTCTTTAAAAGCTCTGTGCCATTTTCCACATTGCGATTTTGACATATAATTATGTTCATAATCTTGCGATAAGATTTAAAATGTTTCCGCACTGTTTTTTTTAAGTTACAAACAAAATTTTATCGCGTAATGCTGTTCCACTAATTGCTTCAGCGCGCCGTGTCAAAAAATCGAAGAACATCCTTCGCGCGAAGTAAAACCGTGTCTCTTCTAATTATCGAAAAAACAAAAAAAAAGGGATAAATGGAAAATGATTTTTTCTACATTTTAAGACCCCTCCTGAATCGCTACAACCAACATTCACCAAATGAAAAAAACTCGATACTTCGAGGACAGACCATGTATATGTACAAATAATATCTAGATTTTCCAATATTAATTGCTCTATTGATTAGTCTAAAAATTAATGTTTAAGAAGCGAAATAAAAACTTCTAACTTTTTTTTAGAAATGATGTATAAAATAATAAAAAATATGTCAAACCATAAAATCCACCCTAATATTGAATTAAACGCCACGGGGAAATCACTTAACCCCGGATTTTTCCTAACATCAGAGAATAGTATGTTGCTAAAAATAGTTGCACTAAATATACAGTCAAGCACCCAAGTTTCCAATACGTGAGATCAGCTAGACTTAATCGTTGAAGGTGTGGCCATGGTAAATTGCAATAGTCTATTCTGGAAGACAATTGGTAACTTTCTTTAACAGTAACGCAGAAAAAAGGAATGTATAGGAAGGAGAATTGAGGGAACAAAGTTGGAATTGGACTTGGGAGTGAGCGACGGCATTGGTAGTTCCTCCAGGACCAGAGATGATTTCTGCGACATGATAACGCTTTAAATCTAACGTTTGATAAATATGTTCAGAGATAATGGACCTCTGCGCGTGAGTCGATTAACGCTCGAACAGTTGTTTGTAGACCCTGTTCAGATTTAGTACCACCAAGTAGTGGATAGTAGAGTACGATGTGGATTACGATGAAGAGTAGGCGAAATGTTGGAAACAACGACAAGAGACGTGGAATTAATGGATGAATTTGGAGTAGTAGTGGATTCATTACATTCATGCAGCTTAGTATGATGAGTCGAACTGTAAATCTGACACCTATTATTAGAATTGCATTGATCTACTCTATGTCTTCCTCTGAAGCAATTTAAACAAAGGCGTTTGTCCATTACCAATTGACGTCGAATAATACTGATGGCTTGATTAAAGGTAGTTCATGAGTTTACAAGATGCGCATTAGAACAAATAGAGCAGCTCAAATTTATTGTAAAAAAGGTGGTCGTAGTATTTACGTAGGTTCGAGACTTCGATTGTAATTGATAACCTACTGCAAGGGTTTCTGAAGGAAATGAAGAAATTTGGTCTATCAAGCGCGTTCTAGATTCAACAAATTTCTTGAAGATTTTGAAGGTTGGATGTGAATTTGGATGACTTCGAGATAACAACTGGATCTAAAGAATTCTCGTAGTCTGCGGAAGTTTACTTTCAACCAGATACATAAATAATAGATCCCAAGTGGTGATATCAATTTTAAGGTGAGATATAACATTTATAGTTTTAATAGCAGTGGTAATCAGATAGTTCAACTGGGCTACTGAATCGATTGGATTGAAGGTGATATTGAATAAATTAGCCAAGGCGGAATTAAATCGGAAATAATAATTATCTTAACGACCACATAAGCTATCCGTTAAATTTTTTAGACTAATCTCCGTTCGCTTAACTCTCTCCGCTGGCTCATCCTCTAATTGAGTCAGTAATAATTGAAGTTTTACGATAGAAGGTATCGTATTATCGTGTAATACCAATACTTGAAATTTTTCCTTAAAAGATTCCCAGTCTTGCTGTTGTCCTAAGAACTTCGGAAGAGCGAGTCGTTGTAGGTAAAAGCCTAGTGAATGAGATGGTGATTCAAGTTTAGAGGAAGGAAAAGGAGTGGAGATAGATGGTAACTTGATGAATGACTGTAGCAACGACTTAGAATCGACATAATAATAATTTGACAAAAACCCTAAACTATGAAAATCCGACTCGAAGGATCAAAAAATGTTTTTGTAATAGCGATTAACTCTACTTCGGACATCTTCGACAACAAGGGTTAGGATTCGATCTTAATGGGTTGGTAAGTTTAAAAAGTCAACTGTTAATTTAGATAATCAGTTAGTTATCTAAATTATTGAAAACGATAGTTAGATAATGCGCACACTATCTTACTTGGACGATTAAATGATGAAAATTTGCAATTGATAGATTTGTGTCCGTGGTTCGACAAATCACTATTTTCTGAATAAAGCTATGATATTGACTATATGGACGATAGTTGAGATATGCTATAGCTGTTACAAAATACTTTTTCATGGAAAAATAAAAGCCTCTCGATATGAAATATCTTACTCATTTCTTCGGAATATACTTCTTTCCTCGGAAGATATGAATTTATTGAGTATAGGCGCTCGCCATCTAGTGGCCAAATAGCGAGATAGAAGCTCGATGTTCGACGACGGAATTTTGAAATGTGTAACCATACTTACAATAAAAAAATTTTCTCCCATGCCTTTCTCAAAGAGTAAGGGTACGCAGTATAATACAATATTTAATTCAATTTAAAGAGATATACAGTTCTTATCCATCGACCTACTTAGTTATATTGAGAGTCTGTAGATTACTAGGTCTCCTCCACCTTTCTTTACAGAGCCCTCCATTTACCGGTTTAGAAAACACTTGCCTCTGTCTATAGCAAAGCGTACTTTTTCCATTTATCACGCTCAGAAATTATTATTCTAAAGTTTTCATCAAAAATTATTTTAGCTTCAACCTCATCTAGAAAATAATCAATAATCAACCGTGTGAACCTCGCAATGAGATCCGTCACATATTCCTCGACTGGTATTGTGATAAACAACAGCAACACTTCCAAGAACATAACTTCTTCACACCAATCACGTTGTCCCTGCACAGTGCCAGCAGACATACGGATAATTGGATAATAATCATGTATACAGAAAGTATCTTACCTTATGCCATTACTTTTAATTAAATCTATGTAAGTTTCTGTTATGCGTTTTATGATTCGTAAGTTGCAAATGTATAAAAGTTTCGCAACAAACAGTCAAAGGGAAACATTCCTTGAGTTTTGCTAGCCAACCACAATTTCTTGTCTTGGTGAACGTGATTTATCGTCAACTCATTTCTGAAGACAGTTGAACATTATGGCTCTGAAATTGTTTATTTTTTCTAATTTTAAATGTATTTGTGACCTTGCTTACTAAATCCTGATACACGTAAACAGGCATTCCGCCGAAAATCAGCTCAGAAACGTCAATTACGTCATATGTATATTATTATAATTGCACTTACAACCGTTGCCAGCCCTTAAATCAAAGAAGAATCTTCCAAGTCTCTTCACGTCTTTTTTTCTAAAAATTTCTCTTCTAACAACCTTCACCTTCCATCCCCTTATTTTTCTATTATTAAAAAAACTAAGGCTAAAATCTTTAATTTTTTTTGCCAATTCGAGATTAACGTCAATCGTATTTGTTAACATTCTCTGTTGTTCTGTCCTATTGCCCGTGCGTCAGTCAGCGTAAGTATTATTATAAAAAATAAGTATTCATATTTATATATACACACTCATATTTATATGTACAATTACATTTAAGATTGTATGTACAAATATATTTTATTTACGTTTATATTATATCTAAATTGTACAATTTGTAATTTACACTTAAATGCAAATATTGAATTATTTCTACACCTAATATAATTATTTAAATTTATATAATTTACGCAATAGATTTTTTTTAACTTTATTGTTTATATTTTTTTTTAAGGTAATACCCTGAACAAAATAAAGAATTCTCTTTACTTATTATAATTTTTTATTATTATTTTATCACTGACCAATCTCAAGAAAGGGAACTCAGCGAGACAGGCAGCGCCGCGGTGCAGCGACTAACACCAACTACGCCGCCGAACGATAAGGCGGAGAAGGACGGATCTACCTCGGAAATAACCAGAAGAGGCAGAGGCGTGTGAAAAAGTATGTAGTCACTGCTGGACCTTAAAAAAAGGTAATATTAGAGAAAAACAGAGAAGATAGGGTAGAAATAGAGGGAAAAACAAGGAAATACAGAAATTCAGAGAGGAGCTAAAAAAAGATAGGGAGGTATTGATGAGTTGGTTTGAATAAAAAATGGAAAATATGGAAAAAAGAGAGAGAAGATAAACAAGGGAATGGAGAAAGCAAACAGCAGAATAAAGGAATTAGAGGAAGTGGTAGAAAAGCTTAAGGATTGGAAGGTGGAGGCGGAAATCAAGATTTGTTGGCTGGAGAACAAAAGATCGGGGAATGAATATGAGGGAGCAGGACTGATGGATAAGGATATTGAGACAGGGTCCAGAAAATCGGGCAGAAGAAGAGCCAGCTCGTTAGGAAGATCGAGATTATCAGAGAAGGAGATGATAGAAATGACAAAAATAGTGTGGGGATAAAGAAAGGAGAGAGAGAAGATAGCTTGGTAATAAAAAGCATAGAGAAAGCAGAGATAGGTGAAAAAGGGCTGAAAAAATGGATAGAAGAGAATTATGAAGGAAAAACTAAAGAAGGAGCTGCAAATAAAAGACACTTGATGGAGTGGTAAAGTAATAATAGTAAGATTTTAAAAAATGGACGAAAAAAGAGGGGTATATAACGCATGGAGACACTTGATAGGCACAAACATTTATATAGAATTTGATCTAACTTTCGAAGATACGAAAATATAATGAGAAATAAATGAATGGATAAGAAAGGTTAGAGCAAAAAAGATTGAGGCAAAGGCAGGATATAAGAAACTTAGATATGAGGACCAATGGATAAGATGGAAAGATTTTAAGGCTAGATTGAAGGCTAGCGATAGATAGAATTATGAAAGAGCTGGAGATAAAGGTGAAGAAAAAGGAGCGGAAGATTGAGAGGAATGAAAAGAAAGGGAGAGAAGATACGGAAAGAAAGAAAGAAGAGAAAAACAAGGAAAGAAAACTAGAAGAGAGGAAAAATATATAGGACTACTCACAAGCAAAGACACAGAAAAAAGATAAGAACAAAAAGGATGAAAAGGAGGATTTAGAGTAGAATGGAAGTGGACTAAAAATAAGGAGAAGAGAGGAAAAACAATAGACACATGAATCAGACAGAGGTAAGCAAGACAAAGAGACAGATAAAGAGAAGAGAACAAAAAGAGAGGAAAAGACCACAAGTGACATGTATTCTGAAATACTGCGGGTATATGGAACAAAGATAGAGAGTTTTGGAAGTACATAGAAAAAATGGATTTTGTATATGTGGCAGAAACATGGGTCCAAAAAAAAGGATAAGGAGAGATGTAAAAAGAGACTACCGAAGGGGATGACATGGGAAATTATTAAAGCAATTAGAGAGAACAAGAAAGGAAGAGCGAGAGAAGAATTCATTATAGGAATGAACAAAGAATGGGATATAAAGATAGAAGAACTAGGGACAAACAAACAAGAAGGGCTAGTTGAAACAAAAATAGAAACGAAGGAGGGGGCCATGAAAATAGAAATCTAGAACATATACAATACGGAAAACATAGAGAGAAAAAGGGATATAATAGAAGAGGAAAACGATGAGAGCAAGGCAAATATCATAATAATGGGAGATGTGAACACAAGAATAGGGCGACTAGGGAAATATATAAGTAGAGAGGGTGATGGAATAATGGAGAAAAGAAAAAGTGAGGACAGAAAACTAGACAAAAAAGAAAGAGAGTTACTACAAAGAGTAAAAGGAAATAGCTGATCCGTATTCAACGGGACAGTAAAAGGAGATGAGAGAGGGAAATTTACTTATCTGGGGGCAAGAGGCTGCTCAGTAATAGACCTCATTATCGGGGACGAGACAATAAGATAAATTACTAAAGAAATAAAAATAGAGAAAAGGATTGAATCGGACCGCGCACCAGTCAGAATACGAGTTGGAATAGATAAGGGCAAAAGAAATAAACAGAAGAAAGGGAAAGATATTAAAAAAGATGGATTGAACTATGGGATGAAGAAAACAGAGAAATATATAGAAGTAGAACAAGCATAAGGGAGACAGAAAGTGATATTACAATGGAAGTAGAGAGGAGATAGGAAGCACTAAAAGACAAGATCAACAAGGCAGTACAAAGAAAAGAAATAAAAATTAAAGAATGGAAAATTGGAGATAGTAGGTGGTTGAATAAAGAATGCAAGTCATTAAAAAGAAAAGCAAAAAACATGTTAGAGAAATGGAAGAAAAGGAAAGAAACGAAAGAAAAATTTATAAAGGCAAGGAGAGAATGGAAATTAACATGTGAAAATAAAAAGAAAGAGAATAAAAAGAAAGAGAATAAAAAGAAAGAGAATAAAAAGAAAGAATATGAAATATTAAGAAATTTAAAGGATGGAGGAAAGATATGGAGATATCTAAATAAAGATAAGAAACGCAAAGAGAAAAATGAAGAAACAATAAAGATAGAAAAATGGAAAGAACATTTCATGAAATTGCTGGGAGAAGACAAGGACAAAGGTGAGAAAGAGGAAAGAAGAGAAAAGATACAAAAAACAAATATAAGAGAGGGAAACGGGAAGGAATTGGACAGGGCAGAGATAAAAAAAAATATGGGACGGATTAAAAAAAAAAGGCAAAAGGAATACACAGAATCTCTAATGAGGCGTGGATATACGGGGGAGACGAGGTTAAAAATGAAATAGCAGAAATAATAAGAAGGATATGGATAGGAGAAAAAATGAATCCAAATGAATGGAGAACAGCGGTGATAATACCGATATTTAAGAAAGAGGACGAGAAAGATATGAACAATTATAGATCATATATCTAACATCAGCATACAAAATATACTCAGGGTGTATAAATGGAAGGTTTGACAAGGATATAGAAGAGAAAAATTTAATCCCGAAAACACAGGCAGGATTTAGGGCAAACAGGTCTACTCTAGACAATATAAACGTTCTAGATCACATTGTCAATAGAACTACAAGAGAAAGGAAGAAGCTGTATACCATATTCATAGACCTAAAGGCGGCCTTTGACATAGTAAATAGGGACAAATTATGGAGGATAACGTAGAAGAAAAAGATAGAAGCGCACATTATAGATAGAATTAAAGACATTTATAAAAAGACAAAATGTATAGTAAAGGCAAACGAAGAGTACTCGGAAGAATTAGGAACCAAAAGAGGACTTAGACAGGGATGCTGCCTAAGCCCAACTCTTTACAACATATATAGTGCGAGGTTAGAAGATATGCTGAAAAAAGGAAGAACAGGAGGAAAAGTGGAGAAAAAAAGAATTTGGTCACTTGCTTATGCGGATGATATGGTATTGATGACGAATAACAAAGAGGTAATGCAGATGATGATGCACAAACTTAGAAGATTCCTGGAAAGCAGAGAGATGATAATGAATACGGACAAGACCAAAATTATGATATTTAAGAAAGGAAGAAAAAGTAAAGACATAGACTGGAAATGGAAAGGGAAAAAAATATAATGTGTAGAGAGCCTTAGATACCTTGGATATATATTCAATAGAATGGGGAACCATAAGGAACATTTAGATAAAAAGGGATGATTGTAGCAAAGAAAACGTGGAGTCTAGGTGACCGAAGATATACAGGTGTTTATCGAAGAAAGAAAAAACTCTTCGAATACCTAGTCGGGGGTGTAATGAGCTACGGTGCCGAAATCTGGGGTATGGAGAATATAAAAGAAATGGAAAAAATAAAGACAAAATACCTCAGATGGATACTAGGACTAGACTACTGCACCACGAGGTATATAATCTACGAGAAAACAAAAGAAAAGGAACTGCAAAAAGAATGAAGAATTAGAGCATTAAAGTACCAGGAAAAAATAGAGAAATTAGATGAAAACAGACTAACATGGTGCTGCCTAGAAGAAAAAAAGCAGGAGTGGAAAGCGAGGATTACAACATACACGACGGAAAAATGACTAAATAGCATAGGACTTAGTCGAAAGCAGATAGAAATATGGAATGAAACTGGAAAAGATAAAATAGGAGAAATAAGAAGAAGAGAGGAGGACAGGCATAGGCAAAAAAGATACACAAGAATAGAACAAGCCAGGTATAACAAAACATATAAGGAGATTATAACGGCAGAACTGCCAAAATACTTAAAAAGAGGGAAGAAAATCAAAGATATCAGAGCTGTGGCAAAAATAAGATATGGAAACATAAAGGAACAAAACAAGTACTGGCTGAAAGAAGAAAAGAGGAAATGCATACTATGCAAAGAAGAAGAAGGAGACTGGATGCACCCGATTGAGAGATGCAAAAAGATAGAAGAGATAATAGTAAAAGTAAGAAAGGTGAAAGAATGGGATAATAGAAAGGTATTAAGAGAATTCAGGGAGGGAAAAGAGAACCAGGCAATAAGAAAAATTACCAAAGAAATAATCAAAGAAAAGTAAAAGATAAGAACAAGGAGCAATAAATGATAACCGGAGAGACAGAAAGAGAGGAACTGAATATAACAGGAAGAAGATTCAAGACTGTAACGGAAAGAAGCAAGATAAATAGAATAAATAATGTGGTAAATAGAGATGTATTATATTGTTAAAAACTATAATGTTAAAACCAACACGTAACACAATGTACAAAATGTTCGCTCCTGAGCCGAAAGGCCAGAGACTGTAAATAAATAAAAAATTAAATTAACAAATGAGAAGAATCCCTATCTCCAGTAGACATTCATCTTACAACAAATTTTTTAAATAAATATAATTTAATAGACGATAAATAACAATAATTTTCTGAAAGTTTATTAAAAAATGTTTATTTTAAAAAAAATTTTACTCATTTTATTAAACAATTTCTATATTTATAATTCATTCTAAGAAAAAAAATTTTATAACTATGACACTATTCAACTCAAACATTTTTTCAAAATATCAAACTTAAAACAACTAAGTATAAAATTCTGCATGATTAATTAAAATAAAAAATTAATGCTTAACAGTGATTAAGAATAACTGATACGTTTGATACATTTTGTATTATCTACCGTTTGTAAATTATCTTTTAAAATGTTTAACTCTTGACGTTTGTAAAATTTATAAATATATATATTTTAATCTGAAAGACTATTTTAATAAAGCAGGTTATACTATTTTACAGGTTTTACTATTTTTATAATTCCAAAGTTTACATTCATGCATAAATTTTATTGCTTAATAAAAGTTTTTAATCCGAAACTTTTCTGAACTAAGAGGTATTTGAGATAATATAGAATAAATTATATGCAAAAAAATTTTTTTTATTTATTATTCATTATCGGTTCCAACAAACAAAATAAACAAGGTTATACAAATTTAACTCCTACAAATTCTTCATACACCATAAAAATTATATTTATAATTGACATTGTCACTACCGTCTGCAACAGGTCAATTTAATAATAAGTCTCAAAATTTTAAACTACATAAATTTGAGGATGTGCATAAAGGGGAAGAAGATGTGTTTGGAAGTGGATCAATTTAAAATAAAACGTACAATTTATTGTATCGATAAACAACTATATGTCTATTTAACATGTGGCATGTGACATACAACTTCCTTCGAGAAAGAGGAACATCTTGGTTCGATATCTTTGCTCTGCGTTGCAGTCATACCTATTTTACAAATCATATTATTTTTAAACTTAAGCTTTACAACTTAAGCTTTACTTTTAAACTTAAACTCAACATTAAGGAATACGAATTAGTTCTTTGGAGTGGATCAAGATCCAACCATTTCCTATTCATCTTACCTGAACAGGTCTAATTTCATAAACTATCTTGAATCAAACAAATCGACCTTCGATACACAAGCACCACACATAACTCATCAATCATCATAATGAAACTGCAATAAAATTATTTTATTTTGGTGTCGCATCCTCTGACGATTCACTTTTCGTGAACTGTAGCTGGAAATTGATTTTCTATAAAGTTCGAAAATAATGATAATAATAAACATCTCTTCTTTTATTAAACGCTGCTTTTAGGGTTATACTTTTTATAAACCCTTGTCCTAAGGCTAGTTTTCAATTCTATTTTACAAATTAAACTTTTCATATGTATCTATAAATAAAACTAAACCAGGCACAATTAATCTATATATGTACTACATTCTGCACAATGTAAAATTATAATAAACATAATTCAATGTTCATTCTTAAATATTTCATAATTTATTTGAAATAATATCCAATTACACCAATGCTTAGATATAAACATAGTATAACGGCACTGTATCGTAGTCAAAATTTTAAATGATCATGAGTATTTAATGCCATTAAGAAGCAAATTAATTTTTCATTTGGTATTTACTGTCGTCCTGTATATTAAGAATATTATTATATAATTGTAAATGTAAAATTTCATAAAATAGTTTTATTTGTAATTTATCTGTATAATATTGTTACATTATTTTAATCTACATTGTAATTACAAACATTGAAGTGAAATGAAACTATAGGTTTACTCCTTTTAATATTATTATACTCATTTATTATAATGAGAGTTTTATTGCATCAACACATAATTATTACAATGAATTTTATGCATTAATAGAATTAGTAATTAATATAAATATAATTAAAATTAGCAAAATATTAGTTTTTATTTCTCTATTTTATCCTTGTCTAATTTTATAATATTAATTTTTTTATCTATTTTATCATTGTCTAATTTTATAATATTTGTAAATTTTTTATTAATGAGAGGATTTTAAAATAAAATCTATAAGATGATTATTAGTTATAAGTAACTTCGAAATTTTTTTTATAGATTTAATAATTCATAACAAAATCAATAAAAATTGGTTTAAGCAAGAAACTTATTCTTTTTATTGAGATTATTTCATAAAAATATAATTATGTAATCTTGCAGTATATTGGTTAATAGTTTTTTTTTTTAATGAAACTATTTTTTTTTAAATGTAGTCACGATTTTATTTAAAAATTCATAATATAAATATTTTATCAACTCTATCGACAATACTATCATAATATTTAAGATAAATTTTTTTTACTTTGTCATTTATAAAATTTGTTTATTCGTCGATCATATAAAAGTTGAGAAAAGATGTGACGAGACGGCTCCGTTCGCCCATCATGGGTGAAGGGCAGAGTCGAACTCTCGTCAAAAAGATAGTCAAGAATATCGCCTGGATCAACGGTAGCCGATCTGCCAGGGAGTTGGAACGTTGATCAGGTGTAATTAAATAAAAACACAAATAATTATATAAAAAAATATCATCACGATAACTGATTTAATCAAACTCAATTCTGAAAAATACAATAATAATTACAAATTAATTACCGGCAACAATAATGGCTCGGTATATGGTTAAATTCTCGATTATTATAAATAATTATTTTTATTGTGAGATTTTAACTATGATCAATTAATTTGAGTTATTATTAACTTTATAGACCTTCGAGTGGATCAGCGAACTCGATAATAATAAAACCGATTACACAACGGTTCGTCAATTTTAATAAATATTCGCAAATCGATTTTTCTAACTGGATTAAATTATTCGATATTTAAAATAATATTCGTAATTATAAATTTTCTGCAAACACAAACGGACTGTTGTATATATAGACGACGTAGCGGATTATATCGCGCAGTGACCAGCAAAGCGAAAAACGACGAGAGATGGTGCAGTAGAGATGTTAAATAAAAATCTCTAATATGAAGGAGACTCACCAAGAGGCAAGGGCGGACGGCAGAATAAACATCTAATTACAGCAGATGTAATTAGGGCTTATTATCATAATTACTCCGGATAAATCAGGGTAAAATTCGTAAACGATTTTTATTATTTAAGAAGGTAGATTCAGCGCCAATGTTGATGCTCACGCGATTAAAGGCGATCATTGATGGGAATTGGGAAATCGGGAATTTCGCGCTGAACGATCGCGTCCCGCGCGTCCCTCCCCGGGAAGTTTTCCTTATGTCGCGGTTTGCGCAGTCAATCACCTATGCGACCAACGCACAGATGATGGTGTGTCGGTACACGTGTAAACACACGCAAGTTTTCTCACGCCGAGAACTTCGTACCGCCTGAAGTTCTTGTAACGAAAAAGTCTCGTTACAAAACATAGTATTAAGAATAATTCTGTTTACATTGTAACAAAATAAAATTAAGAAATAAATATTTAACAATAATAATGATAAAATAATTATAAATATACAACAACAATTTTATACATTTTAAGTAAAATTTAGACAACTGATTATTTTAATCATATATTCAGTAAAATCTCAATTAAAATATATAACAGGTATGACGTGTAATTAGAGATTTCTTTAATTTGCATAATTAACGTTCTTACTACTTCTTGTGGGAGTAATTAAAAAATATCAAGGCATACTTGTGTTTTTGAAGTACAGTAAATCATGTAAGATAGTTGTTTTATTTAATATTTTTTTTAATATTTAATAAAATATTGAAAAAAATATATTGCATATTTTTAATGTTTAGGGCCATTACTATGAAAAAAACTTGTTCTGGTTTCTACATTCTAAAACAATATTTTAAAACAAAAGTGTTTTTACCAAAATAAAGTTATTATGCTATAAACATTGTATAAACAGGTAAAAATTGTGCTTAATTTTTAGCTCTGCTTTATGTCTATGCAGTCTATTATAAATTTTTCGTACTATGATATCTCTTTGTAAAGAAAAATACTGTGTTTATGAAAATTAATTATTAAAATAATGAAGAGTGGGAAGACGGAAAGTTACCGCATGGCAAATTAAACTCGCGTCTTGGTGGTGTCAAACTATAAACCAAAGTCAAATTTTTATTCGTACTGTATGAAAACCCCCTACTAGTCAGTGGAAAAACGCTTCGATTTCCCGAAAACTCAATACAATTTTTACTTACAAACTAAAGTTGTGCATCAGCACGCGCAATGAGTTTTATGAGCGCCTGCTCAATTTTTCACGTCTGCAAAGCGGAGAAGCGCAGCGGGGCGGTAAGGGATGTACAGTGTAATTAAATGTTCCACAGATCCAGTGCTCATCAGCACTGGATAGGTTAGTTGCACCAGGAGGCAGAGAAACGATCATGTACCCTCGTGTCACAAAAAAATGCATTCTTAACATAAGATAACATAGAACGCTATACAAAATTATACAATATGCAAAACACTCACAGTTCAATTTCTCGCACCACGAAGGTTTGCGCGAGAACTAAACTTCTTGTACGCTTTTTGAGACCACAGAGATTAATTTTTTCTTCTAGGTGTGTCTCACCAATACCTAGGAAACAATAAACTATCCGCTTTCTAATGTTCGGGTTCCTCGTCGAACTTTCCCGAACACACTGTAAGAAAAGCTTCTAATAAATTAATAATTATAATTCACAAAATATCATCTTTAATTATTAAATTGAAAATTTCATTTAAATATTTTTCTTATTAAAATATATAATCAATTGCCCGAAAAATTATGAATTTAAACAAATAAAAATAACTTTATTGACAATTTTTCAAAATAAATGAATAATACAGTATAAAATATCAAAGAGAATATTAAGCACGTTTATTTTATTATAATTATTCGATCAACATAATTAAAATTAATAATATAATTGCAAAAGAAATATTTTATAACGGAAAAAATCAGATTAAATAAATAAATAAAATTTATAAAAATTGAATAGAAATTTTAATTTTGTAATCATGCATAATCTAAGTTTTTTATTATAAAAATTTACTTTCTAGGATTATCATAATAAAATTATCAGGAAAAAATCACACCTACGGACATGTTTACACTAATTGGAATCCTCTATACCAAATTTCATTATTGTTATTGTTATTATTAAAATCACAGAGTTATGCAGCTAACTGGTAGTGCATAATACTAGACACCGATGATAACCAACACGTAATTATCGCAATATGGTTCTAATACCTTCTATATGCACTAATACACAGGATAGAATATCCCTATAATATACATTAAATATATATCTAGTTACAAAGGCAACACTGACTTGTATGGTCCTTTACTTATAGCCTTCAACAGATTTTTCTTATTAATATGAAGTATGACCTCTAGTGGTTAGCTCTGTACTTAACAACCTTTATACAATAAAGTTTTGATTCTAATTACTTCAATAATTACGTCCGTAAACTTCAAGTAATTTATGCTGGTATTGAGCCTACGTTTAAAACGCAGGTAAAGTACTTTGTCTATCATATTTAAACACAGGTTGAAATACACGAGTCCCTGAACAATTCAGACGATTAAAGGTTATATTTATTTTATCAAACCGTGAGCTAACGACAATTGTACTAACTTTGGATAAAATTACCACATGTATAATGAGCTTCTCTGCTTTGAGCCTACACTTTGACCCATTAGCTCCTAGCTAGGAGAATACAGCTGAAATTTGTGAATTTATTTTATGATATAATGATGAACGAATACAAGGACTAGGTTTCTTCTTTTTTAAATGCAGGGGGAAAAATTAAATATCAAGGAACAAATAATAAAAATGTACATATTTATATAATAATTGATATTTAATAATCTTACTTGATTTTTATAAATACAATTGGTTACTCGTAATGTTGGCCAGGAAAGTGATAGAGAGAGAGAGAGAGAGAGAGAGAGGGAGATGTCTGGTATAGACCATCGGAAATACTAATTGATTCACGCTAAATTAAATAATGTGATACTTCAAGCAGGAAAACTACTGTTAAAAATGCTAATGATTATTCAAAATCTATCCTTTTTTATGCTATTTCACGTATACTAGATCATATTGGAGAAAAGGGGGTGCTATCAGTTTTCTTAACTTACTATTTCTCAAAATATTATTATGTCCAATCAATTGAGATTTTGCTTATTTTGAGCCTACTTAATTAGCTGCACTAGCACGGGGAAAAGGGGATCAGCGAGAGTGAATCAGTTAGATCGATTCCCCAAATCTTATGAATACAATTATTAATATTATTTCATGCATTGGACCATGTGTATATATGTATGTGTGTGGCTGATGCAGACTCAACCATAACCCATGATCAGTAGAATAATTATAAATATATATATATATATATATAGATATAGATATATAGATGAGTGGACTTTTTCGAACCTACGGTTGTAAATAAGGAAAGGGAGATGCGGACTCTTCTGGGACACTGCGTTTTGTTTAAAGTTAATTTATAAAAAAAAATGTCGATGAGTATTAGGTTAATATTTATTAATATTCATTAAATGCTTACTCTCTTGGTATTTTCAGAGATATAAGAGCTCTACCCTACGAGTTGTCGAAAAGAACATGGTCGACCCTGAATATAAATGAAGATCAATTGCAACGGTCGACAGTGATCACCAACATAATAACAATAAATCGGAAATATTTTTAAGTAAAAGAAAACTCGGTTAGCGAGTTTACAAGTTCAGAAAATAATTCGGCGTACTGTCAAGGTTTAAGCAAACAACCTTGTATACTGAAAATCGTCAGTTTTTATACCTTTCGGGAGATAAGTTATGAATACATCTCTTCGCTTGTCTGTGAGTCATTTGTTTTTCTTCCCATAGGACTGAGTGTATACATGGTGACAGATACATGTAAATATTGTAGACGTAGTAGTAGGAGATCAGAATGATGCTTAGTCATGAGTTATATTAGTCAAATGATAAGATGGTGTCAATAATGACAGTCAGTCTGCCATTGTACAGTCAGAATATGTCATGACTCAATTATGTCATTTGTTTTTCGTCCAATTTTCGATGATTGATGAAGCATTATTTCTATTCTATATTATTTTTACACTTAATTTTAAATTTACAAATTTTAATTATTCGCATATGTAGTATTATTTGATTTTATATGAATTCTTTATTTATTTATGTTTATTTGATACATGAATCAATTGTATGATGATGAAGGTACAATCGTCACAATATGTTATCCTTTTTTCTCCCTCATACTGTCCCTGTTGTTCTTAGTTTATTCAATCGAGCTCTTTATTTGAATAAAAATTAATTATTGTTGAACTATTGTCCTGAATAATGATACTATACTTTATTATGTAGATCATCAATGTGTTATTTTTCACTGATTAATAATTAAAGATTTTCTGGTCATTTATTTATTAATAATTTATTTTTTATTTATTTGTTAAATTTTTAATAGTTTGTTAATTAATTTGTGTAACAATTTATTATTTATTAATTCATGGATTATTTACGAAAGTATTGCTTATCAATAGTCATCAAAATAATATTGTTTCGATTTTTGAAATTCATTGAATAATCAATTTTTATCAAAATCTTAATTAATATTGTTTTTTAATGTTGATTTTCTTACTATCGTTTCCCTGTTTATAATAATTTTCAGTATGGCGTCTATATTTGCATTAAGTATATCCGTTTTATAGTTACATTCTTCATTCCGATGGGTATTTAGAGCATTTCAAAATTCATCTTTATCCCAGCATGGATTTATAATTGCGTCATCGAGAAAATTTCCATATTTTCGTGTATTGACATTTTTTTTCTCTCACCTAAGCTCCTTTTCATTTTTATGATCTACGCATACAAGTAACGCTGGTTTATTAATTTTACTTGCACGATTTAATGCGGGTTCGGGTATCTTTATTCGATAGATCAGGAGTTTCTCGAACAAATTGATATTTTTCCTTAGGTAGAAAGATGCGCTCTTCAGGACAAAGATACAGATAGATTGATATCATGTTCTAAATTCATTTTTTTTTTCGAGAAAATAGAAGGTCAATAGCTCATGATGTAATACTATAGTTAATAAGTTTTATCATCAGAGTTCAATATATCTGGAATTAAGTATCATATAATTCTAGGAATTCCTAATAAAAAGAAGTAAAATAGTTAGAAACTGGTGAAAAAGAAACCAATTAAACCACAAAGTTTTCCTTGGAAACGTATATACAAAAATAAGATCTCGATAGCAATTACCTATCTAACAGAAACCACATTGTATTTTATATTCTGAGTTATACAACTGAAAATAAAAATATAATACACAATAAATAGAGTAATATAAGTTATTAAAAAAAACTTTGCTAAAAATTGTATTAGAGATTGATTCAAAAATCATTTTGAAGGTATAAAAAATAGTCACACGTAAATAATCTAAGACTGTTTGTGTGTTCCTACTTTTCAAAATTCAAAACCATATAGATATACCTTAATAGTAAAGAGAGGACTATCCATACTTTTCACTGTTGTCAAAAGACTTTAATTATTTATCTCTTTTCAAAACAATTTTAAATAAATATAGATACGAATACTAAATTATGGTAGATTTTTTTCCTGATTAAATTTGCCCAAAATGACTAGTATCTTTCACAGATTATTTCAAGAGAAAACTTTCTTGCTGATAAAATCATAAAAGTTTAAAAAAAAGATCGCGGTTGCTTTAATTGACAAAAAGATGTATAAAATCGCGTACAATATATCATTTTATTTAATTAATTTAAAGATTGTATTTCTAAAATGCATATGACATACGTAAATTATTCCTTGTCCACGACTATTATTTTTTTTATAATATTCTATAGGTAAGTAGTTGTTACAAATGAAATATGTGTTTGCTTTGTTTTTTCGTTGATTCCTCAGAAAAAATCAAATATTAAAATTTAATTGAGTGGAATTGGAGCGATGTATAAAACTTTGTTTGATCCAAAAGCGAAAATGTTTTTGATGAGAGTCGATGTAGCAAAGCTATTGCAGAATAGACTAATTTTTACGACAGAGAGTACAACTAGACTAGAGTAACGGGTAGCTAAGCAGAGCTCTCAAGATATTATCATCGAATTGGAAAGTCGATTAACACAATTCTATTCTTCAAGTAAAGACAGTGAGGAACTTGGACCAATATGTCATACTCGGAATGGACTTTTGCCGATAATTTAATTTTTATACTTTCCTTAAAATAGATCTGTAACGCGTTAGACAGATGAAATGGAGAGAATTCTCCAACGATGGTAATGATGAAATTCCTTTGATTTAGGTAGAATGTACAGCAATCTTAGACCTGAGAAACAGTAAAAACGACCAAATTAATAACTTGGTAAAATCTATTATTTGAGACGATTTAAGATGGAGACTAACGGAGCATAGTATTTATGTACGGAGGGCAGAACCGATATGGTATAAATTAAGAAGAATCTCACTGATTATGTTATAGGTAGCATATGAAGAGTAAATAAAATACTGACTGATGGGATTATAGAAAGATCTGCTAGGGAATGGAATAGTATATCTGTAATGGTTAAAAAATTGGATAGTAGTTACAGGTTTTTATGGAGTATCGAGATGTAAATAAGGTGAAGAGATGGGATGCTTACACACTATAATTTATGAATGAGATTTTTGATAATCTACGTAAAACGATATTTCTGTAAAGGTAGATCTGAAGCAGACCTATTTCCAAGTTCTCTTAGATGAAAATAGTAAAAAATATACGGCATTTGCAATTCTCGGTTCATCTCCCGGTTATAGCAATTTCATCAAATACGATTTGAAATTATAAGTGCTGCCATTATATTCCAGCGCCTCATAAATGCATTATTTGGACTAGAATTCTAGCCATATATATTTGCGTATCTGAGCGATATTATCATCGCAACAGAGATTTTTGAAGAACATATAAAATGATTTAAAGTAGTGTTGGAGAAAATAGTGAGTGTGGGTTTGACAGTTCATAAGAATAAGAACGAATTTTGGTGCAAATCAATCACGTACTTATAATTTATATTGGATAAGGATGAACTATAACTAGACGAATTTAAGGTAATTCCGGTAGTGGAATATCTTGCCTCTAAAAATGTAAAGCAGTTGAGACGGTTTTTAGGTATAATTGAGTGGTAACCTACATTGATTCCTCATGAATTTGGATTGAAAATCCTCTTATATGAGCTACGGAGGAAGAATCAGCAGTGAATATGGATCAAAGAACAAAAAGAAGCATTTGAGATATTAAAAAGAGCGTTGAAAAAGCCCCATTTCTGATTAAACCAGACTTTGAACAACCTTCCACGATTCAGCGAATCTACTGGGATTTATTATTGTGGGTGTTCTGACTTAGGAAATGAAGGATGAGGAACATTCAGTCCTATATATAACTAAGGTGTTGATCACGGCTGAAAAAAATTATACCACCAGAGAAAGAGAATGCCTATCTTTTCTGTAATCTATCAAGAAGTTAAAACCATATGTAGAGTAATATAAATTTAAAGTAATGATTGATCATAGTGCAATCAAAATCTAAAGTAAGCAACAGATAAATTAACTCGTTGAATTTCTGAGATGCAGCAGTAGAATTTTTTGAAAGGGCTCTTATCATTAAAACTATAATGAGTGGCATTTAAAAAAATTCAAATACTGACTTTTTTATTAATTTTTTTATATGCATCACTGTTTTTTTTTCATGACCTAAAAAGTGCTCTATTGCTTAATCTAATAATACATTAATTAAAACTAGTTAGAAATGCTCGAAATTTGTTCAATACCAAATAATCACTATTATCATATATGAATAATTAAATATTAATGAAAATACTCTAATTTTACTATTTTAATATGAAATTAAGTTTAAAAAATAATTTATTTATTCAACAAATAATAAAATAATTATTTAATAAATAATTAGAAATAATTCAATTTAGTAATTAAGTATTAATTTTTCATCTAGGAAACCGCTAAAATAATATTTTAATATAAGCATTTTTATTTTTATAATTCTAACAATTTTCGAACTTCTTGAATCCATTATATGTTATTTACGCATTCAATTCGAAACATGTTTTTCTATCCCTCACAAACAAACCGGCTGAAAGTATCTGGATTATGCACGACAAGGGTCATAACGTTACAAGAGTAATAAGAGAGACCTACTGTAAAGGGAGTTCCAGCCATTTAGGAGTAGAAAAGACTTAGATTAGACCACAGAACTCGTGAGTATTATTCGTCCAAAATATGGTATGAAGTAAATTACTTCGTATAGAAATGTATTGAGTGCCAGCAGTACAAAGTATCGTAGTCTGGAGCTAAAGAATTGTTTGTCAGTAATGTAGTGGAAACCCGTGGTCCATTGTGGCAGCTGATTTGATGGAATTTCCACTGAGTAAGAATATATATAAATAACTGTTATTATTTCAAGGTCCTTTTACTCGGTGAATTGAAGTTGAGCCATTGATGTTAGCAGAGGATAAAGAAGTGACTCAAACGATTAAGAAATTAATATTGTTTAGATTTGAAACGCCAACTTATTTATTGACCGATAATGATACTAAGTTCGTGAATAAATGATTTAATTCAGAGACTCTGGAGGAGTATGAAATTCGTTATTTTACCACTCCACCTTACCATCCACAAGTGAATCCAGTCTTATACGGTAATAGGACCCTGAAGACCAAAATCGACACCTTCGTGAAAGAGGACCACCAGAATTGGGGCTGCCATGTGCACTAATTTAAACATGCGGTGAATACAGCAGTGGAAGCTACCACAGACGTATCATTTACGTTTCTTAACTACAAGCTACATTTCAAACCGTAAAGAGCCTGAGGAGGAAAGAAAAAGAGCATACATTAGTAAAGTTGTTGAATCCGGTAGTATGGACGGATCAGTTTAAGAGGCTTGATGCCCTGAGAGATCTAGTGCTGACCTTCATAATAATAAGGAGGCTTAAACAGCACTTAAGGTATAATCAAGGAAGAGCAGATGTGTAATTTAAAGCGGGGAAGTTAGTAATGAAAAGGACACTTAGACTCTTCAAGCAGGGTAGAGAAATTTTTGACTAAATTGACTGGGAAGTATGAGGTGACTGACCGGGGACGCAAGATTTCGAAAGTTAAATAATGTTTGTGAACTAAATAAATTTGTATCCCCTTAAAAAGAATTAAAGTAGTCTCACTCCGGATAAGATCTCTCTCTCTCTCTCTCTTTCTCTCTCTCTCTCTCTCTCTCTCTCTCTCTCTCTCTCTCTCTCCCTCGTTAGACATTCCTAACTTCGCTTCCTGTATTAATAATCTTTCTATGTTTCAAATTGCTAAAATCTCATTTGGTATGATGCTTTTTCTGCTTAAGCTCGATAGTATATAGTATATATAGAGGTGATGGAGAAGGCCACTCCTTAGGTAGCGGAAATCACCGCTTTCTTAGAGGAAAACATAGTCTTAGAAATATTAACACTAAAGACAAATATAGAAAGATTGTAAGAGATTGAGGAAGTAAAAATGAAGGTAGTGTAAAAAGAAAGACAAAAGGAGGGAATGAAAATTAAATTAGTGAAGGATGAGGAAATATAGATCAAAAGGATGTGTGTGTCAGGACGACCCCCCGGGAAACCTAAAGCGACTGCCAGTAGGAGATGCTGGAGAAAAAAACGTCAAAATTCTCGAAGACGCCTCGAAACACATGATTTCTTTTCGGGGATTGCAGCATCGCCGAATAAAGAAGTTTAACCGATACAGAATTTGTTCTGGCACCGGGACAAAGAATGACTCCCCGTCCAATAATTAATAATAAGGGTAGGGATAAATTAAAGGAAGTTTTCCAAAACTTCTGGCCGTCTTTCAAACTCGAGAAGCCAGTTCCTTTTAGGGGTTGGCATGAACTAACGCACTTCCCCATAAACAAAACTAGTACAATTTTCGAAGGGATCAGACGTTTACCACGCAACCGGACATCCACTCACCCTCAGGGGTTTATTTTATTTGCTAACAAAGGGGCCACTGATGTCGGAATTGCCAATGAGCGGGTCTCCACGTTTTTTGTTTTAATCGTGGGAGGAGGAGCGTCTACATATCAGACTATCCCGGCTGTAGTGATAGACACAATCAGCGAGTGCAGCAGAAATATGGTGCGGCCGTTCCTAAGAATTACAATGTCTAGGATATACGGGTCAATGAAGAGTAGGGTGGAACCCGGGAGTCAGAAATACTATTACAGTTCACAAGGTATGAAATTATATTATTCAATAATTTATTTATTAATGAATATTAATATCGCATTGATGGCTTTAATAATAAAAGTAATAGTGTCAACCTTTCCCATCTTAAATAATTGTAGAATTATTGACACTTTTTAAAATTAAATTAAATTTGGTAGAGACTAATTTTTAAATTATAATAGAAATATTAATATAAATTATTTACATTAATATATATATAAATATAGTGGTGATAAAGTGATTATTAAATTTAAAATTAAATTAAGTAGTGTTGACCTGGATAGAAGTGATATAATAATTATTAGTGATTTTAAAATTCATATTTCAGATAATTTTTAATTATTATTTTAAATAATTTAGTGCCTGTAGTGTTTAAAATAATACCGTTTCCGAACGGTATCGCGGTCAACGAACCCGAGCTTTGTCAAGGTAACAGAGACGAATGTAGTATTTATTATATTATATAGGGTAAAATTGATTTAAATTTGAATAAGATAAATTGTAAAAAGTTACTTTTAAATATTAATAAATTGATATCCGTTGACGGGAATTACAACGTGACAACTTTATTAAAACAAAAGAAAAAATTCACTTTGTGAATTTTACCGTAATTTTGTAATAATTAATAACTAAAATAAATAAAAAAATGTAATAGATAATAATAATAATTAATAACAAATACTTCATTATTAATTATTTTTTCTCCATTTACAATTTTTCTATTTCATTTTATTTAAAATTTTTTTATTTTATATGTTTAATAAAAAACGATTTATTAAATCAACAATAGTAAAAAATGCATAAGGACGGCGGTATGGATAATAATAGTGATTAAAGAAATAATGTTTTTTATAAATACATAAATGTTTATTTTTAAATTTATTTTTTTAAACAAAATTTCTATAAAACAAATTTTAATATTTAATATTTGTTTATCATATTTTTATCAGTTTTCAAATAATTTAGTGCGTGGTTAAAATAAATAATTAAATTAATTATTGCATTAAATAAATTATTTTTAAAACAATATTCAAATAAATTTGAAATATATACCAATTTATTTAATAAAAGATAGTTATATTACTAAGCAAAAAATATATTCTAATACTTTTAATATATAATTAGTCCTAATCGTTATATATCCATATTAGAGAATATTATTATGAATTATATTAATATTTAATCATATTTATATTTCTTGAAAAGAATTATTCAAAATAAAAAAATATTAATACTTAAAATTATTATTAAATTATTAAAATTTACACATTGATTGTTCGTAAATTTTTAACTATTTTTTCACGTATTTTATATGTAAAGAATTTTCACAACATTCTAAGCTTCGTAACATTAACTTCTTATTTTAAAAATATTTGTAAACTAAATATGTCATAAATATCAATAATTTACACTTATTTCATTAGCGAATTTTAATAAATCATGTACATACGGATTCATTCAACTATAAATTCATGTATAATTCATTTGCATCGATACATATAACTCTTAACTATCGACATTATTTCTTTTGTGGTTAACCTAAAAAAATATACACATTTCGAAATTTTGTAAAGCAACATCCTGGTATTTTTAATTGATTACTCAGTACTCAACCACGAGATTTTTCTTGATATTGCGGGAATATCAAATTAATACACAACAAAGGCAATTATAAATAAAGAATTAAGTTGATTTATTGAGTCTGGTATTTAAATTAAATATAAAATTTAATATTCATTTTTTTTGTTAATATTGTTAAAATACATAATATATAAATTTTATATAGCTTCTATACAATGCTTGATTAAAATCAAACAAAATATGAATTAAAAATAACGTTTTGAATAAAATAAAAATATAATTTTTTTGTATATAAATATATAACAACTAGTAGTGTGAATTTAATAAAAAATTATGACGCTAAAAAAATAAATTATAATATTTTTACGTTGCACATAATATTATTTCATTTGAAATTAAATAATAATGCATTCTGTATTTATTATAAATTTCCATTTATACCTTTTATGCAGAAAACATAAAACGCAGAATCTTTGTCTCAGTTTTACAAACAATCAATCACGTGACGATAATGGAAAACTTAAATTGTTCCTACTTTGAAAAAGCACCTTAAAACCGGAAATCTTGACTCTCGTAGTTTACTAGCGCGGTCAGATTCTTGTGTATATGTATATATGTATCATTGCAAACTACACTTCCATTTTCCTCTGCTTTCGTCGCTGTTTCGACTCAACGTCGAAGCACGTGTTTGGCTCTCTCTCTGTTCGCCGGTGTCTCTTATATAGTTGAGTCACTCTTTTTTATTCCGTGTAAGTGTAGATTTTCTAGTCCACGAGTTTCCCGTACCTCATAAATTGTGTGGTTTTTCATTTTGGTTATTATCCAACTTTCTTAATCATGAATCCAGAGAAGCTAAAGAAGCTCCAAGCACAAGTGCGAATTGGTGGCAAGGGTACACCCCGCCGTAAGAAGAAGGTAAAAGTTAAATACTAAGTCGAAATCAATTTAGTTTTTCTTTCTGATAATCACTTATGTGTTTTTTACCTTTTTTGGAGTCGACTCGCTGAATTGGCTACTTTAATTATCTCAATTTCTTTTTTCTACACTCGAATAAAATTTCTCACATTTGAGATTTTGTTTTTTTTCCTTATGGATGATCTAAATTTCTAGTATGTACTTTGCACCCAGCTCTATTATAAAGATCTATTTTTAAACCAACTTGTTTGGAATATTCACTCTTTATAAAATTATTAAAATGTCAATTTAATTAAATCAATGCATATTTTAAATAACGATGTAGAACATGTTATAATTTTTTAAAAATTGATATTATAATTCTTACTAATTATATAATTTATTTATCAAATCTATTACCCATATGTTAATTTTTTATTTGATATAATTCAAGGTTGTACACGCAACTGCAGCTACAGATGATAAGAAGCTACAGAGCTGTTTAAAGAAATTGTCGGTTAATACTATACCTGGTATAGAGGAAGTTAATATGATCAAAGATGATGGATGTGTAATACATTTCAATAATCCTAAAGCACAAGCAAGTCTTTCTGCAAATACTTTTGCCATCACAGGTCATGGGGAAATTAAACAAATAACAGAAATGCTGCCTGGTATTTTAAGTCAACTTGGTCCAGAAGGTTTATCCCAACTGAAGCGATTGGCTAGTTCTGTTGCTGGTAGTGGAGTCAATAAAGCTACTTTAGATGAAGATGATGAAGTGCCTGATTTGGTGGGGAACTTTGATGAGGCTAGCAAAGAAGAGGTATATTTATAACCTCAATTATAATTATTAAATTAAAATTTTTTACTTAAATTTTATAAAAATCTATATCTAGGTATCGATAAAGAAAGAAGATGGTGCAAATCTTTCAGAAGATAGAAAAGAAGCTGTAAAAGTAGATGAAGCAGGTTTTTCTGATAATATTCTTTAATAACAGTTATGTGGGTAATTTTAAAACAGTAATTGTCATACAATGTTAAAAAGTAATAATTATGTAAAATTAATATTTCTTTTTGTATGACATTTTAAAAATGACAGACTTTTGTCAATGAGCTAAGAGATTAACAGTAATTGAAGGATTACGTGTTATCTAAAAATGAGACAAAAAACCACATTCACATTAACATTAAAAATGTTAAACATAATTGAGATAGCTTGTAACGATATATTATAAAAATAATGGTTATAATGAAAATGTGGAAATTTGAATTTTGATGGATGACATTTCTATTACAAATTTTATATTATATTATACATAGTTTGCCAAGTTCTTACTCAACATTATAACTATTGTCAGAAAATTAAGTACACAATAAATTTCATTCCCTTTATGGCATTTTTTGAAATTATGTGTAAAATAATATTTGAGGAAAGAACAATGAAGTCATTAGAACTATATCATACAAGTACCATACTTGTTACAAAATATGTTACAAAATACAATTTCAATCACAAACATTAAACTATAAAATGTGATAAAAATCTAATGATTTACATGGCCACCTGATTTTGTAGTAATGTATCTCATAAAAACCTGTTAGTAGTCAAGGAAAAGAAAAAAAATAGTTGTTTAAGAAATTTATAATAATTTTAAAGAAAACCTAATGGCTACCAAATTTATTTCCTTTGTTATTGTATTAACATACTTGTGCTTAAAATATTGAATATAAAGATTAATGATGTAATTATTAAAATAGATATAACTCATTTGCTGCTTTCATGTAAAAAAACAAAGTTTACTTTAAATAAATTACTTTAAATATATTAATTAAACTTTCTTTCTTAAATACCTTTAATTACTTAAATGATATCTTTGAGGATCACTCATTTTAAAATCTAATTTACATATAATACATTCAGTTTTTTTTAACAATAACAAAGCTTTCCTACAAATAATGTGTTCACAAGGTAATTTATAAAATATTGCATCTTTGCAACATTTACAATTTGACATAACAGATTCAGTACCCGTAATTAATGTTTCTTTTGTACAAATATTACTTTTATTAATTTCTTTCTTATTTAAAATTTTTAATGAGTGTAATATTTTTTCTGTTGATGTATTAATTGAATTTAAGTTTTGAAGAGGTACAACTGGTAAGGAATGTCCATAAAAATGTTTTTTAAAACTATTATTTGAATTATTCTCTGTTTTTGATAAAGCTCTTTTAAGTTGATTAGACCTATAATATTTGTCATGTACATGATTTACAACATTAGTAGATACACAAGTTATTGGATCTACATTTTTGTAACATTTTACTATATTAGAACCTAAAACTCTAGGTAACTTCTTTATCTCTTCTTGATTACTGTTTTCCAAAAGAAATTTATCAATTCGTGCTTTCAATGGAAGAGCAGCTATAGGTTTATGTGCATCACTAAACCTAATTCCAGTAAATGGATCTGAAACAGATCTCCCCCATACAGCTTCACTATATCCATGTTTTTCTAAAGTTTTTTGATCAACAATTTTACCACTTGGTAAAATAATTGGTTGAGTCATTATTTCAAAAGTTATGGGATCTAAGAAATCTTCTGGTATATTTAATGAATTACATATTTGTTCCCTTAAAATAAACTTGTTATTATTTTGTGAATTAAAATAATAATATTGAAAATGCTAGTAGTAAAATGTAATAAACTATACATTTACCTTCTATTTTTTTTATTTATTTTTTCTCCCTTATTTTCATCATCATCCTTTAAATTATCTGAAGTATTAATATTTAATAAGGAATTAACTCGATTTCTCCAAAGAGCCATAACATTCATAGCCATATCTTTTCCACATTTTGGAGACACTTTACCCCAAATTTCAATTTTACCTAATGCAGGAACTGAGTTTTGAGTCTTCAAAATATTGAGTCGCAGAGTACTTGTATAATTTATAATATTTACTGCTTTTATGTAATGATTAATAAAATTTGTTGGTGTAGAAATTGGTGTATTACATGAAAAATCCTTTTGAAAAAATAATACACCAGACTCATCTTTTTTTAAGAATGCAGTTGAAATATCTATAAATGGTTCACTATCCATGTTAGATGATTTTACAGATAATTTAAAACCACAAGATTTCTGAGCTCCAACTTGTGGCCAAATAATAACATGACTTATTTGAATATTACTAATAAAAATAAAATCAATTACCACAGGAGGTTTAATGCAGGAATATGCTAGAAAACCTTTATTAGAATTATTTACAAGATTGGATATTTCATAACCTTCAGTACAGACAGTACTGCAAATTACATCCGTTCTCAAACACTTGTCACAAAAATTTACAAGCATTATATATAATTTTTAAGACTAATTTATTTATTTAATATATAATTTTCAATTTTATTATTAATTTATTACTATCGATTACCTATTAATGTTGTAGAAATAATTATGCTTATATACAATTTCTTAGTTTCGATATTAAATACATTTCACCTTATATATATATTATAATACCTTTGATTTCACAACGCAAATCTATTCCTTCTTATTAAATCTATTAAAAGGTAGGAACAAGGATTTTAACGGAACTTCTTTTCATTTATTTTGGGATTTCCAATTATAACCTGTCTTCTATAATATTTTAATTATATTATTTTTAGTAATAAATGTAAATTGTATTTAAAAAAAAGAACATTTATAATAAATTTTAAATAGATATAAAAAAAACTAAATAAACAATATTTTATTATTATTATTATTATTATAAGCGATATTTTAAGTATTTGTTTGCTGTATATAATTAATTTTGAAGAAAATATTTTTAATTAAAACTAACTTGTACAATAATTTCTATATTATATTATTAAATTAGGATTATTGCTTTTATTATTTTGTACATTAAATATATTGACTGTTAATAAGTCCCAATAAAGATCAATATTAAAATTTAATTACAAAAAAATATAAATTATTAAAAATTTTAATAAACTTAAAAATACAAAAATTGTTATATTTACAAGCGAGAAAGATAATCAATATATCGTACTATGTTTTTAATATAATTCAGCTGTTATATTCATTTTTAAAAGCGTATACGTAAAATAAAAATTAGTAAGACTCAAATTTCATTAGAATATATTCAGATTATTTGGTTTTTTAAATAATAAAATTTAAAAAATCTATGTAAAAACTTGTTTATAATAGTTTTAATTAATACTCATAACGTATATTACGTCTCGAGTAAATTTATTTTGTAAATAGATGAATAACAAACAACTTTAAGTAATTTAAGCACAATCATCACTTATATTTATATTATGCAAATGTATATTTTAAAATTTATTACACTATTATGTAATTTCTTCTTCACAATAGAAATTTTTATAAATTAGATAAATAATGAAACAAAAAATAATACTGATACTAAAAAGTTAGTGTAAATACTAAAAGTAAATTCCATTAATGAATAAAAAATTATTTTAATATTAATATTTAAATTGGTGTTAATAAAATTAGTATACTTCTTACATTTATAACTGTGTATAAACAATAATTTTTATATAAGAAAACAATGTTAATGCTAAATAAAAATTAATCAGGGAAATATTTAGCAACATTATAAATTTTTCTTTGTTTTTAAGCACAACCGCAACGCGATAATGCTTTATTTATTATATCAATGTGTACTATGCTTGAATTTTTTACACGACAAAAGCTCACTGTTATAGACATTAAAATAACAAAGGTAGAAACAAGTAAATTAATTTTTAATTTAAAGAGGTGGGTAAAACCATTAAAATAAGACAAAGTCTAATGTCTGCCTCTCCGTACGCATTTCTATTTCAAAAATTCAGTTTAAAAACATAACTTTAAATAGTCCTTCATTACTTGTAGATTATTTTTTTCCTTCCTCTTCCGTCCTCATTGTCTTCATCTTTTTAATTATTAATAAATTTAGATCGAGTTAAGACTCGATCAAATGATTACCGGTTGCCAATTCATTAAATACATCGTAGCAGTCGTATTTTTACAACATTCGTACTAAAGTCTTAAGCAAGACAAAAGTACAGGAGCCCATTATTCGAAAGTTCTTTAAAAATTGCCAACTATCAGCTAAAGTTTTTCCCACGATAATGGACACTAAGTTATAATTAAATGCAACATTAGATCACATAATTCTTAGTTGTATAAAAATGAGATCAAGCGTGCATAAAAAGCAATATGCAATCGGGCTTCCTGACTTTTGTATAACTATACGCATTGCCGCTGCTGGTAAAAACACTCGACATTAGTCACCACTCACAAATATTATATACTTGTTCCCTCTTTTCATACTTTTAATTTTAATTATAATTAGATTAGAAACATTATAAAATTTTACTTGATGTGCAAACCTCAGCAAGGAAATGTAAGAGCATGACTCGCGTACATTTATTGAGTTTATTGAACACGTTATTCTGGCAAATTACACTAGTAATTACATTAAAAAAAGTAGATTATTTTTACTTTCATCTGGTGAATCCTTTGTATGTAAACATTTACTAAAACTAATCGTTCGCACGTTCGGGTGTTATATAGTAAAGCATATTAATTATTAAATATCTACAAAATATCAAACGTTGTTAATGCTTTGTTCGATGGTAAAAATGAGTGTTATATGGGAAAATTTTTTTAACATACAAAAGTGTACAAGAATTTATAGATATACCCTTTTTGTGATATGAATCTGCAAGTTTTTATGTAACTTCATGTATATAAAAAAAAACGTGTACACACATCGGCATCAATCACCAGCAACGACCATAGTATATCTAACTTTTTACAATACAAAATACAGTTCCTGCACGTATGCACATTAAAACGTAATGTAGTAAATAATTATTTACTTAAGTGTAAAAATGTAATGAGAACCCGACATACGGTAACCTTTAGTATTATCAAAGCTTACATTCAATCAAAAATTTTAAAAACTTATTTGAATAAGCCAGTTACATGAGTTTTTCAACCAATAATATATTGCTGATTAATTGATGTTATAACTTCAACAAATTCAATCGTGAGTATATACATATGAGAAATATATACATATTCATGTCATATCACGATAAAAAAAAAATAAAGTGTTATTAAACAAAAACTATATTTTTCTCGAAAAATGGGATTTTTAATGAAAAAAAAATACACCTTCACTTACGATTGGACCCAACATTCAGCCTCACGACCAATGTGGCTTCATATACAAACACACTTGAGATATTACACAGGACTCAAATAACCTGCTTGCTCGCTTGCAGCAGCTAGAAAAAAAGCCTCCACTCCAATACAATCTCATTACATTCTTACATTTTTTTTTTTTTTTTTTTTTTTGATGTAGACCCTAATGTTTACATAATCGTGCAATTATTTAAGGGTCTATAGTCGCACGCATTTTTTTTCTGTTCATCTTATACTTTCGAATTTCGTCTGTTTTAAGCTACTGAGCTTTACATCAGAAGAGAGATTGAGGGAATCATGGGGGCGCTCTCTCTTATAAAAAAAAACGAAGAGAGATGATTCGATACAAGATGCATAAATAATTCAATATTCTCGCGCCATCGATTAAAAAAAAAAAATCACAAGTCACGTATTCTGTCATTTTGTACTAAAAAAAAAAAAAAAAAATCAAAAATAAAATGAGCTTTAGGACTGATAATAAATCAGCTTTTTTGCTTTTAAACTTAAAATAAAGCTCGTTTAACTTCGCTCATCACTTTCGTTGTCAATGTCATCTCGTGCCTTTTTCGTTTCTTAGTTTAGCTATCCAAACACCTTGCATCATAAAAACCATGGGAAAATACAGAATAATTCCGTAGTTGTGACGATTAGGAAAGGTAAGGAAAGGTAAGGGGGCAATCCCAAGGACTTTGTTTTTTTTTCTTTCTATGCGCTACAGTTTTAAATCGAACGTTACAATCTTATTACATTATTAATAGTCCATATGAAGTGTAATTATGCATGTTTGCAGATTTTGCATGTATGCAGTAATAAATGCTTTTTACTTTTATTAAAGTTATTCTTAGAGAGTTTACTAATGCTCTTTTACCAACATTTTAACACTCCGTACTCACTTGGTAATCATTATTACTTAAGCCCTAAAAATAATTATCTACTAGAAAAAATATTTTCTTTATTTGATACATTATTTTGAAACTAAAACCTTAAATACTTAATCATTTAAAAATCATTTCCAAATAAAATCAAGAAAATAACCATTCTTATAGATAATTACTAAGTATACGTAATAGATTACTGTTATTTTTGAATTTTCAGCAAAATTAATATCAATTATGGTAGTAATTAAATAGAATTAAAATATCGGTAAAAAAGGATTTCAGTGTTACTTCTTTTAAATATGTAAATGAATTGTGCGCGCGCACACACATAAGGAGGTACTTGCATGTAAAAATTTTCAAAGGAAGGTAATTAACGGAAATAAAAACTCTAATGCTTGCTGACAAGGATTCGAGTCGTTTATGCAAACTGCAAGAATCGCATAAGAGATGTCGTTATTTTTTTTTTATTTTTTATTTTATTTTATTTTTTTATTTTTTTTTTTTTTTTTTTTTTTTTTTTTTTTTTTATGTTGAAAGGATCAGGGTCAAGGAATGGGTATTGAGAGAATAATGAAACGGAGAAACTGATCCAGGATTCTTGGGAGCATCGGCGAGAGGTGGATGTTTAGACTTACACAAAACAACCGTTTGTGACGCGTCTGTTTTGTTTTCATCCCTACCTAGCTACAAAATTCCTGGCAGTGGCGCGCGCACGCGAGACGGTAAACGGCGGCTGTCGTTATCGTTTAAGCGAGCGGCACGTATTCCAGCAGTCTCCTACTTCCTGTCATCCTGGTCGCACTCCCGACTTATGTGACCAGTCTTGTGGCAAATGTAGCAGGTTTTACCGCCACCCTCGGGACAGTTGCGCGCGATGTGTCCCGCTTTGTTGCAGGTGTAGCAACTCTGCATCGTGAAACGGCCAGAGTCGTTGCCACTCTCTGGGCAACTACGAGCAATGTGTCCTGTTTTGTTGCAGTTGTAACAACTCATCTCGGGCCCCTGATAACCAACATGTTGAAACTAAGTTTATTTTAATTATTTTCAAATACTAATTCTTGAAAATTAATTCACACTTAAATTTAATTTGAAAAAATAGTTACAGAAAAACCATGACATAATAATGTACTGAATAAGAAATTTTATTTTATGCTTTTATTTTATTAATGCTTTATTGATATTTAACAATTTAATTTCAATCAGCCTATAAAAACTCATTTTTCATTAATTTATAGTATTTATACATTATTAATTTCTGTAAGTTTATTTATATCAAATGTATGTTTTTATTATAATTTTTTTTTTACAAAATACAATAGTCTATATACTTAATAAAATCGTAAAGTTTTATTTAAGAAAGAAATTAATAATGAAATAATTCTTATTTTACATTTAAAATTTTATTGTAAAAATTTAAATGATTATCAAAAAATATTGGTATTCATTTATAACTAAATCAGTTAAAATTTTAAACTACTCATATACTATTAAAACAGTTTATAATAATAATACAGCTTACCTGTTGACAGTCTTTTGCGATATGACCAACACCATTGCAACGGTAGCAAAGATCCTGATCTTCCTTGCACTCACGTGCAAAGTGACCATACTGATTGCATTTGAAGCATTTTTCACGGCCTCGGCCAAAGCCTACATCACGATCACGACGATCTCCTCGGCCACTACCAGCACCACTCTGAGGGCATTCCCGGGCAAAGTGGCCCATTCTATTACACTTGTAACATGCGCTGGAACTCATTTTTTTATAAATCTGCAAAAGAATAAACAAAGTTTATAAATATAAATTCAACACCTTCTTATTGATGCGTTTCTAATTAATATTTATTGAAATAGGATTTTCAAAAGAAAAATCATGAAATTTCTCTTATAAATTAAAATATTTTTAATGTACATATATATAGATATATATATTTGAATTTCAAATTATAAGATATTAATTAGAATTGACTCAAATTTTCATCAACAATATCTCATTGGACATGTGCTTAAGATATTTTATAATTACATAATTATCAACGATTGGTAATGTAGAAAATATAAAACATTGGGACAAAAAATTTAAATATTACTCGGTAATTTTTAATGCATCGAGCATTATTATTGCATTAATTAAATCAAGAATTTTATAGACTTATTTTTAACGTATTAGAAAAATAAATTGAAAACTAAATTAATTTCAATATATAAAATCAAATCTTATATTTGATAAAAAGTACAAGATCAAGAATGATTTAAATTTGAAATTAAATTTTAAATTTCAGAGAAAATGTGCCATTGTTCGATCTAGTATATTCATTTTCTCAACTGTCTTGAGTACATGAAAATTTTAAATTGTTTCAAACTCGACTACTAAAATCAATAAGTTTTTGTAATTGAAACAGGCATTCGCATAGTATAACTCTTCTTTACTAGGATGACGAGTTAAGTGACGCGGGATCGGGATAAAGTATACAGAGGGGAGACATCGAATTTACTCATTCTCACAAACAGTCCTTATAATCGCACATAGAGACATGCCATGCAAACTACAATTTCAAATGCCTGATCGAAAGTAAATTGCCCTTTAGATTTTTTTCGTGAGCTCTTTTCATCAAGAAGCCATAGTCTTTGTGGCCCCCTTTGCTTTCCGTGCCCTTCCGCGTAAAAACGCAACGTGTAAGAAGTAAGCTCATGGTCGTATCGACAAACGGTAGAGCAGCACCACAACGGTGTGTACATATAAAATGGCACCGTGTGCATCTAGCGGTGCGCGCGCTCACGAAACATGCGATGAGAAACACGCGTGTGCTCTTGCAATATTCCCTAGCTTAATACAATATAAATTGTATCATGTCCACGTATTTTTTATTCTAAAGAAAAAATATTAATTCCAAAACTTCATTTGCAAATATGCACCCTTGATTACTTGACTTTTGGAGCAGCCGGAACGGGAATACCTTTTTTCCGGTTGAGGACGTCGCGAAAGGAGAGAGAAAGAGAGAGGGGAGGAGGAGAAAGAGAGAGGAGACCAAAGATAGAATAAGAACAAGGGAAAGAGAGGGGAGAGGAAGAGGGAGAGAGAGAGAAGTTGAGTACACGAAAACGCCGGATTTCAAGCAACGTGGCTTGTACGCATTGAGAAACTTCTTTCTCTTTCCATGCAAACTTGTAATGACTTTTTAGAAAATACAATACCTCCGATTCAGAAAAACGCGCCTCATGGGCAAGGAACCAAAAAACTAAATATGCCGGATAAAAAATGAAGCAAAAATATTGGAAGAAAAGGGTCGGTCTGTACGCTGAACGGCGCATAGACTCACGCGCGCGAACATGGCATCCGTGAACACGGCGGTGGTGGGTGACGCCGTCGCCTGGTTCTTTGTAAAATGGATGGTACAAGCGGAAGCCCGAGTAAACGTTTTTTTTTTCGTTTCACTTTGACGCTTTTGAGTTCGACTAACGCTAGGTTTTATTTTGTTAACGCGTACAAATCAGCAAGACGAATACGCAGGAGTGAGAGAGATAGATATACGAAAGCACGAAGTATCGGATAATATCGAGGCTACGCATGCAGGAAAACCTGAGGCGCATAAACACCACGTGTGCTGTGAAAAAACTAGTTATTGGTCAATTACCGTCGAGATTGGGAAAAAATGTCGAGGAAATGCAATCTCTTCATCTACAAATGGTTCGAGCAAGAGAGAAAGAAAATGAGAGGTAATAATGCGTCCTCCTGCATGCAGGAGGAAAGAGAGTAGTGGAATATTTCACAAATAATTTTCGAGGTGCTTTCACGAATGTACTTGTTTTTGTAATTATAATTTACCTTTTATCCAGCCTGTAGGGCAAAAAGATGAGAACGAAGATAAGGGGAGTCGGGCGACTCGGTGACTTAACGTTCCAGGGGCCAGATACGCGCCGCAACCACAAGAGGCAAAAGACCGGACCGGACGAGATCGACTGTGACGGGCTTTACCGGGGACAGAACATGGACTAAAATTGTGTAGTGGTGCTGCCACTGAATTTCATTTGCATTTAGAAGTATCAAGAATCCAGTTAGCGCCCTCTTTGGTTCGACACAAAACATTTTATAAAAAAGTAATTTCAATGTTGTTGTGATTTAATTTCTAACATTTCAATATAAGCATTATTACAAATCATGAAAAAAATGTGTATTTAGTTATTTTTTTATTTATAACTGAAAAAATTAGGAAAACCAATGTAAAGGTTTTTGTAAATTCAAATTCACGGCCATATTGACCAAAGTATCAATATATATAAGATGATATTATCCTCTTCACTAAAACATTATTGTGCCACCAGGAGACCTACAAAACTACATGAGTCATGCGAGATATGCGTTCGATAAAACAAGCGTGATCGTCAAGTGCGTCGTTGCTTTTTTTTTATACTTTGAGATAAAGTTATGTTTAAAATAATAAATAAATACAATTATAATTTTTCAACAAGATTATAATAAAGATCTAAATTTCTGTTTTTACTTTTTATTAAACTTAAATAGCAAAATGTGTTATTACTTTGACTTTGAAGCGTAATGAAACATAGCTTTAAGTCTCAAGATATTACGCGCCAAATTAAAATTTTTTTTTTTTATAAATGAATATATAATATTAAATTGAATATTTCTAAATTTACGATTTAATAAATGTTAATTATTTATAAAATCATTAATAACTATTTTTTATTACTTTAAATATATACATATATATACATGTATGTATATATATATATATATATGCATTTCATGTAATTTTAAAATTACCTCTCCAATTTTTTGTATATTATGTTAAATATTTATTAAAAAAATGGTATTAAAAAATGTTGTAATAATATAAATGGATATATTCTCATAGGTAAAAATTATATTTATATGCATATTATAAAAATTAAATGCAAATATGTATGTATTTCGAATAAATAAATATCTACAGAAATGAAATCTTCAAAAAATGATCATCACAAACTGTACATTGTGACATACAATTTTTTACAAATACAATTTCTGAATATATAATATTTAAATACGCAAAAATATAAATATTTATTAATTATATATTTATTTTTATAATGAGTGAAAAAAGAAAAATTGAGTCAGATGAAACTGAAAATGATGATAATGATTGGATTGGACCTTTACCTTCTGATGCTGTTCTCCCAAAAAAACAAAAAGGTTAGTTTTTGATAAATCTATGTTTATTTTATTTCATTACAGTAATAATAGTTAAAAATTGTTTTTTTTAACATTTAGTTTTGGAATATGAAAAAGTATACCTTAACAATTTACCTTCCTGTGAATGCTATGAAAAATCATTTATGCATCGTGATGTAATTACCCACATTGTTGTAACAAAGTATGTATTTTTAATGTGTTTAATCTGTATTTATGTATACAATTAAAAAATTATTTAAACAATAAACTATTTTTAAATTTTTCAGAACAAATTTTATTATTACTGCTAGTTGTGATGGTCACGTAAAATTTTGGAAGAAGCAAGAGGAACTTATTGAATTTGTAAAACACTTTCGAGCACATTTACAAGCAATTCAAACTCTTGCAGCAAGTTGTAACGGAATTCATTGTTGTACAATCAGTACAGATAAATGTATGAAAATTTTTGACATTATAAATTTTGGTAAGTATACTTTAGAATAACCATAAATAAATAATAAATACTATAAAATACGTAATCATTGAATATCTAAATATAAGTAATCTTAAAATACATTTGTGAGTTATTTCCAAAAGTAATTTTTATATTTTTTATTCAAGAGATATTCTGATAACAAATTTTGTTTAATGCAATTAAATGTATAAATCATATTCTTGAAGAATACAATATAATATGAGAAAAGAAAATCCATTAAAATTAATTTAGCACGACATGCAATCTTCAAATTTAAAAAATGAGTATATTTCAAAATTTAATAGAAGCAGCTTAATTCATAAATTTTAATAATAGTATTAATCCTTATATTTACACTTCAAAATACATTTTTATTAATTTCTTTAAAAAATTCTTTAAATTTAAAAATTGTGCGTAATATAACTAAATTTTGTTATTATAACAGATATGATTAATATGATGAAACTTGGTTTTACACCACAATGTGCCGAATGGATTTACTCACCAGGAGATGCTATTGCTGCTGTTGCAGTTTCTGATCAAGAATCTAATAAGATATACATTTATGATGGCCAAGGTTCTGAAATTCCTACACATATTTTGGATAAATTACATACCAAACCTGTTGTTGTTCTTAAAGTATAAAATATTATTTACAATATATTTTGATAAAAATAAATAAATGTAGAAATATTTTTATTTTGTTTTTAGTATAATCCTGTATATGACACATGTATATCTGTGGATAAAGCAGGAATGTTGGAATACTGGACTGGACCAAAAACTAAATTTAACTTTCCTAAAAATATTAAATTTGAATCTAAATTAGATACAGATTTATATGAATTTGCTAAAAATAGAACATACCCTTGTGGTTTAGCTATCTCTAATGATGGTCTGAAATTTGCTGCTTTATGTGGAGACAGAAAAGTTCGAGTATATAATTTTTTAACAGGAAAGATGTCTAAAGTTTATGATGAATCTTTACAACGGTTTACAGAACTTCAACAAACTACACAACAACTTCCAAATATGGAATTTGGTAGAAGGTATATTTATACATGATATAAATAATTTAAATATTTTTAAATAAATAAAAACTTTTAATAGAATGGCAGTTGAAAGAGAAATGGATAAAACAAAAACAAATCTTGGTAACATAGTTTTTGATGAATCTGGATATATGATAATGTATAGTACAATGCTAGGAGTGAAACTTGTAAATACTTATACAAATCGTTGTTTAAAGATATTAGCAAAACCTGAAAATATTAGACCAATGCATATAGCATTATTTCAAGGAAAAGCAAAAAAAACTGCAACTGTAACAGTTGAAATGGAAGCCTCTGATAATCCAACTTTAGAAATGAACCGAGCTGATCCAATTCTTTTTTGCACTGCTCATAAAAAAAATCGGTTTTACATGTTCACAAGACGTGAACCTGAAGATACAAACGGTGCAGAGTGTGATAGAGATGTTTTTAATGAAAGGCCAACAAAAGAAGATATTATTTCATCTACAGAAACTTCTAATATGCAGAAGATCTTTGAAACTGCTATTATTCACACAGCTCTTGGTGACATTCATGCTAATCTGTTTGGAAAAGATGTTCCTAAAACTGTTGAAAATTTTTGTGTACATGCAAAAAATGGATATTATAATAGTCATATCTTTCATAGAGTCATTAAAGGTTTTATGATTCAGACTGGAGATCCAACAGGTACAGGAACAGGTGGTGAAAGTATATGGGGGGAAGAATTTGAAGATGAGTTTAAGAAAAATCTTAAACATGATAGACCATACACACTCAGTATGGCAAATGCTGGACCAAATACAAATGGTAGTCAATTTTTCATCACTGTAATCCCTACAGTAAGTATTTGTATGAATTTTCTTAATAATCTCTTATCTTTATAAAGCGGTACATTAAATTGAAAAATTAAATTCTTTATATTAATAATTACTATATAATCAATAAATATATGTTTTTATTTGTAAATCTTAGTTTTTAATAGTAAAACAATATGAATTGATGCAATGAAATAACTTTGTACAAATTAGATTTATTTTAATTAATTTTTTTTAGAATTTTGAAAATTATTTATGTTTTATATTATATTTAGCAATGTAATGTTTGAATAAATAATTTTAGTTGTATTATATTTTCTAATATATAATATTCTATTTAAAATAAATTTGATATATTTCAAAATAAACAAATAAAACTTTATTTAAATATTAGTCAAGCATATTATTTTATTATATACACTATCCGTAATATATTTCATAAACTGAATCAGTGACATTTACATATTTCTATAATACTATAAATAATCATGTAATTGAAAATATTAATCAATCTGAACATTATAATAAAAAATTTTGAAATCTCTCATTATTATTTAATACTAAATTCAAATTAATTATATTTATTTTAAACATATATATATGAAATAAAATTTTTATTATAAAATTAATCATTTAATAACTTAACAAATTAATTTAAAAATTCACAAGTTAACTATTTTTAAGATTAAAATAAAATATTTATTGTTAAAATAATTTACATTCATTTTTTTTTTATATATTTTGATTATTTTTTATTAAGTACAAATTATAGATGTATTTCAAAAACACTTGATAATAATATTCATTTTACCTTTACTTTTAATTAACAATAATTTATTATTAAAAACATTGTATAAGATATAATTCTTATTTGTACTTTGACTTCTATATAAAATTTATTTTTTTAGCCTTGGCTTGATAATAAACACACAGTTTTTGGTCGAGTAACAAAAGGAATGGAAGTAGTGCAAAATATTAGTCAAGTAAAAACAAATCCTAAGACAGATAAACCATATGATGATATAAGAATAATAAGTGTAACAGTAAAATGATAAAATATTTTAATAAAATTGTAAAAAATTGTACATATAAAATAATATGATTAAGAACAGAAATTTTAAAAAAATTAAAGTATTATTTAATTTATATTTTTTAATTTTTTTTTTATTATTTTATTTTTCATTCAAAAATTAATGTTTAACTCCTCTTATAAAATTATATGCACCAGTCATATCTAAAAAAAGATTGACATTAAATAAATTATAATTTGTTGGTATAATTACTAAATAATATCTGTAATATGAAATAAAAACATATTTTAATTTAAATCATATTACTACTTATTTTCAACATGGTATTATCTTGACCATATAACTCCAGTTACTAGACTACATGTTTATTATAAAGAAATATTTTCAAAAGCTCGATTTATATCTCCAATACCAGCAAAAATCAAACCCCATTTAAAAGTTGATACCCAAAAAAATATTGTTGGTCCTATTTATAAAGTACTTAAAATATATATTTAAAAGTAATTTATTAATATATATTATAAAAGATTTGTTTTTTATCTTTGAGATATTTTTAAAAAAAATGATATTAATAATATTGTATTAATGAAAAATGAATATTGTATAAATAAATTTATTTGTATATTTTTTTATGTAAATACTTTTTAACATTTTATTTATGGTCAATTGTAATTTTCACTATTTTTGTCAAATTGCAAAAATATCTTTGTAATTAAAGTTTTTTACAAAACATAATTTTGTAACAAAATCTCTTATGTAAAAAATGAAGTAAATATTTAAAAAATTTATATTGAAAAATAAAATTTTAAAATATATATGAAAATATCGTAATTACATTTTATTTATACCTGCTGGATGTAAAAATATAGGTTGAAACTTTTTTGGTAATCGTTTAGCAATATTTACTATTAATCTTTCATACATACCAATATTATTTAAAGCCATTATAAATTATTTTTTTCAATAATATTTTTAATTATTTCAATAAATTACAAAAAAGTTTTCAATAATAATATTTTATTTTTAACACATCATTTTTAATTTACTTAATTTGGTTATATAATTTTTAAAATAAACACACTTTATATCACAAATCTGATTAAATATAATTCATTTATAATTTTGATAATATTTTATATTTTTATAACACGCAATATAAATATGATCAAATCAATTATCTCTTAAATTTTTAAAATTATAAAATTATATTATCTGTGAATAACTTGGAGGTAATGACTTTCATATAACATGTGGAATAAATTTATTTGACAATTATTAATCAATAAAATAGCAACATACAATATCTATTAAATGCTATTATAATAATTTAATTGATAATTATATAAGCACACAAAGAAATTCTATAACTTAATATATTCAAATATATTTAAAAATAAAAAAAAATACGAAATCAAATAAAATTTGATTTCGTATTTTATCATAAAAAACTAATTAATGGACAAATAATTGTGAAACTTAAGTACATAATTTTATTTTGTGTTAAAGTAAAATTAGAAATATATAAATTTTTAATAAATTTTAAACCAAAGTAAGTTTACGTTGTAAATAAATGAATTTTTATTTTAATTATTATTTCAATTTATAATAAAAAAAATTTTCATTTTGATATTTATAATGTTTATTCTTCATTTTTTAATATATCATATTAACTTAAAAAAATTAGATTTTATAATATTAATATATGTATTTATTCTTAATAAATAAAATTCATAACTTTTGACTATGGTATCCTTTAATCTTAATATTATGTGTATTTGGAGAGAAGATAAAATGTGACATGATTACCATTTAAATAAAATATATTTATAGGATAATTTATCACATTTGTTTATTAATATCGAGTTATAAAATAGTTAAATATATACAATACAAAAAGTGTAGACTTTTAAAAATTAAATATAAGTCAGTTCTACCTTTTTATCATGAAATGTTGTGAAATGTTTTCCCTTTTTATTCATTTACTTATTTTTTATTTATAAATTAATTTTTTTATTAATTTGTAAGATAGTTTATAGTTTTCGTTCTGTTATTTGAATTTCTGAATTATTTTAATTTTGATCTGTTACATTTTTTGAAAGCTTTTTTAATCTACTTCAAGTTGTATTCAAACATTTATTTAATAAGTCAAATACAAATGATATAAAATCTAAAATATACTTTTATGAAATTACTCGTCAAAATTAATATTAATTATATTTAATTATAATTTTTCTTTAACTAATATGCTATTATTTTAAAGTATGTTACACCTATGCACAAGAATTTTTTTTTTTGATAAACTTTTTATTTACACATTTATAATGTTTTTTTTATATAAATGCTTTTAATAAATATTTAATAATTATAATTGTATAATATATATAATGAAAACGAAATTTTACTTATTTAATATAAAAAGTTTTTGAAATAATTAAATTTCATAAAATATATTAAGACCTCGATAAGACATTTTTTCAACAAAGAAATTAATTTTTTTACTCATTTTGATTTTTAACACTTATTGTCATATATTTTTACAATAACTCTATATTTCACTATATTATTTAAAATTCAAAAAATCACTGAATTTATTTATTTTTTTTTTTTTTTTTTATGTAACTCAAATATCATTTTCATCTCTTTTGATTAATAAATTATCGATAAAAATTTTAAAAATGTGACATATTACATATCGGCCATTCTGTAGGGTCAAGTGCTGTACCTCTTTTACAAAAGCTTCTTCAGAATTACAATGACGTAATTATGAAGCACAAGATTCTGTCAATAATTAAATATATACACATAGATGATCATAACTTAAATAATAGCTATAGATGTATCAACGTTTCTAAGTTTATATTTTTAATGAATGAGGTAGATATAAATACATGCATTTTATGCTTGAATAGCATACTTACATATACCGTTATATAATGAAAACATTTTTTTTTAATTAGTTCTTTTCTTTGAAATTTTAGATTGCATATCAAAAGGAGATCATACCAATGAATTTATATATATTATATCTAATCTATTATTTATATATATATATCTTAAATATTTTTATTTATATATTTTTAATTTTAAATTGAATGAAAATTTCTTGAAATTACAAGGCATAACAAATTTTATAAATATATTCGCAATGTTTTTGTCTTTATGTATTATTTTTACAATATTATTGTTTGATTTACTTTAATTATTTAATTTTCTAAGTAATCCTTTACAAATATAAGTTTATTCGCATTATAATTGTTTAAAAATTATTGATTTATTTTTAATTCTGTACACAATAATATATAAATTTAATAAAATAAATATTTTATCAAATGCTTGTATAGTTTTACTATTTAAATAATTATATCTAAATAAACAGATTTTTTTTATGGAAAATAAAATGTATCAATAAATTTAATATGTATACATCATTTTTTTATATAATTAAAGTAAGTAAAAATGAAAGAAGATATCGGAAAATGTTGACTTATATTAAATAGTATTAAATTATTTTATTTTTATTCATAGAATACTGAATAAACATTTTTATACTTAATTTTTTATATTATCGATTAATATGGCTTCTATATTATGTAAACAGTTGAAATTTTATTTTTTATTTCGTTTTTATATTTGCTTTTCAATATATGATTATATTTAAAATTGTTTGATTAAATTCATATTTTTCAACATATTTAAACGTTCTATAAAAAACTTTATACCATATTGTGATATTAATTATTATTAAATAAAGCAACTGAGTTTTTTTCTTTTCTAATAAAGGAAAATAATTATAATGCAACTCTGGCCGTCAATTTATTTGAAAAATGAAGTATATGAAAAAATAAATGTATAGTTATAATTACGATTGCGTAAGTGATTTACTATATCATGAGTCAAATCACTTGTACAAAATTTATAAAATGAATATGAATGTATCAAATATGGTTTATTATAATATGACTACGGGTATGTCTAAGCTTAAAAGAGATCACTTTTAATTGTGTAAATAAGTTAGGTATAAGAGGTCACGAGTTTCAAGAATCACCTATAATAATAAGCTCATCTGAACACAAGGAAAATTAGGTCACGTGTGGTATTTAATGGTTAAAAGTGTAATTAATCGATGAATTCAGGACTTTCGGTAAGCGAACGATACGACCAAAAATTAAGAAATAAAATCATCCAGAAACTGAATAACGATTAGAGTCAAGCTCAGCTGTTGGTTACGACTAATATAAAAAAAGATTGAATAATGAAATAAAATGCCTAGCAAGATTTTTTCCTTCTCGAGAAAGATATCACAAGAAAAAATTAAGATCGTCTTCAGTCATCGTCAATTACATTCGGATTTATAACCACCGTTAATAAATATTTATTTAAATTCTCTTTATTACTCAAAAACTTTTTTTATAAAAATAAATAAAATTACGCGTAATATTTTTACTTTTTTACTTTAAAATAATTTTTAAATAAAATTTTTCATCAAAACTTTATTACACCATAAATTTCAGTAAATACTACGATTATCACTAAATAAATCATACGTAAGATTAATGTAATCATAAACTGTATTACAAAAGTTACGCAATACTTTAATATTTTCATTATTCTACATTTCAGTATTACCCTTACATTAACTATATAAAATTCAATTATAAAATTATACCTTGTATAACAATAATTTATTAAAGAATGTGCAATGGAAAATAAAAAGAAAATTATGAATTCATTTATTTAAACTGCAAATTCTAAAGAAGCTTGAAATTATTAATTGATTATAGTTGTTGAATCCAAACACACCCATTAATACTTACAATACTGAATTCTAAATGTCATGAAAAATTTAAATTCTAAATTTATAGAACATATTTCTACAATATCATTGATCCATATTTAAACAAATAAACAAATATATAACCGAATTGGAAGGAAATAAAATTACTGGATAATAGAAAAAATCTAGTAAATCTATAATAGTAAAAAAATAATAAAAAAATCTGCAAATAATAGTAAGAAAAATAGAATATTCTATTCTATAGTAAATATTTGCAAAATAAAAATCATTTAGCAGTTATTATTATTTTTTATTCAGATTAGGTAAATAAATTTTTGTATTATTTATTTGATTACATACATTCAGTTTTTTCTCCTAAGTAATGAAAAATCTTGGTCCATTTTCTAATATCAAATTCAATATGTAAATACGTATATTATATTGTAAGTTATAAAGAAATAAGTCAAAACATTAAACATAATTCATGAATTTAAACGTCAAATATTGAAATTCATAAATATTTTTTAAATTGTTGTCGATTTGACACTTTAAACTTACAAAAGTCTTATCTTACATATTTAATATAGTGAAGTAAAATTATTATTCATAATTATTATAATTCACTATAATAATTAATTGTTGCATATTTGATCGATACAAAAAAATATACAAGAATGTATGACAATTTTTTAAAATAATAATTGCTTAATTATTTTATAATATATTCGCATATACCATAAAAATTAATTTTTCATTAATGACAGTTTTTAATGTTTTGATTTATAGACATTTATGATTTAAACAATATTAAGTACAATTCATAACTTAGTAATCGCAAGTCTATTTATAAAAATGGTATTGTTTGCTCAATAAATATAATTGTAAATATTGAAATTTTATATTTAATATGTGATAGATAAGATTAAGGACAAATATATTTAGTAATAAATAAAAAATGTAATTGATAAATTTCAATATAAACTCCGTAAATTATATTTCAGTATTTACTACATTCCTGTCTTATTACAAACGTTATTACATTATTAAATTAATAACGCACGCGTCGATTAGAAAACATAAAATTCAATAACTATACAAAAAATTTAAAAAATAATATAAAATATAAATAATAAATAAAATAATAAACCAAACCAAATTGTATAAAATAAAGAAAAAATAAAATATTTATTCAAATCGAATGTGTTCTGTTAAGTGTATGTTTCATTCTAAAGAAAAAAAAGTAAAATTTTATACATACCTACTGTTCCTCTTCTTATATTCTATATTAGCTGCAAAATTGCAACTACATCTAATAATTTAATTATATTTTTAAAATTTTTCAAAAAGAATCTCAAATTATTCTCTTATACTAAATAATAAAAATAGATAGAAAGAATTTTGATTCAATCTTTTTCATCTACGTTGATATCAAGTAATAACATTAGATGAAACTTTAGTTAAGTTATATGAATGGTCGGTCCCCAAAGTATTGACTTTTTTTTTTTTTTTTTTAATATAGGTCATAGCAATTTTGGAGGGGCCTTAAAATCTAGAAAAAAATCTTTTTCCATTTGTCCCTTTTTTTTGTTTTTTCGATAATTAGATGTGGTAGGATTTTACTTCGCGCGAAGGGTGTTTTCGATTTTTTGATACGGCGCACTAAAGCGATTAGTGGGAAAACGCTACGCGAGAATGCTTTGTTTAAATAACATAAACAAAAAGAAAACACTTATCTTTTTTAATGAAATATAATTTATTGGTAAACTTATAAACAGTTTGAAATAAAAATTTTAAATTCTTCAAAATAATTTTCTCCTGCATCAACGCATTTACGAAGACGAGTTTTCCAGATCTCAAAAGCAGTCTGAAACTCCTCAGCTTTGATATTTTCGTACAAGCTTTTCGCATTTCTTAGCCTTTTTGCACTATATTAAGCAGTGTATATCACTTAAATTCAGTTTTTCCAGAATAAATTAACTATTAATCGACGGTCCGAATTATTTAATATTTTTAGCACACGGCGGGTGTTCGAAGTGTTTCGAGAGCTTTTTGGATGCCCAAATTGAGACTCGTCGATTATCTTTTTCCGGTCCTCTATGAAAGCTTTGTACCATATTACACATTACGATTTTGACATACAAGTATGTTCATTACCTTGCGTTGTTGTTCCACTAATTATTCCATCGCATAGTATCAAAAAATTGAAAAACACCCTTCGCGCGAACTAAAATCGTGCCGCATCTAATTATCGAAAAAACAAAAAAAAAAAGGATAAATGTCAAACTTTCACTCTATATTTTAAGACTCCTCCAAAATTACTACGACCAATAATCGTAAAATGAAAAAAAAACTCGATACTTCATGGACAGACCATGTATTCATATACTTTTTTTTTGTTGAACTATTTAAAGTTTGTTGAAAAAAAATTAATATACATTTAAATGCAACATAATGTTTTGGAGATTTTTCTGAAAATACTTTGAATAGAAATTAATTGAATTTTAAAACATAAAAATTAATATCTAGCAAATTTTTTAAAAAGATGAAAGTGAGAAGGAAATTTTAATGATTAATCTCTTTCAGTCAAGTATGTTATATTAATTAATGATTTTTAAAATTTATTTAATATATGTAAAAATATATTTCATGAACATCATTCTATAGTAATAGAATATAACAGTTTGTATAAAAATGGGTTGAGTTTCGGTCAGCAAGTAGCTGTAATCTTATAGCTCAAAATTCTATTTTTAAATATATCATTATGAAATAAGGGTATAAATATAACAATCTATAGAATATTTTAGATCAGCAAATAAAATTTTATAATTAAATTAAAATAGGAATAAAAGTATAGGAGCATAAATTGAACAATGAAAATCTCAAAGAACGAAAAGATTTTCACAGCTTTTAGTTTTTCTTTTAAAACCCAGTAGATGCTTCAAGATCGTCCGACGATGTTTACTACGCCGACGCCTTGTTACTTGGTCCCTATCACGTTGTGGATTGAGTCTTATTTGGGCGAGGATTCCAACAAGTAATTCATCCACTTGGTGGGCGAGCCCTGACGATGTCTCAATGAATTTACATCCACAACTGTTTGCCAAACGGCGACCCACTGTAAAAATAATAAATTTGGGGACCACAATTGATGCGATGTTTTAACATAATAATTTTTACATAATCAATTCAAGATAACAATTTTTTTTTTTTTTTTTTTTTTTTTATTATAGACATAATTAGAAATTGTAGTGAAAAAATATTGATACTAATAGAGTATACATAAATAAAATTTTTTTTTTAATGAATAATTTAAAAAATTATGTAAAATATATTTTTAAATTTATATATTTGTAAAGGAATATACAACTTAAAAATTAAATTCACTTGTTAATTAGTACCTCTATTTATGAACTTAACTCAAAACATATTGTTTTTTTTGTATAATAATAAAAACTTATTTATAAAAATGTACTGTATAAAATAATTAAATATATCATTAAAAAAATTTTGTAATATATAACCTTATTTTAATATTATAACGTTACTTTACTCTATCTTTATATAATAGATATTTTTATATAATTATGACTTCTATAATTTTATAGTTAAATATGTACAAATTTTAGTAGCAATAAAAATAGATTCATATAAAAAATTATCTTTTAAATTAAAATTTTTGTTTTAGATAGTTCATTATTGTATTATTTAGTGATTTGTACATTTGAAATGATCATAAAATAAATAAAAGGCAATTCAATGTTATTTTTCTTAATGTTTTTCTGGATCTTTTTTTACATTCTTTAGTATAAATTTTTCTATAATACTATATTATATGATATTGAATAATTTTTATAAAATTTTATCTTTAATGTTTCTAAAAAATATTAAGTATACATTTTATACAATGACATTTTTTTTAATATATCAATTACGCAAATATTTTTAATGCAAACTAATTATATATATCAATAAAATAAATGAAACAAAATAGTGAAATAAAATATAGTAATAGCTGCATTTCAATTTTTTCACCCAAGTTTGTTGAAAAAAATTCCAATATTTTTATTAGTGTTGTTTACAAAATTGCTATTTAAAAAATAAATATTTATGTATACTTCTTTATAAATGTTATTAAAACAATAAAGAAATAAAAATTATTTGTAAGATAAATTTATCAATTAAAATAAAAATAAAAATATATAGCTAAAATAATCAATGAAAAGGTAATTTAATTAATTTTTATTTTTCTGAAATTCTAATATTATATTCTAATTCACATGATATGATTCCTTTCAAGACATTGTACATGTTTCATAATTGTATATTTTTCATTTAATTTTTTATGAAAATGCATGTAAAAAATATAGAATTTTTTAAAATTATTTTATTTATAAATAGATTGAATATGTTAAATTGCATTTGTATTATTTAAAAATATAATATATTATTTGAAACGGAATAAATTTGTAACTCTACAAGTAGCAAACTTTTATGTATCACTGTTTAAAAAAATATTTTTATATACAATGTATTCAAAAGTACATCAACTTACTTATCGCTGGAACTTCACGTTTTCGCTGAAGATCTACCTTATTGCCTACGAGTATGACTCCGTGAGTTGCCATATAATCACTTTTCCAAAGATGCATTAACGTTTCTTCGGCAAATTTGAGAGATCGTCTATCTACTACTGAATATACAACTACATATACGTCCGGATTGTACGTGGAACAAAATGTTTCGACCTGATAAATAATTTCTACATTTAAAACGTTTATTTATGGAAGACTTGAATTTTTGTTAATCTCGTTATGATCGACATAGACAGAGACAGCACAGTTTAACCTTATGCATTTGTTGTACATTTGTAATTTTTTACTTAGTCTTTATTTATAAAGATAATATCATTCCGGATATTTAATTTGATTTTCGTAAACATTATAGCACTGAATATTACCTTCTGGATATCACGATATATATAACATATATTTCCATTTCTTTGATAATTAAATCTACAAATCTCTGAATTAATTTAATGAATTAGATGAAGAAAATCAATAAAAGTAATCATTTCGTAATTCCTAAGAAAAATTTTTTCCATACAGACAAAATATATAACTGTAATCATTTGAAAGGGAAGAAAAAAAAGTAATATAACCAATGTAGAGTGTCGAATTCATTATATTCAAGTTTATTGATGATAAAAGGTGTGTGAAATAAAATATTTTCCATTATAAAAATTCAATTTTACCAAGTAATTTTAATTAAATGTAGAAATAAAATATTATATCACAATAAATATTTATAAAATATTAAAGATAATATAATTAATATTGATCACGAAATGCCATTTATATGATTACTTGTTTACCAAAGATTTTTTATTTAAAATATAATATTAAAATATTTTAATTGGGTTTTAATTAGAAATATATTTAAACATTTCACTTGTTCATTAAAATCATATTAAGATTTATGTAAATTTCCTTAGTTGTATCAATAAAATGTAATCTAAAATTTGAAATGTTTATTCACGGTTTATGGATTAATTTCTTACCAATCCAAGTTTAAAAATTTCAATTTTGATGTAATTACTATTATATAAATATTTCTTTCATCTTTTGGGTTATTTTTTTAAATATGAATAATTTATAAAATATAAATAAAATATAACATTTCATAGTTTTACACAAAGTAAATTTTTTTACACATTTTTATAATTATTCTAAATAATATTTTTGTTGGCTTAAGCTTGTAAATATTAGTAAATAAGTGCTATAATATATATTTCCAAAATATATTCTCACATAATATAAAAAGTATTAGTATTTTGTTTAATACAGTAAACAGTTATTTTTTGAAAATATCTTTTTAAATGTATATTAAAATATTACATTTCTTAACACTATATCTTCAGACGGTATGCATTTTTTTTTTAATATATTTGAACTTTAATTTTACTTTTCTAAAATCTTCTTATATTGTATTATCTTAAAACATATAATTGTAATGGGATAGATTTGGTTTCTAAATATCAATTTAAAAAAAAAAAAAAATTATAAATATGAAGAAGAATAAAGTGCGTGCAGTACTCACTGACATCTCGATTGTAGGATGATCAATGATTTCCAATTCAGTTTCTTGGTCATCGATCATTACCGATACGCTTTTTTGTCCATATTCATCATCTGTAATCATATATATTATATTGTAGTTATTTAAAAATAATTTACTATATATTTTTAAAAGTTTTTAATTGTTCATAAATTAAATAAATTGTAAAAAATTATCATTAAAATTGCATATTATTATCAGATATTATGCTGAAGATAATATCAATAATTGTATTATGAATTTTATGCAAAAATAAATCAAAAGAAAAAAATTCAATGACATTATCAATAAGTAAATCCGTTAAAAGATGTTGAAATGCATATGTCTGAGAATGTACCTGTCATAGGTAAAATATCTAGTGTCAAGATAGATGAGCGAGTGGACAATTAACAAACTCATTGTAAGTGTTACTTTGAACATACATTGAATGGGTCAATCGGGGTAGGGAGGTACATTCGTAGTTATTTAGTACAATTGTCTACGTATATACTGTATAGGAAAGCCCCGAAACCTGAAGGAATAATAGAACCAAAAATTTTAAATGTATACAACTTTAATGAACTTTTGTTAAGGGTAACGTGTTAGATGCGAGAAATATTTATCTTCGCGTTTAAGAATTCAACCTCAAAACATTCTTCACATATCTATATTGTATATATAATTAAACTAAGTGATTTTTCACTATTAACCTTGTATTTATTAATTATTGTAATACCTAAAAATACACTGATTGTTAATTCAGTAAATGAGTACATGTAATTTATATGCATTTATTAAATTAGCAAAAATATTGTCCATTAAGCGCGTAAGAGAAGTGAAAACCTTGAACTTAACAAAAAATGGTTAATGAAAGGAAAGAAAATGTTTCCCAAATTGTCGATTTACTCACTTACTATGTAATTTTCGTATTTTGCGAAATTTTTTATTAACAATATCCGTGTATACACATTTTCATCAGATCATGTTACGATAGAAATATTAGTTTTGAAAATTATATAATTTAATGAAGAAGAAATAAATTTAATCTTATAAAGATAAGTAGATTAAAAAATAAGATAATGAATTAAATCTACAATTTTTTTCCCTAAGATTATTTTAAATGTAGTTCCGAAAATAATTTAATTTAAATTATAATTACAAAAAACTAACGTTACTTAAGAATATTTATATAAATTTCTTAATTAATCTTTTAATTCTATAACTTTATTGATACATATAATAATACGCATATATTTTATATATAATAATTTTCTACATAATAATTGTACCATAATAATTGTTTAAGAATAATTAATTATAAAAATAGGACGTTTTATATTTATACTTTTTTTAGTATTTATGTAGAGTAAAAAAAAAAAAAATTTAAAGATTATTGAAAGTATATAGTTTATATTTATGAAATAATATAATTTTGAGTGAATGATCAAATATTTTAGTAAATATCAGTGAAAGTTTTTTTTAAACTTTTTAATAACTCCACATTTTAATAATTATATATTCAGTACTATTTAACTTAAAATAGTAAATTGAAATATGTAGTTTTTTATTTTTAGTTATCGACAGATTAATTGCAGATGCTCATGTTAATATATCTATCAGAAAAAATTTCTCGCTTCATTTCACAGCCATGAAAAAGAACGCAAACCAAATTTTTATTTATTCTTGTTTACGGACCATCCCGATTCCAAAGAACGATTACAAGATAAAATAAGAAATAAGAAAGGAGAAATAAAAAAAAGGTGAAACAACTCACCAAGGGATGCATCATAAGCGCAAATGTACTCGCTGGTGGTGAACTGGGCAGTTAGAGCCGTCTTCCCGACTCCAGAGGCGCCAAGGATGCCGACCTTGTACGTGGCTACCCTTGTCTCCCCGTTTCTGCTTCTCCCGTGATCTGTTTCGACTCCAGGCTCAATGCCGGACATCTGAGATGCAGAGCTGCGACACGAAAATCGAAATTTTAATGACTGACATCATCATCATCATCATCGTTGCCATTATCGATACTTATGACAATAAATATAATAAAATACAATAAATGATAATAAAGGATAATTGTGCATGCACAAAGAGGACAGTTGCTCAAAATGATATCAAAAGTTCTACTGAGGATATTTGGATATTCATTATTTTCGATAGGTCCACTTGCTCAATCGATTTTTACTAGCTTTAATATTATTCTTAATATTAAGTCCAAGGCCATGAAACTTATTGCAAAAATCAATGTCATATTATTTACTATCTCATTTACAGATCTTTATAGGTTAAATGTGGTATCAAAACAGTAGAAAAATTATTTTTAATTTAAATATTTCTCAAGTAACCTCTCTAAAATTATGCTTTAAAATTTTTTAATAAAATATGAAATTGTTCGCGTCTTTTATTTTTCAAATGCATTTCATCATTTAAATTCAGTTCGCTGATTTGTATACTAAAATACGAGCCATTTAATTTACGTTTTTAACCCAAAAACATATTACACTTATTATTTTATTTTTTTGAATAACATTTATTTTGACTGTTTAAATTTATTGGTAAATTATTGAAATAAAAAAAAAAATAATTTGATTTAATATTTTGAATTAAGTAAATATGAGTGCAAAAAATTCAAGAAAAAGTATAAACTCTTTTATAATAATAAAATTAAATCAATAAATAAATCTTTTGTATGTAAACTTTCTTCAAGGTCATTTATAAAAAGAAGTACACAAATAACATTTTACTATATTTAATAAATACTTAATGCTAATGTATTTTACTATACTGTTTGTAGTTTAATTAAATGATTGATCAAAAATAATAACGAATAATATATAGTTTATCATAAATTCATTGTACCAACATTATTTTTTTAAACATTATTTTACATAAAATGATATAAATATTGTACATTTTTTTATGTATAAGATTTGTTAAACAATAAATTTATCTGATATAATTTTAATAAGTCCAATTTTCCGATATTTACAAACCTTAGAAAAAATTATAGTCTATATGTAGTCATTAAGACAAAGTAAAACGATACATAAAGGATATAAAATGACAATAGCTAGTGAACTTTTTTAAAAAATTAAAATTTTGAAAATATAATGAAATATATATTCAAATTAATTAATGTAACGAAGTTGACTTTTTTTTCTTCCTGAATCACAGCAAAATCGTTTTCGAATTATTGTAAATAAAACTGTCAGATATAGTTCATTAGGAAACTTAAATATCTAAGATATTCAGATACAAATCATTGAATGAAAAGTAACGCAATATAATATAAAGATTAAATTTTAGTTATTTGCTATTAAATACTTTTATTTAGTTAATCTTCATCAACAAATGGTCAATACCAGATCAACAGCTACCCTGAATATTCTGGTTTTAATGCTTTACATTTTAAGGAAACGTCTTACGTAAATATCAAAATAAAAATTCAATGTATTCTGAAAATATTATATAACATTTCATTAAACTAGTATATGATTTATTCCTTAAATATGTCAGTTTTTAATTGTGAATATATTTGAACCGTGTTAAACCATATTGAAATAATTCTATCATTATGTTGTAAAATAAAAAGTTATAATTTTAAAACTATAGTGACAATGGATAATTTTCTAGTTTCTAAATTACGAAAAAATTTCGTTTTTATATAAACCGATTGGTAAATTAGAAGCGGTGAAATTTCCAAATAACTGAAAATTTTTAAAATTAATTAAAAAATTTGTAGCATTGTCATTTTTCAATATTTTGAACTGTAGTTATGGTAAATTAAAGTGATTAATATGCACTTTATTTGTACAAAATTTCAACTCCATCAGATTATTAATATTAGAAAAATACTATTTTTAATTATAATCTATGAATATTTACGAAATTACAATTAGCTTAATGAGTTATACAATTTTAGTTTTTTCTACGGCTTTAAAAAATATAATTGCAGTATAATAAATTCAGTATCCTACATTTTATAAAAATCATTTAGATTTTCTAAAAAACCTGATAGTTTATATAATTTGAGTGCATAAATTATGTTTACATAAATTATGTGAATGTATAGAAATGTAAACAATATGTATAGTTGAAAGAAAAAAAAATTCAATATAAAATGTACGGAGAAAAGGACATGTTCAAAGTAAATTTATTAACAAGATTTATCTAATAAAATTTAAAGGGTAGTTCACAAATATAGATGTGTACCTGAGTAATCTCGCGTCCTTGGTGCTGCTGCAACTGGTTCCGGAAGACGTGACACTGTTGATGCTGCGGCTACGTCTACTCTTGAGGGAGTCTCCAAGGTTGAACACACCGTTGGCAGTTATGGAGAAAGAGCGTAGCCTATAATATTCGACACCGTCTTCGATCTCGTCATCTTCGATATTGTTCCCATTGCCTCCGATATTCACCCCGCCGCATCGACGTATTTCTGCTAACATGGGCTGCGAATACACGTTACTCCTCTTTACTTCCCATTAAAATTATTTTATATAAAAATACAGCAGATTTGTGCGGGAGTAATTATTTGGCAGCTAACTTATATAATATTGAAAAACAATTTTATGTAGCAATTTAAAATCAAGAACGAGTACCGCTTGAATTGTCATAAAAATATTTTTACCTGCTTATTCGCGGTGACATCAAATTTATTTAAGTAATGAAAGTACATTAAAAATGTAAAGTTTAATACATCATTAACCGTATCAATACTTAATATAATTTTTATTTTAATATGAAAAATCGTTTTTAAAGAGATCGTATCGGTAAGTTTATAATAACTTATTATCTTTAATTACTAAAAACTTACAGTTCTGCTATGTATAATACAAATAATAAAATATAAACTATACGCAAAAAATTATGTTCGTTGTTTTTATTTTAATTTTTATTTTAAAATTATTGTATAAACCGTTTTAAATAGTTTTACATAATAAATCAATATAACTTTAGTTTTTTTTTAAAAAAAAAAAAATTATATATTAGTATTTTAAAACGACAAATTGTTATATAAAATTCAAAGTCATAATGTTGTAATACATTTAGTTAAAAAATTTTAAACAATACAAAATTTAAAAATTAAAAATAAAGTAGCACAAAATATTTAATATGTGTGTTTAATAATTATAATAAAAAAATTTATCTCACTGAAATAAAGTATAATTTTTTATGTAATTTTAATACATAGTATAATAGTTTATGGTTAATTGATTATTTATTCAACAGTTTGTTAAAAAAAATTCAGCTTATTGAAGTTTTATACTTCAAATTTATTATTTTATGAGAAATGTATCGATTTAACCATTTTTTAAAAAAATTGAATGAAAAACAATGCAAATAATTTACTTTAATATTTGTCCTTTATTTTATTATTATACAGGCTATTTATCTATTTTTATAATTTTAACTAATGTAATAATGAGGTCATAAATGAAAAGAGTCATAAATGACACAGATAAGTAAATGTAGATTATTTAATATAGATTATTGTATGAATTTAAACTAAAGTAAATCATAAGATGACTATTTACTTAAGCATATTATATCTGAAATGAAACTTTATTTAAATAAAAACTCTATTCTGTTAATTTTATGATAATTTTTTAAGGTACTTCTGATGCAATCATAAAATCAAAAGAGAATTTACTAATCTAGAAATTGTAAATTGATTAATTCTAGATTTTTCTAAAATGAACTTTTAAATATAATAGAACATTATACAATCGATTGTGATATATATTTAATATATTTAATAGTTTTGATAATGTTTAAAATTATATTACATATTGTCATGAAATATCGGCTGAAAGAATAGAAGCCTTTGGGAAAAATAGGATTATGGCATTAGATGAAAGTGTCACGTGGAGATCGTGAAGATTCTTTCAGGACTAAAATAAGCTCCGTCAAGATGCGAGGACGACAGTTCTGAGCTGTAGATTTAACCACCGAATTTTTACACAATTTGCAAGCATTCCGTTCTGTGTGAGAAAATGGACTAATATAATTTTAATAACTGTGACTTCGTTCATAGGGAATTTTGTATTCTTTTCAGTAATGAGTCGACGTTTAATATACGTGTCATACATTCATATACGCAACCTGCATTGCCTCCGCTACATTTATATTAAATAAAAGGAACTTTTACCGAACCTTTAAATTCGTTTATGCGTAAAACAAATTTAAAAGACCTTCCTCGCAAAGCGAAATACCATCCCTTTAACAATCAATAATCAATACGTATGAAGCATATAACGAATTAAAATATTTATTGTGTACGATTTGTTTTTTCGAACGAACTGGAATCGAAATACAAGCCATAGTGAGTAATCTTCATTCGCGATCCAGGGAAAATCGAGGAATAGAAAAGACAGCGCATCTGGTTCACAGATTGACTCGCGGTCAACTGCGGCTCCATGAAGATGTCCAAGGCGAAAAAAAAGTTTTAGTCTTGTACTCGTAAACGCACTTCTGTAAATGAATAGACACAGACAGATGGATTAGAAAAAGAGAATGTTATTCGGTTAACCCTTTGCATATAATTAGTGAAAGCAGACAATTGCAACAATATTTGATAAACTTATGATGAAAACATTCGATATAATTAGTATCATTAATTAGATAATTTAAATAATTATTATTGCAAAAGAATAATATAATACAAAAAAATAGATGCAAAGTAAAAGTAAAAAAAAAACAAAACAAAATTTGTGCATCTTAATGAAATTACAGATTTTTTTTCACTTATTATTATGTTGTTTATGATCTACATTTAAACCATACTTTAATATAATTTTAGATTTGTTCCCGAGGTATTACAAACAATTTTATTATTTCTATCATTAAAGTTACTTATAACAAACATACAACCCAAGGTTCAACTTGTTAAAAAGTCTTAACTTTGAGTAAAAGTAAACTTCACATGAATAGTTGCCGGATTGTTAGCCGTAATAGACTATTAAATTTAAAATTAATTTATAAAATATTAAAATCATAAATTATATTTAAATTTTTATATTTATATATAATAAAATATTCAAAATGCATTGGACTAAAAATTATTGCTTAAAAATAGAAATTGCGTAAGTATAAATTGCACGATTTAAATAGACGTGTATTTGTACAATATTAATGTATATCTCAAAAAAGACGTGTATAAATAAACTTTCTATCTACACAATACGCATGTGTTATTAAAAGAACAAAGGTTTAAATTTATTTAAATTTCAATATTTTAATCAATTTAATTATTTTTACTCTCACATTTTATTAATATTTAATCATTCCAATCATCGGTATCAGATGATAAAATTAAAAGTGCATTTAAACATGGATATAAATTCTATTGATGAGTGTCAAAACATCTTTAATTTCTCGAACAAGTTAAAATTATTTGAGAAAATATTTGAGAGAAGAAAGGACCTAAAAGTATGAGAGAACATTAAAGACCCAAGGGATAAAGGCAAAATATTAAAATAGATACTTATACACATGATTGGCATACATAAAGCGATTTTCAGGTTTAATGAACATTGGAATATGGAGTTGAAGGTAACATAGAAAAAAAATATCAGTGTACATGCTTTAGTGTTCATACGAAATATGCGCTTTTTACCACGAAATTTGTATCTCATCTCTTCGAGGTAAATCCTATTATATTGTATTGTACATTACACTAGTTAATAGTCTATTATAAACTCGACTTTTTGATATTGATATACTGATATCGATAAATTATACTTTCAGATTATCATGTTAAATTTATGTTATAGATCATGCAAAAATTTCTAGTACATTTATGATTCATTCACAAATAGTGAGCATATAAACCTTTTTGAATACATAGAAGTCAAATTTAAGTCAAGCATAAGAAATGTACATTCGAAGGAAATATTATCATAAAGTTTAAAAAAAATTTTTTATGGACTTGCTTTTATGACTTCATGAATTTTCTTTTAAATTTTTTAATAAAAAACCAAATGTAACACTTTATATTACATATGTAGTATTAAAATTGAAGCTAAATCTGGAAATGAATTAAAAATACATATTTAACTTAAAGTAGTTTCTTAATTAATACTTTGCATAAAAATTAAATTAAATATTAAATTTCTCTAATGAATATGTTTATTAAACTAAAAAAATACTATTTCTTGTAAATCAATCTACAATTGATAGATATTGAAATCATTTTTTTTTTTAAATTGTTTCCTCATAAACAAAACATTTTCTCTTAAAACCTTCTACACAAAGTGAAAGCGATGAAGAATTATGAATTATTATTTTTAATATTCTTAAAATTTAGCAAAAATTAATAATAAAAAAAATCAGGATTTATTACATCGGAACATTTTTATGTACGTTAATAATTATTTTTAAAATTTCAATTAAGCTTTTTATTCTTATTTTAAAAAATTATTTTCATAATAACCATAGATACTATTTATTTTAAGAAATTTTAATTGTAATAATTGTATATTTTCGGAAATATAAATTTTATAATAAAATAATTTAATAATTGAATGTTATATATAATCATAACATAATATTGTCAAACACATATGATACTTTTATATTTTTCTAATTGGCATCATTAATTTTATTTATAAGCTGACGAAAAAATATATAGTCTTATGTGCATGTAGTACTTGTATAATAGATTAAATAATCTACTAAAATTGAAAAGCATATATTGATAACTAATCTATCAATATTAATAAAAATTAGACAAAATTTATAATACACAAATTCGTACGAGGTATTTATTTTATTTACTTTAGTGTTTCATTATAAATAAAAGTAAATATAAAATATATTATTTATTGTATTGTATAATTTATTAAATAGAAATAATTTCCTGAAAAATAGTTATTAAATAGTTATTAAATAGTTAAAAAATTAGTTATGTAAGTAAATAAATTAAAAATTTTGCATAACTAAAATATATGTAATATGTTTATTACTGTAAATACTAAATAAAATAGAATTTAATGAAATTAAAAGGTGTAAAATAATTTCTATTCTATCCAATACATGTGTAAACCATTTTTCAATATACTTATTCAAATTTGAATGCATTAATAAAATTATATTTTATTAATTAATAATGTATAAGAATTGCATATTTTTAATTATTTGTTGATATTAATAAAAAAAATTTAACGTGTTTATAAACTGATATATTTTTTATGATAATATTGATAAAATTATTTTTTTACTTTAAACAATATATATAATTTTATAAACAACAATAGCTTGAAAAACTTTTTAATAACATTTTTTTATAATCTATTGGAATACGTATTACAATATAATACATGAAAAATAGAACATTTTGTATTGAATTATTATATTGTAAAAACTAATTTATTTAAGCCATAAAAATGTAAGATATATCAATAAGAAATTGTATAAAAGTTGCTAATTTATTTAAATAAAAAATAATTTCGTATTATATATTAATAAATGGATTTATATATCTACATTATGAAATTTCTAGAATAAATATTAATTGAGCAAAAATACAATTCTGGAAAAGCTCTTAAGTGGTTTTAATGACTTAAATATCTGTAATGCACACAATAAAGTAAAATATAAATTCAATACCAATAATCTCACTGCATTGTTATTTTTTTAATTAATTAAGTAAACTTAAAATTTCAATCAATAAATTGATCATCTTTATGAAAATAAATTATATATCATAATTATTTCATATGATACAAATTTAAGGCATTCACAATTGTAGCATTTTGCTTTTTATTTAGCTGATATATATATATATATGTATATAAATGTCAATAGAGACAAAAGATATCTAGTACAAGTTCAATGATTAAGAATCTGTATAAGAGAAAATTGTTCAGCTCGTGATTTTACTGTATAGGACGCAAACATAAATCACTTGACCGACTTACAAATGTGGCCATCGAAAACATTAAAATTTACTAATACAAGAATAAGTTAAATATTCACTTATTTGATTTGTACATATAAATACAATCAGAAGAATGAATAAAAATTAAAAATATCCGAACAATAATATCTGTTCAAAAATTATTTATTGATTTTTTTTTAATATGATGATACTAATTTTAATATTTTCAAATACTTTATTGAAAATTTCACATTCAAAATAATAGTGTATATTGATACTGTATGGAAAATTTATACATTCTTATTTATATATTATTTAGAACTTAAAAAAAAATTTGATTATGTATTATAAAAATTAGATTAAAATGATTTCTTTTCTCAAATTAAATTTCAAAGCATTAAAAAATATTCAAGTAATGGACAATTTCATCAAATTATTGTATGGTAAGATATTTATAATATGAGAAAATATCAAATAGTGAAGTAATGGAGTAAAACAGTATTACATCGAAATCTACTTATCGTTTCTGAGCTCATGGTCATAGTGTTTTGTCCCACGATTTCTGCTCAACTTCAGCGTGCAAACGTTGAAAGACGCATGCATTTGCGTGCACACATTTCGACATTTTTTTACCCCCTCCCCTTTTTTTTAATTCCGTTTTCCAGATAAAACTTTATTTCAGTTTTTCACAATCAAGATGAGCGTCCCAGCTTTTGGCGATCTAGGAAAATTAGCAAGGGATCTACTTCGATCAGGTTATACCTATGATCGCGCAAAGGTGAAGATGACGAAGCCCCTCAATGAGTTTGTGCTAGAATGTGACGCGACCGTTAATCTACAAAATATGGAAGTATGGGATTGATTGTTAAATTCTATAATTACTTTCTTTTTGACATAATTTCATTTAATTTAACATATTTCATAGAAATCAAACTCATGAAACTTAAATGTTTAAGCTTTAGTAATTTATCAAGTTTGATTCTTTATGTGTTTTCGAGCACGTACAATTTTTTTACAGAATCTGGTCAATGAACAAATGTAATTTATAATTCAAACCTCATTAAGCTTACAATATGATCATAAATTGACTTTTTAATAATTTCAATTATATGTGTCTATTTTGAAGCAATTCATTAATACTTAAAATGTCGATAGAGACGTATAATACAAAATATTTTAAAATATATTTATTTACAATTGATATTCTAAATTTTATAAAATTATATCTTTCAATATATTTTTGATGTTTTTTATATGATAAATACACTGGTTATAATTCATGAATTTTAATTATTATTTAAATTATAGACATATTGTGTTGCATGTAAAATATTAAGCATAAATAATTGAAACTATATTTCAATTAATTTTTATTGATAATAAATAAGCTAATATTAAAATATATAAGATAAATGTTTGTCTGTGACTAATATATAAATCTTTAGTGTAAACTGAAATATATAACATCATTTAATAATGCAATTGCAAGTTTTTATTAAAGTTAAATATATCTATAGTAATTTCTTTACAATATAAAAAAAGTAACTAGGAAATATAAAATCACCTATTGCAATAATATTCTTTTTATAAATAAAAGTTTTTCTAAAATATTGATTAAAAAAATTTGAATCATAGAATAACATTGTCTGCTCTTTGTATTTTTTTTAGTTGAAAATATTATTTATTACAAAAAAATATTCTTATTACATATACTTATGTAAAAGATTATTTAGCCAATCTATTTAATTTTATATATCTAAGTTTCATATTTTTAACAAGTAAATAAAAGAAAAGTAATTTTGAGTATAAAAAAGATAAATAAATAAAACAAAAATTAAATGAAATAGATTACATTGTTTTTATCTTAAAAAGTATCTGAATTACGCAGATTTTTATTTATTTTAAATAAATTTGGTAAATTTCTCAGTTTAAAAATATAATTATTAGTTCTTCAATATTTCAAAACCATATATTCAATTCTAAGTATAGATATATATATTTACAATTTAAGTATTATGTTAATTAAAATTAACTTTTCAAATTAATAAAAATAATGAGGAATAAAAAACTTCAATATAAAATTAAATATATTTTTGCGTATTAATTAATATATATTTTTCCAATAATAATAAATACGTCTAGTTTAAATTATTATATTTTAATATATTTGTTTTATTACTCCTTTATACTGCGGTATCATATGAAATACAATGATGAATTCTTCACAATTCCTTTCAATATTTAATGATTTAAATTTTCATAAAAGTTTTCAAAAATTAGTTTATATAAATTATATATAGAAAATGAAATCAACTATGAATTTTATACATGTATTAGAATTTAAATATTTTCAATAGATTTATTATAAATTATTTATATTAAAATACATAAAGAATTGTTTTAAATTAATTTTAATCCGTTAAAAATATTTATACAATTATGTTAATATTATTTTAAATTATTGTTATTTAACAATTGAAAATAAAAAATATTGTATTACTACAGGGATTTTTTTTATCGTTGTAAATCATAAATCCAAAATATAAAAAAAAAAATTGCACTAATTTTTTAAAATTAATGTTTATAATTATTATTTATATTTTATTTATAATTAAAAAATTAAAATATTTTTCTTAACGTATATATAATAATAACCTATTTATAATACTTTTATTACTTAAAATTCAAAATAGCCATCAATTTCGGGCTTCATAAAGTATGATACCGTAGACTATGGCAAAATATCTTCAAAAATATCGAGCGATGGACCATTAGTTTTCGAGTACAGTTGTAATGGAAAAATAGTGGAAAATATTGATTTATTGGCGGGATATTCCATCAACCTTAAAGATTCTTTTCAATCTTGTAAGCTTGCAACACAATTTCATAACTCAATGCTACACACAGGATTATCGTTCAGTAAGTTTTTTACTAATTAATTTTGGAAGTATATGCATTATATAAATATTTAAATGCAATTAATTTTTTTATTTACCTAGAGAAATACTAAATTTAACTTACTTTTTACAATTTTTAAATTTCACACTAAATTTTAAAAAAACTAATAATTTTGAATTTTTTTATTACTAAAATTTCTAATACTTAAAAAAATTTTTTTATTTAAAAAATATCATTTCCAAATAGTTTTTTAATATCATTTTAAAAACAAAGTATTATTTTTATTTTTATAAAGATTAAGAGATCATTAACACATGGTTTTTTTAAAATTTAATTGCATATATATCTTGAAATAATTTTAAAAAGTTTTCATAAAATTGAGAAAATTATTTAATAAAATTTTAAATCACACAGAAATTTTTTTGTTTAATTTAATATATATTATATTTTTAATCAATACAATAATTTTTATAAAATCAATATTAAAAATTATAAAACTTACTTTATGTTTTAATTAAAATATGTCTTTAATTAAAATAATATAGTATTTTTATGTATATTTTCAAAATTAAAAATTATACTTTTATACATTACAATAGGTAAAATCATACTTTTTTTTTAAGATTTATTAATTATATTTTAACTTTAATGAAGATTGCATTTATTTTTCTTTTCACGTTTTCATTTTCAAATATAATACTAAATAGTAAATGTACACTACTAATTAAAAATTTACTCCGAATATTAATCAATGCATATAATTAGATAGTATCATTATTTTAATATAGTTACTGAATTTAAACAAGCAGAACAATCTTTCTCACATTATAAATATTTATAAAAACTAAATAATTTAATGAAAAAATTGATTTGAAAAAAATTGTTTATATACAAGCTATAGTAAAGTTAAATTTTACTGCTTTATAGTATTATATGTTATACATAGTTATGTGTTTATTCTACAAAATATTTTCTTTTGTTTTAGCAAAGGATTTTGATAGAAATTTAGACGTACAAGGTTCAGTTGTTATTAAATCTAATAATTTTATAGCCGGTTATCAAACTGGTTTCGATACTAATACTTCAGAAATGACAAAAAATAATTTGACTTTTACTTATGATTATGGTAATATATTGGTGCATTTTCGATGCATCAGAATTCCTAGAGAGTTTGGTCTTTCTATCTTTTTTCCAGGTTTGTCTATTTTTATTATTTTTTATACAAAGCTTCACTTGTACTTATTGAAATTAGTAAATTTTTCAAAGATCTTTAAATAATATTATTATAAGAAACAGGACAATAAACTTATCAAGTTATCCTTTTTTATTTAAATTTTAGATGCCTCAATATTTAAATATTTACTTCAATAATTAGTTTGATATTATATTTTTTAAATAAAATTTATGCTTTTATATTTTTTATTTATATATAATGTATTAAAACTAGTTTTTATAAGTCAAACATTTAAATAATACTTCTATTTCATATTTATTATTACTGAATTAAATAATCTTAAGAAGAATAATAATAACATAATTTTTTGTTTTTAATTTAATTTATAAAATATATTGCAAGAATACTAATAAAAGTTAATTATAATTTTTAAACGTTGCAATAAATATTTTTATATGAAATTTTAATTATTTATAGTTTATATAATATTTATACGAAACCACATTTTTTTAATTATTAATATAATTATTTATGTAATATAGTTAATGACCAACTAAAGGTCGCTGTAGATACAAAATTAGCAAGTAACCAAGATTTGAAGCTTTGGTATATTGGGACAGGCTTTTCATACAAACTCACTGATTTTTGCAAATTACGAATGAAGTTTGACAAAAATCTACAGCTTGGTAGCAACATGGAATTCCAAATAAAAGACAGTTTATTACTGACACTTGCTTGTAATATGGATTTTTCTAATGTGAAAGGGGGACAGCATAAAATTGGTTTAGGTCTCGACATCAATGGCTAAATTTGTGTATACTTTTAATTTAAAACTCCTGCAAAAATAGTCTCTAATTCAAATAATTTTGGAGAGATACTTTTAAGGGGATTTAATATTTACTTTCCATATAAATATTATGTGTATTAAGTGAAACAAGAATTTGCTATTTTTTTAAACTGTTTGTCTAATATACTATAGATGAACACTAGTGGCATGTCATTGATATTCTTATCTTCAATACTGGATAATTTATAATAATACGTGATTTGATTTTATAGTCATCTATATAAATTTATTATTTTTATTGCTTACTTAAAGCAAACTTTTGTTACTTTATAAATTGTTGATGAGATGATAATATTTTGTAAAACATGATTCAATAAATATAAATTAACATGGATTTATATTTATTACATTTAAACAACATTTTATTGAAAATGAATAATTAGAGAATAAAATATTTAGTATTAAAATAACAAAAAATCCGGACCAAGTAGTAGCAATTTATTTGTTTAATTTTAAATATTTAATTATATTTAAACGATTAATCTTTATATTTATGCATGTTAATAATTGATTAATATATATAATCATAGCTAGAATAAATTGTGTTGTGTAATGTGTATATGAATACGTATTACATATTGATAAATTGAGAAATTAGTATTGAAATATTTGAGATTATCAGAAAGGATTTAGCTCAAAGAAAAAATAAAATATAATGGTTCATTAAGGTACAAAAACGATGGATTAAGTTAAATATTGATCTTCATTTGGACCATTATTATATAATATACTGAACAGGTTGAACTGACAACAGAAAATGGAAGTAACCATCAACATCCCGTCGATCTACAATGTACAATCAACGGTACCTGATGAAAAAACCAAATCATCAAAAATATGAAAAATACTACAGAACGACGAAAAAAATTATTGAAGAAAAGAGCTTTTTTAGGTGTGAAGAGGGGACATCGACTGTAGTGTAACCAACAGCCCTCCTATTAGTATTTATATATAAAGTTTTAATTAGGCTTTGTAGAGTCTATAGCTGAGTAGCTATAAGTACAGATCCCCATTTATCATGATTAAAACAAATAAAATAAAGATTGAATTTAAAAACACTAGTATATAATTGTTAAACATTGTGAGTGCATTAAGGTTGTAATATTTAGATTTATTTCAGCACAAATTTAACATCTTCTAATTAATTAATAATAATATTTCTTATTAAAATAATAATATTTATGGATAAAAATTTGGGTTCATTTAACATATTAATTTAGTTTAACATCCGAAAATTTTTTATTCAATGTAAATATTTTTATTATAAAATCTATAAAAATTCTGGAGTATACTGAATTAAATTATCATTATATGCATAGTGAAGAAGATATTTTAGTCGAATTTCATTATCGAAAATATAACACAATATGAGTAAATAATAATAATAATAATAATAACAATAATTGTTCACTTTAAAAAATTAAACTAATGCAAAAAAATTAGGATAACCATAATATACAATATACATTGCTCGCTCAGCGGCAGATGGTTAGCTTGAATATAATTTGCAATTATGCAAATGTTTATAATTTACTCAAAATATAATGTGAAGACATTTATTTTTTATCAGTTTGATATAACATCATAAAAAAAAATTTTTTTTGTATACGTTTTTTAATTTAGTACTAAATTCATTTCAATAATTTAAAATTGATCAAGGAAACACTTAAAGAAATTTCTAGTATGTTTCTGTAAATTCCTTTTGAAAAGTCAACTTATATAATGAAATATTAAATGAAAAAAAACTTATTAACACCTTATTAGAAGACTTAATCTCGTATATTGGATTCTGACCTTGTGTCTTGGTACAGCTGGCATGCTGCTGGTCCTACCGCGATATCTCGGCTGTTGTGATAACCTGAAAGTGGAGATACCTGGGGCACTCGAAATTACTGGACTGGTGGGATTATGATCTCCAGGACTGGTGACCGAGCTTAGATGCTGCGATGCCATTGATCCAGCACCCACATTGTAACAAGGAGTAGGTGTCGCACTTCGAGACAACGGTGATAAATAATCCCATAGCCCAGCTTCTGCTTGCAAAAACCTACATATAAACAAATTTTTAATAGTCTTTAATTCTTTAATTTATACATTTTAAACTGTTTGCATTATTTCTTCATCATAGACAAAAATAAGAAATACAATAATAATATTTACCATTTTAAATTATAAAATTTTTTTGTTTAAAGTCTAATTATTAGTTTACAATAGATTATTTATAAATTATATATACATAATATTACGTTATAATTCATTCTTAACCTAATATACCAAGTTATTAATTATTGTAAATTTTAATTAAATAATGTGTTATCAAAAACATGTAATTAATTAAAAATAAATAATGTGAGTAGAATCTTATGAATAAAAATAATAAATATATAAATAAAAAACGATAGTTTTTATTTTTCGTCGGCGATGTTTCGACTAATTACTTAAATCTTTATCAAGCCTTAGTCGAAATTTAATAAATATTTTTGTCGTACAACCTATGTTGTTAATAATTCTAATAATTAATAATTATAATAAGTTATTAATTAGACTTTAAACACGAAAATTTTATAATTTAAATTTAAATTGTAACAACATGGGTTGTACGAGAAAAATATTTATTAAATTAAAGGCTTGATAAAGATTTAAGTAATTAGTCAAAACATCGCCGACGAAAAATAAAAACTATCGTTTTTTATTTATACACCCATAAAGAACCAATTCATAATATTCTATCACAATGAAGGGTGTCCTTTGACTTCTAAAAATAAATAATATTTATATACTCTTATAGAAATTTCTCATTTAAATCTCTATAATTATAACTGTTTCTAGATAATCAACTTTTCCAGATTATTATTTATTACTATTTTAAAAAAATAACAAGTATTACTTTAATTCTATTAATTATATGTCAATATATATTTTTATTTTTATGTTGATTTTTGTTTTTTTTTTTTCTAATTCTACATAAAAAATAATTTTGAGATAATCACTTTTCGTTCAATCACTAATATTTATTAATTAATATATAATACTTTTAAATATAATTTAAAATTAGATATAAACTGTAAGAATACGAAAAACATGTATAAATACAATTTTTTTTTTGTATACTAACGTAAGAGTTTAATTGAAACTGATAAATCACAAATTATGAATTAATTAATATTCTGTTTACAAAAATCTTAATAATGTAATAATAAAAGTATATTGAAAGAATTTTTTAAGTCAAATTAATTCATAACGGTATTCATATACTTTTTATTTTCTAATTTAATAATAATATACTGTGTTACCTTTTTTCTTTACATTATATTTATTATACTTTTATTTATATTTTTTGAAAAAATTAAAATTACAGAAACTATTTTTAATATATTATATAATTAAATAAAATTTAAACTTTTTCAGAAAAATATAAAATTTTCAAATCATTATAAAGCTTTGCATCTGACTATTTACTTCTTACGTTGGTGATATGAAATATTAGTTTTGAGGTAATTAAATATATTTTCATGTAAAAATTAGATTAACAAAACAAAAACGATTATATACAATAGTTAATCAGTAGTCAATTTTTTACGATATTTCGTTACAAAATACTCAATTACCAATTAATATAAATAATTTTAATCTTTATAAAACAATTTAAATAATTATTGAATATTTTAAATAATTATTTTATTAATTTTTATGTACTTATGTAATATTATAAGTTTCTTCAGTTCAATTAAATGCATATTTTAGATTATTAAAAAAACATTTTAAATATTCATACAGAAATTGTAAAATTAATACTATATTTAGATTTTATTAATATTACTTGATAATGTTTATTAAGATATTAAATACATCATACTTTAAAAAAGAAAATTACAAACAATTTCTACATAAATTAAAATATTTCTCAATTTTTTTTAAATTTATAGGATAATATTGCATAAGTTAAAAACTTTTCGGAATTTATTTTAATTTTTATTGAGACCTATATTTCATCAATTATAATAATCCGAAAATAATAGCTGTGATTTTTATTTTACAAGCATAATTAATTAATTAATTATTAAATAGTAACATGAATTATCAAATTTCTGAATTTATGATCTAATTTTTAAATAAATTTTATGTTGTAAAATAGCAAATCTAATAACTTAAATATTTAATAATATGGTTAAAAAAATAACACAAATACATTATTTAAAAGTAAATTACTATATTATTACATTATTCATAAAAAACAACATTAATATTACAATAAACATAAAAAATGATTGAACTATAAAATAGATCTAGTTTTCTTTAATACTAATAATATGAACAAATTTGACTGACGAAAAATAATGAATTTTACATGTTGAATTGAAAATCAAATAGTTGTACATAAGAATTTATTAATAAAACAAAAAAAAAGTATATTTATGCATATTAAAATAAAAATAACAAGGTAATTATCGAAAGAAATGCAGTATAAAAAAAAATTCTACCTTTAATTTAATTTAATATAAAACAGAAAAAATATATCTTGTTATAATTATACAATAGTTTTTTTAATATTTTTTAAAATTATTAATCTGTACAAAAATAAAATTTTTTTAATTGTATTATTATTAATTTTAATTACGTGCAGCATATACTAATTTAGTTTAATAATACGTAATGATCAATCTGGACATTATATTCATAACTATTGGTGCTTTACATTCTCCAATACTTGACCTACTCAACGTTCTCAAATAATATACAGTGTGGCATCTCAAAATTAGAACAACCGAATCTAAAATGAATTTAAAGAGAGAAAAAACCTGTGGAGGTCGGGAGTTGGCCTGGCTACAGCTATACTAGAACTACGTCTTCTTGAGGGAATCAGTGATTGAGATGCTTCAATTCCATTCCCTCCACCATGATTATTTGGGTTATCGAAATATGACATCATGTGCGATCGCACTTCTACTTCACTACTGCGTCTCTGAAATGATCTTTTTGACCAACGCTGTTGATGCTTATTGTTGTTGTTGTTGCTGTTGTTGTTGTTTTTATTGTTGTTGTTGTTGTTGTTGCTGCTGCTGCTGCTGACACTGGTACCACTTCCACTGGTATTAGTGTTGCAAGTGACGTCACACATAAAATCACTAACTTTTCTGAAATATATATAATGAATTTACCTAATTATTATATAATTTTAAGCTTCAACCACTTGTTTGATTTTTTATTATTTCATAATGTAATTGCCTTCCATATTAAATGTGCATAAACATTTTATCTTTATCTTTTCAAGTAACCAAAATTTATACCATTATTTACAAATCGTAATTATATTTTAAAAACTAAGGATTGATAATTGGAAAAGTTTTTTACAAAAATTTTTATATCTTCACTAGTAACATGACTAAAGCTTAAAACTTAAAAATTTACAATTTTTGGGTTATTAATTATTAACTATACCCAAAACAAATGAAAGTAAATATATGAAAGCAAAAATTGTTAAATTTATTTTTCTAAATTAAGTAAATTGAAAATCATTGCAAGATTCGTGTTTGATATATTAGTAAATTCATTATAATAATGTTTGGATTTTTTTAAAATTATTACGTATACTATTAATATTTTAAAACAAAGAATTAATTTTTAACAATAACAAATACTTATACTTTATTTTTACCTACTTACCTACATCTTTTTTATACAACTGGTTTTTTTTTTAATTAAGAAATTAATATTATTACAAATATCTTTTTTATTATAATAAATTCAGTCTTCAATTTTATTGTTTTTATAATAAAGCATAAATCATACATCCTTATACACAAATAAATTTATAACAATTAATTCAGTCACTAAAACTACTATAAAAGTAAAATGTAAACACATCTTATTTGGTGATCGATTGATCATTACAGATAATATTTATTTTAGATAATATTTTTTTAATATTGTAAAATTATATATAATTCGATGTAATGAAGGCTTTTAAAAAATTATCTCAAAAATTCAAATATTCAGAATACAGTTTTTGAATTGCGAAATACTATTAAATAATTAAATATTATTAAATTAATGAAATTTATCAAATATATTACATTTATACACTAAATTTTTTTCAGATATTTTAAAAGAACATAAAAAATTAGGCTAATAAGATTGTTACGTACAAAACAACCAGATACATGAGTTTTCGTATATCTATGAGAAGAGATCAAATTCTAAATTAAAAATTGTATCCATATCTGAGTGAAATTTTCTTAATTTTCAAAGCATGCATTCTCTTTCAACTAATACTCTACAATATTTCTACTTCCTGCCTCGAGGTGAAGATAAGCATTGTTTTGCCTCCTGATTTACAATGGATAAAGACGGAGAGCTGAATACGGCATATCGTGTCTATTCCGTTGGCTTAAATTCGTTTTGCATAAGGGTAAAATGAAGAATAGCAATACTGATATAAGCATCAGTTTTTATCAGTAATTTTATTGTTGAAGTATTTTAATGTCACTCAAGATCCTAAAATGAAATTTAATAATTATTTAAAGGTTTATGTCGAATTTTCTCTTCCAAAGGGTCAACGAAAGACGGAAAGAAAATAGTGCTCATGAATAAGTATAATTACATGTGCAAGTTTATTGAAGAAGGTTCAAGAAGAAATATTTGAGAGAGAGAAAAAGAGAAACATGTTATAAGTAAGAAAACATAATAAGAAAAAGGTAGATTTGATTTTCTCTTCAATAAGAAAATCATACTCTTTCAAAAACTTAAAAGTTAAATATTGTGTTTAACATATAAAAAAGTCTACAAATAATAATTATATTTTATAGTAAATGAATCGAATTGATAAAATTAATACATTTCAAATTCTAATAATATAATAACAAAGATACTTTCACATTTATTAAAACTTTATTTAAATTTTTGAATAAAATTTTGAATCTCATATTATTATGTCTTTTGGGAGTTTCCAAACATTATAGATATTATATATTCAATTATACATTACAGTAATTAAATGCAGTATAATACTAAAAACCTTTATACTTACATCAAATATTTTGTACACAATATTTTTGCGAATTTAAATACCATTTATTTTTACAAAGCCGACATCTTTTTTGTGTTTGTTTAAGTTGTCTATATACATCACAGAACAGTGATATACATGTATACTAAACAACAAAGCACTCTTTAGATCATGAAAGAAAGCTCTTAGTAGTGGTACATATGAAAATTCGAAAAAAAATCAGTAAATTAGTTTTTTCTAAAATGCTACTCATGATATTAAGGAGTTTTTTTATTAACAATTTTAAGGAAAAAATGCATTTTATTTTTACTTTTTTTATTATATTATATTATTATATGAAAAGTCGTAATTTTAACATTATAGTATCAATGAATAAATTTTAGCTAATAAAATTATTAGGAAAATTCAATTTTACATGAACCGATTGTAAAATTAGAAGTAGAACAATATTCCAAAAACCGATAAATTTTTTAATTAATTAAAAAATTAGTAACTTTTTTATTTTATAATATTTGAAACTCTAGTTTTGAAAAATTAAAATGATGAATATGCACTTTACTTGAACAACATTATCGAATTATTAGTTTTCGAGTAATACTAATGTTGATTAAATTACGCTCATTTAGAATATTATTAATGAGAATAATGAACGATTTAAAAATGAAGAGCCATACTAAGTTTTTAAATAGCACAAATTAAAATGTACAAACATGTTTTGAAACGTGTTTGTGACACTGAATAACTGCAAGCTCTTCTCATAGAAACACAAAGCTTATGAATTTGTCTTATGGATTATTTTTGTGAACCTGTATTTGCGCAAGTTGATGAACATTTCGTAATATACACTTTCACGACATGATTAAGTTTTTTTAACCTTTGATGTAGTTATCTCAGTATTATTATTTTTGGCACGAGGTGGACGTTGTGCAAGAGAGAATAAAAGAGCGAATAAACAAAAAGAGAGCAAAATCAAACTTGTGTCTGATAGTCGAAGGGGTGGGAGGAGATATTCATTCGTCTCAGATTTAAGAAGCTAATCAAATATACGAAGCAATATTAGCATAAATCGATTTTCACTTTGAAATGGCTTCTGATTAATAGTGCGACCTAATACCTCATATGTAATATCAACTCTATTTGTATTATTGTAGTTTGATCTCTGAATTCTAATAAAATAACGATTGATGTATCTATTGCATAAATTTATAGGATGGAATTTGCTGTATTATAATGTATATTGTGAGGTATATTAAAATAAATATTTTTTTTAATTTTAAATAAAAAGATACGTAGATATGTGTATGTATATATACATATAATTATTAAATATGTAAAGTACATAAATATATAATTTAACAAATTTTCTATTAAATGTATTGTAATTTATGTGTAAGAAAGTGTTTAAAAATCTAAAAAAACATTTCAAAGTAAAATAAGAAATAATAAATATTTTAAAAAAATTTATTATTTATGTTATTTTCGATTATTTAATTAATAAATTATTTATTTATAAATATTAACAACATAAAAGTTATTCAATAAATTACCTTTAACTAATTAAGTTTTTTTATTCATTAAATATTTGTATAAAATATATTTAGTATATTATGTACATAGTGTGTAGTGAAGTTTATATTGAAAATTTGGTTTTGAGATAATCTTAAATTGATTCTACAAAATATTTAAGAGGCTGTGGGAATTTTTTATTCATTATTTATAAATTAAATATATTTTTTACTATATATGTCATTATTTTAAATTTTTTATAATTTAAAAAAAATAATTTTTATTAAATTTATGTTATATTCAAAGAAGTAAATTTTTTTATTTCTAGAAAAAATTGCTTATTTTTATCAATAGAAAAATATATTTGAAAATAATTAGACATATAATAAGAATATATAATAAAAAGAATAGATAAAAATAAATATATAATAATAAGAAGATAAGAAGATAAAAAAATATAAATTATTTTTTAGCTATTTTTATAATTAATGCATATGTAATTATATTTTTTAATGCAACATCCATACTGAATATATTCTTATCAAAAAATCTCAATTTACCAAATTTTATTATAATACGCTTCTATTACAATTATGCATAAAAACTATTGAATAATATTTTCTGGATATTAAAATACACAAGCATGGTACTTTGATTAATATAATAAAAAATCATAATTTAAAAAATCATTCAATATATTAAAGAAAAATTAAAATTTTATTGTACTTTAATTTATTCATTTATACATTGTGAAATTAAAATTAAAATACAGAAAGTACATTGATGAATAAATAAAATTGAAGTTATCTTACCTCGGTATTAACTTGTCATCGAGCATACTGGACAAATCGTCCACGTCCTCGTTAAGTACGGCAAAAAAATCCTGAAACTTATCGGGGAAATTACTGTGCGGACACGTAGAGCCATTGTTCAAGGGCATTTCGGAGAATTTTTCCAGCTCTTGTTCGATTATAGATTTACTAGCAGAAACTGTTGATGTATTACTATATTGACAAGTATTTTGCCAGGAAACTGAAGTCGACATCTTTGCCATCGCCGTCAAGCCACAAATTCAATTTAAAATAGCTGCTCATTTAATTATTCCTTTGATGGCTTTTTCAGCTTTCTCTTATTCATATTACCTTTATGTTTTATTTAACGTTCTTTTCTGAATCCAGAATAGTAGTATATTGTAATTTCAAATATGATAGGTATGGTAATTAAAAGAAAATTAAATTATTAAATAAACTTTTTTTGTATCTTTTATTAAAATTTTAGTTTCAGTAATTCAAATATATGAATTTAAATTTGATAATGAAATTGAAGATTCTTTAAAAATTTGTATTTATTTTATAAATTAGTGATACTAACTTCTTATAACGAACAATAAAACTGTTAATATATTAAATATAATTAATCAATGACATTCGTAAACACATTTTCTATTTCATATTAATATATTTATTCTGATTATTATATTATCTATTTACGATAAATCTCATATTTACTCAAATATCTTGTTAAAATAATTATATTTATTTAAAAATATATATATTATATTGTATTCTGTTATATTGTGTTGTATTGTATTATATTACATTATATTATATTATCGTGTAGACAAATTTTAAAATTATCAAAAAAATATAAATTGTTTACAAAATTGATTTAATATGTTTATTCAATGTCCAAATTAGAACCATATCTATTATTTATATTTTAACAATATAATATTTTTTTAATTTTTATAATAAAATCTAATATTTCGGTATAAAAACAAATGCGCAATATTTCAGTTTATGATGTTAAATTTATCATCAATATAATCATGATATATATTGTATGTGAGTTGTAATTATTATATTAAATAATGGAACTTTCGCTATTAGAATTATTTTATCCATTAAAGATTTAGCAAAATAAAATAATATATGTGTATACATATTATTTCAAAATATTTGATTGCGTAATTATAATTTATAATTTATGAATATATATTAATCTTTACTGTAAAAAATATTTTTATTTTCTTATTTAATAATTACATAAATTCAGTTCATTATAATGACAAAAAAAAATTTGTAAAGACTTATAAAAATGTTTAATTACTTGTAAGTATATCGTGAACACAATTAGTCTAAATAAATGATCTTTAGTTCTTAAAGTTGCAAAATAATATATAGATATATATTAAATTTACATTTTTTATATTAATCGAGATATTTAAGATTTGAAATAAATTTTTCACTTCTGTCTTACATTAATTTATTAGAAATAAGATTTTAATTCGATGTTTATGATAATTTTATCTATAAAATATAAATATATTAAAGAATTTTATAGGAAATAATTAATTTGAAGTTAGCGTTAATGTAATATATAAAATACATGATTGATTTTTACCACAACAGAATAAGTAAAAAGTAAAATTTATAAAACAAAAATACTTAAAAATTTATATACCTATAAACAGATTCTGAAAATTATTTTTAATGTTATATTATTATTATATTCATTATATTATTATCTTTAATGTATTATTGGTATCAAATTTATTAAAATATTAATATTTCTTTTTATTTAACACGAATTGATACATAGCATCAAATAAATTAATTCAAAACGGCTATAAACTTATCATGTTATAATCTCATTCTTATACTTAAACATGAATTCATATAAAAATAAAAAAAGTTAATATTGGACATAAATATAGAAATATTTAGGAATATATGAAAGAAAGGACAATATTAATCTAAGGGTGTTATATATTTTCAATTATGAAAATACAGTAATTGATGGTTGCACTAAATTTCTTTTTTCCGTTTACAATAATCTTTGTACAGGATGTTATTAGTACATTTCATAAGACAATATTGGCTTCTAGAGTATTTTTAACATTTGTATAACTTATAAAGAAGAATGTTGACACAGAAAATATTAAATTGTTTTATGTCCATAATTATTATTTATATTAATATGAAGTTTTGGTTTGTTATTTTAAAAAAAAATTACGTTATTGTAGTTGATTTATTAAATTAAAATTTAACTTTCTTTCATTTTATTTATAATTTTGACATTGAGTAACTTTAATTAATTTAATTCAAAATGGTTGTTTAATCCTGAAATTTATTATAATATTATTAATTTATTATTCCATTATTATTTACTTAAATTAAATTATATTACTCATTATCATTTAAAATGAAATATAATCATCACTGCACATTTCTAAATATTAACATTTTAATTTAAATCTTTTGTTTGCTACATTCTTAAATTTTTAAATTAAAATTTAAAATTTTTTTTCGTCTAAGTAATATTTCCTTGATATAATTTAGAAAGATTTTAAAAATTAATTTTAAAAATATTACTCTTATTTATATCAATTATAATATTAAAGACTCATTTGACATATTTAGTATTATTAAAATTTCTTAAAAATATAACAAAATTATAATAATATTACAATAAAATTATAATTATAATACAATATAAAATTTTATTTTCCTGTGAGTGCAAAACTTATTATTTATTTTCAAAAATTAAATTTACTAAAATTAACATTCACCAAATCATATAGTTACCTATGTATATATTTGATATGTCAAATGTATTAATGTGAAAAATTTTATTTTGTTCTTTCTGCTACTTATTTAAAAACAAATTTTTTCTTTCAAATATATAAACTTATCATATATTTGTTTAAACTTTAAAAATATGTTTGTGTGTAGATGTATAATATATAAATTATAATTAAATAAAATATACGAAATAAATTTTGATGACACAAATAATCAGCATTTTAAAAAAATAAGTTATATTTATGTTAATAAGGCATTCAATAGTCAATGTAATAAAAAAAAGTTGTATGGTTTAAGTTTTATTTATTCAAAAGATATTTTCTTAATCAGAAAAAGTACTTAGAAAAATGTATTAAATAGATTCTATTTCAATGCTTTTGGTAAATTAATTAATTCATCCCTATGAATTGTATCCAAAAGATAGTAAAATTCCAAGTGTCTGTTCATAAATAAAATATAAATCGCACGTCATTTTAATTTTAATTTAAATTTCGATAGAATAAATAATTAGAAGAAACTATTAAGTGTACATACATGCTTTTATTATTAATTTCCCTCCATTTTTTTACAAAGCATCATTAAAACAAAGCCATTTATATCCGTTCCCTGCCTTCTTTATAATTTATTATTTATTTTTTCTTTTTAAATATCGATATACACAAAATATTAAATTAAATATTATACGCGAACTATTACCAAATGCACAACTTGCATTCCTTGAAATAAAATCGTGATATCCGCGAGGGAAATTCCTTTCCTCATCCACTCAAATGAGTCTGATCAGGAGTCGAAGTCGGAAAATCGTAGAGCACAAAAGCAAGATAACGAAAATAATGATATATCGCGCTCGAAATTTTATTTTGAATAAGTGAAAAGTAGTATATCAGTGGTCGAAGTCTGGCGGAAACTGTCCGAAAAAACGTATCGTCGCTTGTCAGATGGATCATAACCTACGAGCGTCATTGCCCTATCTTTGTCGCTCCCTCTATTTTCCTCCCACTACGGGGTTAAAAGTTTGCGCGCACCACTTAGTAGTGCGCGCGCAACCCCAAAGGAAAATGTTGCTACAAAAGTCTCGACAGATTGCATCCGAGTAATGAAAAAAATACATTCACTTTTCGATATCATAACTTTTATTTTTGCAAAATAAAATAAAAGTTTGAAAATTAAAAAATGTTTAACATAATTGAAAATATTTATATTTTAGAGCACGATTTTTTAGTGCTGATATTTTAGTGAAAATTTGACCATAGGTTATCATGATTCATGGCAATATACATGAATATTTTCATCGTTGATTATATTTAATATTGAATTAATTTCGAATATGGTTTTATAAAATACTTTGCTTACAGGTAGAAAAGATTGTTCTTTGCATTTATAATAATTTTTTGTCCAATACACCTGTTCAAGGAATGTAACGAATAAAATTGATAATATGTCCCTAAAGAAAATGGTAATTATTATTCGAATACATATAATTTTAAGAATCGAAAACATATTAATTTTAAGCAATACTATTTTATTAGTATTATAATAATAATTATTATAATAATATAAATTATTTATTATTAAGTTAGATGTTATTCAATATATAAATTAAAAATATATTAAAAATAAAATTCAATACAAGTGATTACTAGATAATATTTATTTAATTTTACTCTTTAAATTAATTTTATCAAATATAAGATTTTAAATAAATATTATTTATTCGAAATTCATGTTATTTAAATTATTATAATAAAAAATAAATATGTAAACAACGAACTTATAGTGTAATAAAATAATTAAATTGTAATATGATGTAATAAATGTAATATCAAATAAGAAAAAATGATTGTATATTTATGATCATACTTTTGAAAAAATTATATTTTCAATTTCTATTGTATTTTTTATTTCATATTTATTTTATTTAATACTCAGAATATTTCATTATTATTTTAAATAGAAAAAAAATAAATAAGATCATATATACTTATAATTAGCATACGAATAAGTTATATTAAACTAATATATTTAAAAAAAAATAGAAGAAAATCTCTATATTTATTGTTCAAATTCGGAAACTAAAAATTACACATAAATAAATTTAATGTCTTTTTATAAAATTTTATTTGAAAAAGAATTATTTTTATTAATTTAAACGAATAATGAATCAAAAAAATGTACAAAAATATTTATTCAAGCAATATTAAATAATTACATTTTTATAATTAATAATTATTTAAAACAAACTTCCCAAAATATTATGTTTTAACAATTACCTCAGATTTATATATCAAATTATTATATATATGAGAATCTCACCGTGTTTTATATACGTCTTTTTATAACATTTATTTTATACTGTAATGTATTATTAATTTATGACTGTCGTATTTCATACTTATTCAATATTATGCATTATATTTACCTTAATCTATTTGCAATACAATACTTGAAATCAAAATATGTACCTTTACAAGACTAAATATTGCTGTATAATATAGTCACTGTGTTTTTTTATTGCATCATATTAACTGCATAATATTTACGGAATATATATACATGTATATATGTATAATAAATAAGTGGAAATAATGTCTGATTAAATAAACTGAAATTATATTTATTTCGCAGTTGAATAATTTTTAATTCGTAAGATCACAAAAATTTTATTGTAATGTTAAAGTAAATAAAATGTCTTAAATTAATAAAATTCAGGAATAAATTGAAAATAAATTAAATTATATACGAATAAAATATACTATTATTTAATATAATCATTTCTTTTTTACTTTGCAGATACTTCTTTTTACCTCTTTTATGTATACTCTAATATGTCGATAAATTTACACAACTAATATGTACACAACCTTAAATTTGTAGTTTATTATTATTTTTAATATAAAATAAAATTATAGTATAAGCTATAATAAATATAAACATAGATCTTAAAATTAAAATTATTCTCTCATACATAAATTTACAATGATACATTACTTCCAAATATATTTTTATAAAAGTATTTAATATGATTTCTAAAATTCTAAAGTGTAAATCGTTACATTTACATTTGGATAAGTTTTTAGAAATATCTTTTTTAAAATTATTTTTTTATGTTCATATTATGTTATGAGTTATTAAAAATGTTCATAGACCTTTTTTAATGCACGTGTACAAAACATCATTTGTATACAGTAAAAAATATGATATGGTATATACATGGTTCATCCACAAAGTATCGAGTTTTTTTTTCATTTTGCGACTATTGGTCTTTTTTGAAAGATGATTTAATGGTGGACTTATAAACATAAATTTAAATAAAAATTTAAAATTCTTCAAAATAATTTCCTCCTGCATCAACACATTTTTGAAGGTGTATTTTCCAAATTTCAAATGCATCTTCAAACTCTTCAGCTTTAATGTTTTTCAAAAATTTCAATATTTATAAATTTTTTTGCACTATATTGTACACTGTAGATCACGTTAAATTCAAATTTTCCTGAATTGCTTTATCCGTTAATCGATATTCTAAATTTTAAATTTCTAACACGCGCCGGGTAATCTTAATCATTCGAAAGTTTTTTTGGCGTCTAGATCGAGGCTCGTCGATGATTCTTTCTCTGCCCTTTTTAAAAGCTCTGTGCCATTTTCCAATTTGCGATTTTGACATGCAATTATGTCCATACGCTTCTTGCAACATTTTATACGTTTTCACGCTGTTTTTTATTAATTGCAAACAAAACTTTATCGCCTAACGCTGTTCTAGTAGTCGCTCCGTTGTGCCGTGTCAAAAAAATGAAAAACACGAAAAAAACGCGAAGTAGAATCCTGTCGCTTCAAATTATCAAGAAAACAAACCAAAAAAAGGACAAATGAGGAAAGAGTTTGTCAACATTGAATTTCTACGGCTAATAGTCGCAAAATGAAAAAAAACTCGATACTTCGTGGATGAACCATGTATGTAGAAATACAATAAAACGAATAATTAACTTTTTTAATTTTATTTCAAATATAATTTGCTGTATTATCAATAATTCTGTAAATAACAGAGATCTGTTATTATAAGAATTATCCTTAATTTTCATATATTTTTATATTATCAAACAACTTACATATTTTTTTAAATAATGATTTTACTTTTAAAACATATAAATTTATATTTATTTTTATTTTTCACTGTTATTTAAAAAACAAAAAAACCCAAATTAATATTCCTTTTTTTTGTATAAAACGCATGAATATAGAAATATCAATAATTCTTCAAACACTATAAATTCAAAGAAATTACAGACAAAATACAAATTGATGTTTTCTAGCAAATTTACGTGGGTTATATTAGAATTAAAATAAGATTTTTCAAATACATAACTTTTTTAAAAATATTCATAAGTTACCTATTTTATTAAATTAAATTAAAAAATGTATATATTATATTTTTAAAAAGTAGTGAACATAAAGGTAGCCTGCGACACGGTCGATAGAAAGAAATTGTGGGAGATGATGGGAGTAAAGGGAATTAATGCACGGCTAATAAACAGGATAAGTGAAATATATAAGGAAACAAAAACGAGGATAAAGTTAGGAGATAGGATATCGTGTGAACCACGAGAGGGCTGAGACAAGAATATATCCTCAGTTCAACTTTATTCAATATATACATTACGAGGCTGAAGAAAGAAATGAGAATAAGGGGAATCAGGGGGTCGAAATAGATAGGACAAGGATCTGGAGCCTAGCGTACGCGGATGACTTAGTGTTACTAGGCGAAAACCAGGAAGCGTTAGAAATGATGACGGAGACCTTGAAAGAATCACTGAAAGAAAGAAAACTGCAACTGAACGTGAATAAAATGGAATTAATTATCTTCAAAAAAGATAAAAGATGCAAGCAGACAGGGTGGAATTGAAGGGCATGGAGATTGAAATAGTAGATATATTCAGATACCTAGCCTTCATGTTCGATAGAAAAGGAAGACGTAATGCACATATAGAAGAAAAAATGAATAAAGGCAGAGTTAAAAGAAAGAAAACATGGGAACTTGGAGAAAAGAAGTATGGAGGAAACTTCAACCGAAGAAAAACCTTGTTTAATTACGTAGTTAAAGAAGTCACGGATTATGGAGTTGAAGTATGAAAGATGGAGGAGGCACAAGGGATAGATAAAATAAAGTTGGACAACTATAGATGGACACTGGGACTAGATTTTTGCACTTCTAGGTACCTAGTATAGGAAGAATTGGATGAGATAGAAATAATAAGTGACTGAAAGATACGAGAAGAAATTAGAGGAAATATTTGAGGATAGATAGATAAGGAAATGGAAAGAGTAAAATAAAGCAAGCTGAAGAGACAAGAAAGAAACACACCAATTGGAAAAATGGTTGGGCAAACTGGGACTAAGTAGGGAACATCTAGTGAGGTGGAAAAATGAAATGAAAAACATATACGAAGAAATAAGACGGAAAGGGGAAAAAAGACAGAAAAGGATCATAGAAGAAAAATATAATAAGAGGTATAAAGAGCTGAAGAATACAGGATACCCCAGATACCTCATAGAAGTAAGAAAGCAAGAATTAATGAGAACAAAACCACACGGAATAAGTACCGGATGGAGAAAACAAGGCAATGATGTAAGCTATGTGAAGATGAATGGAGTGACTAAGAACATATAATAATGGAATGTAGGGAAACAATGGAGCTTATGGAAGAATTAAAAAGTAAGAGAATATGGACGTATAGGACGGTGATGGAAGAATTGAAAGGGATAATGAATTTCAAATTTGTTAATAGTATAAGGAAGATAGAAAAGAGAGTGAAATACTTGAGAGGGATGGTAGATGTGAGGTAAAAAGGGTCTAATATAGAGAAGAAGCGTGGAGATTTTGTGATTAATCTGTACGTAGTGTTTGCATATAGTGATATAAATAAGACTGAAATAGATTGCAAAGTTGTGATATACTTTGTCAAATATTATATCCCGATACCGCGGAAGAAAAAAAAAAAGTAAATATAATGCGAAAGTCCATTGCCGGGCAGAAAGGTCAGAATTAAAGTTATTATTATTATTTTAAAAAAGTATTATATATGTATAATTATATATTTAAAATATAAATTGTTTCTTAAAATACAATTGTCCACTATTAGTTTTTTATCTAGGAGCCCAGTTATTGAACAGATCTTGCAATATTAATTTTTATCTCAAAATTATTGTTAATCGGTCTTCACTTAATGAATTTATTATAACTTTAAATTATATAAAATTTTAATATTATTAATTTTTACATAAACATTTTGTTCGGTGATAATTTAACTATGACATTTCATAGAAAAATAAAGGTTTTACTTATATATAGAAATATATAATATTGATAAAGTTGTATAATTACTACATACAATTATCTTCAATATTCATAATATAAAGTAATCCCAAAAACAATGTTATAAATCTTAACGTTCATAAAATACAAATATTCTTCTAAAAATATTATTTTTTTCTGTTTGGCTCAGGAAATTTTATGAGCCTTGGTAACTCGTGCAATGCAAACGGAGGTTCAATCAACCAAATACTTCCGGTTTCCCCATATCCCATTACGTGCACTAACGCTTTGCCAAGTCGATTTTTGTCTTTGATCCTGAAAGACATGAATATATAAAATTCATTTTTTAAATTTATTCAAACCATAAATTATTTGATAAATTACTAAATTAAAGATGTATATTAAAACTTTAATATTTTAAAACTTTTATATTTAATTTTAAAATCTTTTTATTGTATATATAATGATAATAAACGTATACTATAAGATTACATAGGCTAAAAAATTTTATTGATGAATAATAACTTTTAAAATTATGTCGATTTTTTCTCTTACTTCCCTATCTTCCATAATTAAAAATTCAGTTAATATTGGCCAATTTTTTTAATATAAAATAAAGATGAGTATTTAAAACTGTAATATAGTTTATTAATCTTTAAGGATATAAAAAAAAATATTTGTAATACCATCCCATACCTGTTCTGCACAACCCTCTCCAGACAAATTTATCACTACCATGCTAGTTACCCATGCTACTTCAGATGTATTCGAGCACTTTGGTCAATTACAGCTGAGTCCTACAGAGCCGTAGGGTGCTATGAAGAATAGGGAACGGTCGGTTTGCCCAGCGACGACACAACACCCTCTCTCCTATCCCAAACGGAGTAAGCCTCCCTCACGGTATTAAATGGATGGAAGCAACCCCATACCCTAGACAAAGGACTAGCATAGAGATACCGGTCCAAGAAAAATAGCAGTACTAGCCGTGTTAAGTGGTGCTACTTCCTTCTCTGACCTACCCAATCTCGAATGGGTAGGGCAGAGTCGTCAGTTTTGGCTATTCAATACTGACCTTCGATCGACTTTTCTATTTCGGAACTGAATCTTAATCTTTGCAAAAGCTTCCTTCTAAGTTGGAAATGGGGGAATCTTATTTGCACTCTTCGACTTATGCATGTAAGTTCTTTAACCTTCAGGAGCTGAATCTTATTTTTTTTTGAATCCTTGTCTCACCCAATCTTATTTATATCTTCTTGATTGTTCTCTTTCCTCAATTCTTTCAATCTTTTTCTCACTGGCTATATTTCTCCGATTTTGGTTCCAAAATTTGATTCAGATAAACATTTAACTTATATTAGAAGTATTTCTCTTACAAGTTAAATATTTTCTTTCTTCTTTGCCGTAACGATCGAGATCCTGAATTCTTGATTTACCTCTCAAGAAAATTCACCAATATTGTGAAACATTTTATACATTGTGAACAATTTTATACAAATTTAGAAAAGGGTAAATCATAATTCATTGGGATTCTTGAGATCATTTTTTTCAGTATTACTAAATATCAAATTCGTTTACTACATAATATTTATGAAGTAATATCATGTAAAATTTCTGAAATATTATCTTCTGCTCTTTACGTAAATTTTTCAAATATACTAACACTGCTTCATTACAAACGGTATGTAGTACAAACTAACTAATTGTAATTCACTAAATATTGTAAATGTATTGAATCAAGTATGTAAATTTTTTAAAATTTGGTGTTAAGTAAAATATAACAATGAAGTTTCAAACACCGTTATTTAGACTTCTAAAAATTCTTTTCCTTGTTAACATTTTATGAAAGAAATTATAAATTATTATAAATCATTCAAATAACAACCCAGATATAGCAAAATATACATGTTATGATTATATAGCTACTTAATCAATTGATTGAATATAATATTAATTCAAATATAATAAGACACATGGATAGAAGCGCTTTTCAAACTTTGAGTGAAGATAGGCAGCGATACCTGTGTAACGAAGAATAAAACCATTACTGCAAATTTTTCAAAATCTTATTGAATTAACAATTTCTAATTCAGATTATACAAATAGTACATTTTAAAAAATTATGAAACAGCCTTTTAATTATAATACAAAATAAATTAATTATTTACATATTAAAAAATATAAGCTATTAAAATTACCACGAATTATTTTTTTTAAATAATTGTAAAATTTTTTGTGACAATAAAATGTAAGAAAATATAAATTACTATTTTAAAAATTTTTTGATTAAAATAATATGTGTAGAATTAATAATATATGTTTTATATTATTACTATGATAATTTTAATCTTTAATTATATTAGCCTCGAGACGTATGTTTGAATTATAGTTTTGATCCAATTTACATCCCTTTATTTAAAAAAGATTTTTCCTTTTGGATTTTATTATATTTGTATTAGTAATCATAAATAGGTTTAATATTATCAATTGTTTATATTATCTTCGGAAATTCCTCCAGTGGTTCAAAGAAAATACACTTTACTAAAGATAATCTGATAGTAAAATCCTCGTTAATCAAAACAAAATGAATTCTTCTCATTGTGCAACCAATTAGTGTACAAAATAAACGCATAAACTTATTCAAATTACACTAACATAAAATGAATAATATATAATTATTTTTGGGCTAGAAATTTATGTAAGCGACGGATTTTTGGGAGCCTTCGCTTTACAAAAAATCTGTGCAATAAAAGGTAAAGTTTGACAGCTGGAGATGGAATGATGGCAAGACAACCTCGACGGGCGGGGAAGGATGCGCCGCAACGCGGGGGAGCAAGGCAGACTTTACCTAGAGTTTGAAGACGACGGGTCGTGTAGAGAATATTATTGGAAATAAATAGCCGCTTTTAATCATATATATTGTGTTTTATGTTATTTTTGTTGAGTTTACCTCACCCCCGCGCTTTGATTTGCCATCAATAGTGAGAATTAATAGTGTTTCTTACATTTAATTATTTAGAATAATCTACAAATATTTAAAATGATTCAAATGAAGATTCATCAAGAAGCTTAAATTGAAAATTATATTTGGATAATTTTAATAAGACATTCATAAATAAATAAATAATAAACTAATTTATATTTATACGTTTAAAATAAAATTTGTGATTACTGTTATTTTTTAGCATATTCCATTTTATTGAAATGTTAAAATTTTTTTCACATCTTTGAAAATATATAATTCCTTTTTTCCAATTATATTATACCAAAAAAATCATCAAAGAAATATTACATTCAACTTAAATTATATTTATTTTATAAATAAGTATTTTGACCACATTTTATGATCTCCCACGTTTATATTAACATCACGGGTTAAACTAGAAGATAAAGTTCAACAGAACGAAATACAGCAAATAAATAGAAAAAAAGTATGAAGAAGGATACCAAAGAATTAGATCTCATTTAAATATAACTAACATAGTATACTAAGATAGAAAATTATGAAATTTACTCAGAATTTTTTTTAGCATAATATAAAGGGGAAAATGCATTACGAGATATACTTTCGTGGTTGACAGTTTATATTTAGGGAACTGATAATGAAATTAATTAAATAAAAAAAATTTTAAAAATGAATGGAAAGAAAGAACTAATGAAACAGAAATTTATTCTTCATAATCAGCCTACAATTCGTAAGATCATTATATAATATATAAAATTTTTCTAGATTGTATATTTTATTTATTAAATATTAATAAAAACAGAATTATAAACTGAATTTATGATATATTTCCGAAATTCTTAATATTTACTTTGACAATTCATCGTATTTATTTATTATTAAACATTAATTTAAATGAAATACTCTCAAAATTAAACCAAATTTGTATGTATGAAAACTTAACTTTTTATATTTACATAAGTATTGTTGTTAAAATAAAAAAACGTTTACAAAATTATCTAACTATTGTATGTTTAGAAATGAAATTACTATTTTTAAAGACACAGAAAATATGTAGTTTAAAATGGCTGATCAAATATTGAAACTAAAAAACTACTTCAATATTATCTATATTATTTAATATTTATTCTAAATACCATTCACAAAGGTAATAAACAATTTTTGTTAATAGAAATATGAAAAATATTCTCTAAATAGAGCTTAAATCGATTTTCTAATTTATTTCATTCATCATAATTCATGCACTTAAGTTGTAACATACTAGTATTCATCATTTCTTTAAAATAAAATAAAAGTAAAAGATTACTTTTTAGATGATTAAGCTATACAATTGGAATATTTTTTTTTAATTATGATCTATATATATATATATATATATATATATATTGCATAAAATGAAATATCACAACTATTGTAAAATTTATGATATTTCAATATCTGAACAATTATTTTTTATCCTAATTTCTAGTAATATTTTTATAATTTATTAAATATAGCATAGTAATAAATAACGCATTCACTAAGCTGGGACCCTTACTATTATTAAATGATTATTAGTAAATAAGCTACCGCATGACTCAATGAAATATTCACTAATCCATCTTCGGATAATGTGGACCTTTGACTTACGGATCAGGGACGCAGGGCCGATGCTGTTTGGACCAAGGCTTGACAATGGACTTATTAGGAAATTCCGGTAATGTGATCGATTTGAAAGGTTGATTTGTTGGACAAAGAGATACGACGCGTAACCCTGTATCTTTTACTGGATGACTCTTCTGCACATGGAAAAAAAAATATAAAAAATATTAAAGAAAAAATAATTTAAAGATGAAAATGATAATAAAAATCATTAATATAATATTGAATCACATTTTTTTTATAGCCAAAATTTTTTTCTTGTAACTATATTTTGTTAAAAAATCCTATAAAATAAAAGAAAATATTTATATAACATAAAATAATTTTTATACTTATAAACTAACATGTAAATAAAATAAAATAAATATTTCAAAACAAACAAGGTTCTTAAATATATAACATAAAATCTTTAAAATATACCAGACATAGTATTCAATTTTTACGATTAAATTTTGAACTGAAAGTGAAATCATTCAAATTATTGTGTTTAAATAATGTGGCACAAGCAATTATAAAAAAATCACTTATACAAGTTGCTGAAGGAAAAAATTTAAAAAAGATGGATTTATTTAAATAATTTTTCATTTGAAATTGAAGTATTAGTAACAAACTATTAGTGTTTTATACACAACTTGAATGTGTTTAATTTATGATATGATATTCGTATATTCTAACAGATATTAATATGTAGATTCTTTATTTGGGAAGAAGAAACATTCAATACATGTATTGCATAATTTGACATAATCACTACCATATTTTGATAAATTTTATAATAAATGTTTTACATAGTTGAAAAGATTTGGTATTCACACTGTGTCAATGGTGAATAAAAAAATAAAGAATATTATAAAATTAGGTGAAGGCCAAACAAATTAATGAAATTCGATTAATACTGTACACTGAATTGATTGTAATGATTATGATAATAATGCAACGTATGTCGGTAAGTTAAGTACTCATTATTAATACAGATCAGAGAACAAAAAAATACATAATAAAAAATTTAATTATATTCTAATGATCATAATCATAAATTGATATAACATTAAAACATTAAATTCGAATATTGAATTTCAGAATTAGAAAACGGTAAAAAATTAGAATTGGCTTACAGAGAAAGAAAGAGTCGTCTCGATGGTTGGCTCAGAACCGCAGTATATTGGTTCGAGTTCAGTTGGCCATCCTATAAAACCCAGGATTGATGCGCAATTAATAATTATGTCTCTGGGTTCCAATTCTTTTCCTTCAATTTTTTTACAAGACATACATTGAAAAGCAATATTGAGAATGCGCCGAGTGTTGTTCTACAAATATTTTTCGATTTAAGTACTTATTATTTATACTAGAGATGAAGATATGCAAGCAATAAAAATATTGATTTTATCAATATTTATTACATTAAGTTTTAGAACATATAAAATGTGAACCCCATTTAAAAATAATAATACATTAAAAATATGTAACAATTCTGATTTTTATATCTAATAAAATAATAATGTTTGCGATTATTTTTTAATTTTCAAGTTATGTCCAATAGTCGTTTCAAAATATATAGAATAATTAAAAATAATGAAAATAAATTTAATAACATACTATCATCAATAAAAATGGAAGTAAAATGGATAACTAAGAATAAAGAAAAAATTAATAAATTAAAGGAAGAAATATGAGATATCCAAATATATATGTTTAACAGAATTAATATTTCAAAAATGCGAGTCAAGCAATTTAATACTTATTTTTCGAAAACAGATTTTCAGAAAACAAGTAATTTTTGCATTTTTTCAAAATGTTACTACTTTTAGTTTTAGACTTCATACATTCTGTGTATAATATTATTATAAAAATATTAATAAAACAAATTAATATTATATTTTATTAATTTTATATTGTATAATAAAATCTTTTAATAATTTTTGTTCTTAATTCTTCAATTAATAAAATATAGTTATTTTAAAACTGTTGTATTAAAATAAAACTAATATATTAATTTTACTCACCATTTTAGGAACATCTTTACAGTAATTCAAGCGAGATTCAGAAAGATTTTGAATAGCATCGATATCATTGAAAAGAATACTTACTTTATCATCTCTACAGTATGAAGATGTGAATATTCCTTTTTCAATTATATAAAATTATTTTTAAAAAATAATGTTTTCAAATAATAAATGACAAGATAAAAAATACCTTCAATATGACATGAATTTTTTAGATCACAAAAATAAAATTTTGCCCTTTCTTTCCCATGAGCTTTGCAAAGTTTTTCCGCAGCACATATTCCTATTTCCTCGTTGTTATCTGCTAAAATGATTCTCTAAAATAGTTTTAATGGTATTTAGATATAATAACAGTTAATATTGATGTAAAAATACAAAATATTAATTGTTAACATTAGATTTCAAATCTTTTAACATCTTATAATATAACTTAGAAAATTTTCGATAGCTGTTGTTTTCCACCACGTTTTGAAAAACGTTTATAAAAAAATCGCATTTTTAGTTATTACTCGCTCCTAATCTACATTATTATCAAAATTAATAAGTAAATTATTATAATTGATCATCGGCATTACCTCTAATGCTGGTACAAATGTTTTTTTTTTCTTTTCTTTTTTTTTATATTTATTTTTTGGACGTACATCTTTCTTAGTTTTCTTTTATAAGCAATATATATTGGTGCTACGGAATAAGTACATTAAGATATTATGCAAAATTATTTATTAATACTTTGACTCCATGGAGTAGTAACTGATCGGCAGCATAAAAACCGTAACCATGGTTTGTTCCACCAAGCACCAATGCCACTCTACAATTTGTTTTGAATATGGGGGAAGGAGGATCACAGTTTTTACTTTGAATGAGAGTAACAGTTGGTGGTGACTTCTTATTCCACAATGTATTTATAATACTAAATGCATTCATATAAAAAAATAACATATAAATAAATTAACAACAAATCTAATTTTGACCATGAAAAGACTAAGACTGAAATGTTTAAACTAAAAAAAACAAAAAAGTTCTTAAAAAACAATAAAAATATATTTTTTACGGAATCTAACAAAGGTATTACTACAGTATGTATTAGTGTAGACGAATGTAATATAAAAATGAAAAAACTATTAGATGACACTATTACGTACACAACAATAAACAAAAATCCATTAAAAAATCTACAGTCAAAAACTCACAAATTATTAAAGGAATTAAATGAGAATGAGTAATTAGAGACAAAATACCACAACAATCAACTTACACAGACAAACACTAACTTAGAGAAAGCATATGGACTACCGAAAACACACAAACCGGACTGTCCTATATGACTTATCATTTCTACAATTAATAGTCCCTTACATTTCATTTCGAAAATTTTATATAACGAACTTAAAAAATGTATTCAATCTCCCAAGTCAAGGATAAACAATAGTATGGAACTAAAAAATATATTAAAAAATGTAAAAATCCTAAACAATTACGTACTCGTTTCCTTATATGTAAGTTCATTATTCACCAATGTGCACTATGAGTTAGTAATTAAAAGCTTGGAAAAAAGAATAAATAATATACATAGTGTTAGCACAATTCCATTCAATGACATTATTAAAATTACTGAATTTCTTTTCGATAATACATATTTTGTATTTGAAAAGAAATTCTACAAACAAATTTATGGCACTTCAATGGGTTCCCCAATCTCACCCTTATTTGTAGACATAGTGATGGACGACTTGGAATCTGATTGTCTAAATATATTAAAAAATAAATATAACATCTTTCCATTATTTTACCACAGATATGTTGATGACACAATTTTTTGCATTCAAAGTGATCACTTAAAGATCATTTTAAACACTTTTAATAAATACAATTGTCGTCTTCAATTTACATCTGAAGTGGAAACTAATAATTCAATTAATTTTTTGGATTTATCTATTATTAAAACTAAAAATAATAGAATCATTACAAATTGGCATCAGAAACTTACACAGTCGAACAGGATACTCAATTTTCTATCCAATCACACACTGTCTCAAAGACGTAATATTATTTACAATCTAATAGATAGAGCCATATCACTCTCTAATCCGTAGTTTCATAAAGATAATCTAAAAAGGCTTAAATATATATTACTACAAAACAATTATACGGATTATTTTAATGAAAAATATACTAAAAAACGTCTAAAAACAATAAAATTTAAAAATAAGAACAGCAACAGATTGGATGAGTTCCGTACTATATCCTTTTCATATTCAGGAAAATATTTTTCAGAATATGCAATAAAATTTAAGAAATACGGAATAAATCTAATTCCTAACATCAATAACAAACTGAATTCTGTTATCACAAAAAGAAAAGACGTCACGGTAAAGGAAGAAAAAACTAACAGTGTGTATAAAATAAAATGCAAGGACTGCCCATCGGTGTACATTGGAGAAATGAAAAGAAACTTAAAAACAAGAATTATTGAGCATAAAAAAGACAACAATCATACATCGGTCATTGCAGTACATACACGAGATAAAGGACATGTGATTGATTGGGATAATGTAGACATCCTTGACAATGATAACAATTATAAAAAACGACTAATTTCCGAAATGATATACATTAAGATTAACAATAATACTATAAACAGACATGAGGATACACAAAATCTCAATAATAAATATCATATGATCCTCAATAATATGACGAATCACAACAACATGACGTAGAGTGTGACGTCAAATGATGTATATATTGAAGTGAAATGATATTTGTTTACAGTTGACATAATGACGTTACGACTAACAAGTCATTGAATATGTACATTCTAATATTAAGTGGTAATAATAAACAAAATTGTTATATTATACATATGTAATAAATAATTTGTTAACCTATGTAATTATTATTTGTTGATTAAACAGTCTCGATAAAGGCAAGTGATACTTGCCGAAACGTCGACGTAACTAATTGAATAGATTTGTTTTTATTCATCCTGCATCTCATCGGATCATTAATTTATAATTAATAAAATATAAAAAAATAATTTTAATACGTTTGTAAAATTCAATTACAGAAAATACATCAATAATGTATTTTAATAAATATATATAATAATAAATATAATAAATAATATATAATAAAATACGACAATAACATGAAAATTATACAATTATATTTATTAACTCCATCTTATTCACTACCATTCCATCTGAACTTTTATTCTAGTATTTACATGTATGTGATTAATGAAAATTGACAAAATGAAAGATTTTTCTTGGATTCTTCTAAAAAAAAATACAATTTATACTAAAGTAATCATTTGTATATTATACAAAATTTAAATAGCTCATTTTTGTATCTTGAATAAACACTATTTTTTTTATTAAAGTAATTATTTATTTTATATAATATTAAACTCTAATAAATAATTAATAACTCATTACGATCCAAAATACTATTCTTATTTAAATATGAAATACGAAATAATAGATAATTTTTAAATATATATAATTGATTTAAACATATTCTAATAAAATACGAAAAGATACAATATTTAATTTTAAAATTTTTAAAAAAAATTTGTTTTTGAATAAGTTAAAATTATTAAATTTTTATTTTAATAATATATCAACAAATACAAGTAACTATTAAATATGAATTAATATTTTTTTCAGAATTTATTTTATTTCATTAACAATAGTTTTAGTTAAAAAATAAAGTCAATGATCTAATAAAAATATATTAAATAGAATTTAATAAAATACTTTAAAATTAAGACTACCAACTTCACAAAATTTTTTCTCAATATAAATTTTATTAAAATAACAAATTTATTTATATTTACTTTTATATATCAACAGTTTTAAAAATCTAGTAAAGTAGAAGAAAAATTAAATATTTATCATTATTAAAGAAATTAAATTATTGAATTTTATTTAAATAAATTTACAAAATATGATAAAATAAAATTATATAAAATAAAATATCATTCTTATAATAAATAAAGACTTAACAATAAGTCTTATTTTAACTTATTTTTAAAAAAAAATATTTTTTTCAATAAACAAATATTTTTATAAATCTGTATATAAATTACATAATAAGATATTAACATATTAAATTTTTTAATTTAATTATCTTTTCAATATTATACGTGTATAAACTAAAAAATATATCGACTGTATTTATTAAAATATTTCTAAACAATTTATAAATGTTTTGTATTTCTACTAATTTATAAAACTAAATTACTAATTATTTATGTTGTTTATCACAATATAATACCTGAAATTTCTTCGAATGACTGGAAATATTTTATTGACATTGTTTATTAATTCGAACGTAGCTTTTTTAAAATATACATTTACATTCATTTCTGGATAAAATTATCCTAATAATTAATACTATTAAATAAAGAATTTTAATGCATCTGATTTTCAGTCGGCATTTACAATTGAATTTTTAATTAGGTTATGAATTATCATTGAGAGAACAAAAGATAATCATGGAATAAGTTCATAAAATGTTCTTCCAATGAACTTAAATTTGCAACCAAAGCTTCCAATATTTAAATACATTAAATTTAGAGAACATTTTATATTTAATAAAATATAAATGTCGAAAGCATAATAAAGTTTAAAAAAAAATCTTAGTTTTTTACATACAAATCTTCTCATAAATTAATTGATTAAAATAAATTAACTGCAGGATAATCAACAATAATAAAAAATAAAAAAAATAAACTAAAAATTTAATATCCTTAATCGATTATTCCGAGTAATAAGATGTATATTTTATAAAGCTAATCTTTATTAGAACAATTATATTTATACTATAATAAATATAAAACTTCTAAAACTTCAAACTAAATAACACATTATTCTTTAAATGCTTGAAAAATGTTTTGTAATTATTCATTTTCTATACAATTTAATTAAAAAAATAATGATAAGGAAGATAATTGTGATGCCGCAATTAGTTGGATCACAATTATCCTTTTTTTTCATTCAAACATGAAAGATACTTCATTGTAATTTAAAAATTTTACAACTATTACAAATATATTTAAATTAAATATTTTATTGATTCTATATTATAGAATTATTATTAGGCAATATATATGTTTTAAATCAATAAAAATAAGAAGAAAAGAGGAAAATATCCATTCGTTAAATAAATTATAGAGAGGTTTTTGTGTAAAGTAATTATTTGTAATTCGTGGGATTGAAGATAGGAGTGAATAATATTTGGATGAGCCCAATAAAAGAGTCAATTTATTTATATATATATGTAAAGAAAGCAGACTTTCTTTATTTGAATATCCCGCGCTTTATATATTGCGCACGTCTCCTTTAATTAATTCTCACTAGATAGAGTAATAGACGGAATAATTGAAGAGAGATAATATATAAAATAAAATAATAATTGACAAATAAGTACATTTTATTAAAAGAGAATAATTTTATAAAAGAATAATTAATAAATAGATTATATTAAGAGTATTAATTAATAAATTAAGAAACCGATAATAATAAACTTAAATTGTCGTTTCTTTATTTTACAGGTAATTTTGTAATTATTGTAAATAAATTTTGTAAATATTAATAAATTAACCTTTATTTTACAGAGAAACAAATTTGTTTATTATTATATAAAAATTAACTTTCCTTATAAAACGACAATTTTTTTTTTTTGAAAAATATGAAGTTACAATTTACATTTAAAGTCGTAGCTTCACCGAATGATGCTAAATCAAATGTAATCGTTATTATATCAATTATGACAGAGGATGGAAAACTATATACTTTACCAGAGGATATTAAATTCGTTAGTGCACATAAAGAACTTTTAAAAGTAAACACTTATAGTAAAATAAAATCAAATTTAAAAAAAAGAAATGATAAAATCAGTGCGTGGTTTTTATTAACGGATGAGCTTAAAAATATATATATAGATGAAGCAGGAAACTTACAGTTTGATGAAAGAATTTTAAAAGAAATAGAAAAAATTAAAACTAGTGATGAAGAAAATACAAATTTGGTTAAAATATTAGAAAAGTTAGTAGAAGATTCGCAAAAAAAAAAAGAAGAAAAAAATTTAAAACATATTTCAGATAAGTTTATTATAGAAAAATTTAATAGTAAAATATCAAATACCTTTCAATGGATATTTGTATTTGAAAAAGAATGCACAAGATTGCAGATAAATAATGAGGATCACAAAATTGAGATATTGAGATTTTTTTTAGACGACACTAGTCAAAATTGGTACAATTCAATGATGCTAAAAGAGGGAGAAAGCCATTGGGACATATGGAAAGAAAAATTCGTAGAAACCTTAGGACATAAAGGTTGGAATAATAGAGCATATTCTCATTATTATAAATATAAAGAAGGTTCACTTTTAGAATACGCAATTAAAAAAGAAAAATTATTATTACAAATAAATAAGGATATGGATTTAGATACGATTATTGATAGAATTGGATTTGGTTTGCCAAAAGATATTAGGGAAAAAATAGATAGAGAAAATTTAGAAAATATAGAGGATTTATTTAATGAATTAAAAAAACATGAAAGAAAAATGAGTAAAAGGAGTTATTTTAAAACAAAAGAAAATAAACAAGATTGGAAAATGAAGACTGAAGAAAAGAAACCATGTAAAATATGTGAAAACTTAAATAAAAATGCAAGATACCACCCAGAGGATAAATGTTGGTTTAAAATAAAATCAAATGAGATTAAAGAACGATCAAAAGTAGTAGGTAATAATGCTATTATAGAAATGAATTTACAAGATGAATCAAAAAACTAATTATCACACCATTGATAAAAGTAAAAATGTTATTAGAAGATAGATTAAATATAGATGGGACTTATGATTCAGGATCACAAATATCAATAATAAATTCAAAATTTATTAAAATAAAAGAAAACAAAGAAGATATGAATAAAATAACATTAAAAACAGTCAATGGTGTGAGACAAACAAATGGATTAATAAAAATAAAAATAAAAATATTTGAAATAGAAAAAGAAGTAAATATATTTATAGTGGAAAATGATAATTTTGAAGATTTCTTAATTGGGCTGGATATGATAAAACTATTCAGATTGACACAAGACGAAAACTTAAACATCTCTCAAAAACCAGAGAACAAAATAAAAATGGAAATAAAAAAAATGAGCCCAATAGAAATTAAAGTGAACTTTAATGAACATGTCCAAGAAAAAGAATTTGAAATAAAAGTGGATCATTTAAAAGAAAAAGAAAAATATAAAATAGAAAAATTAATAGATAAATACAAAACAATTTTTGCAAAAGACAAATACGATATAGGAACAGTGACAGATTACGAAGCAAGAATTGATTTATCAATGGATAAATATTGTAGTAAACGACCATATAGATGCACAATTGAAGATAAAAAAGAAATAGAACAGCAAGTAGCAAAATTATTAGAAAAAAACTTAATTGAAGAATCTTATAGTCCTTTTGCGGCACCAGTAACTCTAGCTTTTAAAAAAGATGAAGGAAAAAAAATCTTGATTATGTATTGACTTTAGAGATTTAAATAAAATAATTATACCACAAGCACAACCTTTTCCACTTATTGATGATATAATAATAAAAGCTAGAAACTGTAAATACTTTACAACGCTAGATATAAATTCTGCATTTTGGTCAATTCCATTAAGAATAGAAGATAAAAAAAAAACGGGTTTTATAACACAAGAAGGACACTATCAATGGACTTGTTTACTATTTGGTCTTAAAACAGCACCAGCAATATTTCAAAGAATATTATCTAGTATATTACGAAAACATAATCTTAAACATTGTACAGAAAACTATATAGATGACATATTAATATTTTCAGAGACTTTTGAAGACCATATATTACATTTGGAACAAGTTTTTAAAGCAATTATAAAAGAAGGATTTAGAATGAAACTTAAAAAATGCACATTTGCAAAAGAGTCAGTGAAATACCTCGGACACATTATCGAGAATAACACAGTAAGACCTATTAAAGATAACTTAATTTCAATTCAAAATTTTCCAACTCCCAAAACTCAAAAAAATATTAGACAATTTTTAGGAAAAATTAATTTCTATCATGAATATATACCAAAAATTTCAATAATACTAGATCCATTACATAGATTATTAAGAAAAAATATTAAATATGTTTGGTGTGAAAAATGTGAAAAATCTTTTAAAAAAATAAAAGAATTATTATGCTCTCAACCTGTGTTAGAAATATTTGATAAAGATTTACCCATCAAAATATATACAGATGCTTCATTAGAGGGCATGGGTGCAATTTTAAAACAAATTCAAAAAAATGGAAAAGAAAAGCCAGTCGCTTATTTTTCAAAGAAACTGAAAGAAACTCAAAAAAGGAAAAAAGCTATATATTTAGAATGTCTAGCAATTAAAGAGGCAATAAATTATTGGAAACATTGGTTGATTGGAAGATACTTTGAAATATATTCAGATCATAAACCTTTGGAACATCTTAACATTAAAGTGAGAACGGATGTAGAATTGGGTGATTTGACATACTACCTATCACAATTTGATTTTAAAATAAAATATTTACCAGGAAAATATAATCTTGAAGCAGACTGTCTTAGTCGAAATCCGGTATTAGAATCAGTTGAGACACAAGAGATATTAAAAATAGTAAATTTAATAAAAATAAATGAAATAAAAAAAGATCAACAGGAAAACAATATGTTACAAAAACAAAAAAGAAAAATAATCGATAATAACGGTATTTTCTATAAACAAGGAAAAAAGAATAAGAACAAAATAATTTTATCAGAGAAACTAAGCATTAAATTAATAAAAGAAACACATATGGAATGGTGTCATATTGGAATTAGACAGACATTAAACAGAATATATCCACACTACACAGCAAAAAATTTAATAGAAAATATAAAAAGAATATGCAAAAATTGTAATATATGCATTAAAAACAAATCGAGAGGCCAAATAAAGTATGGATTGATGTCACACTTAGGACCAGCAACTAGACCATTTGAAATAATGTCGATTGATACAATTGGTGGATTTGGCGGTAAAAGATCAACGAAAAGATATCTTCATTTATTAGTCGATCATTTTACAAGATATGCATTTATTTTAACATCAAAAACACAAATTGCAAATGATTTTATAAAATTAGTCAAAAATATATTAGAAACAGATAAAATAGATATGATAATTACAGATCAATATCCAGGTATTGATTCAAAAGAATTTAAAATTTTTTTGAAAGCACAAGAAGTAAAACTTATATTCTCGGCTTTAAATACACCTTTCTCAAACGGTTTAAATGAAAGACTTAACCAAACAATGATTAATAAAATTAGATGCAAAATTAATGAAACTAAAGAAAAGAAAGCGTGGACGACAATAGCAAGAGAATGTGTAAACAAATATAATATAACAGAACATTCAATTACAGGTTTTACACCAAAATATTTATTAGATGGTACAGATACAAGTCTATTACCTGAAGAACTAAAAGAAAATACAAATGTAGAAGAATGGAAGAAAGATAGAAAATTAGCAATACAAAAAACCATAAAATCACACGAGTACAATAAAAAACTCTTTGATAAAAATAGGAAAGAACATGAATTCAACATAGGAGATCTTGTATACGTGGAAAATGGCAATAAATTAAACAGAAAAAAATTAGACGAACTTAGGATTGGTCCATTCGAAATAATAAAAAAAATATCAGATTCAATATACAAAATTAAAACTGGAAAAAGAAATCAAGAAAAAGGATTATTTCATAAAACAAAATTAATACCAGTAGAAAATGCAATAGATAATGAAAATTATTGAGGAAATTTTCACAGCGTGAAGGGGAGATGTAAAGAAAGCAGACTTTCTTTATTTGAATATCCCGCGCTTTATATATTGCGCACGTCTCCTTTAATTAATTCTCACTAGATAGAGTAATAGACGGAATAATTGAAGAGAGATAATATATAAAATAAAATAATAATTGACAAATAAGTACATTTTATTAAAAGAGAATAATTTTATAAAAGAATAATTAATAAATAGATTATATTAAGAGTATTAATTAATAAATTAAGAAACCGATAATAATAAACTTAAATTGTCGTTTCTTTATTTTACAGGTAATTTTGTAATTATTGTAAATAAATTTTGTAAATATTAATAAATTAACCTTTATTTTACAGAGAAACAAATTTGTTTATTATTATATAAAAATTAACTTTCCTTATATATATATATATATAATAAGGCAGCAGACAAAGCGAATTTATTTATTTATAAATAATACTTACGTCGCGCAAGGGCATGAAAAATCCCCTTGGAGAAGGGCAAAAGCCGAATTATAAGGTCCCGGTATGTGCCTTGGTTAGAATACGCAGAGGCGGGGTGGGCTGGAGCTCGACGGGAGGCCGCTCCTGTAGACGGCAGACTCGTCAATCGGGCGGTCACGAATGAGGTGAAACAGGCCCTCGTGGATCCACGTCCAAATCACCAACACTAACAATCTCCTTTCAAGCCGCACTAACCTGCTTGTTAAATGCGCTTCAATTATACAAGTAAGTTTAAGAGATAATATTTCGCTGAAGTAAACGCTATCGCGGTTCACACATGAGTGACCACTCACCTTTTATTTTATTTATTTTATTCTTCAATCTGGGCGACGCAGAGCGACGGCAACCTCCACAATGTGACTGGGGATCCAGGCTCTCAATACCCTTCGGTCAGGCCGATCCATAAATTCGGACGACCGTATAAGAGCCTTCGGGATTGCCCGGGCAACATCTACTCAGGACTTCCCAAACAAACAATGTACTCGGGAAAGCCGAGAAAATAATTCGTTTTAAACTCGAATAATATGGAAACAATTATTCTAAGCAATGAAGAGTTATATGAAAATTGTTTTTCTAATTTTAACACATATACAATTTTAAACTAGAATTATAATTTATTATTAAGTATTATTTTGAAAATAAATAAATAAATAAAAAATACTAACAGAATGTGTTTCAAATATGATTTTGAGTACTATTTATTAATCAACGAGTCTAGAATAATTAATTATAATAGTACAATATAAGGGATATAAAATAAAATTATTAAAAAAATTTAATAATTAGATAAAATATAATGAAAGTACTAATACTTATTAATATGTTTATTATATGCAAAATATATTTCAGTAAAAATATAAATAAATATTTTAGTAAATAAAAATTTACCCTAATAATGATAGTCGATTTATTGATACATTTCTAAACGCAACAATTATTAAAAAATTTCAAGCATTTCAGAAATTTTTAATTACATAAAAGCATCTATTTTAAATGTACATCCATATGTTTCTGATACTTTTTTTAGTTCCTTAATAATTTTATTATAAAATCTAATTTTTAAAGTTTGTTGTTTCTTATTTTACTAAATTTAATTTATTATTAATCTTATATAATTATATGTTTTAAGTGCATATAAAATAATAACAAGATTAAAGTTTCAAGGGTTTTTCGAAGCTCTAAAAATACTTCATGAAACATGATGACAAATCTAAAATCATGAGAATCCTTAAATCTATGATGGTTAGAGTAAAAGTAAATATTAGTCAATGTAAGAATTAAATTTCTGCAAGAGACGCAAAAGTAACCTTATGTATTATTCAAAAGAAAAAAGTCCCAGTGTCCATAACTTTAAGTTCTTTACAAAATTATATCTTCGAACACAATTCATCAATAAAAATCTAATGGCTGTACTGTTGCATTAACAAAAGACGTACCGAGTAAACAATTGCTATTTATATCAGCTTATTATGCTACTTATGTTACTAATAATAATGATGATAATAATGATGTTTATATAGTACTATTTGACTAAGTCAATATTGACAGAATTAGAGTAAAAGAAAATACCATCAATTGAAGCTCTCTCCGTAGGATTTACATAGAATACCATTTATAATTTTTATCGTTGTCAACAACAATTTGCAAAACAAGCTGTGTTAAAAAATCCAGGCATTTATAAAACGAATAAATTTAAAACGAAGAATTTAAAATGAATTTTTGTCAAGATAAATATCAAAAATAAAATAATTACCTCAATAATATCCATCAATATATGGAAGACCGAAAGCATTATTAACTCTTTTTTCTCTCTCTCCCTCTTTCTATTTTCACTTTTTTCTAATAACTTTTATTGATCCAAATCGTGTACTTGCATTGACAGATACACATCTCTAGAATGAAACAATGCATAATGATAAGCCGCATGAATGCAAAGTCTCAATAAACATTTATATTTTAAAAAATTATCGTGACCAAAGACATAAATAAGAATTAATAATTTTTATACAAAAATCAATGATTCAGCTTACATTATTTTTGGTTATACAAATATATTTCTAGAAATAATTATTTAACTTTTAAATACAAAATTTTCTTGTATTCTTAAAAACTAACAAAAAGTGATTGCACGATATAAAATTTTAATTATAAAATTTTTTGTACTTAATTTTATAAAATTAGTCCTTCAATTCATATAAATTTGTATGAAAACAGCCTACATCAAACAAAAATATTTCGTATATCATTTTTAATCTATCTATATATATATATAAATATATATAACATAGAGATATTCAGTTTTCATAAAACAAAAAATCTAATAAAATATAATTTATTACTTTTCTAAAATACAAATATATCTAATAATTTTCATTATATCTTTATTTCATATCATTTATCTACTCTATATCTTGTACTATTTGATACAAAAAAAAGATACAATAATCTCATAAATATTATACTACTTACAATATAATACTTTATGAATTTTAAAAATCAATATTTTGAAAAATCTTAAAAAATAATACTTTATTAAAATGTATAATATAGATATTTAATTAGAATTATAATCATATGTATCTTAACAAATATTTGTTTAAATTTATCAATGCTGAGTTACATTATAAATAAAAATGTAAATATTAACGTCTATAAATATTAAATCTTATTTTTAAATTATTTTTAAACAAAAAAATTAAAATTTTTTCCATTATTCAATATAACAAAAAATAATATATATTAAAAATTATATAGAAAGTAGAGTTTACAAAATTAAATTTCTCACATTAATTTTAAATCTATAAAATCTTGTTTAATAGATTTCTTATATTGAAAATATTATTTTTTGTGAAATCTCAATGTTTAATATAATAATTTATGCATGGAAGAGATGACATAAATGATATTTATCAAAAAAATATGTATTAAAATGCATAATTAAAAAAAATATCTAAATTTTATTTACTTAAATATTAATGTAATTTGAATCTCCATAAATTTTAGTACTTTATAGATTGCGATCTTAAGTATAAAATTTATTAATTTATATAAAACTAAGCACTTTTATATATACCTCAAATAATAAAGCATTTTTTTGTTATGGTAAACAGCAATTTAATTTTTAAAAATTCAACATAAAAGAATTACAGGCTACTTTATTATGAACAATTTTAACTGAAAAAATGCATTTTTATGTATAATAATCTTTTATAATAGCATTTTTATTATTAATAATATAAGATAATTATAAAAAATTAATATATAATGAATAAAAATGACGATAGGACCCAGAATTTGAATAGACGGTGCAACAAAATTTCATTGTTTACATTAATAATAAATATCATTATTTTTAATAGTAATAATAATAATAATGTTATCGTTGTAATGTGAAATATATAAAATTATCACCTAATAAATCACTGAATTTGATAAAATAGCATTCATCTCATACATGAAAACTTTTAATGGCATTCAAATATCGAATATGAAACAATTCATATGGTTTTATAACATTTAAATATCAAATTTGAAGCGCCTTACCTTCAGTAGAAAATTCATACATTTATAATTAATGCATTAGTTGGATTATTTAAATATTAATTTCATATAATGTTAACATTATGGATTTTATATTATTCAAAAATTAACATATAGTTTTAATAAAACTTACAAATTTCATAAAATGAATTTTTTTACAAAATTTGTCAATAAATTTAAGAAATATAAATAATTTATCATCTACTAGTTTTTAAATATCATCAATATCTATTTCAATTTGAAAATAATACATAAACTTTTCACAATTACAAAGAAACATCTTGCAAATTTAATAAATATTATTGAAAATAATGAACATGAAAAACATCAACCTTGCACTGTAAACATCACATTTTAACTAAAACACAAAATTTTAATAATAGCTTTTAAATTATTTTTGTAATATTTAAATATTTTATATTTATTATTAATAATATTACTGTCTTTATTTCTTAATATAAAAATGTAAGATTTATTATAGTAAGATATAGTCGAACTGCGAGGATATATTTAAAGTTTGTTTTCTTTGTTTATCCGAGGGCAGCTAAAACTTGATTAAAGCGTTTGCTGGTGTACACATCAATGTTTCGCAAAAGTTATTTCACGAGCTGGTTGTCCATTTTCCACAAGCCAGATACTGCCACTCTTGCTATTTGTGAGTAGGTAAATTAGTGTTTTAGCGATGTGTTCGGTTCTAAGAATAAATATAGATTGTTAATTTCGCCACATCTCATAAATTTTGTTAATAACAGAAATCTTGTAAATATTAAAAAAGAAAAAAAAAATTTAAATAAATTTTATGATGAATGATTGAATTGCTCAATTCTTAATATGACTTGGAAATTCAATTAATAAACCATTTTTTTTCAAATTTAATTTATACGCAAAATATATCGTTATTTAAAAACTTCATAATAAATACATGGTAAAATATCATAATTAAAAATGATTGAAGTAATACGAAATACCAATACATTAATCAATTATTAAATTACTTAGTAATGTTGAAATTTTTTTTTGAAAATTTATTCGTGTATGTATGTAGTAAACATTAATTACTTTTCCGGCAGTATGTGTCCCACTTCCATTACGATAAGATAAAACGTTACTCACAATTGTAATTATGGATCTTATGCTTCAGTACTACATCAATTAAAAATGTAGTAAACGGGTGATTGGCCAATAGTGCAATCAACCCCCTCTTTACTAATCCCACTCACATTATTTCACAACTACCATATGTCAGGCTTATTTCAACTAAAAAAGTTCTCAAATTGTATCAGGAAAAGTCTGACCGTGTAAATAAAATCTAAAACCTGCCGATTTCACTAATTTTTTTCACGGATTATAAATAATGTTTTCCTATCTAGATTAATCATGTTAATTAGTGACGATATTAACACCGCTATACGTTCCTTGAAATTTTCAAGAATCATCTTTATCTTTTTTGAGTTTCTAAAACATTCACTTTAAAAAAACTAAATATTGTAAATAGATGCATCGATTTATAAATTCAGTTATATATTTTATATTTTAGTTAAACACGTATTTTCATCTTATAAGTATAGTGGAAGTGAAGTACATCTGCTATAATTTTTAAGAGAACATTCGCAATTATTTTACAAAAATGTCAATTACAGAACCAAAAACCCCTTCATCTAAAATGTACATTTTGGCTATAGAAAATTCGTGCAAGAGATCAAATTATAGTACAAAGATATAATTTAATAATAATTTACTGCAAAATATCTTTACTAATCTCTTAAATACTCACGTCTGGGAGATGGAGTTTGCAGTATCCCGACACCAAGCGTCCTCGTATCGAGGTGACAAAAGTTGCTTACCAACGTCGGAAACCAAATTGGTTTTAGTTGCCCCTGGGCAAATTCCTATTATTTTCACCCCGGTTAGACCAACGTGATACTGATCCTAAAAATTTAAATTACAAATGTTAATGCACTTATTAATAAAAAACGTTAATTTCATCCTGTTTTTGGATAAAGTTTTCTTTAGTAATCTTCTTGTGTTTATCTTCAATCACAAAATTTTTTAAAGAAATATTTATTTTCATATTTAATAATTAATAAACTAAATATTTGCGAGTAAAAATTTTTGATTATATTTTTTTATAATAAAAACATACATTTTAAAGTATATTATAACATTTGGATTCACACTTACTCCAAAAGCCCTTGTAAGACTAACTATTGCGGCTTTGGTTGCTGAGTAGATTGGAGCACTTACATATGGATTAATACTGACATTGCTTCCGGTATTTACAACTATACCACCTCTTCCTCCTTTATCGACACCCAGAAAACGTTGAGCCAATAAAGTTCCACGAATCACACCATTCTTGTAAAAAAATGTTTACATAATTAAAACCATTATTTATCATAAATTAAATTAAAATATAAATTTGCTTTTTATATACAATTTGTAATTTTATATTATTATAATGTATTATTATAATTATATTCTATACTTTACATCAATTTTAATTATAAAAATTAAATGATTTGTATAACTCAATTCCTCTCTTATACCTTAATTAATTAATTAGATTGTATAAAAATTTATTTTTATTTTCATTTTTTTTAATAATATTTATAAAACAATAATTAGATACATCAAAATTTAAAAAATGTTTAATTGATTATTAAATCATATTCATTAAAAATAATTTTACTTACCAGATTTATATCAACTTCAAGTTCCCAAAATCTGTCATTCATAATACCTGCATTGTTAATAACTATATCAATATTTCCAAAAGTAGCGATTGTAGTTTTGAAGGATTCTAAAATAATAAGCATCAATTTGACTTATAAGTATATCTATTAACCCATAATTTTTATTTAAATATATATATATTTTTTTTTACGCAAACACCTTCAAATTGAGGATAATCAGTAACATCGCACTGGCAAAATATAACTCTATCCTTGCCGTGTCGAGAAGCCATAGTGTGATATAATTTCTCGCCTTCTTCCATATTCATATCACATATTGAAACCTAGATTCATTTAACATTATCAAATTAAATATAAAAAAAAAATTTTCTTAAATTATAAATACATTAATGCATAAATAGATTAAGCAGTTTTACAAAGCATATTTGTTTGAGATTTGTAATTAATATTCTTTGTCTAACAAATATGAAAGATTGTTAGTTTATCTTATGATATTTTAAATTTAAATTCCATATTTGGAAAAATTTCATTTTGATTGGAAATAATAAATAACGTTGGACGCATTTTGCAGTTTTTTGAAATTTGAAGAATTCATTACTATGTTAATAAAAAATAATACAACTGTAATTTTATTAATTTATCAATTATGAATTAAAATAAATTTCTAACTTAGTCTTACAATTGTAGTATAGTTCTCAAGTATTAAATCATTTTTTATTTTTTGATATTGTATTGTATCTATAAAAAATCATTTAGATCCTTTTTTATTATTTTATTATATTATTTAGATCAGTTTTTATTCAATAATATATTTATTAAAATTAATTCTGATTTTTGTAATAATATATGGAGCTTTGGCAATAATTACCTTTTTATCTTTTTTATAACTTTTTAAAACTTTTAAATATAATATCGGATTTCTCAAATTTAAATCAATATAAAAAATAAAGTAATATATGCGTGTTTTTAAACTAACTAAGTAATTAAATCTAATAATAATTTAATAATAGTTATACATTTATTTCAATTAATAAAATTAACAATTTAAATTGCAGCCTGAAATCTACCTTCGCTCCTTGGTTCATCAATTCTTCAACATAACTTCTACCAATTCCACTTGCTGCTCCTGTTACCAAGGCGATGCGACCTTTCACCTCCATGATTTATTTTACCCTTTCTCCTGTTTACAAAAATTCTTTTATTTATTCTATTAAAAAGTTATAAAATTTATTATTTAAATAAATATATGTACTTTTTAAAAACAGTTTGCATAACATTAAAATTATAAACCCAATTACGAATGAAGTTGCAAATATTTTTACTGAATATTTTTGTAGATATTCATACCAATAATTATTGATTTTAGATAATTTTGCATATGAATAATACACATTTTTGGCACAGAAAAATTTATTTATATAGTCATACTAAAAAATTAAATTATTAATATAATACTAGCATAATATTCATACAAATGTAATTTATATATAGTACGTGTACGCAAATAAATGATTCTTATATCATTCACAATTTACTAATAGTTCTATTTATTATAATTAAATTTTTACTGTTATAAATGGAAAATACTAAAACTTACTTTTTTAAATAACAATATTATGCAAACTGATATTTTTTACATTAAGCAATAAAAGATGCATATCTACAATGATATCGTTTATAATTTATTAATTAATCGTGATCTGATTCTCAAAGTAAATAATAAAATCAAAGATATGATTTAAAATATAATAATTATTTCTTCAAATATATCACAAGGATCGATAATATTAAATTCCATATCTTGTGTTCCTTTTACTTTGTTTATCTCATGCGCCTAAGCGATAATTACAGTAATAATTATTTGTAATTTATAGGTGATAATAATATTGGGAACAACAAAAATAAATTTTTTAAATTGCATCAATTTATTATCTAATAATAATCTGATAGTATTGCTCGCATTACTCGTATTCATGGCAATCGTCATAGATTAATATTTATTGAAATAATTTTGAAATTATCGGATAGTGTTTGAATTCAATTACATTTTTACAAAGATCTCAAGAATCCGAATATGTATTTTGATATAAAAAAATAAAAAATAAATTTAGCAGCCAATTTTAATACGGTACAACTTCAATAAATTCAATAAATTAAGCAAGCTTCAAGAACTCAGCAAAGTATGCACTTTCTCACTCTGAACACGCACACCCGTAAACAATTAAATGAGATAGTTCCAAGGAGATCGGAAGAACAATGAATGTATTGGGAAGTAGATAATTCCTGGAGTTCGCAGAAGCTCATCTATACACTGGATCCCGGTGTGATTCCTGCACCACGTACCGTTTCGCACTATTGGGCTGTGCCCTTACGCCACTTGCAACAGGCCGGCAAATTTTCCCTCCAAGCAGCTAAGGGTGCGCTTTAAATCGAGTAGACGAGAACAAGGGATGAGAAAAAGTACGAGGGAGACTGAGACAGAAGGGGGCTCAAGGTGTGGTTTGAACATGCGACGCTAGGTCGTTCAGGACGCGCGCACGCGGGTATCGATTGTTGGCGAGGACGCCTCCTGCAAAGACTAAAGACCGACTTACACTGCGAAATCTGCATATATTGAATTGAAAAATATTTATTATTATATTTATTATTTTTTCCTTGCACTACTTTATGATTAATATAATATGGTGCTTATCTTGTCCGGTACAAAATGAATTGTTTGATCTACCTTGTAATAATATTTGAATCTGTGATTTAGTTTGATTTTTGGGCAAAAATGTACACCGATAGTAATTGACATTAATAATATTTATATAATTTATTCAACAAGTAATTTTATAGATACATTTTATTAAAACCCAACATAAGATAAGTTTTCAAAAAATTAAAGAAACGTATTTATCAATTAATATTGGAATCTAATTGACTATAGGTAAATAATAAATTATTATATTTGTAATACCATTAATACCTGATTCATTTTAATATATTTAAATATTAGTACATAAATTAATTTATAAATTTGTAAATGAATAAAAAGATGAAAACTACAATATCTCAAATATTGAATAAATACTCAACTTTTATTTATATGAATAGGTATTTTAATTAAAAAGGTAAATAAATTTTACAGCTGGTTATAATATTGATTGTGTTGTTTTTTCGATATAAATTTTTTCAATATAAATATTTTTTATATACTTCTTGTTGGATTATTCTATTACTCTTTAAATTTTTTTCATTAAAATTGAAAAAATTAATACCAAAAGATATTTGTATATTTACAGTAGTTTTTCTTAAACTTTTTACTGTACAAAATGTAGTGTGTATTATAATATAATTGAATGTTTATTTTTCTTCTATAAGATTTATAAAAATATCAAATTAAGTAAATTAATTATACTATATAATCAATTTTGATGTAATCAACATTAATTAATTATATTTCCTCTACCGTATTTGACCTAAGTATTTTATTACTTATTAACTATTAACAATTAATGATGTGTCATGCAAAATATACAGCATTGTATGAACTATTAAAACCAGATGAGTATTGATGAAGTTAAATTAAAAAAAATGATTACACGCGCAAACATTTTATTTAGAATTTTAATTATTACTTTGAATATTTTCGGTTATACATTAATTATTTTTTATATCAATCAAAACAATTTCAAAATAAAATGCTAATCTTATTGCATGTATATAATTTTGGATTCACAATCTTTTAAAAATTCTTTTCAATTATTGTAGATTTAAATTTATAATATTTATATACATATTAATTTTTTTTTATTATCTTGTATTTTTATATAATATATAATTTTAACATTATATAATTATCTTTTTTATTAATTTCCATAGACTTTGCAATTATGTAGAAAATTTAATTTTCTTGATTTTAAAATAAAACATTATTTTTTTTAAATTTTGTTTTAGTTGCTTTAACATTTAAATTTAATTTTTCATTGCTCATACACACCAAAGTTTTTATTAAACATATTTATAATATAAATAAAAGTTAACATTTAATGTTATAAATTTTCATTTTTTTTTAGAAAATTATATTTTAGTACATATTTACATTTATTTTGCATTACTTTAAATTCAACTTTTATTATTAATAAAATAAAGTAATAAATTTTGTAATTAATGAAATTTGTGTTTGTACTACCTATAATATTTTTAAAATAAATGTTTGTAAAGAGTACTTACAGCTCTTAATATCTAATTGCACCTAAATAATTGATTATGTTGCATTGTTTTATATTTTATCAAATTATAATCGATATATATATATATATTAGATATAATTGCTACAACTTCATTTATATTTAATTGTTATTTTTTTTTTTTTTTTTTTTTTATTGTCAAAAAATACATGAATAGAATATGATATGTTGTTTTAAAAATGTATCTGAAATATTTAACTTAACAATAATAAAATGTATAATTTTAATAGAAAGCCAATCTTATTATTAGTACTGAAAAATAATTGTTTATTATACACTTAATTTGACTCTATTAATACGTAAATAACTTATGAGAATATATATATGATGTGTTGGTAATTAAATACAAACAACTATGATATGGTTTGAATTAAAAAATAATGATTTGTGTAATTTCACTGTTAAGGTTAGAAAAAAAATACGTAATATATTATAAAAACTAAAGAAAACATGTGACATTATTGCATTGTACTAACTGACATTATTTGAGTAGATTAAATTTGCAAGTTGCAATTATATTATATAAGAAGAGCGCATTACTCTAATGTTAATATCGAAAAAGAACAAAATCTCACACTCAGTGCTTCTCTATAAAAAACAATTTTTTTTAACTGTTGTTATTTTCTCCCTGGTCACCTATCCATTTTATGACGGACACAAAGTGAGCTTATAACTTGGATGGTACTAAGCTTAATCTCTGTTCTGTAGTATTAAGCCTCTGGTCCGAAATTACTGAACAATAATGTCAATAATTTTTATTTAAGATATAAATATTGAAATTTTATTTTATGAATATTATTAAATTGTATTTAATTGTAGAATATTGAATTATAACTAAATAATGAATATGTGTTAAACTATAATTTAATAGTAAATCCATGTGGAATTATATTTGAATAGTGAATTTATAAATTAACCAACACATACTGGAATATTTTATTTTAAAAAATGGCCTTTACGCTGAGCAAAGTTGGAAGGTTATTTTTGCATACTTCTAACAAGTTTCAAAATTTACAAAAAGTAAATTTTTTATTTATACAGACTATTTGCACTTATTTATTTTATATTAATAACAATAACTAAAATAATAATGAATCTTGTAAAATTTCTTCTAGCTTTCGACTGTATATTTTTCCATTAAATCTGATGCACTTGCAGTTGAAAGTGATACTCAAAAATATCCAATCCCAGTAGGAGATGGCAAAATTTTTAAATCTTTTGATGAAGTAATATCAGATATTTCTAATGGAGCAAAGATTTTAATAGGGGGTTTTGGTTTATGTGGAATTCCAGAAAATCTTATCAATGCTTTATCCAAGCGAGGAATTAAAAATTTAATCATTGTTTCCAATAATGCAGGGGTTGATGATTTTGGTATAGGTAAACTAATTAAAGACAATCAAATTAAAAGGATAATTGCTTCTTATGTTGGAGAAAATGTAGAATTTGAAAAACAATATCTTACTGGTAAATTGGAAGTTGAATTAACTCCACAAGGGACATTAGCAGAGCGAATAAGAGCTGGTGGTGCTGGTATTCCTGCTTTTTATACTGCTACTGGTAAAATACAAAAAAAAATTTTCAATTTCACTTATTGTTAAAAGCAATAGATACATATAGTTTACTATATTACTGTATCCATAAATCAAAATTTTAAGAGAAAGTGTAAATTTCGATTGTAAATATTATTTAATTAATATATAATTTAATACTTTTATATGCATTATAATTACACAATTGTACATTGTAAAGGATATACATATATGTATACATTGAATTATAATTATCTTTATTAATGTGTAATACTAAATTAACAATGGAATATAAAAATTTTTGTCTAATTAATAAGTAATAATAAATCCTTAGATGTAATAGCTAAATAATTTTCATTATATTTTTAGGCATAAATATATATAAAATATTTTGAAAATTATTAAATTTAGTAATGAATAAATTTATTTAAAAAATTTTAATATATCCAAATATAGCTTGTGGTACCATTATTCAGGAAGGCAATATTGCAATTAAATATGATGAGTCAGGACAAACAGAAATAAATGCTGAAGCACGGCCAATATCTCAATTTGATGATAGAAACTATGTACTTGAAACAGCCATTACAGGTGATTTTGCCTTAATTAAAGGTTGGAAAGCAGACACTGCTGGAAATATAATATTTAGAAAAACATCCAGAAATTTTAACCCAATAATGTGTAAAGCAGCTAAAATTGCAATTGCAGAAGTAGAAGAAATAATTCCAATAGGTCAGTTAGATCCTGATGAAGTACACTTACCTGGTATTTATGTAGATAGGATAATAAAAGGATCAACATATGAAAAACGAATTGAGGTTTGTTTTTGTTATTAACTTATATAAATATGTATCAATAAATTTATATTACAAAAAAATGGCAATAGCATTATTTTAATTGCTAAATTTATCAAGTTTCTAAAAAATATTATTTTGATTCAAAAACATAAATTGTTTTTTTTTTTAAATGTTATTGAATAGAATAATAATGAAATATATTTAAATTTATAGAAAACAAGTGTTTGTATACATTTTATAAAAAAAATTTATATAAGAATATATAATTCTGAATAATTTTGTTATAGAAAAAAACAACAAAACAATCAATAAAACCAACCAGAGTTACGCCTGCTAGTAAAGCAAGAAATCGAATAATTAAAAGAGCAGCACTTGAATTCAAAGATGGCATGTACGGTATGATTAATTTATAATTAATTATATATTATTACTCATTATATTTAAATTATATTTAAATAAATATTAATTTTTATTTATAGCTAATTTGGGTATTGGTATACCAATGCTTGCCAGTAATTATATCCCTAAGGGTGTAAATGTTACTTTACAATCTGAAAATGGTATGTTAGGATTTGGATCTTTTCCTCATGAAAGCCAGGTTGATCCAGATTTAATAAATGCAGGTAAAGAAACTGTTACTACTTTACCAGGTGCTTCATTTTTTAGCAGTGACGAAAGTTTTGCTATGATTAGAGGGTAATTTAATATACTACTTATATTTTTATGTATTTGATATTAAATTGAGTAATAAATTAATATTGTATTTTTATAAAATTTTTTATCAATAATCTTTTTGATTCTATTAAATTTTTTTTTATTTTATTTCTTTAGTGGTCACATTGATTTATCTATTTTGGGAGCATTACAAGTATCACAAAAAGGAGATCTTGCTAATTGGATAATTCCTGGAACATTGGTTAAAGGAATGGGTGGTGCAATGGATTTAGTGTCAGCTCCAAGAACGAAGATTGTTGTTACAATGGAACACATAGCTCGAGATGGTAGTCCAAAAATTGTATCTGAATGTAATTTACCATTAACAGGTAGATTTTTATCATATTTTAAGATTTTTATTTATATAAATATAATCTGTTTTAATGTACTAAGCAATAATTTTTATATTAAAGGTTTGCAATGTGTTGATTTAATTATCACAGACTTAGCAGTTTTTGAAGTTACTAGGGGTCAAGGATTAAAATTAATAGAAATTGCACCCAATATTGAAATTAGTGAAATAGTAAGTTCAACTGGATGTGAATTCTCTGTTGCTGATGAGATTAAAGAAATGGGACAAGTTTCAGAATAAAAAATAAAAACTAATTTTACTTTTTATACTTATTATTTATATATTTAATAAATGTTATTGTTTTTTCTATTGTTATTGATTATGTATTGATTAAATGTACATAAACAATATAAACTTATATATAAAAAATATAAAATAAATACATAATATGACTTATACAAATGAATATATGCCATAAACATGTTATTTATAATAAATATAAATTGTTCTAAGTTATTATAATTAGTTACACCTAATATTTTTTTTCTATACTTTTCTTAAGTAATATAATAATTTAAACAAATTTATAGAAAAGACTGAAATTGGTTTTAAATATTTAATAATTTTTTTTAATTTATTTAATTAATTTATTTAATAATTTTAATAATTTTAATATAACAACATTTTGAATTTTATTTTAAAACAAATGTTGATTTTAGCATAAACTATGTAGAAGTTAATTCAAATTTTTTTGAATTGTGCAAAAATCAATTGTACATAAATTGGATAGTTTTATAAAAAATTAAACAAAAGTGCCAATTGATTCTTGCATAAACAGGTAAAATAATTTAAAAATGAAAAAATTATTATTTATATATCAAATCTAGGTTATTCTCGAAATTTGGCTTTTATAGAAGCTGGAAGAGGCAAAAGATACAACACACTGTTTAAAATAATAAGACCTACTGAAAAAGCCAAAGATATCAATAAGTTTAATTCAACATTTAATACTTGTGAAATGTTTTCTGATTCTTTAGTAAATCTTTCTCTCAGATACATATTTCCGTCCTTGTACCTGCATAATTCCTGAATACCAGGACACGTGATAGTATCATTATAATTTAAATTCTTAAAATTATCCATATTCATTGCTAACTGATTAAGTGCCAAGGATGCATATCTTCCTGGGAGTGCCGTTGACACAATACCCAACCAATCGGGTAGATTTCTAAAACAAAACAAATAAATATAATAGTACTAAAATTTTAAAAAAAATCATAAGTATTTAATAAAAAATAAATGATAAGAAATTGGTGCATAGCATGATTATAATAAAAAAACATTTTAATTTTTAAAAATGTTATTTTGCTACAAGAGCTGTCTTACATTAATTTTTGCAAAAAGGAAATTAATTTTATAATTTTATTTATCTATTTTTAAATGATAATACTAGAGTTATTTTATTTAATTTTATTTTAGAATTTTTTTTAATAAAATCTTAATCGGTTTAAGACTGACTATTTTAAAAATAATTGTAAGGTACATTTTGAAATATTAGTTTAATACTCATGTCTCGGATAATACATTCTGTATTAATAAAACATACAAAAAATATAATTACGAAAAGAAGCTTTAGAATAATTATTCCTTAAAATATGCAAATTTTGCAAAATTATATCATTCAATGAAAAGAATATAATTTTAATTGATTCGTTCGTTTCAAAATATGAAACTTCATAGATTTTATCAAATGTTTTTTTACTTACATCTAATGTGGTAAAAAAAAAATACAGATAAAAAATTTTATAAATAAATATTTTCCATTTTATTGGATTAAATATTAATTCACATAATTTTCGTTCTTTAATTAGTATTTAAGGCATGTATTATAAATAAAGAAAATTATAAAAAAGAGTGACTTGCGAAATTACACATCCTATGTTCTGTTTAGATCAAATAGAATAATTTTATTAACAATTCAAAATTTTTCAATGTTAAAAATGGTGTCATTTATAAATTTAATTTCGTGATTAGAATTACTTTGCTTACCTTAAGCTCCTTATACTCCCAGAGGAGATAACAAGTGTTACGAGGGTCAGATACAGCACGATAATGGCAGCACTCATTGGTCTCTTAACGAGCATTAAGACGGCCATAGTTACCTGCTCCGTAGTGACGAAAGATGCCCAAAGCACACCACTGGCCTTGATCCAAGAGATGAGGTCAAGTTCGAGAATCGGTACCAGGATACCAACGCTCATTATCGTGGACAGAAAACTCAAAGGCAAGCTGAGCAATATGTAGGAAGTAATAAACATTGCTCCGCCATACAAACCCTCGCGTTTTTCTTGATAATAACGAGCACGAAATCCAGGAACTGTTAGAAAATTTAATTGGTGCTTTATATAGAAAATAAAAATATTGATAATTTAGAATGCAAAAAATATGCCTCATTTTTTTCACTTAAAGAATACTTGATATACTTTAAATAAAAAATTTATGTTGTTAAAATATTGATAATAAAATAATATGTATAAATAATGACTATTGATTTATTATTTACATTTACATACTATTAAATAACAACATTCATTTACTAAACGCAAATATAAAATAACGTCATTTAAAATTTATTCTAATAAATATATTTCTAAAAGCACAGATATTGTCCATTATTATTTTTAATGTTTAAGTGTCATTGTTAAAATATTAATACTTATTTCTAGAATAAATAATAATAAAAAAAATTTTGTTTATAAGATATTAAGAAAAATATTGAAATATATTTTTATTTTACTATAAAACATTTTAAATATAAGTTAAGCAAACTGACTAGTGTAAAAATACAGCAATTCACAAATAATTCAAATATATCTTAATATCATAAAAATACTTTTAAGGGTATAAAATAATAAAGTGAAAAATTATCGTTCAACAAATTTATATAAAATATTATATAAAAAATATATTTTATATATTATAAAATATTATATAAAAAATATATTTTATATAAATATTTGTATTCCCCAACAAATATTTTATTATCAACTTCTAGAATCAATAATATTCCAGAACTAAAATAATACAATAGATTATCAAGTGGATATGAAAGATTTGGATACACAATATAAATATTTACAAAATGATAATCTAATCATGTGAGAAAATATAAATTAACAGTATTTACGATTATTACTCAGTGTATATCGAATTGAACTTTAATTCAAATTCAATTCGACAGCTATATGCTTTAAATTATTTAATTATAAAAAAAAATATTTTACTGTTATGCTAGCATTTTTTTTAATTGTTTGAAAAAACTTTGTAAAATTTAAAATGAAGATACAAAGCTAGAGTAAAAAATACTGTTACCATCGTGCACCTTTAATGATCATTTATTTTTTTTAAATTCTAAATATAAAAAACATCTTCATTAATTTGAAATATAACAAATATAATTTTGGTTACAAAAAAATTGTATTGTACGACCTTATAGAAAAAAAATTTATGTGAATATCTTACTTTTTAAAGTAATAATACTTTTTATACAATTATTTTATAAAAAATTTATTTTTTATCTACAATTAAGGTGTTTTATATAAATCGCTTTTTCATAAAATATCCTAGATATTAACGATCTACTATATTTAAACATTTATATAAATATAAATAGTTGCTTATAGATTGCAATTAATTTTAATTTAATTACTAGAAAAATGATTTTCGTTAAAAAAATGTATAAATTTATATTATAATTAAATGAATTTTTGGATAAGGATATGTGCTGGTAAACTAAGTCTGCAATAAATAATGTATTACTTACACAGAACAGAAGTTATTGCAACTCCAGCAAAATAAAAAAGTGTCAAAACATTGAACATAAGTCCTGTGGTTTGCAAAAATATCGTTGATTGTTGTTCTTTTGAATGTGAGTATAAGATACTCAGAAGTGCAAGAATGAATGGCAGTAAGAAAATTCTTGAACCAAAATGGCTTAAGCCAGATTTGTTACAAGCAAAAGTAGCGGCAAGACTTCTCCTAAAAAATAACAATAGAAAAAGTAAATTAATGTACTTTAGATATCTATAAATATGCTGCTTTTCTAAGCAACATCATAAAATCGGTACATTATTACAATTATTACCTTTTATAGATTATTGTGTACTTTAATAATTTAAAATATTCTTTTTAAAAAATCAAATTTTATTCCTTGTTTAAAAATCCGAATTTATTATTAAGAAAATAATTATTAATTTTGTTAAATATTCTATAAATATAATATTCTTTATTTATTAACCTACTAATAATAATATTTGCCGCACCATTTTTTATACATCGACGATTTCATATATCGAGGAAAGTTCTAATTAAAATATGCAGTACGTGAATATATTAATAAATTATAAAAAAGAGTGTTTACACATTTTTTACTCACATTCTTTCTTTTTTTTTATTAGACATCGTGGAAGACGGACGTATTATAAGCGTAGCCTTATATTATAATAAAATATATTAATATCAATAAAAACCTCACTCACTCATCCCACGAATTCAACAAATTTATTTAAAATACTTTATCAAACAATAAAAAAATTTAATAAACTCACAAATACAATGCCAAGAGGGTAGAAAAGCATCCGGGCTTGATTCCGCGATTTTGCAAAGATTTGTGAGTAATACCAATAGGGGTAGGACTTAAGGATAAAGTCGGTGTTTGCAAGTCCTTCATTTGATTAGCAGGGATAGTTGACGCAGGTGCTTCCTTTAAAAAAACCCCACCTTCTGCTTTGAATTTATCCACGAGGACGGAGATTTGTTGATTTGATTCCAAGAAGCGATCTCTTGATCGTCTGTCCACGGTTGACAAGCAAACTGAGAATCGTTCAAATTATATAATACAGCTCAGCTATACAGGAATTATTAAATATTTCAGTAATAATTGTAAAAAAAAGTATTTTAGCTCACGATAATACATGAGGGGATTCTCTAGCTCAGGACAAGGAAAGCCTACGTAGGTAAAATAGTCAAGCATACTCCTGGTCGGACCGGAGTATACAACCGCTCCAAGACACAACAAGGTTACCCGTGCAACAAATGGCAGTACGTCGGACCTCGGTGTTTCCATTGTCAATACCACTATGGAACCTCTCCTATTCAAAGAAAAAAATAATTGAAATTTATTTTTATTTTGCACATTCATTCCATTTTTGAGCGGTAAATACCCTAATATTAAGCAAAAGTGAAACCAATTCATATTCTTCACTATTCAGTTATCCCAACTTTTTATCTTGTATATATTATAAAAAAAATGATTATATAACTTGAAGATTATTAAAAAAATTTTGACTACGCCTTTTAATTAAAACTTTTACTCTCAAAGTTTTTTTAAATTATGACATTCAAGTTAATATCTTAATAACTTATTTATATACCTTGAATAATTATAATATAGTGGGAAATATTTAAAAAAAATAAAATAAAGAAATTTTTTATTTTATAAAAAAAAGTTTACATTTGTTTTTACGAAATACCAATTTCGAATACAAAAACTGACTAACACTCGCTTTTATCGTTTTATAAACTGAATAAATATAATCTTAGATTTAAAAATTATGTAAAAAGTAGTAGTAGTAGTAGTAATAGTAGTAATAGTACATATTTTAAAAACTGGTAAAAAAAGTAAAATTTGAATTCAAAGTAAACGTAATAAAAATGGAAGAGTGAAGTCTACTTTTCTATTCCATCAAATCATAGTTATACTTATAAAAATGAAAGAAAATATATAAAAAATCAACATTTTATATGCATATATTATTATTTAATATGTGATGAATATTTGATTGATAATAATGGAAATGTATTTTGTTAAACTTTTGAAAATATAGTATGATTATTGTTTTGAAAAGTAAATTTGTGAATATATTTCTGATTAAATTTTGAAGAAAATCTATCATTGAAATCGTATAGTTTTATAAAAATATTTTAACTTTATCAAATTTTAGTTAATAAACTTAATATTTATATGGGTAAAGGTTGTGTATTTTGTGTATTTTTATTTCATTAAATTTTTATTGATAAATATGAAAAAACTACTTTATAATTTATTGTTGTTGTTACTGTTGTTGTTTTATTGTTACCTTATTCTTCAAAAATTTAAGTAATGTGGAAATATCAAATCTACCTCGTGGCATACGACCACAGCATGGATACAATGAGGTAGGTGTTGAGTGGATCTGTATCCCAAGTGGGTTCATCCAGGAGCAAAAGCAATGGTTCTTTAGTGAACTGGACACCAAGCATGAGCCGCCTGTATTCGGGCTTGGTGAGGTCGGCGACAGGTCGGTTTGCCAGCTGAGAAAGCGCTAGGTCAGCGAGTGTCTGACGCACCCGGACTTCCCGTCCAGTGAGGTTCGCCAACCAGGTCGCGTATATCAAACTTTGTCGAACGGTAAGACTTGGTAGAAGATAACAGCGGTGCGAGACGTAGGCCCCGTGTCGACGAAAAAGTTCTTCCGTTAACAGGCTTCCATTCAAACTTATCCGCCCTCGGGTTTCCCCCCTTGCAGTCCGACCAGCTGACAATAATTTTTAGTTTGAATCCCATTGGATTATGATTTTTAGTTTATTTTATTTACACATTTAAGATTTATTTTCATGTATTTTAATGGAAGTGAACGAAAATATAGCTTTCAATTGAGTTGTGCTCTATATTTCTTATTTTAAATATGAATATTATTAATTGAAAGCTCATCCTTATCAAAATAATGTATATTTAGTTAATAACAGTTAATAACAAAATCTGGTTCCTATTAATTATAATGTTAAAAAATTTTACATAAATACTTAAGTTGTGTAAAAGATTAAATTATTTTTATTCGCGATTTGTATAAAACTTTTCTAAAAATCTGATAAAATCTCGATGCATTTCGAAAATACAAAATGTATTAATTATCCAAAATTTTATAAAAAAACGAAAATATTTCTTTGTATAAAAAATATGCTGCCACACGTGCAATGAACTTGTTCGCAGAAAAGTTAGAGGAACTCACTCACCAATAACATCCAGTAAAGCTCGTTTCCCAGATCCTTTGGAACCGAGGACAGCGAGGACCTCACCTCCAAAGACCCTCGCCGAAACATCTCTCAAAACAGAAGTGGCTTCCGGTCGAGCCGAAATGCATCCACAACTGGAGCTTTCGGAGGAGGGCACCGAGGTCGAATGATACACCCCGGACACGTCAAGGACGTTCTCAAGCATTGGAGCCATGGCATCCGTGACAGGTGTCTGACGACGCTCCCACAAGGTAAGTGCCTCGCAACTACACCTGCTGCATCTCACTGCATCGCCTCCTCGTCTCACTACATTTGGCATCCATGCATCAGCATTTATTCACTCCAGATTCTTTATTTACACTCCGACCTGCGAACCAAGTAATCTTTGCACGATTCGATTTAAATTATTTGATTTATTTATCAAATCTATTTCTTGTGTTTATTTTCTTAGAACTGAATTTATTTATGAATTTATTAAAATCAGTTCATAAATATTCAGTAACTATTTACTGTATGCTACTACTAATATAGGGAGTGAAAAATGTTTTAAATATTACTTGTACTTTAATTTCTAAAAATTAAAAACTTTTTTTTGATTTATTTTAATTATTGTATATAAACAATTCAATAGATTGTTTTGTCTAATATATAAAAACCCTGATCAATAAAATTTTATATTTCAATATGCATTATTACTTTATTTTATTAGTACATAGGGACGATTTTTTAACAAACTTTAAAAAAATTCCATGTTCTTAAATAATTTTAAATTTAAGTATTTTTGTTTAGTATTCTTACATTAAACCTTATCTAATGATTTACTTTTACCAACAATATAATATATATATTGTTGTAACAATATAAAAATGACCTCGAAAAAAAAGAATATAAATTTTAATCAAAATATAGATAATAGAATTTACAATTTGTATTTTCATAAATAATTTTAAAAAAAATTTATTTTTTCAAACCCAAATTTTTTATTAATTATTATAATTTAAAAAAGAAGTAAAATTTGTATATATCAATAAAGTTTTATTTGTTACTATACATTAAGTGCTTTAACATAAATTTAGAATTTTAATTATTTTAAATTAATAGCTATTTAATATGTGAGTTAAAATTTTTGTTAAAATATATATATATATAAATTATCCTGCATTAATAAGTATAACAAGCAATTTTTTTTCATTATATACTTCTTAACAATATTAAAAAAAAAAAAATTTTTTTAATGACTACATTAACTATTGATAATAGTTTAATCATTTTAGTTATTAATATTTATTTTTACAAATAATTTATAAAAATAATGTCTAAATAATTAAATATTTTCTTATTCGACCAAATCATTTTTAAGTCACTTTAAAGTTTTGTACAAATAAATGTAGATTAGTTACTTTCATTTTTCAAAATTAAAGTTTAAAACATTGAAAAATGATAAACTTACAAATTTTTTAATTTATCTAAAAGATTTCCAGTTTTTGGAAAATTTCTCCGCTTCTAATGTACTAATCGGTTTATATAAAAATGAATTCTCTTCCTAATTTTATTTTAAATCCTAATATTTGAAATTAATTATAGTATATTATAATATAAAATTTCACAGAAAAATATATCGCACAGCACTTCCAATAATTTATTATTTATTATACTTATTTATTATTAATTATCATAATAAAAACTTATTTATAATATCATTTATATAATATAATAAATTTATATTTATATATAAATTTATACAATATAATAAATCAATTATAATTTAAAAAAAATAATTTAATTTAATATTATTGTGTACCGAATAAATTTAGAGAAATATAATTATTAATTTTTATACTATTTGACTATAAATTATAAAACAAATTTTGGTTAAATAAAAAGATATATTAAATAAAAATATAAAAATAAATTACCACATGATTATTTTTCATATATTGAAATTTAAATGAATAACAATATATATATAAGTGTATTATCTGTTATATTTTTATATTCTTTTTATAATTATTTGACCTTCTTTATAAATTCTGATCATTTATTAAATTTACTATGCGTAATCGTGAATCCATACATGGGTATGTAGAGACAAAAATTAACAAAAATAAAAACATCATGGTATACAATAAGCAAGTTTACATATCGTGTATTTTGAATCTTTCTTGACATACATAGAATAATTTCTAGTTATATTTCACAAAAATCTTTATTAAGAATGCAAATACAATTAAATTTCAAAACAATTTTTTACTATATAAATTCATTCATAGATTTATTGTTAAAATCACTAGTATTGTGTATACATTATCAATACTAAATAATGTAATTTTAAAATGCAAAGATAAAACAATTTGTTATCATTAATGCTGAGAATTTTTTTCACGCCGCAACTCTTCACATGTAATAATTATGAAATAATATCATTAAGAAAATATTATCCATATAATGAAAAGTCGGTAAAAAAAGGATTTGTATTATCAAAATATATGATTTTAGTATAAAAATGAAATATAAATTATTAATAAAATACCATGATTATGAATGTAACCCAAAACTACATTTTCTGCAATTGAACTGTCAAAAACATAATTGCAAATAAAGTACGGTAGTGAATTTTATTTAAATTTGTTGATTCTCAATCTAAAAATCATGGTGTTAATGAAATTTGATACCCTTTTTCGAGTGAAGGTCCATAAAATGTTCTTCCACAGGTGTACTACACTGCACTACACTAACACCACAATCACAATCGAACCGAAAATTCAAAAGATGTTTCGATATTTTCCAAAATAAAGATATTTATTGTAGTGCATTAAATGAAGTTGGAATAAATTGGAATAATTTAAAGATTGACAAAAGCTGAGCGTATAAAAATCCACACCTTACCTGTTGAAAAAAGAAAGACACTGCAGGTAATGAAGAAGACACCAAATACTAGGCAAAGTCCGAGGATACGAATAAGATAGCGAATAGGGGGAGCGCGAACAACATATAAGCGTCGCCACGTCGAGGAACGAGGTGAACGCTCGTTATACTGCTCGAGGAACGAATGAACGAATCGCTGAGTGGATTATTGGGTGGAAGGGGAAGCCTAGGGGACTGGTCGGTATGCGTGCGGGGCCCAAGACGCCGAGTCCCCAAGAGTCGAGGGGCCTGATCGGCAGTCGCGCGGTTCTCTTGTCGCAGGTCACGGCCACCATGCGGCTCTACGCTACCCTAAGCACAACCTCTTCCGAATACGCGGAATAGTTCCTAATCGCGCCTCGGAGGTTAGTGCGCGAACGCGTTTTTTATCGTCTTTCACATTCCACGGCGATGACTCGACGACGTATGCAATTCGATAACAAGCACTCTGGTCCATCGTATTGTTCAGGTAAGAACCCGTGAGTGTGTATAGTTTTCGTGCCAAGTTCCTAATTAAAAATATCGCGGGCGACACTCGGTAATTGCAATGTCAAGTTTACTCAAAGAGAGGAGAGGCGGGAGCGAGTTGTCTTGTATAATGTACTCGTGTAGAAAGAGAGCGACAGAGAGAGTGGGGCGGGGGAGGGGGATGAGGAAGGGGATGGAAACGAATTTTATCGCCAAGGAATGCTTACGGTATCATTTCGGTATAGGTTGATGCACCGCCGACGGCTCTACACATGGTAAAAGCGTCCGAGAACCTTCATTAGTGTAGCTTCGAAAACTGCACGGTTTTTCCTTTTTTTCATTGTTTCGTCGAAAATTCCATCTGTAGTAAGAACGGAAATATAGCCAGTTCCTCCTCAGAAGTAAATGGTCGGCTCTTAACTCCAAGTGGTATGATTTTTGTCTGAAATACCGAATAATTTAATGGATTACAAAAAACTTGTTGCAAAAATAAATTGTGCAAAAGGATATGTGTTGTTTCATTATACATCTTGAGTTAATTAGTTTTAAGTCTTGAAATCAAGTCGTGTTAGAAAAGTAACACCATAGCATTAGAACAATGTTTTTTATACAAATTAAAATTGATTGTATTGATTTCAAAGAAAATCAGTCGTAACGGTTTTATCAAAAATCCTTTAATGGTATTTATCATAAATTATTTTAATTTAAATTATATTTATTTATTAGAAAATTCATTTTTTATTATAATTAAAAACAGTACAATTTATAAACCTAATGATTAGGATATTGTTAAGTATTTAATTTCAAATGTCTATTAATTTTATCATTATTTTATCAATGATAATATTTTTATTTATTCATTTACTTTTTTATTCCTGTAATAATCCATGATTTATTGCGAACTTTAAATCTACATTAATGATAAAACAAAAGCTATTAATAAATATATTATTAAGAATTGAGAAACCAGAGTGCTTCAACACTCGAAAAAATGTTTAAATCATCACAATCTTCAAACGCAATCCACGCAAAGATTATTTAAATTTAGCTTATTCGGGTAATTTTGAAAGTATTAATGAGCATACTAGTAGATTGTATTTATGCGCAAGAATTTTCTCGAATCTCCAAACAATGTTTTATTTCCCTTTACCTCATTGTTCTAATTTATTAACTAATTAATCCTTTTCCTCGGGTAATCACTTCCCGAGCTATCTTACAAAATCCAGCAAGTACACGTATGCATTTGTAATCTACACCGCGTGTGGGGAATGAGAAATTCACACGGGGTGGGTAGCTAATGCAGGTGCAATCGATAAGATGCACGCATGCGGATATACACGTTGTACCATAATGATAATTCTACTTGAATTCTTATATCATCATTACTCTTTCTTATTCGTAAAAGATTTATTCCGATTTTTGCATTTTATTTTGCACAAATGCGTTAAGGGACAACTATAAATAATACACTTAACTCGCATACCTATTAAAACAAAAAAGTTTTTAAAGATCGAATGAAATATCTTATGATTAAAGTCAATGTTTGGATGAATAAAAACGATACTTACTGCGTAAGACTAAATAAGTAGCCTAGCTTTTTATTAAATTTATACTAAACACATCGTCATAGATATAAATAAAATATATTTGTTATTGTAATGATTAGGTGAGTAATTTGCAGGGATATATTTTGCAATTGCTGAATTAACTGAAGATCATATCAAAATTTAATTCACAAAGACAGAGATATTTATACACTTATAGATTTGTAATTTAAAATTAAAATTTAATTGTTTGATTTGATTAAAGATAAAAATATTTATTAAAAAAATTAATTTAATTTAAAATAAATGGACATGTTTCAAGTATTCTCACTATATATTTATTCTTGTTTTGAAATAAATATAAATAAATTATACAATAAATTAATCATAAAATAAAAAAATTTAATTTTTTAATTGCAAGATTTCAAATACTATTAATTTTTAAAATTTTATAAATTCATATCAATATTGTTTTTATTACAATAAAAAGTTTCAAAATTACTAAAAGATATTTAACTCTGAAAGAGTAATACAAAGATTAATATCAATCCTATTGTATTTAATAATATCGTGTCACTAGACATTCTTTAATGCTTCTTTTAGAATTATTAACTGAAATATTTATTTAAATATAATTATATATTTTTATACTATTTAAATTCAATTTGTATTTAAAAAATTTATAAAAAAATATTCTTTAAGTAATATCGGCAAACCAATAAATCTTCGCAAAAATACAAATTATAAGATATTTATTTATTCAAAAGATTATAGATTAGACGTGAATTTAAATTGAAAAAACATTGTTTATTAGTTAATACGAAACTATATTAAATGATCACTTTTACAAATTAATTACTGAATGGCATAAAATATTAATAAAAAAGCAAAAGAAACAGTTTCATTTTGAGGAATATGCACAAGTTTTTTATTTGTTTAGGTCAATAGGCCAAACATCAACATCAGTCGGCCAGGGACGACGTTAACGTACTTCACCTGGAAGCTGACACCCATCCCGAGGAAGATGAGCCCTAGTCGATTGTAATCTAGTTATCGCACGCGTCAGGGTAATTTCTGGAACGCTATGGGCTCCGAGGCTTGGGAATTGGAGCGCAGGTACTCGGTGCCAGGGGCCCTGGACACGAGAGCCCTTGAAACACCTGGTGCACCTGCTAGCGAAGACCTCCATGCTTGGTCTATTTATAGGTACACAGAGGACTGTTTATCATATTATTCAATATATTTTTATCATTTAGTTTTCATACAGTTTGATGTTCATGGTTATTTTCTACTCCTATCCACCATCTCACCTTTTCAATTTGTATCTCTGGTTATCTCTTAATTTTTCAATTTTCTACAAATTTAAATTAGATTTCACGTAATTTGCGATAATCCATTGAATTTTAAACGAACTTCAGAATATAAAAAATCAACGTTTCAATGCACTTTCAAATTTATACTTTTTACAAAATGACGAAAATACTGGAAAATACTAAATTGAAAATGAAATTTATAGTCTTGGTCAGCCAACTCATAAATCTTCTATCCTTTATTTAAATTTATTTTTTATACGTTTGATATTACACTAATTTAAGATATCGTGATAAAAAGAAAAAGAAAATGTACAAGTTACTAGAAAATAAATACTATCTATTTAACATTTTCAACAAAGCAACTTGTTTATTAAGCTTAAACCAAAAAATTCAATATTCTTTATTAAATAATTGATAATTAAACCATTGTATTATGTACTTACTTCAATAGTTTATTTTACTATACAATTTTATTACAGTATTTATTTGTATATAGTATAAAAAATACACTCCAGATGTATGTATTATACAATTAAATAAATAATATATAAATAACTGAAACTCTCGATAAATTGTTGTATAATAAAAATAAAATAAACATTTATTTTAATTTATTCAGTTTTTATTTTGAAATAGTCACCCAATAGTTTTCAATTACAAGTAATTTTTCATTTTAATCAAAATTATATACTTTATGTATTATAAATCATAAAATTGTAGCTTTTATTTGACCATACACGTGGAATTATTAAATGAGTTTTCTTGAAACCTTATTTTTAATGTATAAAAAGTTATTTCATGAAAATGTATGCTCATAAAAAACACTTTTTTAACATATAAAAAGTGAATTAAAAAATATATCGTTAAAACATTTATACAGAAATTCGAGACATAAAACATAAATATGTAGCTCACTCTATTAGCCTCGGGATAAGACACTTAAGAACCGAACCAATTACAGACAAAACCTGAACTCGGACTTCACGGACTCGGCTCTAGGGTCGACTGAAAAATCTCCACTTCCTTACGGAAACTTCCAACTACGCGACTCCACGGTCCAGAGCATTCTACGGCACCCACGCTACGGACCGCGTAGTCCCCTCGCCAACAACTCCTACACGTACTTGAAGTTCGGATTACCCAGGGTACTGCCGCCCTCGACGCTACGTCCAGGTCGGGATGCCGGTTCCAGCGGTTACGACTCAAGCGAGGAAGGACGCGCTAGGGCCGCAGCCAGCGGAAGGACCTCAGCCTTCGCTTGCTTGCCAGCTATGCGATCCGCCAGGAGTGACCCTGACTTCCGGAACACCCTATCGCCTCAGGTGTCTACCTGTTTTTTTACTCTATTTGGACAATCAATCTCATGCTGATTACCTGTGAGGAGCTTCGATATTCTATTTTATCTATGTCCACTGGGAAAACCAACATGCATCCCATAAAATTCTGCAAACTGACGAAAATCTTTTATCTTGTGGGATTAGTTAATGTTTCATTTTTTAAGCATATTCCACTCAATAAAGCTTAATAATAATTTTATGATAGCGGTATTTGTACGTGGTATTAGTATAAAGCGATATGTTTATTACGCATAAACACAACATCATATTGTTTATCCGTACAATTTCTTAAGGAGATACAATTATACTTTTGGTTTAAAAGTATATTTTAATCGTATTTTGATGGATAGTCGCATGTAAAAAATAAACAAAAGAATTTAAATGTAAAAGAAACTAGTATTTGATCCATAGATTCACAAATGTTGTGTCTCAATAAATTAAATCTTAAATGCAACCATGTACCGTATCACGTATCTCTTTACGTTTCTGGTTAAATCTAATTGCTCAAGATGCTCGCAACAATGAAGTTAACGCTAGTTATTTTCATAAATCTATACAGTTTTTATTTACACTCACATTTATAATAGTTTAAATAATTTCATAATTATTTTAAACATAAAATTACTAGTATTGATGAAATGGATAAAAAAAATTGATAAAGTAAATAAATATATTTTTATTCCTTTATTGAATTGTAAGTATTGAAAATGTCATTTTAATTTTATAAAACAATATTTTTTAGTTAATATTTTTAAAAATTTTTGATAATAATTTTTATTAAAATCTTATTATTATTTATCTATTTACAGTTATTATTTATGTTAAAATGACTATTTCCTTATGTGTACAATCAATATTAATAGTTAAGTAAATAAAGTAATATTAGGCTATCAATTTGACTTTTATTTGAAATAAATTACATTGTTTACAAAAACATAAATTTTTTTATATTAACAAGCATTTAATTTATTTTCAGTTACATAGAAATTTATTGAAAAATTAAAAATTATATTTATTATTAATTTTAGTTTTACTCTTTAGAACATAAACAAATAATCATAGATTTTTGAGAAAAATAATTAAATTTTCTTCTATATAACAACCTCTGCTTGGTAGTAAAAATTTATGCATTATCTCAATTAATTTCCTTAAATTTTATAGATTTTTAATAATAACTAATTTTACTATTTGTAATTTAGAAAATAAAAGTTGATGGAAATATTTTATGCAACGTATATTCCTCAGATAGAGATCTTTATTTTTATAGGCGAAAAATATACCACGTAAAATAAATTCGTATTTGTTGAAATAAAGTTACTGTCATTTTTAAAGTTATGTTAAGATTAAATCAGCAAATTTTTATACATTTAGGATATTTCAAAATATTAAAAATGTGAATGAATAAATTTATTTAATTTAAATAAGTATAAAAAATATAAATGTGTTGGACAAGCAGTGCCGGGGAGATAGCCACTCGCACATTGGTATGCATCATCACCAACAGCACAATCACCAACACATACTAAAACCAGTGTGCCGGGACTCGCGCATGCGGAGCGCAAGCGAAGCCAACCTTTTGCAATCGGCCGCGGCGGCCTCGGGGACGGCGATCTGCGTCTCCTCGCGTCCAATGACGAATCGCCGACATAGCATAGCGCCAATCGATCCTGGCCATATTTACGACCGACACCCCATTCATGTCATACCCCCCCAATTGATTCAGCAGGGCATGCACCAACAGCAGCAAATACAGCAAATGCAACATCCGCATCTTCAGATGCGCTCCGTAGAGGCTACTGGACCGCCACTTAAGGTATAATCTATTTAACTCATCAAATATCATCTTCCAACACTACTAATAATGCGCTTAAGAACTATTTTGGCAAATAGTTTACAAATTTAAAATAATTCCTCACTTATAAATATGTCAATTTTAAAAACCGATAATTATTTACGAAATTATAGATAATTTTTTAACTATTATAACAAAATACGTGAGTTTCTACGTTATATTAATTTTATGTGATAAACACAATCGTATAAAATATAGCTTCTTCATAGGCCATCACCAATCGATTTTCCAAAATTTTGAAATTATTTATTTACTTAAATAACAATAACTTGATTTAAAATTGATAATGTGGTCGAGGTGACTATATTTATATTATTTCAACACGATTCAAATATTTTATTATTTGTTAGAAAAAAATTCAAATCCAATATTGTCAGTAATAATATTCTGATAAATTACACAGATATCTAATTTTAGTCGTTTAGAAAATGAATAATTTTTAATGAAAAATATTGATAATAAATTTTAATTTACATTAATTGACATAAATTTATAATCAATTGAAGTGTATTGTATTTTTATAATTATTTATAACAATCATTCTATTTTTCACTTAAAGTGTGTTCTATTGAAAAATATTTTAATACTTTTTATCCAAATTTTTGTATTATAAATTTAATTGAAACAATTGTATTTATGTACTTTCTATTTTACTATACATGATGCTTAATGAAATTGTAAGTTTATGAAAAGTATAATCCAACCAAAGAAAAGTATTTTACATTTTCCACGCTTGTATTTACTTAAATAATTTACAGATTTTTTATGTAGTTCCTAAAATAAAAAATATTAAATTTAAAATTAAATTATATTATTTATACTATTTATTTGTAGTAATTTCTAATTTTAATTTACTATCAATATTTTATTATTTTACTTTTATAAACATTAATAAATTACAATAATTTAATTTTTATATATATATAATTCTTCATAAATAAATTTTTGAATAATTATTTTAACATATAATATTAATTGTTCAAATATAATTAATAAAATTAAAAATAATTAAAGTCAAAATTAAAGTAATAAAAAAATATCAAAAATTTCAAAATTATAAAAGATGATTTAATTTCGTTAAGGTATAATAAAAAATAATGATTTGTAATTAAAAAAAATATTCTTCTAAATAAATAACTTTTGAAATAATAAGAAATCCCTTGATGCAATATCAAGAATTTAAGAATTTTTTATTTATTTCAACATGAAAAGTGTTTCTAATCACTTTTTACAATTCAACAATTTTCTTTCAAACTGTCACACATGTATATTAAAAATCCATGGCTCAATTCATTTGTTGCAAAATTGCGAGTAAGAATTATTTATTTGAAAGATTATCGATAATTTTATATTAAGAAATTTTATATTATATAGAATGGAGCTGCTTATCTCAGAAATATTAGCTTGGAGGCCGGAGCAGGAGACATTCTGGCTATTATGTCAACTAGTGAAGGAGAAGGTACCCTGATAATGGAAATTTTATCAGGCAGAAGAAGCATTAAAAGAGGGGATGTACTTCTGAATGGCCGATATGTTTCTGATAAAACTTTAAAGTACGTTATTCTACGTTCATGTTTCAATTCAATTTAATTATCGAGCAATATAATATTTATTTTGTATAGATTTTTTTATGTTATAAAATTTTAAAACAAAAATTTTATTATCGATTTCTGAATTTAAACACTTGTCATTAAAAAATGTTTTTATCTAAGAAACATTAATATTATTGTTTTTTTTTTATAAATAATTCATATAAAAAAATAAATTTTAAATGTCAATATGTTCAATTTTAATTGTGTATAAAAATAGAAAATTTGAATGTTATGTTACGCAGAATATTCTTACAATTACCTTAAATTAAATTAAATACCTTAAATTCTACATGTCCAACGTTTAAAAAAAAGGTATAACATCATTTAATATTATATTAATCGTGTATTAACATATAGATACATTTATTAATTACTATTGTATTAATAAATTAAATGAATGCAATGTTAAAGCTGATGTGGAGATTTTTCATATTATTTTACATGTTATTTCCTATATTTGTATTAATTTATTGTAAACAAATCACCTAATATTTACACATAATTTATTGGATTATATATTAATTCTTATTAAATTTTTTTATAATAAAATAACATTGACAATATTGTCTGAGATATAATTTTATCAGTTTTTTGTCTTCGAATTTTAATAATTTTGTTGATGAAATTTTCTTTAATTTTCAGATCCACAGTGGCTTATTTATCAGCGGACTCGCCGGAAGCTGGTTTAACCTTAGGTCTCACGGCTATCCAATGCTTGAATTTCTATCGATTAGTACGTGGTGCGACCGGAGTTTCGTCTCTCGAGGCCGAGTCTATCCTCCAAGAACTCGGTCTCGAGGCAACAAAGCACTGCTTGGTGTCGACATTAACCTGCTCCGAATGTCGGCGATTGGCCCTCGCTTGCAGGCTGATCGAAGGCACTCAGATCCTGAGCCTGGACAGGCCTACACGTGGTCTCGATATTTTTGATGCTTTTTTCCTCGTCGAATATCTGAGGCAATGGGCCCTTAGAACCCAGAGACTCGTCTTCCTGACTTTACATCCACCCACATACGAAATTCTCACGATGTTATCAAGGGTCACTCTCACTTCAGGTGGCAGACTCATGTATTCAGGATCCCGAAGAGATATTCTTCCTTATTTTGCCTTGGCAGAGTTTCCTTGTCCACCATTTAAGAATCCTTCTGATTACTATCGTAAGTTGTATTCTTTTTAATATTTCCCTGAGACTTTCATCATTTTTTTTTTTCACATAAATTTAAAGAAATAAATACGTTTAATATGACAAATGCTTATTTTACGAACAAATTTAAGTATTTTTACGATAATTATCGAAAATTCAAATATCGTTTCAAAGTATATATTTTATAACTTTAAAGATTAAATTTTTCCATAGACTTAAATGAAATGATAAAAGGAAAAATACAAAAATGAATTTTTTTTTTATTAGTATTAAATTAAATATTTATTATTTTATTCAATTTTTATATTTTTTATAAATATTATTTTGATACAACTTTAAATTTTAATTCTTTTTTTTAAATTCAAGAATTTATCTAGCGTAAAATTTGTTAACATTGTTAACTCATACATGTCTTTAAACTATGTTTAAATTATATTTTTATAAATTATTATATCATGATAACAGTTTTACTAAGTTTCTTAAAAAGATATTTTTGTTGATAATTTTAAACGAAATAAAAACTTTTAAAATTTCTTTGCAAAATTCTAAAGAAATTAAATTCATAATGTAAACAACAACAGATAAAATAAGTGCACTTATAACAAATGAATATTCAAATGAATTTATATATCAATTAAAGATATTTAATTAATGAATATTTTAAATTTCATAGTTGATTTGGTAACCTTGGATGATTTATCAGCGGAAGCGATGCTCGAGTCCTCGCAACGCATCGAGCATTTGGCCGAACTCGCACGAGCACGACTTCCACCACTTAGTGATCCTGGTCCCCCAGGTCCTCTTCCCTCAATAAATTCAGGAGCAAATATCTTTGTTCAGACATACGTCCTGTTCCTACGTAAACTCGTCTATAGTCAACCTTGGAGTTTTGGTATGCTTTTGCGCAAGATATTCGTCGCCGCGTCGATCAGCGTGTTTTTGGGGTCCATTTTTTGGGATGTAGCTAATGATACGAATCTTCATCTTAGAGACAGAATTGGATTCCATTATGCAAGTTTAGGAATCCTTTTTTGGCCCATTAGCTTACTAGGAATAGTAGAAATTATAAAGAGCAGACCCAGCATAGAAAGGGATATCGATCATGAGCTGTACAATAGATTCGTTTATATCATTGTAGAGGTAAGATTTTAAAGACATATTTCCATTTTTTAAAATAATATTAAATACTAATAATTAAATTGCTTTTAAATTTAATTAAATATTTTAAATTTAATTATTTAAGATATTAAGTCAATAAATTTTGATGGTAAAGTAAGAAGTACCATTGTACATATCAAATATCTTGTTTAGTATTCAATATTAAAATATATTCCACAGTTGAATTAAATTATTAAACAGAATATTTATCGATTCAAATTGAAAATAATAATACTAAAACACTATAGAAAATCAAAATATTAAATTATTCAATGAGAAAATTTGAAAATTTTATATAGGACAACTATTTGGTAGGTAAAATAATCAAAATGGATGGTTTAAAATATTCAATATAACTGTAGTAATAGATAATACTTTGAATAATATGAATAAATGAATATGGAATGGGACGGGAATACCCTGGAAAAATTGCGTCCAATTAAGGGAATGGAAAACTGTACAACTGTTGTCAAGAAGAGAATAAAAAATACTTCTCCACGAGATTCATTTGTAATATTCAAGAGTGTTAATCGGGAGTAAGAGTTAATCTCAAGTACTTTTGTGCCTGCGTGTGTGCCTCTGCGTGTACATGCGTGTATTGTACTAAATAAATATTGAATTAACGAATCAATTATTTTATTCCTTGTTTTGTCCCTACACATGATATCATTTACGATATCATTAATTGTAATATAACTAAATTTTAAGAATTACAATGAAAACAAAAAATTTTTATGAATAGAAAAATTGGACTTAAATATTGTTTATAAATATAAAATTTTTACAAGAAAAAATCTTGAAAATCAACATCACGTTAATCCATTTTATTATTTTTACTTGAGTTTAAGTTGTTAATTAAAAAAGATTTTGTTTAGTTAAATGTTTACATTAATTTAACTGTAAATATATTAATTTAAAAAGAATAATATTATAGATTCAAAATAAATATGTACGCATTGTTTAATAAATAATGAATATTAGTCCTAATCTTAGATAGACTTTATAGACTTTGTTGTAGGTTTGATGGTTTAAATTATCAGCTATATTATATCTAATTTTATTTCGAATATCAAAATACCAAAAAACTTTCAAGTAAAATAATTTATTATTATGTCTAATCAAATTTGATTTCTAAGAAAATTAGAGAACCTTTATATCGTTTTTAATATTTTCTAGATCGTGTGTACGCTACCATCTTGGAGTCTAATCTACCTGTCGTACCTCGCCCCAGCATTCGCGATGACGGGACTACATGTTTCGTACTCTTTCACCAATGAATCCGGTGTATTACCACTTGAAGAAAATCTCGACAATTTGTGGCGTTACTTGGGGGTAGGTCTAATTTACCTTCTCCTCCAGCATTTCATATGTGTCTTCTTCACTCGCCTTTGCGCTAGTTCCTGGACATTCTTAGCTCTTCTTTTATCCGGTATCTCCATCGGTGAAACGACTCTTGCCGCAGGTTTCACCTTACACCTGGATAATCTTTACCCTTGGTATGGATGGGCGAGTCCATTGAGATGGGCATTTGCACTTTTGATTCCCCCATTACACAGTCCTGAGCATATGATGCGACTCAAGAATTGCAAAGCAAAGCAGATACAGCGTCAGGATATCATCACTCAGAGTACCTGTGAATTGCCCGACGGCGCTTTGGCTCTCAGAGAAATTGCAATTAATAACCTTGTTGGAATCGTGCACAATGGATGGCTGCTGGCGTGTTTAGGAATTGTGTTAGTAATTCTTGTTGTGATCTTTTTAACAGTCAAACATTTACCAAACAAGAATTCCCTTAAAAGTATGCCCAACAAACCTTAATAACTATTATTTCTAAAATATCTTATAAATTATGATGTCTCTAATATTTGGACTCATTTGTATCCATTAATCAGAACTGTAAACTTTATAAAGCATGAACATGTCTAAACACTATGATGCCTTTAGTATTTACACGATTTTAACACTAGAAATTGTCTACGTTATAATGTAAAAACAAAATAAATAAATGATTTTTTTTGTTAATGGAATATACTATATTTGACACTATTACATCTATTGTAATTAAAAAACAATAAGAAATACTTACTTTAATTTCATTTTTCACAAAAATGGAATATGAAAGTTATTTAAGGTGCCATTCCGTGGTGAATTTTAATGATATCTTGATCACTTTAAAGATATTTTGATTACATTAATTTAAAGAGTGAAAAATAATAATGATGGTGGTGCTGATGATAATGATAATGATAATGATAATGATAATAATAATTATAATTATAATAATAATAATAATAGTATTAGTAGTAGTAGTAGTAGTAGTAGTAGTAGTAGTAGTAGTAGTAGTAGTAGTAGTAGTAGTAGCATAGATTCAATAACTTTATATTCATTAATTTATATCGCTACTACTATTATTTTTTATTAATTAGAAATGTTCATGCCAAAATTAAAAATTAAAAATATATATATTCAAATCTAATTAAAAATTATTATATATATATATATATAGATTATATAGATTTATATAATAAATATATTCTAGCAATTTATAAAAAAAAACAACTTTCTTTTATTGGTAAATACAATTTAAAAAATCATAAGATATTATATATATGTCTAGAATTAGAATATACATGTATATGTAAAAACAAAAACGAATTTATTAAATTTTAATCATTTTGTTTTAAAATAGAAGAATTTTTACTCAATTAATTATGCACAAGATTTTGTAATAAACTAAAAAAATATTTCATTATATTTGAAATAAAATTTTATTATTAAATTGTTTTTAAAAATTCAAAATATTATTTTTTAATTTAACTTTTTATTGATCCATGAATCCAATCAGTTATAGAAAGCTCAGAATGCTTATATTTAAAATAAAAGCTTAAATATGACTAAACAGCTTGAATATAACATTTTAAAAGAAAAAAATCTCAATTGAAATACATTTATATTTTATAATATTTACATTATCTTTATTCTTATTTTTTATTTTTTTGATCCTAAAACTTAAAAGTTGAATTTTTTTTTATTCATTCATAAAAATGTTGAATGAATAATATAATTTATATAGTTATCAATAAGAAATAGTGTTTAGATTAATTAGTTTAGTAAATATCAATTTAAAACAACATTACTATGATAAAACGCAAGAGTATACTATATTTGCGTGATAAAAATTTTACTAATGAATTATTTGTTTATTTATTAAAATGAAATGATTTCTTAATCATAGTAGTATAATTTAAAAAATGTAATTCTTTATTTGTTTTAAATAATACACAAATATAAATATTAAATATCACAGAAATATTCATTAGTATGATTTTTTAAATTGTATTTAAGCGTTGAAAATATAATTTATTTTGATATAGTATATATCCAATTTTTAAGTACTTTATTTACGAATTATATTTAAAAATTTGTAAAGTATACATAAATTTATTTAAGATAATGATTTATGTAAATTAGTTAAAAACTTAATACAAGTGCAATATTTGAAACAATTAATTTTTTATATTTAGAACACATAAATTACTTTTAAATTATTTAATCTAAGGATAATTCACATTCCATTCATTATAAGATATGAAATTGACAATTAACTCAACTACATCTGTATAAATATTTGTAAGAGAATATTTTATGTATTTTTATAAAAATCTGTAGATATTCAAAAATTTGAGAAAAATGGATTTATTTTATTTTTGAAACGTAACTTAATTAAATATCATATTATTTCTATTATATTTTTAATATGTAAATATAATAATTCTTAATTTTAATTATAACCAAAATTATTGTTGATGAAATATAATTACAATACTCAATTGCGAAAATAACTTTATGTTGTTGAAGGTAAATTCAAGTAAAAAGTTTCAATACATTATTTTATCAATAATAAATAAAAAAAAATAAAAAATTTATTTTAAAAATTTAAATATTTTGATTATTTATTAGAAATGTAAATTTCAAATTCTGACATTATAGTGAATAATTTTTGACAATTTTTGATCAATTGTTAATAAAATGTACGTATTTCATTAATAATTATTGATGTTGTAAATATGATATTTTAAAATAATATACAACAGGAACTAAAATTGTGATTCCTAACATATTTCAACATTTTCGAGCAATAAAAAATGCTCAAAGGTATATAAAATTCCATAATGCTACAAATTTAAAATACAAAAGTATTATGATTATTTTTTTAGGATAAAAAATTTGTTTTTAAATTTAGATTATAATTCTCATTATTAAATAAATCACATATTAAAAATAAAAATAATAAATGAATATCATTAATAAAAATAGTTTATGTTAACAAACCTGAATAAGAATATGAATGTAAAATTCAGAAAAAATAATTAAGATTAAAATTTTAAGCTATATAAGTAATTAATTAAATTTATTTATTTACCTTACATGCATGTATTCATATAAATTAAAAATATACGGTATTGTAATGAAAATTGGCTTTTAAATGTAATAGTAAAAAATCGATCCATAAAAAGGTCTTTTTCGAATGACTCAGCAAAAATTTCGTGTTTTTGAAAGGTTTATATATATTTTATTGTTTGATATAAATAAAAGAAATGGTAAAAAAAAGGAACTATGGAGAAATTACGAGATTATGCAAAAGGTAAAAATAACGGCACGTATGTAAATAAACGAGCATTGGATTGTTGAGAATCATCATAGTTACTGACTAGCCGTAGCATATAAAGATGAATGAAAAAAAAAACTTTACCGACATGATCGCGTACTACACTTCTAATTTACTAAACTATTTATTATAAACACGTAGGCACACACGCGCGACAAGTGCCATCGAGATTGATAAAACAAGACTGCATGTGTGAGCTCCACAAAAGATTGATCTACGCTGCGCAAAAAACGTGTAACCCTCAATAGTTCATTAACACACACACATGAATGAATCATCGTATAAGTCACCTGTTTGAATCATTTCAAACTCTATTTACGTACGTATGTATTTTCGCGTCGTACTAGTGTGAGTATCGATGATTTTTTGACATGTGCGCCATAAAGAGCACAATTGTTCCCACTCTCTAGAGCTCCGCGCGATTCCACTCCCCTCCACAAAATAATACGATTTTTTTTGCTTTCATTCATTGATTACTTTCCGAGAATGCAGGTTTCAACACGTTAGATCCCTCCACGCTGCGACGTATTTTATCTGCTCGTAATTAAATCCAATCGAGTTAAGTCGCAATTTAAAGCGAAAATTTAAAAAATATTCGTAATTCGGATATTTTGTTCTATGATGCTTTCAGTTGTAGCTAAAAAGAGACGACGAAGGAAAGAGTGACAGAAAGAAAGAAAGAAAAGAGAGAGAAAAGAGAGAGAGAGAGAGAGAGAAAGAGAGAGATAAAGTAATGCGGTGTATGTGTAATACATAATTGGCTGAATCGCGTATCGTTTAGTGTATCATTTACTCCTCCCTCTCGCTCACTTTTTATCTATTGGATTCATTTACTCCGTCCAGTAAACACCAGAACCGGGACGTACGTTAAATATATCTTACATACAAGAAAATCCGTACATGGAATATCTGCACACAATGACCAACGTGGACTTGCTTTAGATTACAGATGCACGAGTGTGAATTTTCCGTAACATTTAAAATTGAGTTTACTATATAAATGCTGATTTCACTCTTATTCAGTAATATAAACAAGTAAAAATCGACATTCACATGTTGAACTGCTGCTGCATTATTTACAAGCAAATTTAAGAAAAAAAAGAATTCAAACCAAACTGCTATTGTGCACTACAAAAAGTTGCACCACCGTGGATATCTATCACACATTTCTTCGCATATATTATTTCGTTTGGTTGTGCAGCTTGTTAAAAAATATGAGCTTTTTATTTTATTTAATTAGACAAAATTGCAAAAAGTGTTTTTATCGCCGTTGTTGAGGTTTTATCGAGCTAGCATTTTAAAGCTCTTTGCAGAGATGCATAAGTGTGTAGGATATCCTTTCCTAATTTCTAGCTTACTCGTAAACTTTCCGTTTCTCTGCTCGTTTTTTCTCCACTCGAGCATCGTACAGTTACCCAGTATTTTCATTTGAAAATGATATGACACATTCACTTTCTTACAAAAGCTCATGACGTTGTCAATTTCTATCGTACCAAGTACTTTCTTTTTTTCTTTCTCCTCTTCCTCGAGTCGTCCTACCGGTATCAGTTCTTTTCATTCCGTCTACCAATGTCAACTTATCGCTCTATCTCCATCTTTTCTAACACGATCTTCCCGTGTTTTTCTTTCATGCACCACTGTGTCAGCATGGAGGGACAGAAAGAGAGAGAGAGAGAGAGAGAGAGAGAGAGAGACGCTCAATTATTTACAGGCCTTTGTCAACCAAGCCACCGTCCTTTACCATTTCAATGGAATCACACTCTCTTCTGGCCTCCCATAAGAGCGAGAAAGACAGGGACAGCAGCTAGGAGGCCTGTGTGTTGTGCCGCTCCCCGACAGAGGGGCGCACGTTGCTCGTTAATGAAAGAGCTTTTGTCAATGGAATGACGTCAAGATGGCCGCCAATTGGCCGGGGCTCGTGCTCACCACGTGATCCGCGCCCAATCCCGGTTCGATCCACACCCCCGTCCCGCGATGGAAGCAGACAACGACGAGAATGAGCCGATTAGGCTGATCGACCTTTCGGCAAGCGCTCGTGCGCCCGGAGGATCGAATGCGCGAGATGACGGCTTCTGGAGTCCACGCGCATCTACGGCATCCGCGGTTCCATGCCCAAATACACCTCATTTTTCCCACTCTGACGCGCGGAGTTGAGCGCAGAGGCGGCACTCGCGTTCTCTCGCATTCAGAGTGATGAGGACGCGGGAATAGGGGGTGAGGGCAAGAGCGAGAGAGAGAGACACGGACTGTTCTGAGAGTGGCGCGCGTGTGTGTGAGACACCGCCGGCCGAGGCTTGGTTTGCAGTAGTGGGAGCGAGAGGGAGACTGACCGAGCAACTCTCCTTCTATTCCCTCCAGTTCCTCAGCAGACTTGCGTCTTGCTGCAAGAACATTAGCAATTGCAGTAAGTCTCCGCACATTTGTCGTCGTCGCCGCGAGCCTCTGCGACCGAGACTAACTGTTTAGAGCCTCTTCGAGGAGAAGTTCCAGGAACTCCAAGAAGTTTCAGGAAGACCAAGTTCGGAAGGAGATCGATATACGACGCGCGCGACTTCGAGGGCGCCTGATGCGCCGTAATTAGAGGACGCGGTGACGCACCCCAGCGACTCGTGTGAGCTATCGTGTAGACGATGCCCCCGGGCGGTCGAGGCCAAAGCGAGCAGGAAGAGCAGGAACAGGAGCACCAGCAACAGCGGCATCAGCAGCAGCGCGAGATGAGCGAGACCGAGGACGGGCTTGTGAGCGGCGAATGGCTCTCCCGGGAGCTGCGCCGCCAGAGCCAACGACTTCTCGTACTCGACTGCCGCCCCGGTGCCGACTACGCCGACAGCCACGTCCGGGACTCCGTCCCCCTAGCTGTGCCCAGTATCATGCTCAGGCGGCTCGCCGCCGGCAAGGTCGAACTTCTCTCCACGATCAAGTGCCTCGAGTTAAGGTCGCGGGTTGAGCTACTGCTGGGGGCTGAGGGCGGGGCCGCGGCCAAGACCGAAGGAAGGGGTAGGTTCGTCCTCGTGGGCGATTCCACGGAGCCAGCCGGACACCAGGGAGAAACCATTCACGTGCTCGCCCGGAGGCTCAGGAGTTCCGGGGGCCAAGTGGCCACGCTAGAAGGTACGCACCTCACGCCGGTACCAGCACTCACTCTCTTCTTCATTTAATTCCTTTTCTTCTTCCACTTTCCATTTTTTCTCGGCTGTTCAACTTTGTGGATAACTTCAAGTAAACGTTACGAAAACTGTAACATCTCGAGTATTTCTCTGTATCCGAGCGTTGGTGCAAGTAAGCAACTTTCGAGGTGTAATTTTGTGAAGCGAAGACATGGCTCGTCCTTCATAAGCTGGCGAATTCAACGTTTTTCAACGATTTTTGCTTGCCTAAGCATTCGTCGAGTATTTACTCAACCTTCAACAAGTATCCAGTACCCTTGCTTTTTCATTTGGGTTTATTATAAATTCATCCTTCGAAAACCATATTTTTCAATAAAACCGTACTCCTTAAAATTTTGATTAATACTCTTTTTCACATTGAATCCCAATAAAAATCGTTATCTTATATTTTTTACTTTAAATATAAACAAATCATCATCAGGTTGAAAAGTTTTAATTTCATCAAATATTTTTCATAATTTTTTAATCACAATATTAATTAAGTGGATGATTAAATGTAATTAATTACATTTCTACTATGGTTGGTGAATTAATGATAATAAAAACATAATGCATACCAAATGTTTATGGATTATTACAAATTATTGACATTGTCGATAAATAACAATATTGAATTAAATATTATTTACCCTTTTAATACTTTAATTAGTTGATTTTTAATATTTATACGCTTGCAAATATATAGTTGATAAAGTAGGATATTACTGTTTAAAATTAATATATAATTTAATAAAAACTTTTAATTTGTGCATTATAGTTTACTTTTTTGAAGAATAAATCAAAACTTCATAAGTGTGTATATTAAGAAGTACTATTTAAAATTATAATAATATTAAATATGTCTGAAATTTCATTACTATTTTACAATAATTTTAAATATTATAAAATTATATGGATACATGTAAACATTCTAAGTAAAGAAATTATTGTATATTTAATACAAATACGTTATAAATTGGATAAATAAAATATCCCTTCTAAAATATATTTTTACATAATGTATATTTTTATTAAATTATTTTATTTAATTTTAAAGTAATTATATCATAAGAAATCATATATTTTTTTATTTAAGTAACTAGTGCAAATTGCCATATTAGATAAACAATTCACTTAAAATTTGTATATTATCAAGACTATTACAAAAATTGTCATTCTATAAATTATAAAAAAAGAATTACTACACCATTAGCAATATGAATTTTTTATTTTTATTTTATTTTAATTAATTATAAAAATTGCAGTTTAAAATTTATAATGCTAAATATTTTTCCAAAGCATTTTACAAAATTATTAACACAATTGATAAAAATGCCATTAATTAACAAAAACAAAATTTATTTACCAATTAATTAAATGTTCATTAAATTATTGCTAGAATTATAGCAATTGATATGTGATGCGTAAAATATTAATTAATTAATAATATTGAAAATTTTGATCAATCAAACAATATGATTAAAATAAAAGTCTTGAATATTCATTCAAGATTGTACTCAATTGAAGCGAATACAAGACATCCTATATGAGTTTATCAATTACAATTATATAACCCGCGCGTTTAAATCTGAGGTATAGCAAATTTTATCCATTCACTCAACTCTAACTCTTTTAAATAAATATGTCGATAATGAAATGATGCCAGGCCTACAATTATACGTGTATAGATAAATAAACAGACATAGGAAAATTTGGTTAGTTGGTTCCGTCTGATTATAAATATAAAAAAAATTTTGTCACATTTATATTCGAAAAATAATTTATTTTTAATTGCATTATAATGTTATCTGAGAGTTGGTATTATTTTCATAATAGTTGTTTAACTAGAGAGCATGTAGAAAAACTTTATAATTGCAGCTTTATAATGCATTAAAATTTGTATTTCTGAATGATGTGCGTTGAAAACTTTTCAATGACACATCACTCCAAAAACTGTAAATATTCTTTGAGAATTTGTGTTTAGAAGATTAAAAGGAAATAATGGGAATAAATGACTAATAAAGTTTTGTTAAGAGCTTGTTTAAAGAAAATGTTATAAAGTGAGGATATTTAAAAATGACCATTAAATCCTGTTATTCGTCTCGGGAAAAATTGGTTCCCGTGCGTGGCGTCACTTGTCCCAGTGCTACGGTTCTATCTTCCACAGCACTTGTGCATCTCAAGATGCGCCTCAGAAATGGAAAAAGAGAGACGGAGGCTTGTTTGACGAAGGAAAGTCAAAGGAGGATCAGTCGATTTTACCTCAAATTCCTCGATCCCTCTCTCTTTCCCGTCTTCCTCTTCCCTCGCGCACCCGTGGCCATGAATACCTGCGACTTCGGAGCCTATTCGAGTTATTTAAAATGCGCTTGAGGCCCCGTCGTCGTCGTCATCCTCCTCGTCGTCGTCCCCATCCTTAAGTCACTAGTTGCCATAAATCTTATGCCAGGGTGAAAATGGAAGGAAAAGAGAAGGGAATATTCTCGCGTTTCGGGCTCTGTCATACCCGGATGTACCCCTTCCTAGCTTCCCTGCCCAACTCCCACCGCCGTCTTCGCCCTCGGCACTTCATACGGATGCAAGAGGAAAGGCTCTTTCATATCCCTCACGCCGTTTGCATGGCAGCCCACGACTCACTTTCCGTGCGTGTATGTGGGCGGGTACTTGAGTGTGTAAACGCGTAGCGAGCACTTTCATTACCGTTCAACTACTATTGATTTATGAAAGGGTTAGAGTATAAGGATGTAGGCTAAAACATTGGGTGAATGAATAATTGTTTGGTAACGTGCCTGCGCACACAAACGTGTGCATCGGGAGGGGGGAGTATTAACTATAAAATGTGTAACTACCACGGTGGTTCCTCGCAGAGTATCCGTCCAATTGTTTTTATTATTTAAAGCTTGATTTGAAATTTTATTGATTAAATACCAACAATTTTCACTTATAAATTTATTCAATTATTTTAAATCTTGGAATGGCATTATGATTATTAATATTAGTGCCTGATAAGTGTTTATACAAATTGATTCAATTTTTATAGTTATTTTATTAAAAATTTTATGTTTTATTGATCATTAAAAGCATTTTTTATAAGCGTTTAATGAAATAATATCGCTTCTAAAAGATATTGTCATTTTTTATTGCTGTGTAAGGGCACATAGTTATTTTGATTATTTAATCAGATACAGTTATATAGAGATAACATTGTATTTTTAGATATTTCAAAAATATATAATTAATATCTATAGAGTAAAATTAGTTTCATTTGCACTACAATTTACTACTTTGGACTGCGAAAAATAATTTTATGTTATAAAATTTATTTTGATGATATTAAGTATTAATATTTTTTTTTTAAACATGAATTAAAACTATTAAGATAATTTTTAAAAATTATAAAAAATTATTTTCAGTGATCTTTAAATCCACAGTTATATTAAATAAATTAGTGAATTTAATTTTTAAAAAAATTATATACATATATATGTGTATGTAACAGAAAATATATAGTAATTATATATGTGTAAAATGTATATATTTTCCTAATTATAACAATATTTTGCTGTAAATTGTCATGTCGTATTATTATTCACATATACACATTGCATAATTTCGATATTAATTTTATTGTTTTTAAAAATAAACAAAAGATTTATATATTTTTTCCTATTATAAATATATTTTTACATAATATTTATGTAGTATAATGTGTATTCAATAATTATATTTTTTATATTATAAATTAAAATAAATTATACTATTTTCATAAAATTTCATTGTTATCAATAAAAATGGTTTCTCAACTAGATATTAATATGAATAAATACATAATAGTTTACCAGTTTTATAAAAATATTAATTTTTACATTAGTGCTAAATAAATTAAATTGCCGTCGTTGCATGTCATCATTCGTACGATAAGCAAGAGATAAAATAATTCAAACTTTACAGAAAGGCTATAATTATAATTATACAACCATTTTCATTGTTTATTTATTTTTTTTTTTTCATTAAAAAACTATTTAAATCCATTTTTTTAATACTGTGTTAAATCTGTGTATTTTAATATTTTTTACGGAAAATCTTTAAAGTATTTAGGTTATTTGTATTTCGAATTCGCTTTTATCATTTATGTTTTTCATTTAAATACATAAAATGAATTTGTCGATTAAAATTTTTAAATATTTTCGATTAAAATTATGAATATTTTAGATTGATTGTCTTAAAAAGAATAAGTATTTTGTATTTTATATAATATTAAATAAATTGAATATATTTAATTTTTATGTTATTAGATTAATTATTAGTACAATAATAAATTTCTATATTGATTTTTTAGCTAAAAAATAATATAAATATTTTTAAAAAAATTATAGTTGATTCTATGTAACTAAATTTTTATGATAAAGTAGTTTTGTAACATTATTTATTTAGATAAATTTACATTATAATAACTTCAATACCTAATACAATATCTGTAGATGAAAATTTTTTTTAAAAAAAACTTATTTTCTACTTATTATATTTATTACTATTATATTTATGAAATTTATAATTTTTATGCAACTTTTAAATGAATTTTTTTATCATTGATATTTTATAAAAATAATTTTAATTTATAATTTTATTTAAAAAATTATATATATTAAATGACAAAATACGTTTATGTGCAAAACTTTATACAAAATATTGAAAATATCGACCATTTTAATACGTTAAAAATCATATTTTTTTACATATTAAATTATTTATTTTTACATATTATAGATAGTATTAATATCGAATATTTGAGTAAATTAAATTATTTATTTATCAAATGATATACATCATACGCAAACAAACATTGAATAAAGTAATAATATATGACGTTCAGATTTCTATTATATGTAGCATTTTTACACAATTATAATTTATTTAAACTAATTAATAAAACATTTTATTAACACTATATCGATTTAAGTAAATAATTTAATACAATGGAAAGCCATATTTTCTATAATCTACTTTTATATTTGCAACTATTTATTAAGTTTTTTTACGTAATATGTCATTTAAATTTTATATTTAAAATAAAAACGCAAAACAATTTTGAAACTTTAAATTGTTTTTTGAAGTCGCATAATTTAAATTTAAGTTTTTGGTTTTTTTTTTAAATATTTAACTTATTATCTTATAATTTAAGATAATGAAAATTTACAATTAATTTGAAAAAAGCTGTAATATGTATGCACTATTATTAATTCGATTAAAATATAGAATAAAATTGCAGGATTTATATAATGTGATTCTTGTATTTTTTTAAGAATAATTTTTATGTTTTCATAAAAATCGTATATTATCGTATGAATAAATTTCTGAGGAAATCTGAAAATCATAAGCGTTATTTTTGTGCTTGTTTAAAATATTAGTTTTGAAAAAAAATAAACAAGTATTTTCTTCAATCACTATGTCTTCATAAATATGTTCATATATGGTGTGTAAAAGTCATAGGTTTAGTTAGGTTTAGCAAGGAGAGGACACCCTTGTCAGGAACGCATAAAACCCAACCTACAATCTTGACAATCTAAAAAAAATATCTAAAAGGAATCTCTCTGTTCCCTGTCATCTCTCTCTCTCTCTCTCTCTCTCTCTCTCTCTCTCTCTTTCTCTCTCTCTTTGTCAACTTATCTTTAAAGTAAAGAAAAACAAATAAAGAAATGAAGGGAGAGCCAGAATATCTCATCGGTGAGCGGAGGAAAAGTTGTGAATGAAATATTCATTGGTGTTGCAAGACGCCCGGAATAAGCATTCATAATTCTGTCGCTTTCATTTCTCTCGTTTGCTCTCTTCCGCTCGCACATGTTCAACATGCCCTCCGATATGACACAAGCATCAACTGCACTAAGTTTATATGCAGTGCTCTATATTCGATTCTACACAAATAATCGGTTTCAAGGAAGTATATTTATCAAGGTAATGTTATGGATCAGACTACCAAATGAAAAACCCATAATATTGTGTTATTAATTATAATTTTTTAGATTTAATTTAATTTCATTAGAATTTCAACATAAATCCATTTAAAAAAGATTTTTTTATTTCACGAATAGTGAACCTAAATAAGCTGCAAGTATAGAATCACATTAAAATCTTTATAATTACAGTTATTAAAATTTTAAAGTACATTGAAATGTATTTAATATATTTTAGGTATTTAAATCTTTGTCAACAATTTTAATCAGTACTCGTAATTATATTATTAGAATAATGAATATGTGTCAATATGTAATTTCTAATATTAATAAAATTTTCGTTATTTAAATATTTGCTTGAAAATTGTAAGTGTAGTTTATAATAATCAATTTATTTACATATTTTACCAGTAAATTATTATTATAAAATACAAAACTTATACATAAATTTCAATTCATGTAATGGTTATTGTGTTTGTCAGTACAATAATTAATATTGATATATTCTTATAAATTCCCTTGAAACTAATATTATTGATAGTAATATAAGAAATTATGAGTTTGAAATTTGTAACGATACAAGTGTCATAAAAAATTGAACATTTTTAAAAAGAAAAATTTTTCGACTAAAATAGCCTATCGTACATAACCCGTCGATAAAATGATCAAATAATTTATAAAAAAAAACCGGATTTTACCCTTACAAACCACCTGTAACAGGGGGTGAAATTTCAAAAACATTAAATATGCAATAAAAACATAAGAAATAAAAATAATTATAAATTAAATTATATTAGACATAATAAAGTATATAACGTAAGCATTATATAACGTAAACATATATGGTTAGGGGTACATTTTTTTTAATAACAAATTTGTAGAAATATTTCATTTTTTTTTATAGAAATTTTTTATTTTTTATGCATTTTATTGTCTAGCATAATTTGATTCATAATTATTTTCAGTTTTTATATATTTATTAATTACTAACTTTTTTTAAAATATCACCCAATGTTGGGGGTAAAGTTTCTAAGGGTAATATTGGATTTTTTAAAAAGTAATTTGATTATTTTATAGATGAATGATGTATGTTGCACTATTTTAATCGGAATTTTTTTTTTTTTTAAAGTTCAATTTTTTATGATACTTGTAACGTTAAAAACTTTAGACTCATATGAAATTATCTTATAAAAATCAATAATTAAAATAATATTTTGATTTATTATTAAGTTAAAAGTTACTTTATTAATTGATGCTATAATTTTTAAAAAAATAAAAAAATGTATTTTTATTATTAAGTTTATGAATGAGGCTGTTTAATATTTGTTTTTTTTTTTTTTTTTTAATTGAAATAGATTAATTGTACGTAAAGTTTGTATAATAAATAATTCATATTAAATGAAGAAAATAATTTAGAATGATTCTTTTCAAAAAATTATAAAAAATATCTGAAGTTTCAAGAAATTTTTTCTGATGTTTTACAAATTCAAATAAATAAAAATTATTTTTAATTACCTTGCAATATTCATATTGATTATATTAATATTGATCTTTGCTCCTGCCGTTTCTTTTCGTTCTTAAAACTCTTTTAAAACGTATAATAAAGGTAAATAAATAAATAAAAAAACAAATAAATAAACATACAAAGAAGGAATGAACAGAAAGTTTTTTAATAAACAAAATTATCATCTTATATTTATTTTACAAATTTGAAAGAAATTCATTATTAAAGTAATATAATTTTTAAACATTGAATAATCATAGCATGATTTCGTTGCCTTTGTATTTTTCTTCCCTTACCAAATCAAGTACTAGCATAACATTAGTTTGAAAAAAAATAAACCAGAGGCAGTAGTGAATATTTTTTAAAAAATTATTCCACGCCATCCTGCATTTATATGTCATTTGGCTACTCAATTTTTATTACAGAAGCTTCAAATGTTTAGAAATTATGGTGAAAAATGTTTGAAATGAACTATTTATATGAATAAGCTTATGAAATTGAAAATCATTAAAGATGATTTTAATTGGATGGGGCTCTAGATACTATTTATACTTAAATTCTAAAATTTTAATTTAAAACGATATGTAAAGATATACGATAGATTTAAAGATAACAATAATCCCCGTATTGTCCTCCCGAAACCATAGAGACAAAAATTTCATCTCTAATCATATCTTATTAATGAAAATACATGATTGAAAGCACGTAGTCTTTTATCAAGTTTTCCTTACCGCTATCCATATTTTCAGATTACTTATAATACTAACTAATGAGCAAGATAAAATAAATTTTATATGTCTCGTTTATACTTTTTGGACATTCTGTTATTTTTACTCTTTATTTCATATTGTAAAATGTTGAATTATTCTCAGATTTAGTATAATCTATAAATATTCTCTCTCACCGCAATATTTATTTCTTATTACTATAATGTTTACTTAAATCTATGTAATTATTTTAATTTACAAAAATTAATTTTATTTATTAATTACATTTAAAATTTATTCGAAATTATGATTCATTCATTATTCATCATTTTTATAAAATTATTTTCTAATTATAATCCTTCTTGTTCTAGCTTATCTAAATAAAATGTACATTATAGTAAACAATATTTTTAAATGTTTATGTAGAATAATTAAAAAAAAAAAATTATTATAAATATAATAATTCAAGAACTATGTATTTTATAAAAATTATATGTTTATTTTTAAAAGTATAATAAAGTAGTTAATTTTGTATATTAAAATTTCAATAGGTGGTTTTGGAACATTCAAAAACAAATATCCAGAATGGTGTGAAGGTAGTCAAAATTGTATTGAAGGACTAACAAATCCAGACAAAAATGAAGGAGAACTAATGGGTCTTAGATCCCTGAGAATATCAACACCACCAACCAGAGCATATTCTGATTCCGATAGTGATAGCACTTGTGATTCAATTGGTAAATATAAAATAATATAAATAATTTATTTAACTAAGAAATTAATTAAAAAGAGTGAAAATGAATTAATTTTTCTATTGTACTAAATGTTAATGACATATTAAATTTTAAATTAATAAAATTACAAAATTTTGGTAAATAGATAAAGATAATATATTTAAATAAAATAGTAATAAACAAGATAGTTTTTAATTGATTCATTAAAAAAATTTGTATCAAACTAAATAAAAAAGATGGTTTAAGCACTTTTCAGCCACTTTTTTGTAAAATTGTAAAAATATTTTTTCTGGATATACATTTAAATTAAATATATTGACTTATCTTGAACTTCATAAATAAATTATAGTTTAATATATAATCATAAAATGTAATATTTATTTTAGTATGTTTAATTTCAACTTTTTTTAAATTTCTTTTTTAAAAAATAATGTTTTTAATAAATTTTTTTCAAATATTTATGTTGTTTAGATTTTAATAAATATTTTACACAAAGTTTTTAGATATTAAATCTTATGCACTGATTATTTCTTAAGTTGACTAATAGTATAATTAAATACCTATTTTTTATAAACTATCTAAATTTATTGCATAAAATTCAAATGCAATGTATTATTTAAAAATTATTTTAGTCATAAAATTTAATTAATATAGTCCAGAATAGTATTTTTTTTAAATTTTATATTTTAAAGTATATGTATCCATTATTTTCTTCTTTTTTTTTTATTATTTCAGAAAATTTTATTTTTTACTTTTGAATATGTTTAATAATTATTCATTTTAAATATAGAAGATTGAATAAACATTTATTATTTTTTAAATAAACAAAAAATTCAAACTTTGATTAAAATTTAATTTTTACTATTTAAAAATATTAAATATATGACAATGATAAAAAATTGTTTAGAATCAATTATAATTGAGGTTTTTTAAGATATTAGAAATTTATTTATTGTGTAATTGAATTTAATAAATTGTTTAAATTCAAATAGTTCAGTATATGAACATACAGGTTTGCATTTATCCATGTACAACTAGATTTTTTTTATAGATAATGATAATAAATGTTTTTATTAATCTATTATAAAATTGCTTAACAAAGGGAAAATACTTTTCAACTTTTAATTTTTTATTAGTAGTAATGTATAATAAGAAAATAATAATGATAATTATAAAAACAAATTATAAAAATAAAAAATTTTCCACATAACACAATTTTTCTTTGTATGTATCATTATATTTACAAATTAAGAATTAGGATTAGCAAATGAAGAAAGCGTATTCAAAATTCTATATTATTTCATAGTAATGTAAATGAAGCAATGAATTAAAAAATATACTATATAAAAACGTGTATTTTTATTTAAAATATAAATTTAAAAATTAAACTCATCTATGTTGCTGTATTTGAAAAGTCATATTTATCATTATTTTAATTTACTAATAAATAAATAAATTATTTTAAGTAGTAGTAGTCTCATAAAATTATAGTAAATTTAATGATATTCTGATTTAATCGTTTTTAGGACCGGATGATGATAAAGACTTTCCTGTGGAAATTTTACCGCATTTGTACCTTGGTAATGCTGCCAACAGTGAGGATAGTGAAGCATTGGCTCGCCATAGGATACAATACATTCTCAATGTAACACCTGATTTACCCAACGTTTTTGAAAGTACTGGCTCCATCAAATATATGCAGATACCTATAAGTGATCATTGGAGTCAAAATCTAGCGAGTTTTTTTCCACAAGCTATACAATTTATTGGTAATTTTTGTAATTTATTGAATTAAATGAATTTTTTATGTTCTATTTTATTAATTAATGAATTTAATTTTAATTTTATTTAAATTTATTTTTTGAATTGTAGTAAGCTTATTTTATTACAAATATTTATTTATCATCTTACATGATGTATTTTATGTATATGTTTACAATCCGTGTTAGTACAGTACTGATATACATAAGTCAATTAGAAATTTATAAACTTTTAGAATATTTATCACTTAAGAGTGAGTATTTTATCAACTCTAATTTGGATAATAGCTTATAATTATTGAAGAAATAAACAATTTTTTTTTGTGTCTGATCAAGAAATCAATTTCCTTTAAATTAAAAAACTATTTAAATGATAAAAAGACAACTAACTTTTTAATTAACAAATACAAAATTAATTGATTGATATAAGATATATTGTTCTGCAAGATGATAAAATGTTTAAAATTGAATTTTTTTATAATATATGTAGATATGATAGAGTTGTGTATTTTTCTAAATGTAGAATTAAATGTGACTATGACTTACGTCACATGATATATATTGTTTTTCTTTCATAATATTTTTAATTTTAAAGAAAATATATATTAAATATAAAAAAATTACATGAAAAAAAAGTTGTAATATTAAATAATAGTCATACTAATATTATGCATTTATTGCGAGATTTTTATTACACAAATATGTAAAATTTATGCAAGATGCATATGAAAAAATTTATTATTACTTGGTAATTGAATAATTGCAAAAATAATTAAATATTTAACGTTTAAGGTATATTATATTCATAATTCACGTATTACTTCAAGATTTAGTATAATTTATAAATGCTTAGAACTTTGTATTGATTTCAAGTTACAACGATATCATTGTTACAGAAGAAGCACGGAACTCCGACAAAGGTGTTTTGGTGCACTGTCTCGCAGGTATTTCTCGCTCCGTAACGATAACCGTAGCTTATCTGATGCACAAGTGCAATCTCAGTTTGAATGACGCATTTAACCTCGTACGCAACCGTAAGTCGAATGTTGCACCCAACTTCCATTTCATGCAACAGCTGCACAGTTTCGAATCTGAACTCCAAGAACATCGAAATCGAACTATCTGTAGTATCAAGGACTCAGATGGATCCGAGCATCGATGTATCGAGACGTGTAGGACTGACGAATCTTGTTCGTGTCCCTCTACAAGCTTTCTTAGTCCGGTCGACCTCGGCCTTAGTCCAGACTCGGGAATCGAATTCGACAGGTGGGCTGCAAACACGCCAGCCGAATGAGACGGGCGTGGGGGGACCCAATATACTTTTTAATACCGGTCACCCCCCGAAAATAACAAATATGAAATAAATGGAGAATTCATAACCGAAGGAGACCATCGTTAATTTTTGTCCATTTTTTACTATTTTGTTTCAAACTACCCTTATCTTTTCATGTAAATGAAATAATGATACATTACAGATCTTGGGTACACTTTAATTTTTAAATGTTTAATTCAGCCATTTTTAATGAAGTATTTAAATAGTATGTAGCCATATAATTAATTAGAAGATTATTGCCATGTTCTTCATTTACTAAATTTCCATTAATGTTCATCAAGAAGAAAACCGAATTGATTTAAAAATACTTTTATTCATTTTTTCCTCAATAAGATATTTAAATTTAATAATTATAAGTTTGAATTAAAAATAAAATACTGTAAAGATAATCATCAAATTCTTGTATTTAAATATATTCTTTAATATGTTGATAAAATATTGTTCATTTGTATTAAAACTTTTATTTAGTTTTGAAACTGCTGATACTATTGTAATTGTAATTTTATGTAATTGCTTTTTAGAAATATTTTTAAAATTTATTAAAAATTAGTTTTTCTTAAAATGAAAAATAATTGATTTAATAATTTTTTATAAAGAAACATAGGGATATTTTTATTGTTTAATATATAAAAATTTCAACCTCTGATGTAATCAATAAAATATTTGATACAAACATATATGATTATAAAATTTTTCTTCGTATTACTAAACTTTGATGAAATTCGAATTCAATATTTCTTAGATTACAATGATTTTAAGAAAGAGAACACATGAATTGAAAAATTATAAAGTTATTAACAAGATTATTACATCAAACCATTGGTACAGAGGCCTTAACCATATTTTCATCAAAAATAGATTTTACAAGATTTTTTTTAAAATGTAGCTTTTCTTAACAGTAGTTCGATGATTATTGTAGAATATCAATGAATTTTAAATTAATAATAATAGAAGGTTTTCTATACATTTTTATAAAAAGTTTTCTTTTATCTATTATTTATTCTATTATCTATTTTTACCCAATAATCTTTAAATACATCTTTTCTGTCACAATTCTGCCACATATTTAACAAAAAAAACTAGCAATATTTTTGATTTGAAGATTTTATTGATTAATTTTATTGTATCTATTGAAGGTGATTAGAAATTTAATTCGTTTCATATAATTCTTCTTTTATTTATTACATCTTCTAATGAAACCTAATTATATTTATTAAAATTTCTTACTTGACTCAAAATTTATTAATTCGTGATAAACTGTTTGGTAGTAATGTCTTCCAACAATTATTTCAATGTGAATATAAAAAAATTTCTTTTGCGTATTTTGTGTTCGAAAAAACTCTTATAAAATAATTAAAAATTTTGAAATATTTTTAATATAAAAAATTAATATTTTTTCTATATTAGTAATCGAATTTTGTTATTGTTAATACTTATATGATGATTTTCATATTGTAGCATCTATTAATTTTTTTTACTTCTATTTTTCTAAAATATAGAAATATGTTAATTAAATTCATACATATTAATTTTCAATATATATATATATCAATTAAATTATGTATTATAATTTATTATCTTCAAATAAATTATACATTGCTCTTCAAATTTTTTGCAGTCAAAATAATTTTCGTCGTCTATTAGATGAGTTTTTAATTTCTTCCATGTTGTTTTAAATTGTAGTTATTTTGTTTATTTGCTTTCGATTTTAATTATCTTCGTATTTATTAATTATCTTCGTTTTCATATTATTCGTAGAAAAAATTATATTAACATTATTCATGGGTATGTGCTCATGTACTACCAGAATAATTTCTCTTTTATTTCGATTATGATTTATAATGACTTTTGAGAGTTTTTATAGTTTTTCCCAAATATCCTATTCCTAAGATTCATTTTTCGAACAGATCTAGTCTACAGATGCCACATTAGTTTTCGATTTTGATATAGAACAAAGTTTTCATTATTTGTCGGTAATGACTCAATTTAATATTCAATACATACAGTATAGTTATATAATTTATTAGCATTCTCTTTTCCATGGTTTCCACTATTTTTAAAATTCATAAAGTTGTACGTGTACATTTTTAGAAATTTTAAATGTACACACAACTTTATCAATTCTTTTTTTCTATTTCTATCAATTCTTCGAACAATAGGTTCGATTCTTCCTCCAAATTGACAGCTACTAGCGCTAATATATTCGCACATTACATTTCATTATCGAATAAAATTTACTCTTTACTAAACTCATTTCCATCTTTTTTAATATTATATAAAACTTCATAATTTGATAAGTCTTTTAATATATATATGCAATACTTGCGTAGTAAACTAATTTTATAACTTGAATAAATGAAATTACAAATACTATCTACACATCTATACATCCTAGGCCTAAAATTTATAACATCTATGGATACCCATAATTGCAAGCATTATAATGGTTTTTAATGATCTTGGGTACACAATGGTTGTTTGATTAGCAAACAATATGAGACAATCATGAGAATATATTTTTAAATTTTTACAATTTTAATTATTTGCAGATTAATATTTTTAAGATATTATATACTATGTGATTTATACGTACGTAATAATTGTTATTATAGATATTTTTCTATCATACTTTTATTTTATACATACGTCATGTTAATTATATTAATTTAAACTTTATTACATCTATTTAATATTTACTCATTATTAAAAGTATAGAAGCTAAAACAGTTTCAACTAACCATTTATAATTCATACAGTAATTTCATTTTTATACAAATAATATTTTTCGTAACATAATTTTGTAGTTCATTTTTTTTTTCATCGAAAATATGATTACAAACTGTGTTTACTTATGAAAGAAAAATTCTGTAACAAAATTTATTTTGCGAAAAAAATTTTTTTAATATTTATCTGTTACAATATTTCTTTTTTATTATGACTTTTTTTTAATGTATTAAATACATATTATAGGGAAAAAAATTGTCCGAAAATCAAGATTATTTAATACTGCCTAATTATGAGTTGAAAAACTCGAAGCACATAATACAAATATCAAACAAAATTTTTTTGAAAATTTATAAAACTTAGAAATATTATTGCATAATTTATAAAAAATAAATTTATGAAAAATTAAGATTTGTATAATCCGTAAACAACAACATATTTTTAAGAAATAAAACTTTTAGATATAAATAATTTCTGTCACTGGCATGTGAACTAATTAATAATAAAAATTAATCTCTAATAAAAAAAAAACCTTTAATCGTAATGTGTTAATAGCTTTTATAAATGCATTAATCTTCTTTACTCACAATTGTTACCAATGAATAGAAATTTCTATTTATTTTATCTAAAAAAATTTTGCATAATATAAAAATAGAATAAGAGAAAAAATCATTCAAAAACAAATATGGAAAAGCGAAAGTATATTCAAACCTTAAATATTAAAAATAAAATATTGAATTTCAAGGATTCCTTATTATAGTAAAAAAAGAAAGAATCTATTTTTATAGTTTATAATTCAGAATTTTTTTCAATGATTGTAAGTGTGATTGTTTGAAGATTTGTAATTTTCAAAAATATATGTTTCTATATTTAGATAAAAATAATAATAATAATAATAATAATACACTAGTAATTTTCTAAGGATGCAATAGTTTCTGTAAGTATTTTTAAGTACACGTATCTTTGTGTCAATATACTACGAAAATAAAGGAAAAAACTTTCTCAATTTTGTGCGAATAAATATTTTTATAAAGTTGAATAACGAAAAAGAAATCAGAAAAAAATTATCATTCAAAATAGAGAAAATTGTCTCAGGATATTCAAGTACAATTGGGCTGAAATATAAAAGCCTTATGAAATAAAATAATAATTAGATAAGAAAATAGCTTTCAACATGTATAATCTTCTTCGATGTACTATATATAATTATAAAAAGATTATCATTAAAGATAAGAAAGTTTTAAAAAAAGGCCTAGAAATGTAAAATGTTTCTTTGAGCAAAGACCAACAAAGTTTATAGAAAAATATCCACAAAATGAAAGAAAAGGAAATATGATGTAATCTTATCTAATTTTTAATAACACTTTCCGTAGAAAATTATATTTTCATTAAATTTTATTTATGTAAAACATTTAAATATAAAATAATTATGAATTTCATTTTTTATTAATTCCAACAGATATGTGCCTATAATTATAAAAAATATTGAATTAATTAAGATATATATATATATATATATATATGAAGAAAAACATTTTTTTTTCATATAATTAAATATTTAGATTTGTATTAAACTTAACTATCTTAATTAAAAAAATAAATGTAATAATAAAAAATTATTATTTATATATGAAATAGAGAACATTTTAGGTGTATATCACTTAACTTTAAAAAAAAATTTAGTTTTTTTTAATCAATAACTATTGGATTGTATAAAATTATAAAAAATTATTATGCAAATCGAAAATATTTAAATTAAAATATAATTTATGCGACTTGTTTACATGTAATAATAAATTTATGCATATGTAAGTGAAGTATGTGTGCAAAAAATGCAGAGGATAAACATATGTCGATGATCTTGTGTGCATTTATTGTTATTGTAATAATAATATTTTACTGCTGCACTGTTGTCTGTTATATGTTCATAAATATACGTTTGCAAAAAATTTAATGAAATGTAAACCATATTACTTAAATTATTTTATATTCAACGTTGTAAATATTTTAACCAACTTTCATCACAAATATAATTTACTTTATCTAAAAAGAAAAATTTAGTATGCTTATCCCAATGTCTTTATTATTATTAGTATTTTATCTTTAAATCCATCGTTTCATTACATTTATAGTGATATAATACAAAAAATTTATTTCAGTAAAACAATTATACAACATGTGATACCCAATATACAATTAAAAAATTAGCATGCTCAATAGTACTTTTTAATCATCCTTAACTTACAAAATTTATTTATCTGTAGCTGGATAAAAGTCTAATTTAAATACAAATATTCTTTTACAAAAATATTGATCTGAAAACATTTTATGTTATATTTAATTTTATACATTTTATGAATTTACATTATACTGTATGGAATATCAAACTGTCAAAAATTTATAATTTAAATATACATATTTATATGTATATATATATATATATGATAAATTTATTCTACATAAAACTTAGACAAAAATAATAACTTTTATAATTATATATATATATATATAATTATTTTAATTATAAAAGTTTTTTTTATCTAAGTTTTATGTAGAATAAATTTATTATTTTTTATTATAGTTTTTCATAAATAATTTATTAATATTTCTATTCACTTTTTAATCTTAATTATTTTCTTTAACAAAAAATATTGTACAGATTAATATACAGATGATCAAATTAAAATTAAACAATTTTTTTTCAAAAAATTATGTTTTATTATTGCAATACTTTAGTATAAAAATGCAAGAGAATGTTAACATACTTAATTTATTTCAAATTACTTTAAAACAATTAAATCATTAATTTCCTTAGAAACACGAATAATCTTGTTATGCACATTAAATTCTATGCTTTCTGCGGCTGTATGTAAAAGAGTAAGAGTACTTTCAGACTGTCGTAAAGTATTTATCAGTTGATCTCGTTCTTTGGCGGCAGATGTCCATAACAGAGTTCCAAGGCCAACAAGAATTCTGAAAACCGCTTCAGTATCCTTGAAAAATACGAGACAATTGCAGATAACATTTAATACTTCTAGCTTTGCTGCTGAATCATTTCTTTTAGTAAGAGATACCACTAAATTAAGAATATATGTTGATACTGCAACCTAGGTAGAAAAATAAAAAATATTTTAAAACTCTTCGATAAAATAATATAATTTGAAATTTATAGTATTTATAAAACATTTAATGCAATATTTATGTAAATAAATACTCTTAAGAAATTTAGATATATCTATATCAACATATTTTTAATGTTTTTTTTTTTAAATTAAACACACATATTAAACTTACCCAAATATAAATGAAAATATAAAAAACTTAATTAAAAAAATTAATTTTTTGGATCATTTTTTGTCACTAAAATCTTTATTAAATATATTAAAAAAAACTTAACAAAGCTCTAAAAAAATAATAGCAATACATTTAATAATATTAATAACAATATTACCAATAATAGTAATAAAAAATTCTCAAAAAAAATTATTTCATTGCTCTATTACAAAAAACCTATTTGAAATCTGTTTGAGGTAATTAAAAATATTCGGTATTTATATATAATACTATTAATTGATAAATAGAATGCTAATGAAGTAATTTATAAAATAAACTACTTGGATCTTTTCTTGTTGTACCTAGAAGAAACGCATTATAGTTTAAAAAGGAGAATATCTGTATATAAATAAAAAAGACAGAAATAATGTCTATTATAAAAATCCATACTGAGAAATGCTATCATAATATTGGCCCTCAATATTTAAATGTATTATATAAATAGTTATTCAATAAGTTAACATAATATATATGTAAGATTTGACAATACATGTGCCTGAAATTTGAGTCGGTGTTTATTTGATTCCACAAGAACACAAAAGATTCTCGCAATAGACTTAATATTAATTGATAAGTAAAATTTACAATTTTTTATAATTAAAATAATTTTCAGGTTTTCTATTTAATTATTATGTTTTTAAAAATTGTTTGCTTTTAATCATATATAATTTATTTTTGCATATTTGTAACAGACCTTATGAGAATGAGGAATACATTTCATCGATATGTCGCCGACATGCATTAAGATCTTGTATTTTTATTTTAATCTACCTGATACCTAATCAAAGAAGATCTAAACACTTAATTTATTATGCAAATCATTGCACAGATGTCTATTACAACATTAAGAATTAATTAAAAAAAATTAAATTTCTTCTGAATTATTAATTCTAATACAATAATGTCTATTAATATTAATAATATATATAAATAAATAATAAAAATAATAATATATATCCATATGAATGGAAATATGTGAATATTAAATTCTTTAAAAATTATTTATATTTTAAAATTTTTTAAATAAGTTTCATAGTTTTATTTAATTTCATAAAAATAAATTTATAAAATACAATTTTTTTCATAGATTACTCCTATTTTATAATTAAAATATAATTGATAATTACTATGTGATATGAATCTTAATATTTTATAAAGACTATTAAATATTTAAGAATCAATATGATATACTTGTATGTAATTTAAAAAAAATAATTTAATATAATTTTCAATAATTGAAGAATTTATAATTCATTTTCCTATATATGGATTATTAAAAACCTATATAAATACTTAAAATTTATCAAAATAATGATAATGTACATTAAATAAATTAAAAAAATACAAATATTAAACAAAAAACTTTATAAAAAAGAAAATTTAAATGTATAATTACTTGAGTATTTTTATTCCCAGATGGAGGCAATTCTAAAATAAATTTTAATATTTCATTTTTATATTGTAGACAAAGTTTTTCTCCTCCTTCATGAAGAAACATATTAGCTAAAAGTCGAAATGTAAGCATTTGATTTGCTGCAAGAGCATCTTTTATCAAATTTCGTTTCAATAAATTAAAAAGTTCATCTGTACAAAGTTTGTCATTTACATTTTTCTGTAAAACTGCTAAACGCATAATATCAAGTACAGGAAAAACCATTGATTCAGGCCAATTTAGAAGTGACACTAAAATATTGATTGTACCAATCTCAACTGTATCTTCATTTTGATTACTAACTAGACTTACTACCAATTCTAATTTGTCTTCTAATACACTTTGACCTTCCACTTCTTGTTTCAAATTAAATTCTTTAAGTTTTTCTATGAATATTGAATATAAATTCATATTAATGAAAAAAAATATAAAATTGTATTGGCAAAATATTGAATCATTTACAAATATATTAAAAAAAAATAAAAAAAAAATAAAACAATACCATGAATAAGAGTTACATTTGCTTGTTCTAATTTCAAAAATTTTGTTTGAGGGATGTACATGTATGGCTTTGATACAGAAGATTTAGCCTTTGGTGCTTCAAAAGATTGATGAGAATTTTCTGGCAATGCACTAGGTATATGTCGACTACTTCCTGTGAATGGATCATGAAATTCATTGCTTTTCATATCAGGTCCAGATGTTGAATTCTTTATTATAAAATTTGCTACCTAAACAAAATTATTAGGAACATTTAACAACAGTATCTAGAATAAAAAAAATTTATTGATAAATATTATTTTCAAATTAATATCATATATTTATATACTTGTTCAAGATATAATTGACTTAGGTTATTGTCATCAATAAATTTTTGAGCAACAGTCCAAGGATCTTGCCCATTATTATATGGTAATTTCAGAGGTGGCACTCCATCTTGTATATCAACAGAGAAAATATAATCATATTCGATTCCATTATATAATTTTTTTCCTGAATCGTTACTATTACCACCCAGAACATCACCAATAAGATTCCACTTTAATTCTTTTTGAGACCAACCATAAGCTTTTACACTTGTACCCTGTTTAATTAATTTAACTTCTCCATCTTTCTTTCCTGGTTGATCCAGTGAACTTGAATCTGATAAACTTAATATAAAATAATAAAATTTTGTAATTTACAGTGTACTTATTTTTAGTCTTTGACCATTGAAATAAAACGTACTCATTTGATTTTATACCCAATTGTTGTTCAGTACTTGATTGAATATGTGTAACAGACTCTTCAAATCTTTGAATAGTCTCAGAATCTGCATATCTGTTTGAATCAGCCGTAAATATTCTCACAATACCATCAGATGATCCACAAGCAATGTCTTCATTAGGTAGAAACTTAACACACCAAACTGATTGTGCTGGAAGTGTAATGGTTTGCTCCATTTCACCTTTCCACCAAATTCTGATAGTTTTATCTTCTCCAGATGATACAACTAGATTCCCACCATGAATCGCTGACATACTATAAATATAATTAGAATGTCCATAAAAATTGCCTAAACAATCTCCAGTAAGTGCACTCCAATGTTTAATTACTGCATCATTGGCACACGTTAAGAATTCATTTTCATTAATAACAGCTATATCTCTCACACAATCTGTATGTCCTCTGAGTGTGTGCAGAAGGTGTCCATTTCTTAATGATACTAACACAGAATTATCTGCACCCCCAGTTATTATTGAACCATTTGATAAATCGGATACACACCACACAGCTGCTGTATGTCCTGTAAATGTCATTTGTGGATTTTTTAAATCATTTAAATTCCATAACTTTGCTGTTATATCCCATGAACTGCTAAGAAATGATTCTTTATCAAAATTGCTAACTTTTAATGCACAAACTGTATTTTCATGTGCTTTAATTTTTTGTATAGGCTCTGTTTCCCCAAGATTATAAATACAAATATGACTATCATTACTGCCAGTTATGATAATACCTTTTGGATATTTTTGAGTAGAACTTATAATACACACTGAACTGACAAAGTTGCCATGTCCTTTCATTGGTACATTTTCAATACAGTTTCCACTGTTCCATTTGCAGTATGAAATAAAATGTTTTAAATTATTAAATTAATTGAAAATTTAACTTTTTATTTAATATTTTTGTATAAACATATTATAAATATTAACTAATTTACAACATTATTTTTATTAATTCTAATAATTTATCTATAAATAGTTCTAAAAATTTGAATCTATGTAGATTAAGTGAAATACATTAAAGATTAATTTGTATTATTTGATAAGTTATACACATATTTATAAATGTAAAATTGTTGTGTAACATAAAATAAAAATAAATTTATGATACATAATTTACTTTTGCTTAAATTAAAATAATAACTCACTCTTGAAACTTCCAAAAGATCCCAGTTTTATCTCTAGATACTGATACAAAGCTCCCATCAGGTCCAACAGCCAAATCTCGAACATCACCTGTATGTCCAATAAGTTCACAACTAAGTTTGTACAAAGATTTTGCCATAATTATATTCTTTAATTGTAAAACTTGAAGAAAAAGTAACCTCAACTTGCAAAGTATGCAACTGATGCATACGAATTACAAATTTTTATTTCAATTTTAAATTCAATTTGATAACTTATGAAGAAAATCCAATATTCAACTTCTACTGGTTTTTACTATTTAATTTTAAAAAATATACATTCGGAATTCAAGTATTCCTCTTTTTTACATATACACTATTTATCTATTTTTAATGTGAAAGACAAAAGAACAAATGAAATTATTAATACATGGTTTTCAATAAAGAAAATGTTTTTATGAAATACTATACTACTTTACAATATATGCAATTTGATTCATCAATATCGTTTGTTTTCAATGTAATTTTTCGTAAAAATAAAACATCTTCTTTCATCTTCTATGTTTATTAATTTTTAAAATTAATTAATTATATGTCATAAAATATAAGCAGAGATGAAAAGGGAGATCGAGCCTAACGTGTTAAAAATGTGTACACAAGGCGATCGCTGCAAACCTGGTTGATTTAAAATGTACTAACGGAAATGCACGTAAGAAATAAATGAAACAATGGGCATAATCCCCACCACAGAACAGTAAATAAGAGAATGTTAAATTCAATGCTTTACATAAGAAACAAACATGGTGATTAAAATATCTTTTCTCTCTCTCGCACTTCCGAAGCGATTTTAGCGCTCCGGGTGAACACATGGGAAATTAAAAAACTTTTTTATAAGCACTTCGAAACCTATTTTTAAAAAAAAGTATATATAGCTATATAAACTACGAGTAAAAAAATAGACATCTGAAATATTTTGAGCTTTAAAAATATTTTTCAGTTATACTAAATTATTTTCAAAGCTCGAAATATTTCAGATGTCTCTTTTTTTTACTCGTAGTTCATATAGCTGTGAAACGAGTTTCTCGTTTCTGGAAATTTCCAAGAAACGAGAAAGCCGTTGCTAAAATCTTCTAGAAGGTTCGTACCCCTTCTCGGAGATTCAACGGTTTGAGGCCCTTCCACTACCGCACCGCGACGAATCCGCGCTCGCGATTTACGGCGCACCAGCGGGTGCGCAGCTCCAGCGCCGAGCGGACCGAGGTGATGTGGCACCTCGGAGCGCTCGACTCGGGAGCAGAACCTTTCCGGCTCTCTTTTAAAAAACTCCTCTCCTTACAAATCCTGCTGTTCACGCTATCGTGTCAGCAACTCATTTTTCCAAACTTTCCGTCGTCAAGCTATCGTGTCGACCCAACCCTTTTTTTTCCTCCTCTCTCAAGCCCGTAAGGTTTCTGCGAAACCCGAGAGCAATATTGCGGTTACGCAATACGTATTTGCAATACTTCACAATTGAAGTATTGCAAAACGTTAAAGGCAATATTGCGCAATCGCAATATTGCATTTACTGCAATAATTACTTCGTAATCGAAGTACTGCATTTACTTAGGCAATCCGTAAGGCAATACTTAAATTTATAAGAATTGCCTCCGTTGGTGCAATATTGCAATTACGCAATATTGTATCAAACCGAATTTATAATTGACGAGCAAAACTTGTTTACATTTGCTCGTCTCCGTCGAATACCCTTCAGGTTCCGTGACCGGGTATATTTTTGTTTATTTTGTAAATTCGCAATTTCCGTGCGGATTCCACTTGTATTGCGAGTCAATACCACACAGGAAAATATATTTACGCAATCAAAATCGATTGCTCATTTTAAATATATTTTTTTTCCCTTTTCCCTAATTTAAGGGATCAAGAAGCATGATATATATTATCATGCTCTCTAAGTAACTGCGCCCTTTCTTATTTATTTTCCCCTTCTCCGTTCTCATTGCTTCCCGTATAATAATTTATAATATTAATTTATATTTTTCACGAATAATTTATCCGCGAAAATTATTGTTAAGCAATCATTACGATTGCTCGTCCGTAAATTTTCTTTTTTTTATTGCTCCCGCTGTTACGGGACTAGAGTTACAGAAATTCGACAATAAATCGATTGCGCGGCCCTAAATCCGATATTATTTCAGATGTCTCTTTTTTTACTCGTAGTTCATATAGCTATATATACCTTTTTTTTAAAATAGATTTCGAAGTGCTTATAAAAAATTTTTGTTTTGTAGAGCAAGAAGATAATTAAGCCGCCGTAAATAAACTTGAAACTTACAAATTAAAAATAATATTAAATAAAAGTAGAAAAAAAATTTTAACAAATTATTTTCAATACAATATAAATATATATATTATCTTTAAAATATTATGAAATAATATAAATCTTTATGTGTTTAGAATTTTTAAAAGCGATGTATAAGTACAGTAAATTCACCTGATCTATCAATTGTATACGAAAAGATTTACATACAATAGCGAGAGTAAAAAATAATACTTTTATTATTTCATCTCTGCCATTTGCAGATTTTGAATTTAAGGCACAGGTAAAGCAATAAATGTATTACTTACTACTATTACTAGTGCATGAAGAATTTCTCTTATTCTTAATATTAAAAACAGAGATAAAAATGTTTTTTGTAGACAATTTTACCAATTTTAATAAATTATTTGAGGAAAAAAAAATTTTTGAAAAAATTTGTTAATTTTGAAAATTATAAACAATTGTTGAAAATATTAATTTTTAACAATTAGAACAATTTTAAAAATTATTTGATGAAAAATAAAATTTATATATTACTAAAAGTTTAACAAAAAAATTCGATTCATTTTTTTCAATAATTCTAATACATTCAATATAATGTTTTAGCTTGTGACGAAGCAACCCCTTCAGTGGGGTTGCACTCGGGCTCTTGCCCGGAGCCAAGGTCTAGATTTCCTCCACCTGCGAAGAAGCAAAAATGGGGGAAAAGAGCCTTTCAATAAAAACGCAGGCTTTTCAAGGTTGACACCGTTTATTCAACACATATGTACAAAACTGTGATGAGGGTGTCTCCAGGGTGGGAGGTGGTCACAGCTTCTTCCTAAAAAAGGGAGAAGAAGTGACTTTTAGATAAGTTTCACTCCTGAAAAAGGGGTGAAACTATCATTAGTTTTTCCGGCGCTCTACTAGGTCTGGTCCGTCAGGCGGACTGCCGTTCAAGTCGTCTTTTCCTCGTGCTGCGACCCCCTTTTATATGCTGTCCGCGAGTCGGCGGCAACTCCCGTTTAATTAGCACGGGAGCGCCTGATCGGGCAGCGTACGGGAGTGACGGAGCAGCGCCTATCCTCCGTCCTCGCCCGTGTGAGTGAGGGAGCGTACTAGCGCGCTGCTGCGCGCCCGAGAGAGAACGAAGTCCCCACTCGGGCGAATTCGACTCTGCGCCGACTCGGGCCCGCCGCAGCTCTGCTTGACGACGGCCGCGGGCGCGCGGTGCGAGCGGGTCTAGTCGCCGCGGAGAGAGGGCAAAATCTCTTGTCTCTCTCTCTCACGGCGTGAGTGCATAGTTCCCGGAACTAAGCGCGTAGTGAGGCTTTTGCCGCACAAGCTTTATTCTCAAAGAATCTTTAAAAATTTTATTCAAGAAAACAAAAATGCAATTGCAGTAAAATTTGTTTCCCGTAGAAATGAAAATGTTCGTCAAACATCTGTGTGACCAATTGCACGAAACACCAAACACGTGCGAAAAGTTCTGTCTTACTAAAATTTTGTTTGAAAATTTCTTTAAATGCACCTTTTCCATTTCTTAAAATACCATGATTATGATACCAGCAAAAAGGGAGGTGAGGGATACCTGCTGTACCTACTGTGTTAATTATGATACCAACAAAAGGGGAAGGTAGGGGTACCTGCTCTACTAATTATGATACCAGCAATAAGGGATAAATAACATTGATAAATTTTAAATAAATAAGTAATATTTTAAAACCAAATTATTCTAATAATTATATCTATTTCTTTCTATTATTAATTGTTCTATTATTTACTGAAAAAAAAGTATTAAATATTTAACTTACAAATGAAGAGAACAATATTAATTTGAAATAGTACCAAGGAAATAAATATTTATGCAAATATACGTACTTTTGAATTGTAAATACAAATGTGGAGAAAATTTATATGTGTATATTTGTATTTTAAATTAATATTTCATGAATATATTTTATAAATAATAATTATAAAATGTTTATTTAATGGCATATTTAACAGTTGATGAAAATAATTACAGTTTAAAAATTAGGATAATCTTTCATTTTAACTTGGATGTTTTGCTAAAAATTTTAATTGAATTTTGCAATAATAATAAATAAATTTTAAAGATATTATTTTCAAACTATGATTAATATATTTTAGTATAATACACATGGTGCATCCACGAAGTATCGATTTTTTTTTTTTCATTTTTCGCCTATTCGGAGTAGAAATTCGGGAGAGGTCTTAAAATGTCGACAAACTCTTTCCACATTTGTCCTTTTCTTTTGTTTTGTTTTTCGATAATTAGGTGCGACAGGATTTAACTTCGCGCGAAGGGTGTTTTTCAAATTTTTGACACGGCACGCTGAAGCGATTAGCGAAAAACCACTACACGAGAATGTTTTATTTAAAGATCACAAAAAAAAATTTTTACCTTTCTTTTTTGAAAAATGTTTTATTGGTGGACTTATAAACAGGGTAAAATAAAAATTTTAAATTCTTTAAAATAATTTCCTCCTGTATCAACACATTTTTGAAGTCATGTTTCCCAAATTTCAAATGCATCTTCAAACTCTTTGACATTGTTGTTTTTCAAAAATTTTAACATTTATAAATTTTTTTGCACTATATTGTACACCACGGGGGGTCAACTCTAAATGGGAGAGCTGACGACAAACGTAGCAGACAGACCACTTTCATGTCGTGACGCAAAAAAAAAGTGCCCACGATATAATAATTTGAAAATTCTTTTATTTTATATTAAGAACGTATACTTTTGTTTAAAATTCTTTTTTTCAATTTAAAAACTAATTTTTATTTACTATCATTACTATTACTAACAATTTAGACAAATGTAGCAAAATGAAATCACCCCATATGTCCCTTTTCGTGTGCCGATACTAGTAACCCAGTACGTGTGTTTACATTATGTTTTTGAAACTCTTGTAGTCGAGAACAGATTTCGAGTTTTTAGTAGTTACAAAACTTCTTTGTAGATGAAGCTAGATTTCTAAGTGTATATAAATAAGTGAATATAAATCAATATATTATTGATTTATATTTGATTATAAAGTGATTAAAGAAAATTGAAAAGTGATTATTTTTTTAAAAAGATATATTAAGAATTGTGCACATCATAAATATAATGAGGAGGTTTATAAATGAATATCAGCAACACAATTTGTATAGGTAAGTTATTCAATTTAATAGTGAATGTTTGTAGTAAAAATAATATAATTCTACACTAATCAAACATATTATAGTGCATTTAATAGTGCAATATTTTAAAAATAAAAGACATAGTATTTAAAAGTTTTTTTAAAAAAATGTGTATAAAAATAGAATATATTTCTTATTTTAACTAAATTTTTATTATAAATGAATCAAAAATATTAATATAACATTAATGTAATATTTTTAAAATAAAAGACATAGTATTTAAAAGTTTTTTTAAAAAAATGTGTATAAAAATTGAATATATTTCTTATTTTAACTAAATTTTTGATATAAATGAATCAAAAATACTAATATAACATTAATGTAATATTTTTAAAATAAAAGACATTGTATATAATAGTATTTCAAGGAAATGTATATTTATAAGTTTTAAAATATTTTTTAAATTATAATTAAAATTAAATTAATACACATATTAGTCAGGTAGTCACATTTTATGAGTTCCATTTAAAAGGCAGAGAGGAAAGGTTCATTATTTATTGTACCATATTTCTTATATTAAATATGGTTTTATGAGACAGAAATTTTATGATACAGATATTGTCCTTGAAATTTTTCATTTCCAATGTACTTTAGAATTTTAAATTTATTACAGAGTTCCTGCTTATGCTTATATTATCAGAGATATATTTTAAAAAGTTATTATTTTTAATAGTTGTATAAATAAAGCCTACAAAATATATTTCTAATTATGTAAGCATAAGCAGTACTACTATAATACATTTAAAATTTTAAAGTACATTGTAAGGGACAATTTCAATTAGGCTATTTTTATGGCGGCAGAAATATCTTCTCTCTCTCTCGCACTTATAGGTTCTCTGACGACCTTTCAAGAGTCTGTGGCCCGAGTAAAATTTGCTTGCAAGTGCTTTAAAATCTATTGGAAAAAGCGTTCTTGTGTACATATGCGAAGCACGAGGAAATATACTCGTGCTTCTTATATGTAGTGGTAACGTTTTTTTTAAATAGGTTTTAAGGCACTTATAAAAAATTTTAGTACGGGCCACGGCCTTTTCAGAGGTCGCTGGTGTTTCTATATGTGCGAGAGAGAGAGAAGATATTTCTGCCGCCATTTTTGTCGCCACAGTTTAACACGGGACCTAGCGTTCTCTTAGTGTCTGTTCTGTGTTGTACACTGAAGATCGCGTTAAATTCAGTTTATCCTGAATTGCTTTATCCGTTAATCGACAGTCTAAATTTTAAATTTCTAACACGCGCCGGGTAATCTTAATCATTCGAAAATTTTTTTGGCGTCTAGATCGAGGCTCGTCGATGATTCTTTCTCGGCCGTCTTTAAAAGCTCTGTGCCATTTTCCAATTTGCGATTTTAACATGTAATTATGTCCACGTGCTTCTTACAACATTTTATGTTTCTACACTGTTTTTTTTAATTGCAAACAAATTTTATAGCGTAACGCTTTTCCACAAGTCGCTCCATCGCGCCGTGTCAAAAAACTGAAAAACACCCTTCACAAATTTAAATCCTGCCGCGTCTAATTTTCGAAAAACAGAAAAAAAAGAGACAAATGAGAAAAGAGTTTGTCGACATTTTAAGACCCCTCTCAAATTTTTACGGCGAATATGCGCAAAATGAAAAAAAAAAAATTGATACTTCGTGGATGCACCATGTATATGTACATTTATATATTCATCCGACAGAATTTTTATTTCTAAATAAAATAAGAACATTTATTATTTTTATCATGTTAAATAATGCTTAGACTTTATTTCCTCATCACTTTCTGGTATAAATATATAAAATAAAGTATTTAATGTATAATAAACAATAAAATAAAAATTTTTTTTAAAATTTCTTATCATAAAAAGGGTAAATCAGTAAACTAAAACTTGTACGTTTATTATTTAAATCAATGTAAAGAAAATTAAAGAAAATTTTATTTTTTTATAAAAAAAAAAGAAAAAAGAAATGAATTATAAACTTAACAAATAAAAAACCAATCAAAATGTTATTATGTATTGTTATGTCTAACAGTTCAATTAATAATTAATATTTTAAATAAAGTTCAATCATGTGCTTCTATAGATTATACATTAACAGACTAATTAGCTAAAATCTAGCTATTAGAAAAACTTAAAAACATTTTTAAATTGTTATATTTAATGTTTATATGTATCGAAAAAATTTTTGCAGCACATAGGATAAATATCGTGTTATGTATTAGATCCATTTTATTAATTGACATATTAGGAAATACTCACTAAAACCACTCATTAAAATCGAAAATTAATGAACTAAAAAAGCACAATCATAATTTCATAGTAGCATTTCATTCTTAAACATACAAATACAACAATGATTGGGATTACGTCAAAATTTTTGATAGAGAAATTATGTAGAAAAAATGACCTAGCTTATTGATGCTGCAAATAAAATTAAATAATCATGATATATATGTAAATAAACAAAAGTCAATTATTAAAATGTGCTAAGAAAAAAATTACTAAACACTTTTTCAATGAATATTTGATGAAGGTCACGTTATATTTTATTATTTTTAATATTTTGTATAGCATTAAATTTTATTCGCATAAGTAATACATATAAAATTTATAGTAAATTTAAGTTCACTCATTTATTTTAATTTAATTTAACTCATCATATGTACTATCTGATATTCTAGTAGAAATTACCAAACACTTATTTAAAATACACATATTTAAATTAAATAAATTTTTAATTATTATTATAAAATAAAAAAATGTTATTAATTTTCCATTTTTTCTATAATATTTAATATATGTAAATTACATTTATAATATAGTACAATCATTTATAATAGTAATAAGTTAATTCATGTATTATAATCTTATTAAATTTGTCATGAAGGTATTTATAATTTTTTATAGAGTATTCAAAATAATATTATCACTATAGATATATTTTTGAAAAATGAATCGTTATTTAAATACAATAATTTTCTAAAACTAAATTATCAAATGCATTCTGATCATTATTAAAATTATTTTTAATCTTTAACCATTGAAATAAAACGTACTCATTTGTTTTTATACCCAATTGTTGTTCAGTACTTGATTGAATATGTGCAACAGACTCTTCAAATCTTTGAATAGTCTCAGAATCTGCATATCTGTTTGAATCAGCCGTAAATATTCTCACAATACCATCAGATGATCCACAAGCAATGTCTTCATTAGGTAGAAACTTAACACACCAAACTGATTGTGCTGGAAGTGTAATGGTTTGCTCCATTTCACCTTTCCACCAAATTCTGATAGTTTTATCTTCTCCAGATGATACAACTAGATTCCCACCATGAATCGCTGACATACTATAAATATAATTAGAATGTCCATAAAAATTGCCTAAACAATCTCCAGTAAGTGCACTCCAATGTTTAATTACTGCATCATTGGCACACGTTAAGAATTCATTTTCATTAATAACAGGTATATCTCTCACACAATCTGTATGTCCTCTGAGTGTGTGCAGAAGGTGTCCATTTCTTAATGATACTAACACAGAATTATCTGCACTCCCAGTTATTATAGAACCATTAGCTAAATCTAATACACACCAGACTGCTGCAGTATATCCATTATATATAATTTGTGGTTTTTGTAGTTCATTTAAATTCCATAATTTAGATGTAGTATCCCATGAACCACTTAAAAATGATTGCTTATTAAATTTACTTGTATTCAATGCACAAATTGTATTTTCATGTGCTTTAATTTTGTGTATAGGCTCTGTTTTTCCAAGGTTGTATATAAAAATATGACTATCATTACTCCCAGTTATAATACAGCCATGTAAATACTTATTATTTGGATTTATTATACAAACTTAATTAACAAAGTCATTATGACCTGTCATGACTTTATTTTTGACATAATTTTCTCTGCTCATATTTTAATAAAAATAGAAAAATAATATATTAATTAAATAAAAATTAATTTATTATTTTTTTATAACATTTTAATTCTTAATATGGAGTTATATCATAAAATTATTTATTTACTATTACTAAAAAAAAAATAGCAAAATATAGATTTTTAATTTTTTATTCATTTTAAATTAAGATAAAATTAAAATATTTAATTAACTCAATAATATTAAATGTATATATAGTAAAATTATTAAAATTGAAGCAAGATAAAAAACACACTATCAAGTTATTCGAATGAGATAATTTTAATAATTAGCTACATAAAATAAATTATAAATTTAAAATATATGATATATTTCTAAAATTAACATAGTCTTTAAAGTCATAAAATTTTTTTTATATTATTGAGATATAGCTTGATTTTTTTGGCATTTTTACATCTCATAATAATATCATTGTAAATAATAGTATTTTTATTACTAAATAAATCTTATTCAATCGATTCATGTGTTATTATTCTTTAATAAATCATTAAATTTTTTCCTTTATTTGACAAACATTATTAATATATAAATATACAAAAAATTACATACTTAATTAAAATTAAAATATTTATTTTATAAATCTATTAGTCAATATTTTCATAAATATTTGAACACCATAAAAAATAATGTATAAACAAATATAAATAACTCAATGTTGTAATGTCCAGAGGATACCTGTATTATCCCTAGATTCTGATGTAAGACTACCATCGGCTACAATAGCAACACTTCTGACATCTGCAGTGTGTCCTATAAGTTCGTGACTCAGCTTATATAAAGATTTTGACATTTTTCGTTCTTTTTTCTATTATTTAATGTAAAATTGAACTTTCGCCACTTATTTATAATAGAGATTGATAAAAAACGTATTTAATAAAAAAATTCTTAAGAAATAAGTTGAGCAAATAATATATAAATATAATATAAAACAAATCTTCTTCCAATTTATAATGTATTATAGTTTATACGATAACAATCGAGTAACTTAATAATTTATGCTTATAATAATAAACTTAGATTACACTACAATTGGAAAAACAGACATTATAATTCCATAATTATAAATTATTACACTTTTCATTACAATTTATTGTACTAGAAAATGAAGAATATGTGATAAACATATTTTAATAATGTAACTATTATCGTTCTTTTACACTTTAATTCTGTTGACTAATATATCGACAAGATTTCGCTAAATATTAAAAAATTTGCAAGCGACCTATTCATTCAATCCTGTTTATATTTGTGTATTTATATATTTGCATATATAAAAACGTGAGCGTAACTCTGGCATACACATAATAATTGTAAAAAACAAAATGACTATGAACATTATTAAAAAGATAAAGAGAAATCATAAAAAGCTTCATTAAAAGTTGATGGTTGAGTACCAAATTTACGATTTGCATTTATTTTTATCTAAGAAATAAAATAATATTTTTTCCTTTTTTTTACATCTAAAGTGTACATCAGGGGGGTCCAACTTTAAATGGGAAAACTGGAAACAAATACCCATGCACAAGTATCAAGAAAATACAGAACACTACACTTTCTATAACCCCATGTATCCTTGTTCGTGAGTCGGCACTGATAATTTGACACATGTGTTTACTTCTCATTTCTTAAAATTTTTGAACAGTAAGAAAAGTTCTTTCAACAAGAATGCTCGTTCCGTTAATAATATACCAAAAAGTTTAATAAAAGTGTTAATTAGCAGCAAATAAACTTATTATTTTTTTTAAAAATACATTTTTAAATTATCTTCATGCTCTATAAAAAAATAAATTTTTTATAAACACTCCGAAACCTATTTTAAAAAAAGGTATATATAGCTATATAAACTACGAGTAAAAAAATAGACATCTGAAATATTTTGAGCTTTAAAAATATTTTTCAGTTATACTAAATTATTTTTAAAGCTCGAAATATTTCAGATGTCTATTTTTTTACACGTAGTTCATATAACTATTGTTACGTACGTAACGGAATTCACATACTTAATTAATAAAATAATAAATGTTGCACAAAATAAGTAGAAAGGAGAGCAAGGATCAGCATAAATAAAAATATGTGCATGCGTTAAATTAGGTAATGATGTCAATATGCTCAATTATTAACCAATATATTGAGAAATATAAGCAAAGATCAAGGTAATGCGAATTAGACCTAAAAAGGAGAACACCTCCACGGTCGGGGGATCCGAAAGAGTTAGTAGTTTTTCTTTATAAATCAGGGGACGAAAACAATAATGGGTATTATTCAGCTGATTGAAATTGGACGTACTGTCATCATTGTATCTTATAATTCGGGCGCGGACGTAATAACGCGAAATAATCTGATCCCGGTCGGTGACTCTCGTCGGTAAGACAACACGACAAACTCACATATTCGCGATAACACAAAAAACGTAAGTAATACAATAAAACGGGCACACACGTAGAACGCTAGACTGTAAAACGAGCTACTATTACACTTCAAATTCTTTCTTCCGATTTATGATTAATAAAGCAGTATTTCAAACGCGATATAATATAATTGTATTTATTTTAATCCTTAAACTTCACAAAGGCTGAATCGCTTTGACCGATTCAGCTACGGCAGAAAAGAACCGGGAAATCATTTAATTATAATTAAGCGAGTAAATAAAGAATTAAATAAGTAAAGCGACAAATAAACGCCACGAATAAATAAATATATAAATAAGTAGTTACGGAGTATAAATAAATAAATATAGCCAATTATACCACGTAACACTATATATACCTTTTTTTTAAAAATAGGTTTCGAAGTGCTTAAAAAAAATTTTTTTTTATTTCCCATGTTTCCATCCGAAGCGCTAAAATCGCTTCGGAAGTGCGAGAGAGAGAAAAGATATTTTAACCACCATGTTTGTTTCTTATGTAAAGCATTGAACTTAACATTCTCTTATTTACTGTTCTGTGGTGTACATATAATGCATAACAATTATTTTCCAATAATTTATAAAGTTGGTACGACCACGTATATACAAATTTTAATTTTTTTTTTTTTATACATTTGAATTACAATCAACCATACAAAGTCAACTTATATCTATAATTGTGATAAAATTATCTATTGGTATTTGTTTTAATCAATCAGATCACTTAGTTGATAAAAATAATGCAAATTTTTCTTTCAATGTTCTTATTAGTTTAATTGTGTTTTTTTTTAATAACCGCAGAAATCTCAATTAGAGCAGATGACGAATAAATATTTTACCAAAGATTATTAGAGAGATTGCTTGAAAAAATTCATAAAGATTTTGAACAATATTAATTTTGTAAGCGCGATAACTCGATCAATAAATACTCCACAATTCCATTTAATTCTTCTTTATAATAACTGCACCCTCGCCCAAATTAACCACGCTCTTGTTAAAATTTTAATTCAAATAATATTTACAATAAAAAACAAAAATTCTTAGGCTATGAACTAAAATCGAAGCACATGCATAGACAAGGTTAATACGATGACAAGGAAATTATATTCAAATAGATAAGATTAATCAAACATAAATATAAAAATTATACAAATAATTAATTAATAATGTACAGAAAATGAAAAAAATCTGTTATTGGTATAGAGAACACCAAATTCGTGAAACAAAAGTAACATTTAAAAATATTACTTTAAAATATACAATATACATGTTTTCAAATAAAATTTTCATAGGCTGGTTCCTGGATGATATATCAACACGATAAAATCATTTTCAGCAATTGTACCCTTTTCATTTCGAGAAATACCATATTTTTAGATCGTTTGCAAAATTTTTTTTTCTTTAATATTTAAAAAATTAGAATATGGAACCACTCCATTTTCTTATAAAAAAAATGTACCTTTTCCGTTCTTTACAATATAATTTTGTTGAGAATATTGCTCACGTATTTAATTAAATATTGATAAATAATTGCAAAATGTATGCAAAATCGTGTAATCAGAAATTATCAGCGCCACCAATGGTCCAATTGGAACTAACATTATAAATAAATTGAATTGAATTTTTTTTTAATATAACTTGAAAAAAATAAACATTTTTAATACCAAACATGAAAAGAATTGAATTAAATTTGTACTTTAATATTATATTTTGTAATAGAGTAAAATCTACTCTAAATAAATTTTTCAATTTAAATAAATTAACTTTCCCGAAACTCTATTATAATATTCTCTTATTCACTACACGTCACTTTTATATTTTACAAAATATTATTAAATAAAATTATTAGTTGATAATTATTTATTTAATAATAACCAACACTACCATCAATTAATAAAAATATGGGGAGATCCAACGCCAAAATATAAGATTTTCGGGCGATCTCAATAACCCTTTTTAATTCAACACAACAATATAATAATAATTTAAAATGAATATTTAAATATAATATAAATAAGATATATTAAAATCTTACCTTATTTAGTAGTAATTTATGTATTATTTAATTATATATATATAATTAGTAAATTCAATAGATATTATTTGACCAATTTAATTAATAAATATTATATATTATTTCCTTCGTTATCGTTATTGTTGAAAATAATGAATTTCCTTTTAATGATAATAATAATTTTAATAATCTATTTATTTTATTTAACTCTACACTTCACTCACAATGATTTAATAAAATATTAAATAATAATATCAATATCATTCAAACTAATTATTTTAATTATTATTTTAAATACTATATTTTATTATTATTAATAACAATATTCAACTACATGTTATACTACTCTATGACAATTTATTACTGAACTCTCTTTCTTTTTCAGAAAGAAAGTTCTGCCCCTTCACATCACTAATTTTAATTTTAAATCAAAATTAAACCAATAATTATATTTACTGATTTTTATTTAAATTCAGAAAATTTAATATTGGTTGCATCACAGCCAACAAGTCCCTTTTCCTTTCTACCTGTTATGATTTAAATTCTAATTCGTTATCATTAAAACAACCAATCAAAATTCTCAATTCATATACAAAAGAAAAATATTGTTTGACCGATAAGTATAGAAACTACACTTATTGGCCATCTTGTGGCGGCACAGCATCAATCATTTTTACCACACTCACATCACTTTATTTATGCAATTTAATATATACATACATCAAAATACATATTCGCGCCTATTTCTATCTCACTTCAATTCAACGACCTAAGCGCCGTCTATGCTAGCAAGACTTCTGCTATTGTATTAAATTAAAGTAAAATATACGCCGCCTGTTGATAGTTTGTCAACAATGAATAAAATATTATTCAATTATATATAAAAATTCATACTCATCATATCCGTAAGTGAACAACACAACATTAAACATTTTTTTATTCAATTAATAATAGTATTTAATATCTATTCAATTAAAAATCACTCAATTATTCACAATAAAACTAACTTTAATTATTTTACTTTTCAGTTTAGTAATAATATATATTTATATTATCACAATTTAGATTAAAAATTTTCTTTTTTTATAAATTTATAGAGTGTTGGAATTTACTTGAGTTTGGTGTTAAAAAGGTTTCAAATAAAACACTTTTGTTTTAGATTTAACTTGGTCACTCTGCTCTTTATTTTTATCTATAATCTATTACACGTCTTTGTTTATAACAATGAAAAACAAACAAATATACAGACTAATATCTGTAGATTGTATATAGTAAAAACAGTGATTTAATATACACGCGCGTAGCTTCGAAATTTGAAATATTTTTGGAAGTGCTTGCGTCTCTCGTCACGTGACCTCCCCCGACCAGTTAAGCTCTAGTAGGTCTTGACAAGGACGCATAGCTAAAAGTAGAGAGACAAAAGGAAAATAAAGTATTACACATACTTTCAGCATACACCGAAACATGTGTAAACTCAACATAGAGCAAGTGAGTAACCTCCAACTGCTCTTAATTTTCGTAAATTACATTTTAGTATAGTAGCGTCGGCTAGTTGGTAGTTAGCCGATTACATTTATTTTTAATATAAAAAAATTGCATACTCACATTGTGTTTTTATTCTATTTAAGCTTTAGCAGAAGGGTTACTTTTTGGGCATAAAAAAACATCCTTTTGCTATCAGACGGAAAAAGCCCTTACATGCTATCTAAATTTATTTACATCTTTGTAAAAATATCTCTATTGTTGAGAACGGGTGGAAGGTTCTACGGGAAAAGTGCGCGGAGAGGTTTAAAAGAAAAGAGGATATGATCGTGTTAAAAAATACTTTAAAATTATTTGTTTCTTTTTGAGTTTATTTTCGCCCGTTTTTCAAATTTTAATTAAGCTTGGGGAAAGCAGGAACGAGGTGAAGCACACCGAAAGCAAAATCGGATCGAAAAAGATGCCCACCCTCAACTGGCCCTCATTCTTATTATATTTTTCCCACCCCCGTCCTCTCCTCCAAGCTCTCTCATTAGTTGAGTACCGATAGGGATTGACCGATCAGGTCTTACAATTTTCCGGCGTGCTTGATTGGACACTTTCCCCTCCCCTTCGCAGTTAGGCCCTTGGGCTCCTATTGGAAAGTGGGTCAATCGAGGCGGCGCACCCCCTGAGGTTGGACGTGCTCGGGTCCGATACTTAATTTAGTTCCTAGCATAAAAAAACCTCCTTGGACGCGAGGAGAAAAAAAGTCGATACATACTATTCCTATAATAAATAATAATTTACCTTACAACTATTTTTAAAACTAATCTTGCTTCATTAGGAATCGTCACGCTTCGCTAATGGCTTCCGCTTATCGCACTTAACAATTATCCGGCCGGGTTGGGTTGGCTCTTTTGCGGGCACGTTACCACCGTGCTCAGGCGGTCAGGTTTATACTTTTACGGTTTGTACGTGCGTCCACGTACTTCTTTTTGTGCACATCTGCGCCTTTCGAGACCAGGTTGTGACGGCTCCCCTGGTCCCGCTGGGTTGCTTAGATCCCGCATCTGCAATCCCGATTTCATAGCGGCTACCGCCCTTCGCCTACGGATGCACGGCACGGCGCCATCGAAAAACCCGCCGATTCTCGGCAACATCTTTACATTTACCTTTCAGGGTTTTGATAACATATTATATACAATTCGTGTTTACAATATCTATTTACAATAATAAATGTGTTTCTATCAAATGCTCACGAAAAAATAACGTTATATTTTCAGTGGTTCAACAGACAAAATCACACATATTCAATTAAAATATAAGCTTCAATAGTCGAATATATTGTGTTCGTAAATACGAAGAAAACGGCCAACATCATATTTTAATGTTTAAAAGCAAAATATTATTGATTAAAGTAAATCACATGTCTTCGTTTAAAAAGACAAAAGGATTATACTCAAATGTACTATTATTTGTGTAATATTGATTATTTCACAGCAAAGATTAGCGCTTCCACTTAAAGTGCTGGAAAGTTTAAAGGGCTGGTTAATGGAAAAACGCTAGTTACAAATTGCGCACAATATCTAACTGTGTGAGTGGAAAGTCAGTAGTTTAAATGGACTTGTGTGCAGGGTACGACAAATCGCTGATTGAAGTTAAATGAGAATTTGACTATACGGGCGATAGTCAAGAAAGATAAATATGACTGTGGTAGAATATATGTATGTAATCACGTATGGATCTAAGAATCGCCTGTACGTCGAAATCTATCCATATTTATCATCTTGGAAGACGTGAGTTGATTGAGTGTGAACACTCGCCATCTAGTGACTGAATCACGAAATAGATCATTCCGTAATTATCACCTCGGCAGACGTAAACTGATTGAGTGCGAGCAATCGCCCTCTGGTGGCTGAATCGTGAACTCAATCTTCGATGGTTAATCACGGGAAATTGAAATGCGGAAACAACTATATATATACTCAATTCTATATACTCAAAATGATAGAAGAAAAAAAAATTTCACAAAAATACATATTGTTTTTTCGTTTTTACATAAAAACCACTTGATGATTAAGAATATGTAATTAATAACAATTTATAAGTTGTCTAAATTATTGTTCAAACCGTTAATTTTGATTGATAAATTTATAATTTGTAAAATTAAATGATATCGCAGGGTAAAGCAAGAAATTTTATCTTTTTTTTATACATTCATATTATATGACAATTTATACTATATTCACTTCTGTATAAATACATGCATACACTAGCTACTTTTTACTTTATAAATTACTTTTTTTCAAGTAACTGATGCTGTTAATAACAGAAATTTATATGAAGAATTCTGTTATAATATTTCATACGTATTTGCGTTATTTCATATGTAACTAAGTATAAAGTTTTATGTTTTTTAACAAGATTGTGTTCTTAGAATATAACCGACATTCGTTTTATATGTGAAATTTTCTTTTGAATTTGTATTGAATATCTTTCATAAAGATACATGTATTTTATAGATTAAGCAAATTGTAAAAGGCGGTTCTTGATATCACTAAATGTAATATGAAAATTGTTTATCGTGATTGTGATTCGATCAATTTCGAGTTTCGGGGACGCCCGAAAGAAACTTGATCTATAAAAGTTATAAATATTTTAAGAAATATAAAAACGGAAGGGAAAGTCGCAAAATTTGTAGTCTCATATTTGGCTTGATTTGTTTATGAAAGCGATTTGGGGTGACCGGTGTACGACCCTCGAATTAAGGTGGGCGACATATGATCCAGCTTTTGTTGCCAGTCAAAACACGAGAGAAGATTCTGATATGGAGGAAGACCATCATAATGTTATAAAAAGGTAACATTTTAGCCTGAATGGCATTCTCTTTTTATTGCATAGAGCATCAAGCGCAGCATTAAATAAATTTTGTATTTTCAATTAAATTACAAGTTAAGAATTCAAACCTTGTATATTCAGTTTTTCTTATTGATTCATCGTTTGATATAGGTGCATTTATTCTACTCATCTAAGCAATAATAATTACCGCATTCATGTAATAGTCTAAAATATCAAATAAACAGACGAGAAAGTTCTGTACTCTCATTAGCGTATAAGCCATTTTTGATTAAAAAAAAGTAAAATTGAATTATTTGATCTGTTTCTAAATACTTAAAATTTTATTTTTCAAGTTACTGGTATAATATTAGATTGATATAAAACATTATATAATACCATTTTACAAATGAATCTAAATTATTCGAGATAAATAGGATAAATACTATGGTTTAATAAGTATTATTTAGCTCAATTCTATTAATTATAAATTTATAAGTCAAAAATAACAGTTTGAACAATAATTTAGACAACTTGTAAATTGTTATTAATTACATGTTTTTAATCATCATTACGTTGAAGCGAATTGTAGTTCGGAGGTCTTATATGTTTAAGGGAAATTGGAAGTTAATATAATTGATAAGATTTAATCATTTAGTGATAGGTAGGAAACAGATACGTAAAAGAATTTAAATTCACTAAAAAGGATATGGCAATATTATTTTGAATGTAGATGTTTCAACAGTGCATGCGATGAAAAACAAAAATATAAGAAAATAGCAAAATTCAGAAGCTTTGACTTCTTGCTCGGGCAACATATACCGATGTTTTAATGTAACAAGACATAACTGTTATTCCCTCACTCCTTTTCCCTAATAATAATAATAATAATAATAATAATAATAATAATAATAATAATAATAATGATAATAATTGATAAACTATAAACAAGCATATACATCAAAATATGAAGACCGAAGGAATTACAAAAAAATTGTTAAAGTAATAATAAGTAGTTTTATATAATTATGAAATTATGATTTTATGAAGTGAAAATTACACTACGTATTAAAAAATAAGCGAAAAATATTGATATTTTATTGGAGATATAATTAAGAAATATATCATCTGACATATTTTAAACTTTATTGTATTATGACAAATTCTAGTTATTCATATATATTCAATTTAATATCATTTGATTTTTATTGATTAATAAAATTAGATATTGATTAATAAAATTTTTTGACTTTTGTTTTATATTTTAATGTATACACACACACACATATATATAAATATTGGGTTTATAAAAATAAATATGCACTAAGAAATATATGTATTTAAATACAATTTATTTAAGTAAATTAATAAATTAAAAATTTTCATTTTAATATTACGTGTATAAAGTTACTAATGGCCCTGTGATTAATTATAGCGATTCTTATTATTCATTAAAACCCAATTACACTAGATGTTAATAGTAGCCGTATACATATTACTCTAACATATTCACATGATATGCATAGCGTAGCTGATCATTCAGTTTGTAGAATTTCTCCTCAAGAATATACATTATCACCTACCCTCACTCCTTTATTTCCCCTTATGTTCCGTCACAAATACCAATTTAGTTGAATGTAGACCGCTAGAGGCAGCTTTATTAATCTAGCATAAATCATAGCTCGTCCCACTTTTTATTTTTATTACCCCTAATCTCCTCCTCGAATAGCAAGTTAATTGAACCGCTACACGCGCGAGCGTACAATTTTTTAAATTTAAAATAAACGCCCCATTTATCATCCATCATCAATCTGTCTAATAATCTCTTTTAAAACATTGTGTTTAGAATTGCACATTTTTGTTTCAATTGCTGTTCTTTTTCTAAGTGGTTTGATAGTAATTAAAATAACTTTCGCGCAAAACCTTATATTCTAGATAATAGAATATAATTTATTGATGTATCGTGAGTTAATTAATGACAAAAAATTGTAAGTTTTATATAAATTTATTCACTCTATTTACATGAAGTGTACAATGAAAAGGTTCTCGTGAGACTAGTGTCCTTTACAGATTCAAAACGCATCGTTTCTTGATTTTTCTTGTGCTAAATTATATAGGAAAATTTAAACAATAGATATGACGGTTATTTTATTAGAGGGTAATGGTCGAGACTCATTACCACTCGGACGAAACTCTATTCGTATACGATAGCCTAAGTCATTAGAATTCTATTCCGCGAAATCTTTAATTTTGTAAAATTTAGACTATTGACGCAGGTATTTCCTTCATTTTATCACTAAAATTCCCACCACCCCCTGCGATAATACTCATCACGTGACCGTGATAACAGAAGATGCATCTATTTGCACGGGGAGGACCACATAAGGTGCACCTACCTGCGGGGGGAGGGTCAAGTGAGGTGGATAATTACCTGGAATGCATACATAGCTAGTATATTTATTTTGCGTATGTGATTCTACCGCACACATTGTATTAATTGTATTTCTGGTTTAAATAATACATTAAAAATGGTTATAAGATCACTAAAATTGTGGGCTTTAAATGTAAGTATAATACGTTTTACTATAGTACGCCTGGATTCAATTATGTGAAAACAATGTGTGCAATATTGTTAGTTGATACGGTTTGATAAATATGTTTTTTAAATGTGTTTTTGGAAATATTTTATAAAATTTTTTTATAAGAATAAGGTAAAATTAATCCTATTCTTTAAAAATTATCTTTGCTCAAAACAGTAAAGATAATCTATTGATATAAACGAATGATCTATTGTATTTCATGAATTTTATCGACAAAATATTAATCGATGTTTAAATTTTTATTGGATTTCAATGAAATTAGAATAATTATTTACTTTGCTAAGGAAATAAATCCAAAAATGTAATTAATATAGTTAATATAATTATTATACGTCCATAAAAAATTGAATTTCTCTCAAATAAACAAATAATTATTAAAAACGATTTTAAAAATTATAAATGTTTAGTGAAACACATTGATCCTATGATTAATCTTGTTCATATATTAAAAAAAAAACATAATATCTCAATATTATTTACTTAATATTATTAATAATATCACAATACAATTCACAATATATATTATTATTAAAAATATTTTTAAATGATAACAAAACAAATTCTGTACAAAATATAACCAAAAAATTATTTCTATACTATAAATTAAATAATGAATACATAATGTTCCATTATTAAATATTTATTTGACATATTCATTTATATAAATATATACGAATAAGTTTATATTTAAATTTAATAATATTGCACTAAAAAATATCAAATAAAAAAATAAATATTATAAAATTTATTGATATTACTATTATAAATATTTAGCAAGGTGAATCGAATGGAATATAAAAAAAAAAAAAAAAAATTAAATAAGTACATTACAGATAATAGAAAATATAAAACATTTAATAATAAAGAATACAATAAAACATCAACAATGTATATTAGAATCAAAGATCATGTTAAAAAGAAATAAATGATTCAGCTTAATTTCCTGACATTTAAAAATCACTTATTGCCTTTTATTACTTATACAAATACAATATACTTTGAAAATTAAAAATAAATAAACAGAAAACTAGTTTTATTTTATGAAATTATTTAGTATGAACTTGAAATATATTTTTGTCAAATAAATAAAATGCAGCTTTATTTATAATGTAATTTATTTAATATAGTAATGAAATTTTAATTAAATTCTCGGATTTGATTAGAATTAGATTACACGTACTTCAAGCATAGAAAATTTTCTGTGTGCATAGATTAGAATTAAAATAAAAAGAAAATCTATGCCAGTAGAAACGTATCAATATTAACATTCAAAATTAATAAAAAAATTTCTGATTCCTGGGTAGGAATAATCAGGGTCTTACACAGTTGAAAAAAGTATTTTAAGCTTTAAAATATAAGAATTTTGTAAAATATTTTATTGATTTCTATTGGCGAGTATGAAAATTTATACATGTGTTTTATCGAAAAAACTTTTTTTTAATTAAGTAAAAAATGTATGTTCGTAATATGTTTATATACATTCTTCCAAGATTAAAAAACTGCACATGCGCGTTAACTTAGTTTATATTTATAAATTTTACACCCGCGTGGGTTTATTTTAATAACAATAGTATTTTAACAGTTTATAATATTATATGATATTGATATTAATATTTTCATTTAAAATATATTTTAGTATTTAATAAACTAAAAAATTCATTTAGAATTATAAAGCTTTATTACTAGATGGTGAAATCAGCACCACAGAACAGAAATTATCTCATTTTATGTGCATTGTTTACTAACAGTGGGTATTAATATTTCATGAAACAATAATGATTAAATGTTTCAATTACTATCATAATCATTAATAAATTTATTTTAAATATTTCTTTTAAAAAATTTTATTATTCATAAATATAAAATTGTAAAAGTTATAATTTTTTTTAAAAAAGTTTTAATACAAAATTTTAAAATTGATATAATACTTCGATTTCATTTTTATATAAATATTTTTAAAATATTTAGTTGTAATTTTTTTCGTTTAATAAAATATTAAAATTATACGAAATAATTTCTCATAATTAATTTTTTTTAAATATATAGTTGAATCAATGAGGTTATAAATTTCTTCTATCAAAAAACTAATATCAAAACAATTTTTAAATATTACAAAATTATTTAAGATAGTTATACACTGAAAAAGAAAGTGCATCATGCCTTACGATCAGAAACGAAACAATGGTCCTGAAGTAACCACTCCATATAACATTTATGTTGATTTACATTCTAAGTCTACAAAGACTTCAATAAAGAATGAACTACAAACAAGAGCAGGTTCAAGAAATCATAATGATTTTAGAAAATTATGTAAAAAAACTTTTAATTGTTTATCTTATTTTCAAATTTATATTTTTAATATTTGTATAATAATGAAAAAATTGTATTAATTTAGTTATAAAAATTGGAGTTGTAAGCAAAGCAAAGGGTTCAGCATACATCGAAATGGGACAAACTAAAGTTATATGTTCAGTTTTTGATCCTAGAGAAACACCAAATAAAATAAATTATAGTACTCAGGGAGAATTATATTGTGAATTCAAATTTGCCTCTTTTGCTTCATATAAAAGAAAAGGTTATCAACAAGATGCAGAAGAAAAAGAATATAGTCTTATCATGCAACGAGCTTTGGAACCAGCTGTTTGCAGAGTAATTTTAATAATTTAAATACTTAGAAAATGAAATAAATGATAATAAAAATTTATTTTTTAGCATGAATTTCCAAATTTTCAAATAGATATTTATGCTTTAGTATTAGATAATGGTGGATCATCTTTAGGTGCTGCAATAATGGCTGGAAGTTTAGCATTAGCAAATGCTAGTGTACCAATGTTTGGAATTGTTACAGCAGTTACCGCAGTAAATTATTATATTTTTATTAAAAAAAATTTATGTGTAAATATAAGTATCCATTATTATTCATCATTTTAGGGTATATATGATGATCTATTTATAATAGATCCAACTGATAAGGAAGAATCACTTTGTTCTAAAAAAAATAAACCAGTAAACCATGGAGTCATAATGCAAGCAACATTATCACAACATGAACAAATATCAGAATTTTTTTTAGTAGGAAGTATGGATACAAATGTTGTGAAATCCTCAATAAATGACTTAAATAAAAAAAGTACTGAAATTTACCCTCTGTTACAAGAAAGTCTTAGAAAGTCTGTAGTCAAAATGATAAAAATGAAAAAACAAGAAAATGAATGTTAGACATCAAATACTGTACAAATATTTCTTTATTGTTACTTATGATTAAAAATTTCTTTATTGTATTTAAAAAATAAAACCACATATTAATCTTCTGGTTTTTCTGGTGGTGGGCCACAAGGTTGTAACATTTTTTCCATAAGATTGAAACGAACTCTAGCCTTTGCTTCATTTTCTGCTATCGAAAAAAAATTTAGCAGATCATAGTGCCCCATGTAAGAACTGCAACTGTCTCTATGTTGATTTACAAGCCATTCAAATTTAGTAGTATCAGCATGACCTGTTCCAATATATTTGGATTGTAGATGTTCTAATTGAGTATGAATAGTATATCGTTCTCCCATTCTGAAATTAAATTTGAACTTAAATATTATTTATAAAATTGTTTAGCAGAATTCTTGTTTTTATTCTCTTTAATTATTCTGTATGTTGAGAAATATTACTAAAGAATTTTAAAAGTTTTGTAAAAAAGTAGATAATACATAAATATTTATTTTAATAAATAGTAAATTACCTTTTCTATACTTTCGTTGAAATACAAGTAACAAATTATAAATCAAAAGGGTGCAAAGAAAACCTAATTTAGAAGCTTACGTTAGTAAATTGTGTTTATGCGATTTGTTTTGTCAATGACTATTTCATTACCTACGTTTGAGGATTTCATAACATATATTTGTATTACCAATACCGGATGAAATTGATAGATGGCGCATATGTACGTTTATTCCAGGGGGGTCCAACTGTAAATGGGAAGACTGGAAACAAATACCCATGTACAAGTATCAAGAAAATACAGAACCCTACACTTTCTATAACCCCATGTGTCCTTTTTCGTGATCCGGCACTGATAATCTGGCACATGTGTTTACTTCAAATTTCTTAAAGTTTTTGAACAGTAAGAAAAGTTCTTTCAACAAGAATACGCGTTCGCTTAATAATATACCAAAAAACTTTAATAAAAGTATTAATTAACAGCAAATAAACTTATTATTTTTTTTAAAAATACATTTATATTTTTGTGTTAAAAAAAATATTTTTTTTAATACAATTTTAACTTAATAGTGATAAAATTTATTATTATTAAAATGATTTAATATTTTAAAATGTTTTATTTATTTGTGGTGGTTTAAAAAAACATATTTAGTTCAATAAAGTGTTAATTACCTGTGAATAAACTTATTTTTATTTTTAAAGATATGTTTTATATATTAGTGAATATTTAAAAAATGTGTTATTATTATTGTGTTCAATACCAAGTTCCAATCTTTCAAAGAAATTATTTTATAGGACAACTTTATGGAAATCTTTTGTGTCGAAAGATATTGGATTTTGCTTAATTGTTAGATTTTGTAAGTGTATTTTTTATGTTATTTTTTAAGTCAAATAAAAGTTTTTAGAATGTATAAGATAATTGTATTTCTTTAACATGGATGAAAATCCTTTTTTTGTAGTTTAATGATAATAAAAGGATGTTGCAAAGAATTAAAGCCTTGTATTTATTTCATTTAATTATATATATTTTAATAGTAAAATAATTTCATATTTAATAACAATTATAATGACTGTAAAACATTAATCTTTGGATATTTAAACTTTTTAAGCAAATATCATTTATTAATACATATTATTATTCTTAATAACTATGCAATTTTACAATTATTACATTAATAATAAATTATTTTTTCAATATTGCTCTTTCAATGCAATATTTGATATAAAAAGTTTTACATTTTAAGTATCATGTACTATAAGTTAAATATAATACTAATTGATTTTTATTTTGATTGATACAGCACAATAATGATCAACGTGTAAATAAAAAATATAATATTCTTATGCATTTACTTGCAACAGTATATAAATATAATAAATGCAATAGTACATATAAAAAAACACAAATACAATGTACAAGTAAATAAATAAATATATGTATATATATTTATAATAGAAACAATAATTTAATATATAAATAAATCAGTAAATAAATATATAAATAAATAAATATTAAAATTATTTAAATTATATACTGTATAAAAGCTAAAAAGTTTGCATAAAATAATTATAATTAAAATAAAATATAACTAAAAAAATTAAACGAAATAATATTCTGAAGTTATTACTAAACATTTTTTAATATAAATTCAATATTACATTGTAAAAAAGAAAAATAAAAAATAGTAAAATGAAATCTATAATATTAAAAAATGAAATTAATGTATGTAATAACGTATGTAATAGAATATAAAATATAATAATGAATATTATACTTTTGGCTTTTAGTGTTCAATAATACATTAAAAAACACTGTAACATAGTAGATGTATAAACATAATATATATAATAGTTTTATTAGAAAAGATTTGCATCGAATAATTTAAATTAATAATAGAAAGAAATAGATAGAATTATTAGAATAATTTGGTTTTAAAATATTACTTATTTATTTAAAATGTATCAATGTTATTTATCCCTTATTGCTGGTATCATAATTAGTACAGCAGGTACAGCAGGTACCCCCCACCTCCCCCCTTTTGCTGGTATCATAATTAGCACAACAGGTCCCCCCCTCCCTTTTGCTGGTATCATAATTAGAACAGCAGGTACAGCAGGTACCCCCCACCTCCGTTTTTGCTGGTATCATAATCATGGTATTTTAAGAAATGGAATAGGTGCATTTAAAGAAATTTTGAAACAAAATTTTAGTAAAACAGAACTTTTCGCACGTGTTTGGTGTTTCGTGCAATTAGTCACACAGATGTTTGACGAATATTTTCATTTCTACGGAAAACAAATTTTACTGCAATTGCATTTTCGTTTTCCTGAACAAAATTTTTAAAGATTCTTTGAGAATAAAGCTAAAACATTATATTGAATGTATTAGAATTATTTCAAATAATGAATCGAATTTTTTAGTAAAACTTTTAGTAATATATAAATTTTTTTTTTTCCTTCAAATAATTTTTAAAATTGTTTTAATTGTTAAAAATTAATATTTTCAACAATTTTTCATAATTTTCAAAATTAACAAATTTTTTCAAAAATTTTTTTTTTTCTTCAAATAATTTTTAAAATTGTTTTAATTGTTAAAAATTAATATTTTCAACAATTTTTCATAATTTTCAAAATTAACAAATTTTTTCAAAAATTTTTTTTTTTCTTCAAATTATTTTTAAAATTGGTAAAAGTGTCTACAAAAAACATTTTCATCTCTGTTTTTAATATTAAGAATAAGAGAAATTCTTCGTGCACTAGTAAAAGTAGTAGGTAATAAATTTATTGCTTTACCTGCGCCGAAGTTCAAAATCTGCAAACGACACAGATGAAAGAATAAAAGTATTAGTTTATATTCTCACTATTGTATGTAAATCTTTTCGTATACAATTGATAGAGCAGGCGAATTTACTGTACTTATACATTGCTTTTAAAAATTTTAAGCACATAAAGATTTATATTATTTCATAATATTTTAAAGACAATATATATTTTTATATTGTTTTGAAAATAATTTGTTAACAATTTTTCTACTTTTATTTAATATTATTTTTAATTTGTAAGTTTCAAGTTTATTTACGGCGGCTGAATTATCTTCTTGCTCTATAAAACAAAAATTTTTTATAAGCACTTCGAAACTTATTTAAAAAAAAATGTATATTCAGCTCGATGAACTACGAGTAAAAAAAAGAGACATCTGAAATATTTCGAGCTTTGAAAATAATTTAATATAACTGAAAACATTTTTATTAATAATGTTATGATTATTTCAATTTCTTATTGACATGTAAATGATAATCATAAAATTATTAATAAAAATGTTTTCAGTTATATTAAATTATTTTCAAAGCTCGAAATATTTCAGATGTCTCTTTTTTTTACTCGTAGTTCATCGAGCTGAATATACATTTTTTTTTAAAGAAGTTTCGAAGTGCTTATAAAAAATTTTTCTTATTTTCCCATGTGTCCACCCGGAGCGCTAAAATCGCTTCGGAAGTGCGAGAGAGAAAAAAGATATTTTCACCACCATGTTTGTTTCTTATGTAAAGCATTGAACTTAACATTCTCTTATTTACTCTTCTGTGGTTTATTCAAAATTCCAATTCTGTTCTGCGGAAGTCAAACCAAAATCAGTAAATTCGTAACATGGCCGACAGACTTCGTCAGGGTATATGAGAGAACTGGCAGCAGACGGGCCAAGGAAAGTTTGCGACGTAAAAGAAAGTGCTCGCTCCAATATAATTTAAAATTTCTTAAATTTTATAATAATTATACATAATTATAAACCATATTGTTGGATTAAATATAAAAATTAATTTTTCTTTAATATTAGTGAAATTTAAACAAATTTAGTAGAATGAGATCACCCCCGTATGTCCCTTTTCGTGTGCCAGCACTGTTAAGCCGGTTTATGTGTTTACTTTATTGTTTTTCAAAGAATTCTAGCCACAGAACAGATTTTTAGCTTATAACAGCTTCCAAAACTTTTTTAACAAGAATATTAATAGCTAAGTGATTGTTACTGTAAATCTATATAAAAATTGTTAATTAATGTTAAAGTGAGTGTGTGAAATTTGAAAAGTGACTTATTTTTAGAAATAAAAATTTTACATATATATAACTTTTGAATTTTAAATATATTACAGAGCTACAAATTTTTAAAATATATTTGTAATGATGCAAGCATAAGCAGTAGTTCTGTAATATATTTAAAATTTAAAAGTACATCGTAATGGTCAAATTTAATAAAAGTATTTTCATGGCGAAAGAAATATTCTCTTTCTCTCTCACACCTATAGCTTCTTTGCCAATCTCACAAGAGTCCGTAGGGTGAGTTAAAATATTTTCAAAGTACTTTAAAACCTATTGAAAAAAACGCTATATGTACATGTACGAAGTACGAGGGGATACACTCGTGCTACGTACATGTATTGGTAGCCTTTTTTTCAATAGGTTTTAAAGCACTTATAAAAAATTTTAGTTCGGGCTACGGACTCTGAAGAGGTCGCTGGTATATCTATATGTGCGAGAGAGAAAAAGCATATTTCTCCGATCATGTTCGTTTCCAAAATTTAACATGGGCCTTAGCGTTCTCTAAGTATCTGTTTTGTGGACTTCGTATTACAGAAGCATTCCGTATTACAGAAGAAACGTGCCCTGTATCTTTTTTGGAATTTTTATAAATCTTCAATTATAAGATGTTTCAGCGGTATAATTTAATAACATTCAAAGTGATATTATTATTATTATATTGTATTGTAAATAAATATACAATTTATTCATAGAAAAACATAATTCTACAACTATTGAGTGTGAGAGAACTATATTTCATTCATTATGCTTGTTTTTTCTGCTTAACGCGGGAATTGACCTTTAAAATTCGATTCTGTCTGATATGTTTCATTCAGGGAGGTCTAAATTTAAAGGTATATCAGAGTATAATAAAAATGATCAATTGCTCATGACATTTTGTAAATTAGCACAATTAGTAATTATAAAAACAAATGCAAATATTCAAAACAATCGCCTGATTAATAAAAAAGTTATAGCAACTTTAATTAACATTTATTCTTTTGGAGATAGATACTTTAACGTAGTTTTAGAGTATTGCTAATCAAAAATATATAAAAAACATTCATAAAAACTTAGTTTTTTTTATTATAAAAACCATCTCATAAATATATGTTTAAAATTTTATAATTTTTGCTTGTTTATTAAAAAATATATCAATAAAAAATTAATGCATTTTTAATATTTTAGACTATAAACAGAGAATAATTGGGAAATTGCGCCGTAGCTTAGGGAAGCGTTTACACAGGATTCGGTGGCAAGTTGCTGCCTCTTACGGTTGCCTATTGATATGCCCATTGGAAGTATGGTGGGGATAAGAAAAAGCATATTGAGGTTCTTCGTATGGTCAGAGATGAAAATTAAACATTAAATTGTAGAACAAAAATGAAAGATGATCGGTCGAGTAGAAGCAGCTTTTTCGATACGCAATGTTTTATATATGTATTTACGAATATAATGAATGCTTATAGCTATGTAAGGTTCACTGCAGCCAAATTATAACATCATAATCAATTTTTATAATAATGAAAATAAGTGTAAATTTATATTAATACAAAAAAATAATCGTAATTGTATCAATTATTAAATTAAAATTTATTTATTTATACTGCATTCTTTTCGCATATAATCTTATTAAAAAATAATATAATTATTTTTAACACTTATTGTTTTAAAAAATAAAATTTATTTATTTAAATTTATGAATAATATTTTAAAATATTTTATTAAAAATTATATTTTATTATTTTTTATATAATAAATTAAATTTAATAAGTAATTATTTGATAAATTATTTTTTACAATATAAATATACATGCATACGTATGTATTAGCATCCATTTATTTCACTATTTACATATTAATTTAATAATAATTTTTTGTAGTACTTTGTTTACAAGTAATATCAAAACTATATTTTAACGATGTGTTTATCTTTCTCATTTTTACAAGCTAAGATTACAACAATACTAACATTATCACTCTTAGAAGCTACAAATAATAATAAAAAATAATGTTTTAATGTATATTCTAATAAAAACATTTCACATTGTTATATCCAGCATATGTAATCATATTAGTTTTCGCTTTCTGTCTTCGTTTTACTGTTTTTAACTTAATTTCCATGCTCCTTTTTTGTTTATTCTTCATCCTGGATTTCTCTCTTTCTTTCCTTTTTTCTATATCCTTCACCTTTTTGAGTAAGGTGTATTTTACTATCTCTCTATTGAATTATCTCAGAGTCTGCCTGTTCATTTCCTTTCCTCTCTTGTTTCTTTCATAATCTCTTCTGTTTCCTTACATTTTCTGATCAGATGTTCCAAATTCCCGTTGTCCTCGTCTCCCTATTTATTTATCATAATATTACATATTGTTTTCCTGTCACTATTTTAAAAACAGCTTTTATGTCTCTAAATAAATAAATTTTTCGTCGTAGATCTAAATTTTGCCTGCCCTTCTGGTATTACCATCTTGTTCTCAACCTCTGCCTCCAATTTTTCCTTTAGCATTCCTGTATATATTTTATATACTATCGACATCAACTAGAGCCCTCTGTAGTTACCTGGCTTTTTTTATAGCTCCTTGTTTAAAAATTGATGTGATCATTGCTGTCCTCCGCTCCTATATCATCTCCTCTCCTGCCTATATCTTTCATTTTATTTCAACAATTCTGCACCTGATCTCATTTTCCACCTATATCTATTCCTTGTTCTTTATTCCATTTATTGTAGTTGCCTTTTTTTCTTAAGTTCTTTCCATACTATGTCTAACTATCTGTTCATAAATATTGATTGTTCTTCAATTCTTCCCTCCTTACTTCCCTTATGTTTCTATCTCTCTTGATCCCTTCGAATAGTTTGTAGTAGTAATCTGTCCGTGCCATTTTTCCGTGTTTATCTCCTCGACTACTCCCTCTTTCTGTCTCTTGTTCTTCTTCAAGTATTTCTTATAACTCCGTTGAATGTGAAAAGTAACGAAGTCAGCCAATTTTTTAAATTCAAATAGCTTATAAAATTATATATATTAATATATTTATTAATTTATTTTCTTTATTTTCTTGATGTATTTGAATTGTAGTTCACGTAATGCCATAAATATTACACTTCTTTTATAAAATCGGGCAATTTTTTAATAACATTATCAATATGTTTAATAGATATAGATACTATGAATTTATAATTTCCTATTTTTATACTCATGAAGAAAAATTGTACAGAGTGACGTTGAGCATATGAGTGAAAATTGTACGACGAGGGGCTGAAAATATTTATGGGGCGTAATTGTACGGACTAAAGGAGTAAGCTCAAATGTGCTTTACCCACATAATTTTTCTTCCCTTGTAAAATTTATTGTACATAACCTATATATTTATGTGTTAATATTAAATTTTGTATTTATATAAATGAAATTAATAATTTTAAGTATTTATAAATTAAACTAATAAGAATATATGTTTTAAAAATTAAACTGTAAGCGTCGAAGATCGGCCGACGTTGAGAATCGACCGACGGTGCCTGGATCGTAAATCTTTCGGCTTACCCGGGCGGATTAAAGGAAAACAGCGTCAATGAGAATGACCGTCGGTGAAGAACCGAGGGTCGGGAGGATGCCATCGACGCTGCAGTTTTCAGTCTAACCGCTTCTGTTCGATTTCGAGGATCTATGCCTTATTTATTGCTAAATAAACGCGGCTACCGCGAGGTTAATTATTGAACATTCTGTTGTATTGATTTATTTATCCTATCCTCCGTAGCAAACCAAACTGAATCATGGTTCTTTCTTACAAAACATCAAAACAAATTAAATTAATAAATATACATGTTTTTATTAATTACACAATTAATAAATTAAATAAAATGTATAAAATTTAATTAATTATGTGCGTACCGCGGATGCGCGTTCGTTTTCGCTGTGCTGCAAGATTTAGTTTCAGCTGGTAGGCCCCGCTGGTGTCGCTCAGGCTCAGTTCGCGACGCGCGCACGGTGAGGACGGACGGGCTGTGACCTAACTCTCGAGATCCGGCGAGAGGTTAAGCAACATGTTTTGAAAATAATTTATTTTGCCAGATCGTTGCAAACTACTTATTATTACTTTAATAATCTTTTTATAATTGATTCCATTTTCATAATTTAATTGTATATGCTGTAACTTAATAAATAAACTATACAACCAATTTGACATATATTTTTCTGATTTCATTTTTGGATTCTTCTGATAATGTTAAAAACAATAAATTTGTTTATATTAAAATAGAATTATTTTATTGAACAATGACTTATGATGAAGTTGTTTGAATCTTTATAGAATTCAGAATTATAGTTCTACAAATTATAAATGTATACATTATGCACATGGTCATACTAATTAATATTTTTTTAATTTAAATAAACATTATGTAAAAGAGAGAGAGAGAGAAAGAGAGAGTGGCTAATCCAGAATCGATATACAGAGTACTTGATAGCGAGAGAGAAAGCATGAAGCAAGCAAGAAAGATCATCTAGGATGGCATAGCTGCACTGAGTACATGAGATTGAATAACAGACAAATTAGATTAGGTTAGATTAGATTAGATAGACTTTACTGTCTGTATATTATGTTGTACAAAATACACACATAAGCTTATATTATATTACATTATATTATATTATATTATATTATATTACTGAAATACAAAGTATAAAATTACAGAAATATATAAAATAAATACTGTTATGTCTGGGATTATTATATTCTTTAAAAATTTAATTTTAAAATTTAAATATTATTTTATTCAATTATTCAAGTTAGTACAAAATTTTATACATTAAATTTGACAAAATGAATTTATAATATGAAAATACTATCGATAAGAATAAAGATAAAAATAATATTATCAGAAATTTAAGCGCCGAATGTATTAATGTTTAAAATTATCACTCGATGCATCTATGACGTTACTTGTTTTAAGATGCGGATTTCACCCAGCTATTTAATTGTCCATGAAAATTGTAGATGATCCGAAAGCCCGATGTGGGTGTCGTACTTCTTCTTAAGCAGCGTGCTTTCACCACTCCAAAATATTTGGGTTTGCAGTTCCCAGTTGTGATTACAGTTGATATTTCGAATGTCGAGAGTACAAAGTTTCTTAAATGGTTCGGTTACTATAGAACAAATGACTGTTGATTTGATAAAAAGTGATTTTTTCTATTCGGTATGGCTTTTAAAACCTTTAATTTTCTCCCCACCATAACATCTTTCGAGATGAGATGGAGTAAGGGGATGACCTTCTCTTAATTGATAATTTTTAAATAACTTGTATAAGAATTTATCTGCTATCAGTGGTCGTAGACAGACACAATGACTTTGATATCCGCCGTTTCTAGCTTAATCTTCATATGAATACGATTTTAGTCATATTTAATTTCCATGATAAAAATTCGTTTGTAATCGGATCTTTCTTTATAATAGATACACCGAATATATATATAAGTGATTGAACATATAATCAAATTATTTCATTTTATGATATTTAATGAGAAAAATAATTTTTTTAATTTTTTTTTTAACATAACAATACAATAATTACAATAATTTCTTGTGGGTTTAGAGACACTGGATTAAATGCTTATTATTACTACAAATTAATCGAGTAACATATAAGTATTATTTGCTTTCAAGGGAGACTAGGTGCATGCGTACTTTCAACTTGAAGGCCTAAAAGTCACTAATGCCTTTTAAGCAGGGAGGAAAATAATTCCAAAGATAAGGGATATTGATGTGGAAAGATTTTCTTAACGTCTGCGTTGAGAAGGAGGGGATGTTCAGAGTTGTCACATCTTCTCTTACACCGCATGTAGTTCCTTTAAAGTTAAAGAATGCTAGAGTGTAGGCTGATGTCGTAGAGTTTAAAATATTCCATAGAATATAAAAAGAAAGGGAGTGTCGAGAAATACTTCATAGTCCATTTTATTAATCCATATATAAATTGAGGGGCAAGGAAGTTTCTCCATTCAAAAAGTAAAGATTATAAAATTCTTATAGCACAAAAGCGTTTGAACATTATTTTCTAGTAATAAATTTCAACAGATGTTTAAAGTTTATGAATAGTAAACTTTGCCGTCTCTCCATCCAGTGGATTTATAAAGTTTTTCATAAATTTTTTATAAAATATTTTTTCTTAATTAAAATTATTGCTCACAATTTTTACGTTTAATAATTAAATGTTTGTAATTAAACATTACTTTGCCTTACATGTTATACTAACAAAAGAAAATTAATTAAATAAATAATAAATTAATTTCATTTTATACTCTTCACTTATTATTTATGATATGAATAAAAAATATGTACAATTATTAATTAATATATCATATTCATTAATATTTATAAATTTTTTAGTGTCTCACGTCGGCACCAATTATTCGCAACTGCAATAGAATTTTAAGTATAATATCTGCCAATTGTATCTCTGAAACTCCATTCTCAGTAAAACTGAAAGTTAATATTTTATGCTAACGATTTGTTGCATTCAAACCATCCAAACAAAATAATAATGCGTGTTTTGCAACTTTACGAGTACGGGTACCAGCACCCATATCCACTAAACCTTCGATAAGGTCATATTTTTTTTAACTTTCTTCGAAAGTTTTGATGGACATTTCATCAAATTTAAGACCACATAGTCTCTACTCGTCTGGCAGCCCGTTTAAAAACATTTTTAAATTTGAAAAATACTATTATTTATCCTTGGGACAATATCCAATTCGGAAACCCGAGCACGAACTGTCGATTTGTGTGGTAAATGCAAACCTACAGATTTTAATTTAGAATAGCATGCAGTTGAATAAAAATAAAATTGCTTTGCCATATCTTTCTCAGCATCCGAATTCTGAGTTTTATTGTTTTTAATTGCAATTGTATCATTGTTTTCGCAAACGATCCTAATATTGTTTTATTTAAAAACTCATCAATATTAAAAATTGGGTTTTCTCTATTTTTTATATTTAACCTTCTATATTTTTCAACATAATTGTATTTTTTATTAATATATTATAAATGTTTATTCAATTGCTTAAGTTTGTATTTTAAAACAATATTTTTATATTTTAAATTAGCAATTGTAATATTGCAATTTACAGAACATTTTTTTATAGAAAATTTTCTTTTTAATAATAAAGCATTTGGATAAACTTTTCTTTCAGTTTCTAGGGACGCATTACGACTTATTTGGATACTTATATTTTCATCAATTGAAAAACTCATTTCTTTACTTGAAAGACGCCTTTCTTCGGTATCATAAACTTCATCTTTAAATGTATTCTCTTGAGTTACCTATTAAAATTTGAAACAAAATTGTTAAATTGTTTCAATGAAATTTTTAACAATATTTTATACCTTATTTTCTTAAATACATTGTACTTATTTTCAGTGTATAGGGTCTCTATCAATACGTAGCTTTAATTTTATTTGACCTTGAAAGTAGTCTGTTCCACGAAAATGATCACGACATAATCCGGAATTCCGTACAGATACAGTAGACCATTTATAAAGTTTTGGGTTCCCTAAAAACAATTAATAATTTATCTAAAAATCTTATATAGAACTATGTTTATACAGATGTTAATAAATATTTTATATCATTCAATATCAGATACAATACAAACTAAGCTTGTTGTTAAAAATATTAGGATGTAAAAATTTATAAAGTGCGTTGCACCTATCGCGGTAGGTAAACAAGTGCGACGCACCTGCCACGGCGGTCGGCTAGTATGGGGTACCTACCACAGCGGGCGGCTAGGTGTGTGTAATTAACGGCGCGAGCGGTCAAGTATGGGACCCAACAAGCGCGACCGAGTCACGTGCAGAGCGGGTCCATCTGGCGATTCATGTGTTTATTTTAAGCGAATTTGTATAAATGTAATAAAGTAATTGCAAGCGGACCGCTCCATCCAGGTAAAATGGCGAAGACACATCTGGGAAACAGCTGGAACGTCGTGCGAGGCTGTCCGTACGGGCCTAGGGGGGCGTCGAGCGAATTGGGCCTGGACGGGTCGGATACCCGCTGCGCAGACGTGCGTAAAGCCGGATACCGACGGAGGACCAGGAATACCCGGGGGGTCGTCGTGCGATCCGGGAAAAGTTGTTGGCGAAAAGCGTCCCGGTGGGTCGTCGAGCGAGCCGGGACATACCTCGGATGGACGGTGAACGGGCGGCAATTAGGTTATAAACAAGTATATTGTAAGGCTTTTTCCCCTGATGGCAAAGGGGTTTTTTATGCCGAGGCTAAGCGGAAAATTAAATATTGTAAACCCTGGCGAACAGTCGAGGGGAGACCGGGAACGCCATGGGTAGCGAAGGAATTGTGAGCACTAATCTTTTGCCTTTCGACGTGAGCGTAGGTTGAAGTTTAAATAAATCTTTGAACAATATTATATTTCACCCACAAAATTTCTTTTCCCTCCGAATCCCTAAGAGTCCTCGAGAGGTGAGAAACACTTGTATAATAAAAATTATAAATGAAAAGAAATAGATTTACATATTCATAATCAATCATATAATAATTTCAAAATATATATAATTGAGATAAACAATTTTATTATGTATTACACTATAAATATTATTGCAATTTTAATTTCACTTAAAAATTTAAATATTTAACTATATAAGAGTAAAATTTATAAATAAACATATTATTTTTATTTTAATTTGAGACATACCGTTCAATTAAATGATTAAAGTATATATTATAATAATACAGTTAATAATTCTTACAGTTTTACTTTACATATTTTACAATTTTATTTAATAGAATTTAAAATTACAAATTAAATTTGTATTTGTAAATTTTTAAATTAAAATGCATGATTTTAATATAAATTGTAATAATACATATAATAAAACTTGTAGTGTTAGTTAAAATCATTAATACATTACCCGATGAAAGTTATAAATACTAATAGAATTAATTATTGTAATTATTTTTAATAAATACCATTGAGATGAAAGTTTTTGATATCAATTTTTATAATACATTTAATATTACTGACAATCTTTATTAAAAAAATTTATATTTAAATTTTTATATATTAAATTCGAATTTCTTTAAAAATTATTACATTAAAATTAAAGAATAATAAAAATGAAATAAATAATAATAAATTAAAAAAGATTTTCAAAATAAAGTTACAATTTTTACTAACATTACATGATTAAATTATTGAAATTCTTTTTCTTAATAATCGTTTAATAATTATGTTTGACTATATTTCTTATATATATTGTTTTAGATTAATTACAACATATTTTATTTCTTATGAATAAAAATGGTTTCAATTGAGTTATTATTTATTATAGAAATTTCAAATAAAATTAATAAAATGTGTTTTGAATGAAAAACTATTCATTTATAATAAGTTATTTAACAAAACATATATTCCAATACATAATTTTTATTCAAATTAATTATATCTCGCTTGAAATGTCATATGTTGAAAACTTAATTCTATTATAATGAAGCTTATATAACAATAATATTGCATTATTATTTTATAAAAATTGTTAATAAAGATAATTATGATAATTTTTTTTACATAAATTCCTTTGAATAAAAATATTATTTAAACAAAATTGAATATAAGTACCGGGTATATATTAGATAAATTAATTACTGGTGATAGTTACTACTTTAATAAGTGACTACTCATAAACAAAATTTCGATACATTTATTAAAATTATCATGAGAAATCTGAAATTAGTATTTAAAGTATTAAAAAATTTTTTAAAAAATTTGCTACAAAATTATAAATAAAATAGAATTTTTGACAATGTATGATTGTACACATTGCATATTTTAGATAATTTATAATATTATTTTAAGCTATTTAAAATGCGTGTCAAAAATAATAATCTAAGAGTTATTATATTAAAAATATATGTTGTGAAGTTTGAGTGAATATGAATACTAAACGAAAGTTTACATGAAATTCAAGAATTGGAGTTTCTTGAGATTAACAATTTATTTTAATTTACAAGTTTTTCATAAACATAATACGATATTAATTATAAAATTTCTTTCATATAAAAAACAATTTTATTAATGGATTTTGTAACTTTTAAAAGATAAGAATCAACATAAATAGCACAGTATAAAAGATAGCGTTTATTTGCAAACTTCTCGAATTTTCGATCCATAGTTTTTGTTTCTCCAAATTGGATGGGAATTTAAATAGATGATAATTGTTGTTTCCCGTTGGTGTAATTGATATACTTGCATCTTTCGTAAACCGTGTAGCCTTGACTAGTTTCCATTTTTGAACCTATATATTAAAAAAAAAAACGATCGTGATGACTCTATTGCAAGAACCGATCAAGGAATACTTGATGAAAAAATAAAACCGAAATATAAATATAAAAAAAAATCTATAAAGATAATTTATTTAACTAAATATAAAAAAAATGTATTAATATGTAAATATGAAAACAATAAATATATAATTAAAACTTTCGTACGAGAATGTAATTCTATCGAATGCTCAAGAGAAACAAAGTTAATATTTTCAGTTGTATAAACTAATAAAAACACACATTGAATTTATACATAAGTTTAAATAGCAAAATATATTGTGTTTGTAAATACAAAGAACACGACCAACATCATACTTTAACGTTTAAAAATCCAATAATATTGACTAAAATAAATCACATGTTTTCGTTTAAAAGGACAAAAACATATTTAAAGAAATAGAAGAAATAAGATTACAATTATATATGCTGTATTTCAATTTTTATATAAAAATCCCTCGATGATGGATTGATACCAACGGATTACATTCTTTCCCAATTTTTCTGAAGCATACCTGACCGACGGACTACAATTTGTTATAATTGATTTTTTGAATTAAATTTTTTTTTCATGTAACTGATACACCCCCGTATTCATTTAAACAATAATATATACAAAATTCATTTATGAATCTGCAATATCAAAAAAACATACAGTAAAGTACAGCATTCGCATTAGCGTATAAGAAACCGAATCTTCGTGTCGGTAATAGTTATAGATGTCAATTCTACTTAACTGTAAACATCATGGAGTCTTACCAAAACACTTAAAAAATATAAGCAACACACTCAAATCCACTCAATTTTATAGTAAGTGCCACTCCAATACATTCGATAGGTTAAAACAAAATCTGTGTAAGAAAACTCTCATTTTATTTATCAAAGACACACATATTCAAAAAAATAATTTAATTAAAAAACAAAATATATTAAAACAAGATATTTTAAATTCTAACATAGATTACTCTCTAATTAAAAAATTTTTTGAGAAATGTGAGAATCAAAACAATAAAATTAAAAATAAAGAAAATTTACGGTTAAATTAATAAAAAACTTAACAAATTAATTTCAAATCAAAAAAATGACATAAATAACCGTAACCACGTAGATAAAAAACAATGGATACATAATAGGACCGGCATAAATATTCCCAACGATGTTGTTGATATAGTAGCTCTGGGACATCGTTATAATTTAAATAACAAATATACACATAAAGTCGCTGTCACCACTATCAAAAATATTGAGACAACATTGCTTACTCTCAATATTAATGATCAAGACAAAGAGTGCGTCCGAGAGCTTACTATTGAATACATAAAGAAAAACATAAACAACAAATTTAATTTTGATAACGACAAGACTAGAACTGAGAGAAACAAAAAAGTTCTTAAAAAACAATCCAAACATATTTTTTACTGAATCGGACAAAGGTAACACTACTGTATTTATAGGTGTAGATGAATATACTACAAAAATGAAAAAGTTATTAGACGACACCAATACTTACATAACAATTAATAAAAATCCATTAAAAAATCTACAGATAAAAACTCACAAAATATTAAAATATTTAAATGATAATGAATATTTAGAGACAAAATGCCACAACAATCAACTGACACAAACAAACACTAATTTAGCGAAAGCATATGGACTACCAAAGATACACAAACCTGACTGTCCTATGCGACCTATTATTTCGACAATTAATAGTCCTTTACATTTCATTTCAAAATTCTATATAACGTACTCAAAAAATGTATAAAAACTCCTAAGTCAAGAATAAACAATAGTGTAGAATTAAAAAATATTCTTAAAAATGTAAATATCCCAAACAATTACATACTTATTTCGTTAGATGTAAGTTCATTATTCACAAATGTGCACTATGAGTTAGTAATTAAAAGCTTAGAAAAAAGAATAAATAATATACACAGTGTTAGCACAATACCATTCAATGACATTATTAAAATTACTGAATTTCTTTTCGATAATACATATTTTGTATTTGAAAAGAAATTCTACAAACAAATTTATGGCACTTCAATGGGTTCCCCAATCTCACCCTTATTTGTAGACATAGTGATGGACGACTTGGAATCTGATTGTCTAAATATATTAAAAAATAAATATAACATCTTTCCATTATTTTACCACAGATATGTTGATGACACAATTTTTTGCATTCAAAGTGATCACTTACAGATCATTTTAAACACTTTTAATAAATACAATTGTCGTCTTCAATTTACATCTGAAGTGGAAACTAATAATTCAATTAATTTTTTGGATTTATCTATTATTAAAACTAAAAATAATAGAATCATTACAAATTGGCATCAGAAACTTACACAGCCGAACAGGATACTCAACTTTTTATCCAATCACACACTGTCTCAAAAATGTAATATTATTTACAATTTAATAAATAGAGCCATATTACTCTCTAATCCGTGTTTTCATAAAGATAATCTAAAAAGAGTTAAATATATATTGCTACAAAACAATTAACCGTATTATTTTATTGAAAAATATACTAAAAAACGTTTAAAAACAATAAAATTTAAAAATAAGAACAGCAACAGTTTGGATGAGTTCCGTACTATATCCTTTCCATATTCAGAAAAATATTTTTCAGAATATGCATTAAAATTCAAGAAATACGAAATAAATCTAATTCCTAACATCAATAACAAACTGAATTCTGTTATCACAAAAAGAAAAGACGTCACGGTAAAGGAAGAAAAAACTAACAGTGTGTATAAAATAAAATGCAAGGACTGCCCATCGGTGTACATTGGAGAAATGAAAAGAAACTTAAAAACAAGAATTAATGAGCATAAAAAGACAACAATCGCACATCTGTTGTCTCAGCCCATGCACGAGATAAAGGACACGTGATTGATTAGGATAATGTAGATATTCTGGACTATGAGAATAATTACTGTTTTAGACTTACCAAGATTATGCAAATTAGTTAAGTTGTATATTTGTTTTACGAATTAATTGAATCAATAATGTTAAGGAGTGAGGGAGAGGAAATTATTGCTGCAGGTTTGAAATTTAAATAAAATACATGAATCGCGAGACAACAATTATAATATAATTTATTTGACGCGGCATAAAAACCCCCTGCGTCAGGGGGAAAAGCCTTGGTGCGTCGAAAAGCAAAAATACAAAACTTACAGATAGTGCCTCACGCACGCGATGAATTAGCGCACACAGGCGCTCGCATTCGGCGGCTCACGCTCGAGCAACAAGGCAGCGGAGGCGTCGGAAGACGCGCTGCGAGAAACGGGGCGGTCCTGGTGCTCGTCAGCACCCACCCTGGCGTGGATCGTCGGGCGCCGCCGTAGAGAACAGGGGAGCCATAGGTCCCGGGCTTCTGGTTCCACCAGACGTCTCACACGAGACACCACACACACAATACATGCACGCAAGCGCAAGATAAACGAGAAAAAACTCTCACACACGCGAGCGAGAAAATAACGACGAGAAATCGAGAAAAATGCACTGCAAGTGCAATAGGCGCGACGTCGCAAGAAGAATTGCTCGTCTCCCCCGCGTCGGACCCCACGCAGGTCAAAAATCGTTTCCGGGCCTGCCCCCCCCTTACTCGTATTTACAAAAGTCGGCAGTTTCCATAACTTTCCCTTTTTCACGAAGTGCAAAATGCACTGAACGGAAAACTGCCCCAACAATTACAAAAAACGATTAATTTCTGAAATGATTTACATTAAAATCAACAATAATACAATAAATAGAAAAGAGGACACACAAAATCTCAATAACAAATATCATATGATCCTCAATAATATGACGAATCACAACAATATGACGTAGAGTGTGACGTCAAATTAAGTATATATTGAGGACATATGATTTAAGTTTGTTTACAGTCTAAACCTGACGTTACGACTAATAAGTTGTAGAATATTTAATTCCGAAATTTCAATTGGTAATTATATCATTCGTTATAATATACATATGTATTTATATTAAATAAAAAATTTGTTAATTTGTAATTATGTTTAATAAACAGTCTTGATAAGAGCAAGTGATACTTGCCGAAACGTCGACAAATACATTGAATAGATTTGTTTTTATTCACCTTGCACCTCATTGGATCACATAATTCACATTTAATAAACATGGAAGGTGCATCACATCAAACTTCATATTGCTTAAGCCGTTATATGTGATTTATAAATTGATATATTTTTGAATTAGAGTTATGTTCGAAGCTTTCTCTTTCTTTCGACGTCTTGAGGGCAAGCGACAGTGACCGCGCGAAATGAAAAGACAATCGCAAGGTTAGTCTCTGATTTTATTGCGGTAGTATTTTCGAGAGGAACCGTTTTCCTTCCGAAGACGCGACGCACATTCCGCATCGGGATTTTGCTGTGTGCTTTTCAGCATTTTCTCATTTCGTAAATCGATTCTCGCACATCTAATAACGCATCTTCGTATTAACTTTTCGCACTATTTGTTTACGACAGTGATCTGCGAATCACTCCTGTGTGAAGCGGTGAGTGTTTGTGTGGATGTGAGGTGTAATGACGATGGTCATCTCGCGAGCACAAGACTCGTCTCCCCAGCGGATCCACGCCCTGGAATAATCATCGGCCCCAGCGGCCCGATCACTAGATGACCAGCGAGCGACACCGAGAGACGTGGGGAACGTCCCCGAGTAAGGCATCGAAGGCTGACTTCTTCACCGGTGTGCCGGAAGACGCCACCCGAGTGAGGCGACGACAACGAGCGTCTCTTCCGTAGCAGCAACGTATAGTTTGTATTACATTTAATCTTTGTACGCTTGACTTTTCCCCTCGCTCGAGAGGGGTTTTTATGCCATAATTCGTGGAGCCTGATTAAAACAAAATATCTGTACGGCTCAATTATTGATCTATTTATTGCAACACCTTGCTCATTATTCCCTCACTCGTTTTCCGTAATAACATAAGAATTGATAACTATAGACAAATTAAATAATACTTATGAGACTATTACATCTTATCATAAATATTTTTAATACTTTAGATTCATCTATATATTTGTATTATATAACTTTTTATATTGATAAAGTGTTATATCAGTCACATGAAAAAAAAGTTTCACGTTATTTGAAATAATGATCATAAAATTTTACTTTTTATTAATCGGAAACAGTTAATGCGAATACTGTACTTTATTGTATTATTGTTTGATAGTTCAGATTCATAGAATTTTGTATATATTATTGTTTAGATGAGTAAGGAGATGTATCTGTTACTTGAAAAATAAGTTTTAAATTATCAGAAATACTTTAGATCATAAAATTTTACTTTTTTGAACTGATAGAGGGTTATACGCTATTGCAAATGCAGTACTTTATCGTATTATTGTTTGATATATCATACTCTTACATGATTTTGGCATATATTATTCTTTAGATGAGTAAGGGGATGTATTTATTACTTGAGAAAAAAATTTCAATTGAATAATCAATTATAACAAATTGTAATTCATTGGTATCATATGTTTAAGAAAAATCGGGAGTTAATATTATCCGTCTGTCCGACCATTCATTGAGTGAATTTTACAAGTAAATGAAAATAAACCCATAAAGTCAGTCAAATTCATTTAAAAATATATGGCAATATTGCTAGATGTTACAACAACATATGTGACGAAAAACAAAAATGTAAGAAAATAGCAAAATTGAAAAGCTTTGATTTCTGGCTCGAGCAGCATATGTCGATGTCTTAATGTAACAAGAAACAAGTGTATTGTTATGTCTGGGATTATTATTAATTTATTTTTTAAAGAAAATATTATTAATTTGTTAAATTTAATTTAACATATATTCAGTTCATTAGTTTGATATAATTTTTATTCTTGATTTTACAAAAAAATATATAATATAAAAAGACGTTTTGTAAGAATAAACTTTAAAATAATATAATAGCAAAATTCGAATACCGCATATATTAAAGTACAAGATTGTCGCTAGGTTAACGTATAACGTTACTTGTTTTGAGATGTGGATCTCGCTCGGCTGTTTAAACGTCCTTGAGAGTAGTGTGGCTAGTCCGATAAGCCGTTGTGGGTGTTGTATTTCTTCTTGCGCAGGTTGCCGTCACCATTCCGAGTTGTTTTGGGTTCGGAGTTCCCAATTGTGATAAGAGTTTAGATTCTTGAATGTTGAGTACAAAGTTCACAAATTTAAATTCTAATTACTATAGATCGAATGACTGACGAATTGACAAAAAAGTGCATAATTTTGCTCGGTATGGTTTTTATAGCCTTTTAAATCTTTTCCCACCATAACACCTTTAGAGATGAGATTGAAAAAAGGGGTGATCTTCTTCGAATTGATAATATTACAATAACATGTCCAGGAATTATTAATTTATCAGTGGCAGACAGACACAATGAATTCAATCTCTGCCTTTTCTAACTTAATTTCTAGTGAATCTGGTTTCAGTTATATTTAATTTTCATGATAAAGATTCATTTATAAATGAATCTTTATTTACAATTGATACTTTAAGAGAGATTCTAATTTTATTAATATTTCATTTTCTATTTTTTTTTTACATAACAGTACCTTTCATCTCTTTCTCTCTCTATCTCATATTTTGTGTTTCTTTCACGCTTCATATTAAGTTATGGCTTCGTTCATTAATTTCTCTTACTCTGTCTATATCTCTCTCTGTCTCTCTCTTCCTGTTGCTTTTACACAATATGTATTCAAAGTAAAAAATATGAATTAATGTGAAAATATGTTTAATTTATATATTTCTAAGTTTTAGAATGATAATTCTGAAATCTAAAAAAAAATATACAAGACTTCGTAAATCGTTGTTAAGTAAAATAATTATGTTTTAATTTAAACAATTTCATTATTATTATTATTAATATTAGTGTAATTCATGAGTGAAATCAGAAAAATATATATCAAATTGATTACAATTTTTTTTATTAAGCTATATATATATATTATATATAATATAATATATATAAGGAGATTCAATTAAAATATGAAAATGTAAGCAATTAGAATAAATTTATTAAAATAATAATAAGTAGTTGAATGTAATTATAAAATTATTATTTTATTAAGAGAAAATTAAATAGTACGTATTAAAGTATAAGCGAAGAATCCTTATATTTCATCAGGAATATAATTAAGAAATATATCATCTAAAATGATTAAAAATTTATTATATCATTACAAATGGTTGTTAATAACATATTTCTAATTTAATATTATTTTATTTTTATGGTATAAAGGTAAAGACTAAGAAAAGTCCTTTTATTCATTCAAAATTAAGCTTTTCTGATTTTTACTTTATATTGTAATGTTTATACTAATACAAATATATAAATAATGAGTTTATAAAATAAATATGTACTAAAAATGTATGTATTTAAGGATAATTTATTTAAGTACTATATACATTTAATATTTTTATTTTTGTTTTATTTTTAGAATATAGTATAAATACAAATAATAAATATAAATTTTAATATTGTATATATATATAAAGACAGTAATAGTTCTGTGATTGTTTATAGCGATTCTTAGTTTTTCACCAAAATCGAATTCAATTTGATGTTTATAGCAGCCGTGTACAATACTTGAACACATGGACATGAATATGTGTGGTGTAGTTGATTATAGGGTTTGTAGAATTTCCCCTTGCGAATATACGTCATCATCTATCCTCACTCCATTATTTCTCCGTATGTTCCGTCACAAATACCAATTTAGTTGAATGTAGTCCGCTAGAGGCAGCACTATTTTCTCAGCATAACTCGTAAGTTACCCAACTCCTTATTTTTATTACCCGTAATCTCTTCCTCGAACAAGAAGATAGTTGAACCCAGGGGGGGGATCAACTGTAAATGGGAGATTGTAAATTGGAATTGTAAATTTTGAACTTGGTCACAGGTAAAGTAAGAAATTTATTATCTTGCCCTTTTCTTGTCTATGAAATGATTTTCACCTTCTTCAAAATTCAAAGACTGATTTGTAACTTTCCAAAATATTTGTACATATATAATACAATAACTGATATAAATAATCTCAATAAGTTAGTAGTATCTATTTCTTATAAAAAAAAATTTTTTATTAAATAAGATTATAACTGAAAATAATTTTATATTTAATATAACAATAATTATTAGTCTATAAGTATACTCAATTATTCAAATAAAAATGTTATTTCATAATTGATAAGTTTGATATATTAATCTGTATTTTCAAAACCAATAAGATATTAAACACAATATACATAATATTAAAAAATACCTATACATTTTATTAAACAATTATGTGTATTATATAAAAATGATTGTATAATATATAATACAAAAGTATATAATTATATTTATATATTATATTTACCAATATTTATATTAATAAAAATATTTATTTCTAATGTATGTATGTGTATAACAAAACTATATTTCTGTAGCACACAATAAAAGTTTCAGCTTTTGGTAAGTAGTTTTCCAATGCGAAAAACTTTCTCCCAAATTGCACTAAGACAAATTTCTAAAATTGAACCTTTGCATGGATTCTTGTATTGGCAAAATGGGTCAAGGTACAATATATTGTAAAGTAAAAGAAATGCATTTGTTAGGAATGTAAGCGACGGAATTTCCAACACCGTCGCCTAGACGAACCGACGGCAATAAAAGAGAAAGTTCGCATCTGTGCGAGATCGTCGGGGAAATCTACCTGAGCCGCACGAAGGGTAGATGAAGAATGCAGCGAAAAGGAATGACAGTCTTGCTTGAGGCAACGATAGTTGCCGACTGTATATTATTTTCAATAAACGGATATTATTACATTGCTAAATCTCTGCGTTAATTATTTATCGAGCTTACAACCCCCTTGCGCTTGATTACATTGCTGACGGGAGTGAGAACTCGGTGTTATTCTTACAGAAAATACTGTTTTTGACGACATTTCAATTCGAGAGCTTGAACAGTGCATAGTTATTTGAACTGTTAAAGCAAACTCGAAACGCTTATTAGTCAAATCGTTGTTATTTTTACAAAATAAATATCACAATATAGTGCAAGTGAAGTGTTGTGATTTTTGTAAAAATTTGTTTTTTTTCAAACATTTTATAAAAATGTCTAATAAAAATATTAAATATTCGTGTAATTGGGTACAAAGTAATTGGGTGCAAAAACTCTTATTACACTGGCATCAACGATGACAATTTTAAAAATAAGAGATTTCATGCGTTTCTAACAATGGAGCAAATACACAATGAATGGAAAAAAGTCTGTGGCATCAATGTAGCAACAAGTTTGCCAAAAAGATGCTCTTATTACGTTTGTGAAGATCATTTCTCATCTGCTGATTATAAAAATAATGAGAGAGTGCGTCTAAATTGGAACGCGATACCGAAGATGTATTTGAGAAAAACACATCTACAAGATATTACAAATAAAGGCGAATTTGATTCAACAGCACCTCAGGTTGGATCGGAGAACACGATGGAGCAGACGATGGAGCAGACGATGGAGCATAAAACGCAAGACAATATGGACAAATGCAATCAAACAAAAGAAGAAAAGTATGAACTGAATTTTTTGTTAAGTGATACAGAAGACATAGAAGAAGAAACGATTGATACAGCACAGAGCGAAGGTATTTCGATAGAAAATAAACTTACTCACAAAAATAAAATTTTAAAATCAATTAATCATAAATATAAAGAATTAACGCCAAAAAAATTACGCATGTATAAAATGCATAGAATAAGTAGCCAGAAATTATGTAAATTACATAAAAAATTACAAAACAAAGATAACGAGTTGCAGGAATTAAAATGCATATATGAAAACGGTTTTTTAGAAAAAATAGAAAAAAATTTAAATAATGTATCCAAAAATTTTATCAAATGTCAACTACGAAATTATAAAAAACCATCTACTGGTAAACGATGGACAGTTGACTATAAAATTTTTGCGATAACTCTTTACAAAAGAAGTCCTCGTTTGTATAAGTATTTGAGAGTATATTTTGAATTACCTTCAAAAAGTACAATAATATCAATTTTATCATCTATTCCATTTGAAACCGGAATTAACGAATCAATTATAAATTTACTAAAGGAAAGAGTTAAAACAATGAGTGATCGGGAAAAATTATGTAGCATTCAGTTTGATGAGATTCATTTAAGTCAATCGTTACATTACAACCCAAAACAAAAAAAAATAATTGGTTTTGAAAATCTTGGCGAATTGGGTCGTACGCGAATGTTTGCCAACAAAGCTCTTGTTTTTATGTTTCGAGGCGTAACAAAAAACTGGAAGCAAGTATTGGCTTATTATTTCACGTTCAATGCAATGACTGCCGAGAACTTGAAAAACCAACTATTATATTTATTAAACATTGTAGATTCAATAGGCTTGAAAGTTGTGGCTACTGTCTGTGACCAGGGGAGACACAACTTTCAGCTTTAAAAAAATTAAGTGCGGAGACAGTTGGAACATTTACAAATTATTTTATTTTTGATAAAAAAACCAGTCTACATAATTTTTGACGTCCCCCATTTGTTAAAAAACACGCGAAACGCCCTTATTAATAATAACATTATATTCGACGAAGAAATTATATTTAATAAAAAAACAGGGCTCTCAAATATTCAACAAAAGACGACAAAAATGATGTATATAAAAAATGCTTTTGATTTAAACGATTCGCAACGGTTTAAATTTGCTCCGAAATTAAGTACACGTTGTTTTAATTTTTGCGACTCGTATCAGAAAATGAAAGTGAAAGTAGCGGCTCAACAGTTAACTAATACTATGGCCGCGACAATAGAATTATATACTTCCGTAGGCAAATTGCCTTCTGAAGCGATTAATACTGCAGAATTTATTTACTTAATATATATTTTATTTGATTCTTTAAATAGCTCTCGCGTAACTAATTCAAAAAGTAAACCATATAGAAGTGCTGTTACTGCTAATTCAATTCATTTTCAGTTGTGGAATTACGTGCTTGAAAAAATAAGCAAATGGAGAATAATAAACAAAAATACAAATCAAGATACGACAAATACTTTTTCTTTTATTAAAGGGTGGGAAATAACTATAAATTCTATAAAAAATATTTTTAATGATTTAAATTCAATGTACGGTGTACAATTTCTTTGTCTTCGGCAGTTAAATCAAGATGCAGTCGAGAATTTATTTTCTCAAGTAAGGCAGCATGGTGTAATGAATACACATCCAAATTGTCATCAATTTACTGCAGCTTTAAAATCTTGTTTAATAAATAATTTGGCAACAACAGAGAAAATTAATAGTAATTGTGAAGATGATAAAAGTCATTATTTATAACATATGGAATCCCTTTTAACTAAAAAGGAAAATGAAAGCTGCAAGAATGATGACGATTTTGATGACAGTGCTATTTTAGATAAAATAATATGTGATAATAATGATAGTGATAATGAAAGCATGAATGACAATGAAAATATAAATGATGATGAAAGTGTAAATGAAAATGAAAACATTGAAGAGAATATACAAGAAGATTAATATGAAGACAGCAATGCTATAGCATACGTCTCAGGATATGTAATAAAAAAAATATCCAAAAAAATGGAAAAATGTTTGGAATGCAAGGAAATATTTTCAAAAATCATCATCTATTTACCAAACTAAAAGAGATGGAAGAAAATGAAAATCACTTGAAATATTGTAGCAAAAAAGTATGCAATTTAATAAAACAAATAGATTTACAATTTGATAAATTTGCTTCTACGAATGGATATGCATTTAATTTTGAAGATTATTTTAAAGCTACATTTTATAAGGACTTTAAAAGTAAATATTCATTTTGTCATAAATATAATGTTTTTAATGAGATTTTGCAATTCGCAGTAAGATTTATTATATATAAATATTGTAAAGACAGGAATAGAAGTATTAATAAAAATAAAAAAACTTTAGGTCATTTTCGAAATATAAAAAAATTTATAAATAAAGAAGTTTTAATTCAACCTGTTTTTATTATATGAATAAATATTGTGTTTATGACAAAATGAATTTATTATCACATATTATTTTGTTTACACGTAATCCCAAAACAGAATAATAAATACAATATATTTCATATAAATACAATATATGAAATGGATTGCATTTATTATTCTTTTTTGTAATTTTTTATTTAATATTTATCTATGTTTGTATGTATTGTTATATTTATTATATGTATATATATATATTTATTTATGTATTTAAATTTTTATTTATTTAATTATTTATATATTTATTTACTTATTTATTTATTTATATATTAAATTATTGTTTCTATTATAAATATATATACATATATTTATTTATTTACTTGTACATTGTATTTGTGTTTTTTTATATGTACTATTGCATTTATTATATTTATATACTGTTGCAAGTAAATGCATAAGAATATTATATTTTTTATTTACACGTTGATTATTATTGTGCTGTATCAATAAAAATAAAAATCAATTAGTATTATATTTAGCTTTTAGTACATGATACTTAAAATGTAAAACTTTTTATATTAAATATTGCATTGAAAGAGCAATATTGAAAAAATAATTTATTGTTAATATAATAATTGTAAAATTGCATAGTTATTAAGAATAATAATATGTATTAATAAATGATATTTGCTTAAAAAGTTTAAATAGCCAAAGATTAATGTTTTACTGTCATTATAATTGTTATTAAATATGAAATTATTTTACTATTAGAATATATATAATTAAATGAAATAAATACAAGGCTTTAATTCTTTGCATCATCCTTTTATTATCATTAAGCTACAAAAAAAGGATTTTCATCCACGTTAAAGAAATACAATTATCTTATACATTCTAATAACTTTTATTTGACATAAAAAATAACATAAAAAATACACTTACAAAATCTAACAATTAAGCAAACCCAAAATCTTTCGACACAAAAGATTTCCATAAAGATGTCCTATATAATAATTTCTTTGAAAGACTTGAATATTTGTATTGAACACAATATTTTTAATAACACATTTTTTAAATGTTCACTAATATATAAAACATATCTTTAAAAATAATAATAAATTTATTCACAGGTAATTTACACTTTATTGAACTAAATATGTTTTTTTTGTAAACCACCACAAATAAATAAAATATTTTAAAATATTAAATCATTTTAATAATGATAAATTTTATCACTAGTAAGTTAAAGTTGTATTAAAAAAAAAATTTTTTTTAACACAAAAATATAAATGTATTTTTAAAAAAAATAATAAGTTTATTTGCTGCTAATTAATACTTTTATTAAAGTTTTTAGTTTATTTATTAAGTGAACGCACCTTCTTGTTGAATGAAGTTCTCTTACTGTTCAAAAACTTTAAGAAATTTGAAGTAAACACATGTGCCAGATTATCAGTGTCGGCTCACGAAAAAGGACACATGGGGTTATAGAAAGTGTAGGATTCTGTATTTTCTTCATACTTGTACATGGGTATTTGTTTCCAATCTTCCTATTTACAGTTGGACTCCCCTGACATGGAGCTTAGCGTTCTCTTAGTGTATGTTCTGTGGTTGAACCGGTAGAGGCAATAGCTAACAGTTTTTAAAATTTAGAATAAATGCCCCATTGGTCATAAGCAATCTTTCTTATAATCTTTGTAATAAACACTGTTTTTGGTGCAGTTGAGAAACGTGGAATTTTTTAATTACAAATAATATATATTTGGTTTAATAATAAAGCTTATTAACGATGAGTTTAATAATCACATAGAAAACAAAATTAATAAATAAAAAATTTGAAAAATGTCTTCAGAAAGTGATGTTTTGGATGATGAAGCTCAACTGCCAGAAGATCTCGAAGACGATCTGGTAAAAGAAGTTTTGAAAAGCGGAACAGATCTTCGACAATATTCTACAGAAATTGAAAAAGAACTTCTTGAAGTTGAAAATCAGTCTATACAAGATTGTATAAAAGAAAGTGAAAATATTGCCAGCTTGCATAATCAAATTACAGCATGCGACAATATTTTAGAGGTTAATTTATTGACAATTAATTCTTGAAAATTTTTATAATACATAGTTAAAAATTTATAATAATGTCTGAATTTATTTTACAGCAAATGGAATCAATGTTACTTGGTTTTCAATCAGATTTAGGAAGTATAAGTGAAGAAATTCTTTATCTACAAAGGAAGTCCATTACTATGAGTCAACAATTAAATAATCGACAGGTTATTCGAGGTCCTCTTAGCCAATTCATTGAAGATATGACAGTATCAGAACCTCTTATAGTGTACAAATTAAAATTACAATTATAGTTTTAATAATATTCTTTACATAAAACGTTTAACATTCATTTATTTGTAGAGCAATTATGGACACTCCTGTCACTGAAAAGGAATTTGTCATAAATTTGGAGACACTCAATCATAAAATTAATTTTACAAAAGAACAAAATTTGAAAAAAGCAAAGTCATGCATAGATGTTCAAGATATATTAGAAAAATTAAAAGTTAAGGCAATGACAAAAATTAGATCATATCTATTAGAACAAATATATAAATTTAGAAAGCCAATGACCAATTATCAAGTGCCTCAAAATAATATGTTAAAATATAAATTATTCTTTGAATTTATTCTCAATAATGAACGAAATATAGCTGAAGAAATTTGTGGAGAATATATTGACACAATGAGTAAAATTTATTATTCATATTTCAAATCATATTCTTCTAGATTAAAAAAATTACAAGTAATTTTATAATCATTATTAATATTAATTATTAATTATATTTAAATGGTTTTATATATTCATTTATTATTATTATTATTTTTTTGTTTTTATATATTCAAACAAATATTTAAAAACCTTTTTAGTTTGATGAAAATCCTTCTAAAGAAGACTTGATGGGAATAGAAGATACTGCAAATAGAGGACTTTTTCATAAATCTCATTTAAAACATAGAGGAACTGTATTTTCAATTGGTGCCAGAGGGGAAGTACTGTCTTCTCAATTAGAGACTCCAATAATTGTACCACACACTGCGTCAAAAACTAAGGTTATTAATAATTTTTATTTTTAGTCATTAGCTAATTATATTCATTAAAAATTATGAGAAAATTTTCAAATGTTTTTAATCCAAATACATAATGATTATTCTCTTGTAATATCAATATTTTCTTACAGTACCATTTTGAAGCTCTTTTTCGAAGTGAACAATATGCTTTAATTGATAATAGTTGTCGAGAATATTTATTTTCATCTGAATTTTTTAAAGTACAAGGAGTGCAGGCATTAGATATTTTTAATCAAGTGAGTTATGTATAAGTTTTTAAATTAACTCTAAATATGTATGTATATATAAAATTATATTTTAAAAAGAAATAACAAATTTTTTTCAATAGGTTATGGGAAAAACATTAAACTTATTATTGAAAAATTTACAATTGTTTGTTGATGATTCATATGATGCTATAGCTTTATTTTTATGTTTACATCTTGTAATGAGATATCAATTGATGTGTCACAAGAGGGCTGTACCAGCACTTGATAAATATTGGGATAATATGACAGCAATAATTTGGCCAAGGTATTATTTCATATTACATATAAATATAAGAGGATAAAATTAATATTATACATACCAAAAAAATTATGTAAAATTTTCTTTTTTAATTGATTAAATTTTCAGATTTGAAAATACATTTCGTTTAAATATTCAAAGCATCAAAGATTGTGATCCATTGAAATTCACTAGAGAAACTGGACCTCATTATGTTAGTAAGAAAATTTTGGAAAAAAAAATTTAAATCGTTACTCAAAATAGTATTAATGTTTTATATTAAAAATATATATTATTAGATTACTAGAAGATATGCAGAGTTCAGTGCTGCTATGATTGGTGTAGGAGAAGGTTTTCCTTGCGAAGGAGCTACTCAACTTTTAGCAGAATTAAGAGAAGCAGTTCAATGTTTTCTTCTTAGAATGGCTGCTGTCTTTTCACAAAGGACACTACAATTAGTATTTTTAATAAATAATTATGATCTTGTACTTGGAGTTCTTATGGTAATAAATTTTGCTTTATTTTAATAAAATTTTAATTAAACTCAAATTTTAATAAAATTGAATTTAAAGATAATTAGTTTTTAAATAGTCATTTTTATGATAGGAAAGAACCAGAGATAATTCAAAGGAAGCTGAAAGTTTTCGAGAGCAATTAAATGCTAGATCTACAGAATATGTTGAAGAAATTTTAAGTCCTCATTTTGGTGGTATTATTCAATTAGTTAAAGAATCAGAGATATTGATAGAAAAAGGACAAGTTGGAGATTTAAAAAGACAAGAAAGCAAGGCTTTGAGTTTAGTGCAATCTTTTACAAACAATTGGAAAAGAGCATTAGAAGAAATTAATCAAGAAGTTGTAAAATCATTTCCCAGTCTTCTCCTTGGAACTTCATTAGTTCAGAGAGCTATGACTCAGCTAGTTCAATATTATCATAGATTTCATAAAATTTTGCCTGCAAACGTTCGACCACAATTAACGAATATTCATCATATTATGGTTGAAATTAAGAAATATAAAACCAATTACTAATTTTATGAAATTTTACTAAAAATTTGTACATATTTTTTCTAATTTTAAAGTATTTTTAATTAATATATACATATTAATTAAAATAAATGATTTTATTTTAGTAAAAATTGATTAATTAATTTATTAATATTTAATAGCTCATTTATGGTTATGGGAAATACTTTTTTAATTTATTTTAAAACATAAAATAGAAAGTATGTTTGTAATTATATATATATAATAAATGTTATATTCTAATAATGATTAAGAATTAAATGTGATTCAATGATTTAATTAAAATTAATTTAAAAAATTTGATTAGTATTATTAACTATAATTTTAAATATAAAGTAAAATTTAATTATGTATATAAATAAGCAATATTCAATAGTTTATGTTTGATCTAAAAGATTCACAAATGTTAAATGAAGTTATCTGAAATAGAGAAATATATCTATTATAACTAGCATGCTTGGATAAAGAAAGATGCTTCATAAAAAATCTGTACATTTATTTATAAAATAATACATATTTTCCATAAAATTAAATAGTGTTTGTGTGTGAAAAGCGCTTGTATGTTTATGGTCTATGTGTATGAACTTGTATATAATATAAATTAGTAAAGGGAACAAAAATTAATCCTACGTTATATCGAGAAATAAACAATCGATATTCTAGTCCTATACATTGCTACTTTTATGGCATTTATTTTTTTCCAAATTAATATCTACTTTTAAATTCAACAGTAGATTTTTCCCAGGTTTCATTTTATATATTCGTTGCAGCTAAGAAAAATCTCTCGCGTTTACAGAGATTTTCATTGTCTTTTTTACAATTATTTTTTGTAGCTCATGTTTTGCAGTTTTTTATAAAAAATAATATTTTTTGTAAAATGCTGCAAAAACACGATTGATGCTCATCTCACATTACAATATCAATAGCATGCAAAACTCCATTTGTTGCGGGTATGTTGTAAGTGATGATGTGTCCCTCATTTACACGAATGCGACCTGAAATAAAAAAAAAAATTATTAAATTATACTACAAAATAAGTAGAGAAAAAAGTATTTTAAAATATTCTTTAGATGAATTTTTTATTATAATAATTATATGGGATATCTTAATGGTATACTTATTGTAATATCAAGGATGTCTTTTAATAATTTTGAATTTTTTATTATAAACATTGACAAGTATTACAATATATATTTCAATACATTGCAAATACATGTTAGATATTATTTGTTCATAAAAACGTATATTAGATTATTAATTAGATTATTAATTAGATTATTAAAAATTATTAGATATTTAAAAAAAATATTAAATATTATAAAATTAATAATGTTTTTTGAAAAAAGTTATTAAGTATTTTTATGATTTCTAGCGGTTAAATTAATTTTTTATACATGATGTATGACAAAAGTAATGATTTTATTTTTGATGCGACTATTTTTCGTAGACATTTCGGAAAGGTCGAAAAATGCGCAGAAAGTTTTTTCTATTGCCCCTTCCTTTTTTATGATTATTAGAAGCGTTAGGATTTGTCTCCGCAGAACGGGTATTTTCAGTGTTGTAACAAGATGCGGTGGAGTATTTGATAAAACAGCGTAACGCGGTAAAACTGTTAGCGCCTTCTTAAAAACACCTTGGAGACTTTTAAATGTTAATAAGGATTTTTAAGTCACTGTATGCAAATGATTGTAAATTCAGGGTGTCATCGATTACTCTGATGCTTAAATGACGGTTTGAATTCAAACTTTTGTTTTTAAATTGTTCGGCGGTAGAATCTATGAGGGCTATTTTTGGGCGTCCCGGACGGGGCTCGTTGATGATCTCATTCCAGCCTACCTTGTAAACCCTGTACCATTTTTTAATTGTGATTAGCATATACACTTAAGATTAAAGTTTTTTTTTAACATTCAATAGTCTCTACAGCATTTTATCAATCAGCCAACAAATTTTTATCATGTAAATATATTCCAACAGTTGCTCCATCACACCGTATTATAAGATTGAAAAACACTATTTGTACGAATAAAAATCCTACCGCTTCTAATGAAAGGGAAAAAAAGGGACAACTTTCTTTTAATAATTTTAATTAAACATAAAAATTTGTATATAATAAGAAAAAAAACGAATAGAAAAGGGATAATGAATAAATAATACATTTTTCACAAAAATATATTTTTTAAATATTATTTTTTAAAAATATTGTACCTAATTTTATATTTTTTTTTAAAATTTCATTAAATTGTTTTAAATATTTTTTTCTTTTTATTATGTAACTTAAAACTTGGAAAAAATATTTGTATTTTAAATATTGAAGATTTGTGCATTATTCGGTATAATTCTGTATATAAAACTATCGAAAATACAACGAGAGTATGATAAAATTATAATAAAAATATAACCACTTAAAAAACCCAGGAATTAATTATTATTTTGAATAGCTTGTAGGTTCGTTAACATCAAGTTGATTTCCATTAATATGGCATGTATTGAACCGTCAATTGGTGTTGTTGAAAAGACTAATTGATTTAACGAATTTATTGTAAAACAATTACTGGATAAAACAATAAGATTTCAATTAGAAAAAATATTTAATTAAATTGATAAATATATATAAAAAAAAATAAAAACGAAATACTTTAAGAATACAATTGTATTGAAATAGAAATTAATACGTATTAAATAAATCAAGCATCGTTGAACTCTCAATAATTAGAAAATAAATGGAATATTACGTATTTATTATTAATTATTGATAAAATATTTCGTCAAATAGCAATGTATTAATCTGTATTGCGGAGCTTCCTAACTAAATGAATAATTTTTATCTACTTAGTCTAGATCCTTTTTACACTTTTTAACCGAAAGCGATTTCCATATAATAATTATTTATCAGTATAATATAAATTATTTATCAGTTCTATTTATAATTTAATCATATTTGATTAAAATTTTTTTAATATAAATACCATATTGATAATAAAATTTACAAGAAAGCTTGATTTTAAAATCAATTCTTTATAAAAACAAAAAAATGCTTATAGTTTGAAGTTTGATGTAATGCACCTTCCATATTTATTATATTATTATAAATTAGTGATCCGATGAGATGCAGGATGAATAAAAACAAATCTATTCAATTAGTTACGTCGACGTTTCGGCAAGTATAATTTTCCCTTGTCAAGACTGTTTATTCAACAAATAAAAATTACATAAATTAACAAATTATTTTTTACATATGTATAATCAAAAAAATTGAAATAACATTACCTACTCTCAATATTAACGATCAAAACAAAGAACTTACTATCGAATACATAAAGAAAAACATTAACAACAAATCTAATTTTGACCACCAAAAGACTAGGACTGAAATGTTTAAACTCCAAGAAACAAAAAAGTTCTTAAAAAACAATAAAAATATATTTTTTACGGAATCTAACAAAGGTATTACTACAGTAGGTATTAGTGTAGACGAATGTAATATAAAAATGAAAAAACTATTAGATGACACTAATACATACACAACAATAAACAAAAATCCATTAAAAAATCTACAGTGAAAAACTCACAAATTATTAAAGGAATTAAATGAGAATGAGTAATTAGAGACAAAATACCACAACAATCAACTGACACAAACAAACACTAATTTAGCGAAAGCATATGGACTACCAAAGATACACAAACCTGACTGTCCTATGCGACCTATTATTTCGACAATTAATAGTCCTTTACATTTCATTTCAAAATTCTATATAACGTACTCAAAAAATGTATAAAAACTCCTAAGTCAAGAATAAACAATAGTGTAGAATTAAAAAATATTCTTAAAAATGTAAATATCCCAAACAATTACATACTTATTTCGTTAGATGTAAGTTCATTATTCACAAATGTGCACTATGAGTTAGTAATTAAAAGCTTAAAAAAAAGAATAAATAATATACACAGTGTTAGCACAATTCCATTCAATGACATTATTAAAATTACTGAATTTCTTTTCGATAATACATATTTTGTATTTGAAAAGAAATTCTACAAACAAATTTATGGCACTTCAATGGGTTCCCCAATCTCACCCTTATTTGTAGACATAGTGATGGACGACTTGGAATCTGATTGTCTAAATATATTAAAAAATAAATATAACATCTTTCCATTATTTTACCACAGATATGTTGATGACACAATTTTTTGCATTCAAAGTGATCACTTAAAGATCATTTTAAACACTTTTAATAAATACAATTGTCGTCTTCAATTTACATCTGAAGTGGAAACTAATAATTCAATTAATTTTTTGGATTTATCTATTATTAAAACTAAAAATAATAGAATCATTACAAATTGGCATCAGAAACTTACACAGCCTAACAGGATACTCAACTTTTTATCCAATCACACACTGTCTCAAAAATGTAATATTATTTACAATCTAATAAATAGAGCCATATTACTCTCTAATCCGTGTTTTCATAAAGATAATCTAAAAAGAGTTAAATATATATTGCTACAAAACAATTAACCGTATTATTTTATTGAAAAATATACTAAAAAACGTTTAAAAACAATAAAATTTAAAAATAAGAACAGCAACAGTTTGGATGAGTTCCGTACTATATCCTTTCCATATTCAGAAAAATATTTTTCAGAATATGCATTAAAATTCAAGAAATACGAAATAAATCTAATACATAACATCAATAACAAACTGAATTCTGTTATTCAAAAAAGAAAAGACGTTACGATAAAAGAAGAGAAAACTAACATTGTATATAAAATAAAATGTAAAGATTGCTCTTCAGTGTATGTTGGTGAAACAAAAAGAAACTTAAAAACAAGAATTAATGAGCATAAAAAGGATAACAAACATACATCGGTTGTTGCAGACCATGCACGAGATAAAGGAGACGTGATTGATTGGGATAATGTAGACATTCTTGATAATAAGAACAATTATAAAATACGTTTAATTTCCGAAATGATTTACATTAAGATTAATAATAATACCATAAACAGACAAGAGGACACACAAAATCTCAATAATGAATATCATATGATTCTCAATAATAGGAGGAATCACAACAATATGACGTAGAGTGTGACGTCAAATGATGTATATATTGAGGTGAAATGTTATTTGTTTACAGTTAACAAAATGACGTTACGACTGACAAGTCGTTGAATATCTACATTATAATTCTATTCTATTAGTAATTATAAACATAATTGTCCTATTATATATATGTAAAAATAATTTGTTAATTTATGTAATTTTTATTTGTTGAATAAACAGTCTTGACAAGGGCAAGTAATACTTACCGAAACGTTGACGTAACTAATTGAATAGATTTGTTTTTATTCATCCTGCACCTCTTCGGATCACTAATTTATAATAATATAAAAAAATGCTTACATATATTTTAGCATGAAAGTTAAGGTTTACCGCTTAATAAAAGTTTACTCGAGAATATTCAAAACGTTTTTATTTGTAATTTTATTTAAGAAAATAACATTTTTTTTTATTATAACAATTTCAATAGTTTCAATTTAAATCTAGAGTATTTGGGAAAAAACACCGAAAGTTCTTGAAAACAGTGATATTGCTAAGTAAAGGTCCAAGATGCTTATGTAAAAAAGGTTAGAAAACGGTAATTGAGACAAAAATCGGCAGCTATTGCTCGTTATCGTTCTGCAGATTTATAGCACTACCGAGCACGAAAAAGAACGAAATTAGCTCGCTCCGGGAAAATGAATCGCTGAAATGGAGTAATATCAGGGCTCCCATCTGGGTCGGCTACCTAGTGAATCCGCGTTAAGGAGAAAAAAGATGGACAGTGAATCCCTTGACGATTGCATCGAGCTGGAGCTACATATTTATGAAGGGGAGGTGTATGCGCTCGCGTATTAAACGAGGCGCGTCGAGCAAGTAGGTTCATTGTTAGTTCCACTCTCCGGAGATGTGCATTTCGTGAGCATAATTATTCCTCTCGTTCTATTTTTCACTTTGCTTCATCATCGCTCTTAATAACCTTTTAGAAAAGTGAGAATAAAGACTCCAGGAGAAGATGTCAGTGGGGCGTTTACTATTATAATTCATTTACTCGATTTCTTTATCGTATACTTTGCGATTGCTTTTTTGAAAAATATCGTAAAATTATCAATATTTAGTTAATTCAAAACCTATCGAGTTAAGTAATTTCAAATACTAATACGATAAATAGGCGAAAATGAGTAGGTAATTTATAAAAGGAGATAGACAATAATCGGTTGAACTCTAGTTTATCCGTTATCCTAAACTATTTAATTAAGGTATAATAATAATTATAATAATATAATAATAATTATTTATTTAAGGTTTTATCGTATGATTCACCAGAACAAATTATATTAAATTTCATTAATTTTTAATTTTCAAAATTTATGAACTTTTGACAATGTATTGTATAACGTAATTATTTTCTTATTTGCATAAATTACAGTTAAATTTTTCTTGTTAATCAATTATTCTAATGAAAATAAAAAAAGTCCTAGAACATTAATACTAAAACTTTAGTTAATCGAGTTTTCATTTAACTACAAAAATTTATTGTTATATTCTTTTTGTGTTTATATTTTGATGATCATGGTGGTATTTTAAATAAAATCTTATATGCTGATTTTACAAAATTTTGTATTGAAAAATTTTATTCGATATTATAAATATCCATTACTTATAATGAAATCCAATAAGAATATTTAGAAACGAATTTTTATATTTTTTCAATAAATCAGTTTAATGAACATAATTAATTTTGTGCATATTAAAGAATCTTTCTATATAAAGTTAAAATCTTACTTTATTGCATTTAAACACAGATTTATTGCTGTATTTTTATTGAGTAGGAAATAATATTTTTCATTGTTTTGTTTTCCTAAAATTGAAATAACGATTGGCTTAAAGAATTACAAAATAAACGAGAAAACAATTATTAATATGAGAAGAAACTTGGCCTACAAGTCTAAATATATTCTTACTTATATCAGAATATTTTGTTTTTTTAAATTTCAATGACAAATGTGATTTTTGAACAATTTATTTAGATCAGCTAGACAATTATGCCAATTTTATGTACCAATGCATAAGTTTTGTTAAACAATATAATAATCGACCAATTTTACATAGTACATTTAATTTTGTTTTATGCACACACTGGCAATAATTTTACATAATAATTTCTTTTACTCTCATTTTATCTTACTAAGTACATATTTTTCATGGAGTGAATTACGTGAAATTTAATGAGTAAATTTATTTATGTATAAACGTTTCAACAAATTTTTAAATTATATGTGTTATTATTCAAATAGTCCATAAGTAACAAATCGGAGAAAACTTAAGTCTTGTAAATTATAATATTTAAAAATTCATTATTTCACTTAAACTATTTTTTTCAAGTTTTTTTTTTATGCTGAATAATTTTAAAATCATGTTGTATTGTGCAATATTTGGCTTTATAAATACAAACCCCGGACCTGTAGCAATTTTAATAATTTCATTTATGGTTAAAATAATGTTATTTAAATAATTATCGGTGTGCAAGTGAAATGATTGATAACAATCTTGCATCAAAAAACTTAAACAAAAACTTGGACATAAGCGAGCATTTTTTAGAAAATTGTGAAAATAAAATCGTGATAGAGGCTAATTCAAATTAATTCAAATAAAATTAAATAAGTTAATTCGAAGAATAACTCGAATGTATTCGACCTATTATATTATAAGAACTTATTACGTGCTCATTTTTTCAATTTTCATGTTGGAGAAGAAAGAAGCGAGTTTTACTATTTGAAGAGCTTATATAGGTGAAAAAATCGAACGACCTCAAAAGAGAGATTGAGTTGCGAAATAAGGATCTCTCGACTAGGATCAGATCACTTTCTCGTGGAGTCGCTGTGCAACAGTCCGGTCAACGAGTGACTGACCCGAGCCCTCGTTTTTCACTGAGGCAGACGAGCTCCAAGCTCAACATTCACCGACCTATTTCTCATCCTCAAGACCGGAGGAAAGTGACCAGCGCAGTCATCGACGCTTTGAGGGCGATTCTGTTTCTTCGGAAACCGTGGAAAAGCGCCTTGTGCTCTTCAATATTCAAGAAAGTGTAATGTCACTTTGTAATTAAGAAGTATTATGAAAAACTGCATAAAACTTTAGAAAGAGTTTGAGAGAAAAGACTTACCTCCAGTCTTCTGAATTTGGATGGGTATCTGCTGCCTAAGAGTCTCCTTCTGATGGTAATACCTCATGCCCGCGGTGTAGAGAGTCGTGGGAATAATGTGTCTGAGGATGATCTCCCTCGCGGCTTCGGGACCGTCGGATTCCTGCCAAACCGGGACCCCGCCGTGTTTTGTTGCCATCTCGACGAAGGCCGCGTCCGTCGGCGCGAACACTGTGAATGTTTTCGTACCTGCAACGTCCGAATCCCGCACTTTTGTTCATGGTAATTCACAGACAGACAGATATTATAGGATTGAAAAACAAAGAAAAATTATAATTAGCTATCGAACCTCTTCATTTATACTAGTATAACAAAAAGCGGTTCGCGGTAAAGGTCAAGAATAAGTGGGACATAAAGAAAAATTTATGGTCCATCGTTTGTTGAGCGTAAAATAAAACCGCACGTAAGCGATAAGTAATTATGAGAGATAATTTTTCGCATTTCAAGGTAATTTTGAAATTGATTTTGGAAAGGTTTCGAATGTTTTATTTGCATGATCAAATGCATTGATGTCGAAATAATCCGCATTATACCCAAAACAACCGACTTTTATAATCCATCTTAGTTACTAAGAAGCTATAGAGTCGAAGATTGCGCATCTCTTTAAATGATACTAAAAATATTCCGAGTGTTCTACTTTACCAATAATACCAATACAGGACTACCGGAGAATTACTGCTGGAATGGCAAAGCATTGAGCGTCATGCCACGTTTTTATGTTGTGGTCCGAGACAATTGTTCAATAAGCGATAAAACGAAGAAATTGGTATACAACCTCCGGGGAAAAAGGATGAAATGGTCCAAGTGTTGAGTTGAGTAATCGAGTTAAAAATCATTGGTGCGAGTTGTGATTGCAATATGCACTATACTCGAATTAAGTGAATGTTGGTAGTTAACCGCCGTGATTTAATTGACAGTTTGTCTCTACACTTTTTTACTTGACTTCATGATTTTTAAGAAAAAACCGTATATAATTGACTAAAGTGATAATTATACAAGTATGTCTCAATTCTTTCTGTTCGGTTGATTCTAATTCTCCTAAATAAGTAATTAAATTTTAGATCAACAAAAGCATATGCTTTTAATTATGTTAACTTATAAATTATTGATATCAATTCGTCAATTACGTTTTCATAAATATACGTATTAAAATTAATTGTAATGTGTAACGACGAGCAACTTACCCGATAGCACCTCCTCGAATTCGGAGACGTGGAGGAGCTTTAAAAAGTTGGTGAATCTTCTCTCGCGGTCGGCTTGTAGAGTTTGCACCAGGTCTCCGACTGGAAGTGGGAACATGACCCGATCGATGGCGTGTGCCAGTCCTTGAGGTATTTCCACATCGCGCTTGTTAGGTGCTACCCTGGCTCCGTTCACTGTCGTTACCTTGTTCCGCATGTGAATAATACAATGTTTTTTTTTTTTTTTTTATCAAAGTTGCAAAATAATAGCATCTCAACGTGTATAGAGATTTCAATGAAGCGTAAGGGAGTTTTTGGGCACTTTCAATTTTCCATCCGGAGAAATGAAAACGAGGTTTTCAATAAGAAGAGACAATTAAATTGCGTAAAAAGTACTATAATACGTGTGATCTTTTTTCATAGAGATACTCGTGTAAAATAGATAATACGATTTGTTACAAAATCCCTGGAACGATGTTTGTGCTGATACATATATCCTCTGTAAAGTTTTTCTTTTAGAGGTCTTTTTTTCTAGTTGTAAAAATAAAATAATTAGTATTATTTCCATTTGCAAAAAATAACCAAAAGAACAAAATTAATTATTAAAATTCGTAAAAAGGCATTTTATTATTTTATGTAGACTAGACGTATTATTTAAAACTCCTACGCATTAAACTAAAAATTAAAAATAAAATATATTTTTAAAAATTCAGACCCTTATCTTTATTATAAACATCTAGGTAAATTACATTTTTGCTTAACCAAACATACATTTATTACCCATTCTACAAACATGTACCTATATTGTGAAAATGTTAATTATATTTTCGTTAGCTATATTATAACTTAATAAAGAAACGTTTCCCACGCTCTGCTAGAATTAATAAGAATGATGATAGGTTACAGATAATGATTAAATGTCAAATATATACTTTATTACAATACATAAAAAAATTTCTTTTTATATCTTTAAACCAATTTTAATTGCTATGAATCATTTATTTGAAGATATGAGGAAATTTATTATTAAAACATGATTCCTAATAAATTATTTAAGTTTCATTTAAAAATAGAAAGTTTCTCAATCACATTAAAAGTTTCATCTGAGTTATTGAATTTTTTAGTTTATAAATAAATATACAATACAGCATTTTATTTACAATTACTTTTATAGTTTATATTTGCTTGTAATATTTTAAATATTTTATCTTAATTTCAATAATTAAAAAAAAAAATAAATATTGTTTTTTATCGAAGAATTCTAATTAATGAAACCTTAAATTTTTAAGTGTATTATTTATAATGGCGATAACATTGAAATTTAAATAGTTATAATATTGATAAGAGTCATAAATGAGATTTATTACTATTGTTTAATAATTGTGTATGTAAGAATATTGAATATTATTTTATATTTTTAAAGAATGATTAAAATTTATCTTGAAAATTTCAAATTAAAATAAATTAATAGATAAATAAAAAATTTTATACTTATGATATAGTAAATAGTTTTTGGATCCGAACTGACAACTAAAATTATTATCTAAAAAAATATTTAGATTGTTCTATTTTACAGTCATTCTTAATTATAACTACAAATTTAATGAACTGTATCTCTTCAAATTTTAAGATTATATCTTTAATTTCAAAGTACTAAAAAAATTGTATTAAATAGTAATAAGAAATTTGAAAGAAATTCATATTCAAATACTTTCTCTCCTCAAATTATTTATTTCATTAAATGTGCCATCATTTTCAAGGATGTAATTTTGTATAATTAATTTAATATTCTCAATTCACCTTGATATCGTTCCACTCATGATCATGCATCGAATAAACGTTAACTCGCAGTTGAGTTCCAGCAAGACTCACTCCCGTCATTTCATCTTGTAAACTTTCGATTCTAAAAGCTCCGGGAACAACATGATGCAGAAGAAGCTACAAGGAAAATTAAACTATTAGATCCCTTTGTTGTTTAGGTAACCTATTGAAAATTTGTTAAAATTATAAAAATTGTTTACCCCACTCAAGAGTCGTGGATTATCTCGGAATTTTTGCTCAGCTTTTTCAGGTCCACCGAGTTGCACCAGTAAAGTTCGAAAAGCCTTATCAGTCGGGACGAAGAGTGTATAAGGCCCTTCATTAAAAATATAATTTCATGTATCTTAAATATACTGGTTTTAACGAATATTAATTATAATATACCTTCCTGTTGTTGACAACCACTATTTAAGCTTTTTTTCTTTTATATTTTTTTTTTTTATTTTTTTTATAAAAATTGCTGTAATACGCTTTGTCAATAAATTATATTTATTAATTAAAATGGTCATATTTGTAGATGTATTATTGTCATTAAGCAATTAATGAAAATTCGTGAGAGCTAATACAATTAATCGTGAAAAAGAACGAATCACATGTGCGAGATAATGCAATAATCGATTTTGTTGTCGATTGCAAATAAAATTAATGCGTGTTATATTCATGTTTGTACATAATGCCTGCATTTATTTTCTGAAATACTTGTAACTTTTTTTCGCTCCGTAATGCTTGATTGGTATAATGAATTTCGAATTAATGAGAGATTCAATTCTATAAGTCTATTTTATAATTTGGATTTATAATGGTGAAAAATTGACGGAGGTGCTGTCGGTCGTAAAATGGGATAGTAATTCATCGTAATTTATCGTTGAAATTGTTTTTATTTAATGCGTCATAAGTGTCTTTTGAAAAGATCCTTAATGAATTAAAAAACGTCGGAGAAACTAATATAATGAGTAAAGCGTGACACAAAGATAGTACAACCGTTTCTAAAGAATATAACGTTGGATTGTAGATTGACCGTCTTTGTTGAGAGCAGATCATACGAGTCATAGACGCAGAAAGAAAATTTATCGTTTCGCATTGGCTTACAAAAATCCGTTGGGAGACAGGAAGTGTAAGATATCCCTTGACATTTACCACCGATTATAACCCATCGTTAACTCGGTTTGAAGCGATGAATAATGAAATAGCGATGATAAAATTAACGAATATGTAATTAGATTGCGAATTAGTCATTTGGTAATGCGTGAGTTCCCGCTGTGATGCCAAGATATCTGACGAAACAGAAAATTATGCCGAGGTTTTTTGTTTTCTATCACTTCTTCGCGTGAGAACGCTTGAGTGCACCATATAAGAGCAGGGGACAATACGAGAGTGGGGAACTGTAAAAAGAAGAAAAGGAAATTTGCGGATAACGATTCACGATCTGATAAGCGTACGTTATATGTATAACACTGATCTCGTACAGTTTTTCTCACATATTATTTGTATAAAAAATAATATATATACCTATTATTATTTTTAGAATGGATTTATATTATTCACCCGTAAGTTGTAATTTGTAATTCAATTAAGTGTTCGATTAAAGCGTAATTATTTTGACAATTAAACATTCATTATTCATAAGTTGCCCTATAGCTTCAAAAATAATGAAATCACTATACTCAAGAAATTGAAATTTTTTTAAATCTTAAAACAGCCAGAAAGTATAATTGAATAATTTTTGTAGTAAAATAATGTCAACTTTTTAAATATTTTAATCGCGAAGACAAACAATGAATTCTAAATTACTTTTCTGAATTTGAAAGTACATCATTAAGTGAAAGTGGTAATTTTAAAATTACAGCGAAGCTACGTACTTACTTTAACTTTTTTTTTGTTGCATACATATTAATTAAAGTTAAATTTTATAAAGTAATTATGAATGCACCTCATAAATTATGAAACAATGTTTACCTGTTTCGTTGAGTACCGAGTCCAAGCCCGATTGTCTCAGATATTTGGCCATCGCGAAAAGTCCTTCTCTCCTGAGCAAACTTGAGAGACTGTCCTTAGCAGCAGAGTAGCTCTGGTTAGGGGTTGAATATGTTGATACTTTTGTTGGTAGTGGTGAGGTCACTCCCTTGGTGCTGTACTCCCCATACGTGCTTGAGTGTTCCAAGCTCAAAGGCGTCGTCGAGGAAACGATTTCATTACCAAAATCCGAATTGCTTGTCGAGTATTGCGAGGATGGGTACTTGACAGTTACGTGACTTGTAGAGGGTTTTGCAGTCGTGCTAATAGAATTGAGTATATGGCCAGAGATCGAGGATGCTGAAGTGACGTATTTATCGGTAGAAGCGACCGAATTAGGTGAGACGGTGACTTGGGGAATGCGGGTTGTTGGCATTGTGGGTCTGAAAGTTGTTGGTAAGGTATTGACGGTGATATCTGAAGAATCGACTGATTGAGTTTTAGAGGATAATGCAGATGATGAGGGATATCTTGTACTGATCGGTGGAAGCTTTAATTCACCTTTCTTAATGCGTTCTACAATAGAGTCAACGTCAGGATTTGAATCTTTGCCAACATTTCCCTTTACACCTTGTACCTATTGTTAAATTTATTTTTATTTTTATTAGCTAATTTTGATACGAGATTGATAAAACAATTCTCCTATCTTTCCTATTATTTAATTTTTTAAATAAATAAATTAGAGTATTGTTGAAAGCAATTATTCTATAAATTAAAGAATTCATTATTTAATTGTATTCTTCAAGCACCATAACTTTTTACAGATTACTTACATTACTGAAAATTTATTAACTTTAGTGAAAATAATCATTTAAAGACGCTACTCTAATAATTTAAGACGATAATTATTTTTCATAAAAATTAAATATTGTAACCTTATAACTTCCATCTGGCTGTTCCTCAAGCACGACAAATGTAACTTTTCTTGCTGGTTGGTTCTGAAGTGGATTTTTCCCAATATCTTCAAGTTTTCCATCTTTATTTTGACGAATGACTTCAAAATCGGCACCTGGTGGCACAACTCCTTTAGTTAACTCTTCGAAAATAGCTTTAGGTGGTTTAATCGTCGTTGTTGGTTCAGAATTGGATGGTAAACCGTTTGGCGCATGAATGACTTGCAATTTCTTCCCATTCGGTAAAACAATATCTCGTGTAGTAACATTTCTTTCCTTGTCATCAACTCCAGATTGTGTAAGTGCAATTTTTAATTGTTTTAAAAGTATATCTTTATCCGATAAGATTGATGTAGATGATGATTTGCCTTTGCCCGCTGAAGGTTTCTCTGTTTGATATATTATCTTTACTTGAGGTTTAGGTTTTCCAGATTGAACAACTTGATTTTGCTGAGCATGAATAAGAGCTAAAAGATCTTTTGGAATAGATTGTTCATTGAGTGAATCTTGAACTCTTTCTTGACGTGCTTTTGGAGCTGTAGTTGTTGGTTTTTGTGTTGTTGTAAATTTCTTGTGATGAGTTGCAATCGCTCGTAGAAAAATATCATTTTCGGTTTGTGTTATTTTTCTTGCTTTTGGTGACGAAGGTAAATTAATTGTCAAAGTTGTACTTGGACTTGATACAGTAGTCGGAGATGATGGAGTGAAAGTTGTTGTTGTTGGTAAAATAGTTGTTCTGAGTTGTTCTTGTTGAAGCCGTAAAAGCTCTTGTTGCCGTCGTAATTCCTGTTGTTCTAAAAGCAATTGTTCTCTTTGTCGTTGGAGAATTTCTAATTGTCGTTGCTTTTCATAATACTCTTGAAGTTGTTGAGTTTGCTGATCATTAAAAAGTGATTGCGGAAGATCACTCTGAATAGTTTGCAATGGAATTTGTGGAACTAATTGATAGTTACTACTAATTGGCCGATAATTATTGATTTGATATTGACTTTTCAAACTAGCTTGCTGTTGGTACAATGGATTCGCAGTTTGGAGGAAAGCCTGCCCTAGTTGGGTATTGATTTGTTGTTGTTGTTGTTGAATTCTAAGTTGGAGATTTTGTAGTTGTTGTTGAATTTGTTGATTTTGTTTTTTACGATCTACTTTATATCGAGCTATTGATGAAAAAGGTGTGCTGTTGTCACCAGAATATATTATTTGAGAAGCTATATTCGGTACTTTCGTTGACAAAGAATCATCAGTTGACGGATAAGTGTACTGCTGATGCTGCTGAACATCACTTAAAATTTGCGTTTGCTGGGAAGCAGAAAGTCGTGGTCGCAGATCAAGGGGCAGCCGAGTTTGAAACTATTATAAAAAAATTTTTTAAATTATTAAAATTTATGAAAAATTTAAATATAATAATATTAAATATGTAAGGAGAGAATTAGTAATTCGAAAAGTCATATTTTGTACACTAAATTAAAATTTTGTAAGTATCAACAAACTGAATAACTATTAAAATTGGCCGATGATATATTGAATTAAGTAAATTGATAAAGTTCATTTATAGGAAAGCACTTATATTTTTTACCAAGAAATTCTGTAAATTTTACAGGATTTTCTAATTATTATTAAAACACTCGCATAAAATACCATGTGCACATTACAAAAGAAAAAGCACACCTTGAATTTCGAAGAATCGTGTCACGAATAATCAATTTCCGGTTTTTCAAACGAAATTCGATACTTTGGATGCAACTGCTTTTATCACGGCAATTCTCATTCATGAGATTAATGGTTTGCACACGTAATCAGACGCATGGACAACTTATTCTCTGTCAAATTTCTGTTTGATTTCGTAATTTTCGTTCATTGTGGGAGAGAAGGAAAGTGAGGGAACAAATCGCGAGTGTTATGTCTCCGTTAGATAAATAGGCGCATGAGTCGAGCTCTGCGATAACGTCAATTCGATACACTATCGCGGGGGGATCGACTCCTGTTTGGTGAGAAGTGTTTGGATCGGTTCGGTAACTCTCCCGGGAGACCTCGAAGACGCAGCAGTGACGTCGAGGCGAACCTGTGTCAGCCAGAAGTGATGCCAACGATCGCTGATTTTGCTGGCTGCTTGTTTACCACATTTGTTTCATTTTTTTCAATCTCTTAGTACCTAAGGTAAATGAGGCCATTATCGCTACATAAATATCAAAATGAAGTTTTCAAAAGAATCTCAGTGATTGAACACGAATTCTTCATCGCCCATATTGCTTATTGATATAATTAGAGCATAGCACCTTCGTGCATTTAACTTGTAATAATATTTAAAAATTTTTAAATTGTATTATTCGCATGATAATGAAATTACGCAGCCAGTAACGCAATGAAGTTTCGTGCAAGGTAAACATAATAAGTGTAGCCTAAGATATGTTGGACATCTCATAAAATATATAAAATATGAATCTGTACATGTAGACATGCAGGATGCAATGAAGCGATTTACATGTAATTCATCGTATACGATATTTTCTATTTCTTTCCTTAAAAGTAGTTTTAAATTTATGTCAAAAGTAATTTATAAATTTTTCAATCAATAGAAATTGAGTCATAGTCATTTGATTTATTATTTTTTAAAATAATTTCTAACTTTTCTTTGAGTATGAAAGCGCACAAAAATTATCTTCACTGAACTTTCTAAAACTATTTAACGAATGTTTTCATTATTCATAACATTTAATGTATTTTTATTTTATAAATTGGAGTGTTGGGTAAAAAATCTCTATTAAATTAGTGAAAAATGATGTTCATCTATTTTTATTTAATTCGAGTAGCGACTTTATTCAAAAACCATCACTGTCTTTTCTCAGTAAAAATTTTGCCTCATTATAATTTCTAAAATACAAAAATACCACATAAAGCAAATTGAAAAAAAAATTTGCAAACGTTATATGTGTGTTTCAGAGCAAATAATCAGCTTGTTCAAAGATTAGAGATGCAATACAAAGTAAGCTGATAGATTGTCTTAATGTTTCACAAGCACATTAATATAATTAGCGCATGCAAAGTTATTGGCAAGCAATGGTCGATATAGCTATTATCCAAAATTACGGATACAATAAGTGAAAAGGTGGTGCCTTAACCGGATATACGAGATGAAAAATTGCACGGTCATACCACTTCTCACCTTGCAAAAGAAGTCGCCCGAAGAAAAATAGATCCCCGAGTTGAAGCTGACTCTTAAAAAAAAAAATCTTTAATATTTTGAGAGATAAGGAGCACAAACCAAGTACGAATCAGATTTACGCGTTCGTGCTAGAAAGTCTCTAGCGAGTTGCCGAGTTGTTAACAATGGTATCCGCGAGCGAGTACAACATGGATTCACGCTCCCAGGAGTCGATGCGAGTTATTCCCGTGGCCGATGTCGAAAGAGTCCAGGAAGGCTAAACAGAGGCGAGATCCGGCGCGTTGGGCTCGGTTGCCGCGTAATGACGTTGATCCAATGAAATCTCACCTACAAGTCCATTATTCCCACCGCTACTTTCACGCTTATCTTCAAGCTACACATGGAGGCTCGAGTCGACGTAGTTGCTCTCCAATTCGACCCAATGCACTGAAGTCTTATTAAATTACACATTGTACGAGACTTTGTTTTCTACACGTCGCACTTCAGCTCAACTACATTTTAAGGAATAAATGAAGCTCTACGATTTTTGCAAATTCAATGGTGACGATTTATCAATATTTCAATAAAGCAGTTAATTACGAAGTGTTGTTGATTTTTTTTAGGAGCGTAATACAAATCTTAAAATACACTTTATCCGCAATTTTCAATTTATGTAATATTTTTAAGCTTATAATGGCTTACACGCAAATTAATGAAAAATAAATAAAATAGTTTTTTGATAAGATGGATAATAAGTTATATAATTTTCAAAGGTTCTACATAATTAATTATGGGAATACATAGTTTATTTTTCTTCTCACACAAGTGAAAGTGGATTTTTTTATACCAATTTCCGTACAATTTTATACATTATTTATTGTTGTTAAGAAGACGTATGCATATTCCTATTTTAAATTTCTGCATAACAATAAAAAAAAACTCCATCGGAGCTAATTCCTAGTACGTCAAAAGCTGATAGTACGTCAAAACATATATATCATAATATATATAAAAAATATATCAGTTATTTTGAATATTACACAATATATTCTATTCCTGAATTAGATATTAAATCACAGTAAGTGTATATGTATATTGTAAGACAAAAATATTCTTTTTTTTGACTGCAGGTGGAGAATAAAAAGATTACAACTTGCTAATTTTAACGCCGAAGTTTTGACAATGTGGTTATCGTCTTTGTCAAGACCTTTATTGAAATTTATTTATTAGTACAATACTTTAAAATTATAATAATTAAATAACAATATTTAAATTTTTAATTATTTAAATACCTTAATATCTACGGAACAACTTATTCTATCGCACCTTGGTCATGCGGCGTCAAAATTTGTGTCTAAACTGTCAACTGTACGATACATTAGGTGTTTACATGTCTCGTAGAGGTGACGCTCTTATGCGTCATCAAGTATAACAAATGATTATACTCCTATTATTAATATACGTATACGTAGATTATTTTCACGAACACTATTTTTTATTATATAATTATTATTTTAATAATTATATACATAATGTTATGATATTATCAAAATAAATCATATATATAAAAAGAAAAGTAAATGATTAATTAAGTAAATGAAAATACTTTGTTTGCAATGTCTGTAGTACCGAAAATTTTTACTCATAAAATAACTATTTAGGTATTATTTTAACTGAAAAATTTTTTAAAAATTATATACATGACAGTTTCGGAACTCGACGATAATCAACGAAATAACTAATTTCTTTGGCTTAACATTACATCCACCAAATTTACAGGGAATTTTCATAAATTCCATTTCGTTTGCATTTGCAGTGAATGATTACGGCAAAAAATATTATAAATTAAAAAAGTTGGATACTCTTTTTCAAATAGTTTTACGATAAAAAATTGTTAAAAGTACGACGTGCCACGCATTTTAGATTTATATCACAAATCAATTAATTCCAAGAAACGATTGGCATCTTTCAATTGTGGTAATAGTTATTTAAGAACTTTATAGCTGTTTATTGCAGATAAAAGAAGAACCGAGTAAAGAGGAAGACGGAAAATCTAGAACAATATTTCCCGATATATTTTATTATAGTTAGATAACAAGTGCCTCACCAACATTTTTACCTTTATTTTCAATGAATAACTGTATTTTTCACGCAACGATTACATTTATTTCAGTTATATTTAAAAAAATGTTTTAAATTGTAAATTAAATTATTATGCAAAATAAATGGAAAGTATTTTATTTAAACTCGGAATTTATTATTTTTATAATATAAGTAAGAAAATCATCGGTGTTTTTCCTGCTTGGATTTATTAAAAAATGCACAGGAATTTATTACCTATTTTATACGTACACCAGAGTTTTTCAATACCTTCAACTTAACGCGGTATTAATACTCATGAGTACTTTTAAAGAGTGTAGTTTTTTTTGCATCCTCAAGTAAAAAATTTTATAAAAAAGTATTTATGATAAAAGAAAAACAAAAGTAAAAAAAACGTTGGTACGTGTTTTTTTCTTTTTATTGTGCTTTTTATTCATCGCATTGATATGCACAAAGTTCAAAGGACTGCGTTCAAGAGTTCGTTGACCATCATCCGAAGAAGAGAAATTCCTGTGTCGAAGTTACGCATTAACGCTCGGGGTCTTAATATACAAGAAAAACCGCAAATAATTGGGATGTTGAGATCTTGCTTTTACCGAGTGCCACGTGCGATACATTTTCCAGAGGTAAAAGTATCAGAATTGGAGACGGTGCGATAAGAGCGTGGTCATTCGTTTATTGGGTTCTCGTTCCAGACATTATTCTTTTATTTTTTATTTTTTCATCCTTACGACCGGATTTTCACCATTACGACACATCGCTGGAGAGGAGTTGGAGCACCTTTTACTTTCATTTAATGTTCAATGCTCAGCTGATTCGCTTGACGCCAGTCGTTCCTTCGGCTATTTATGCTTACACTTAGAGTGAGCGAGTGAAAGGAAATGCGAGTGATACTAAACTCGTAATGGATTATTTTTATTATTTGGGAACACGCACTTTTAAATATTTCTTGTTATTCCATCAGATTGATGTTGAATCGCAATTATTCCGAATGTTTTATAGAATCAATAAAAATTAATCTATTAGAATGCTGATTAACAAAATATAATTTGCTCTTCATTAGAACGCTGAAACTTTAATTTATTTTAAAATGAATTTAAAAAGGTCTTTTTTTAAATTTTGAAATATCTAACGAAAATGATCCGCTTTTAGAGCAAAAGAGTTTTACACCTAAAATTTCCATATTCCAAGAGGTTTTATCATTTCGTTTTATTATTAAACCACAAGGTACTGTCTCAAATTACAGCAATTGCACTTTTTCCACTAAAATAAATTAAATTAATTTGGATCGATGGTAAAGCTGCCAAAGTGGAGCATTATTAGCACTTTTCTTTGCTTGAATCCGAGTGTACAGTCCTTGTTATTTCGATACTCTTGGATGCTCTTTAAGTGGACGCGAAAGTAACAGCTGATTTTAATCAAGACTTTTATGTGATTTATTTACATGAAAACGAAAGCAAAACCGTGGCAGTAATCTAATAATTTCAAAACCGAAAATTGACGTGTCTCCTTATAAATATTTTTTTTCTCGTCAGAATTTATTTTTCTTCCACTAATAGTATATCTCGTATAAATAAGTATTGGGAATAAGATAATTCATTGCCGACACTTAATTGCATTCTGAATTTTTGAATTTCTTTATTTCTTACACTTATCTATTAGAATACGTTTTTTATTACACGGATAAAATTATTTTAACCCTTTATCTGCGCATTTCCCGTAGATTATACTTTGAGAAAAAGGAAAAAGGCGATGCTCTGAGACCACATTTTCTCATAGTTCACGGAATTGAAATGTCGAACGCTGTACTTACTCTCATACGTGCCTTGTAATAGAAAGTGACCATTTTTATCCTCATCCTCCTCTTACGCGGTATTTTCCAGGTGATTCGAGTGTCTGCGCGTGTTTTCACTAGTGCAGCTGCGCATCACCTTCACGTATCTTATTAATACAATTGCGTTTTCCCTTTGAGGAAATTGGTTTTCCCTAACAAAAACCATAAGCAGTGCAAAACTATTTTATAAAATTTTTTGCAACCATTACATTTTTCTCATAGGAAATGTAAAATGCCTTTCAACATTACTGATTTCATCGGGACTTTTTCAGATGGGCCCCTGGTACTTGAATATAAACGGTATCATTTTTTTAAGGAATGCACTAAATGTAACATTTAGACATTTGGATAATAAAGTATGTAAATTTTATTTTATCCAATGTATCATTTGTATATATTTGTAGCAACAATAAATTATAATTTGTAAATTTAATGATTTGTAAAACAAAAATTTCAAAATATTCTTCAAAATAAAAACAAAGATTTTTATTTTATAATTTTTTAACAAACATGTATAATCTCGATATATTATATTTAATAGATCATTTATCATTATTCAACTACTGTGCTTGATTTATATTTTTAATTTACAATTCATTCGAATTCACATTGATCACAATATTTAATAAAATATTACTCATTAAATAATTAATAATAAAAAATTAAATTAATAGGTCAATACCTAATATTAACGTAATTACGAAAAATTATGATTTAAACATTTAATGAGTAAATGAATTATCAATAATGAAATGGTCACAAAAATTAGTCTGTATTATATTCTAGTTCTAATTTTAGTTGTCAGTTAAACTATTTTCTTTGTATAAATAAGAATAATTTTATTTAAATCTTTGAAATTATATTTTTAAACATTAAAAATTAATGAAAATTATTGTATTTTCAAAATTATTTGAAAGTGTAGCCTTCATGTTCATGATAATGATAATGCATATAATATTTAATTATTTAATCCTTACCGAAAGCAAAAGATAAAAAATTATATAATAATATTAAAAAAAATTACATAAATTAAAATATCAAAATTGAAATTGACTACAATTCTTGGACGAGTTTTATGTCGTCTTCATTTAATGGATGAGATATACGAATTTTGAGAATTATGGAGGAAAAAGATATTTATTTAATATCAAATAAAATATTTTATAATAATTAAGAAGTTAGTTGCTTGTTGTTGAAATAATTTGAAAATATTGACTACAAAAACTTTCGGTCCTAGGCTATTACACAAAGTATTTCTACATTTGCTAAACTAAAATAATTTTAATATTAACGGTGTAAATGTACTGTAAAGTAAATTTAAACTGCAGTAAATTGAAATAAATAGTATAAATGAAGTTAGTAATTGATAATATAATTAAATAAAATAATTCTTTTTTTGTATAATAAAGAATATAATAAAAAAAAAGAAAAATTTAACCTGAGAAATAAATTTAAACTAATATAAATATTTATAGTTCTTTAATATAAAATTAAAATTGATTATAATTGATTTTCTTGAAGATAATATATATTTATCCTCTAAATATCAATGCATATTATTTAAATATTTATCAATACTCAATAATTATTTGAAAATACTAAACTATTACTAATCATGTATTCGATGAAAAATTCATTAGTGGAGAAATTAAAAAAAATTAAAAAGTTGGGTGTCCATTATTGATGAAGATAAATTAAAAATTTACTTTATTCTCATTAAAATCGTAATATAAAGGATGTTCTAAATATGAACATTTCAAGTTATGAATTGATGTCATGAGATTAAAAAATTTCTCATAATGAGAATTAACAATCCCATTCACTCCATTAGTCTACATTGAATATGTGCATAGAAATTACAGATAGATAAGTTTCGAAAAAATTCGATACTTGTTAATTTGTTAATTAAAACATCATGGCCGTTATATTTTATTTACAAATCGCTAGATATACATAATTATAATTCTGTGGTTGGGTAGATGCAAAAGATATATAGTGAGAATCCTTGTATGCTACATTTTAAAAAAGTTAATAATCAACTGGGATATTGCACATGGTCTCCTGAAAAATTAATTTATTCATTCTCAATTATTAAAACATGAATGATATTATAATCGCTCTGAAAAATTCGAAATCAAGGATATCGTGCAATAAAAAATTACAAGCTCTGAAACTTTCTCATCCACAAAAGTACGTACTTTGGCAGATGCACGCAGAGTCGTTGCAATTCGTTGGTTATTTGCGTCGAATCTCGGATTGACAGTAATCAAATTTCCTTAAAAGAAAATACTCCTTTCTTTTGCACGAAAATTCGATGCTTCTTACATGACTTTATTGACTATCTCACTTTTAATCATCTTTTAATTATCTCACATTTCAGCATGACCTTCAGCTCGGTACTGAAAATACATCACTACAGAGAAAACTCGACAGTTATAGCAGCTTTAACATTTTCGAGAGACTCCACTTTCTGTTTTAACTGTCCGTAAGAAAAAGTTTGTTAACACGAAATTTTTTTAGAGACGAGACAAGAAATCACGTCAAATGCCTCGGGCATATCTTATAATAAAGCAGAAGTAATCGAAATTCGGTTTTCAAAGAAAGCGTTCTTAGTAGTATCATTTTCATACAACAATAGGGAATGCCAATGACAAATATCTTCATGCAGAGACAAGCTGAGTTCATGGATAATTTCGTTTAGGATTTCATTTGGGATATATTAGATGGATGCGACTTAAAAATGAATCTCTAATTACATGGCAGATGCTATTAGCCGTGGTTAAAACGGTATTTCTTGCTCGATTAAATTGAATCGTCATGATCAATTTCATAAGATTCGCTTTTTCTGGATCAAAATACTTAAAACGCTTCTTTCTGATTGACTTTTATTATTGATTTCTTTTGTCATAAGGTTGAATTGCTTTCTTTTAAGTTCACGAATGAAATATAAATCACAATTTAATCTTCGGATACCTCTGCAGATGAAATCAAGATTTATATCTTCGAAAAACCAAGTTGAACATTGATAATTATATACCATTTTGTGCATTGTGAAATTTCATTTTGTTTAAACAATAAGATAGAGGTCATAATTTGAACGTGTCGTTAAGAAAATGTGCATTATTAGTCTAAAATTTTTCGCGTCTTTGCATATTTGTTATTTATGTTTCACTAATGCTGTTAATAGGTGTGTAAATTTTTCCCTACCATAAATAAGCCTTGCGATTTTTACACGTGATTGAAGCTCTTTTTACTTGTGAGAGGCTGATGCTCATTTTCTACGATTACTGTCAACCAATTGTGACTCTAAGTTACTGGTTTTGAACGTCAAAAAAAGTGAAAAGATGCCGTAATACTATTCAGGGAAACGATGATACGTGTATGTTAAAAGATTTGTGAGTCATTATAGTTGTGGTTTGTATTAAAATTTAAGAATGGAAGTTTTTATTTGCGAGTATTTAAAATTTTTCAAAAAGTTTTTGCACAATGCATAAAAGTTAAAAACTGAACTAGTTATCAATCTCAATATCATTTCAAAAATTATATTACAGTACCAATTTACAAAATTTGGTAAAATTTTTAATTTTATCATAAAAAAAATTTGGAAAAAAAATAATTTTTTTTTTCAGTCTCAAAAAAATTATTTTGATACAGAATTTGATGATGAATTATTTTTAAAAAAATAAATTTATAATAAACTTTAAGGCTAATAAGGAATGTTATAAACAGAATAAAGAACCTGAAGTTACTATCACAAAATTAATTTATATTTCAAATGTCGTCATCATTACCTCATGCTTACAAATTCAAAATACCTGTTAACAGTATTTCATTAATATTATTTTTGTTTATAAATCAATCTTGTTTTCATTTCTATCTTCTTTTTTTATTTTAACATTTTAAAAGATTTTTTGATAGCTTGAAAACTTATTCTGAGTCTGACATTAAAAAAAAAATAAAAAATTAAAGCTTAAGAATGAGAGTATTTTAAACTACACAAATTTTTTATTTTACTTTAATTATTTATATTTTCTATTGGGAAAGGAATTATTGAGTACAATATTTGAATAGTATAGAAAAGATTTATTTTAAAAAGGTGGATTTTTATTTAATTCAAAGTGAATTATGTTTTGAATAAAAATAAACTATTAGAAATTCATGTAAAAGCTAATATTTTATTCAAAATCATTTAATCAATTTAAACGGAATTTATATTTTGCAATTCCACTGAAACAATGAATTAAAATTGTTAACATTATGTCATTTACCTCGTATTACAGTCATACATGAAGTTTAAAATTTAAAAGTTAATACAATATTAAGATTTTCTGACGAATTGTACTTATAATGAATTTTTTTATTCGAATATTATTCTATATTAATGAATTTTATAATAAAATAAACGTGATAATAAACTAATGTCAAATTTTACGGACCACATAAATTTGCCATCGTTATTTTCTGAAATTGAGCAACAGCACCACAACAGATATCTTATTAACTACATATTCATCTGTTCTCGACAATACAATGTCGCTCGAAACTAAAAATATAATGGTGATAAATGAACAGGTTGTAAAAGAAAGTAAGTTGAAGATAAAATAGTGAGTAGGAAAGTTCCTATGTGTACAAGACGAGTCATCGTTGAAAGTAAGTGTAAGCGTAAAGTTATTAATTTTAGTCGGAGGTCAACTATGAGTAAATATCGGAATAGGAAATCATTTACTGGGCTAATCGACGATGCTCAATTCACCCACACAAGTGAAAATTGGTACTTTGGAAATGCTATGCATGGATATTTTTTGCGTAATTGAAGGACAAGCGAGCGCTAGTTCGCTTTGCAGTTTTGGATGCTTGTAATTAACTTTCTTTTTACACTACCTGATCCACGTATCTTTGCAGAGGGTTGCGCGTCTAAAGTGAAAAAATGGATAGTCAGATAGGTAGATAGATAGATAGAGAGATACAGAAAGAGAGAGAGGGGGGGGAGAGGCGGAGAAGAAAAATGTCTGGATTAGATGGCATCTCGGAAGTTCCTCTGAATCCATAGAGAAAGTGGTCGGTCTCGATCTTCGGCACTTAAATCATCCTTTACCTTCACCCGCGCCACGGTTATTCCTGGGCCATATTTTCTCCTTGATCTCGAGTTTGCCGCGTTTCGATTCACATGCGCCGACACGCCTGAAGCCTTTATGTCTCAGGGTTTAATAAGCTATCCGATCACTGGTGATTCCTTGTCTCCTGGGCAATAATAACTGGGATGCCGCCGCCCAGGAAAAAAGTTCTGTTCTTTTATTTTTTTAACGCATTTTTTTCAAAATTTACAGTACAAGTTTTGATTGATGTTCCTTTTAACATTTATAAACATTACAAGAAGGTAACTTGAGAAATCGCAGTTTTCCTAGTATCAAAATAGATTGTAATACTATAATGGGAAAGAAATAGATCACTAATTTAATGCTTAACACTTAATATTCATCATCTGTCACCTGATATTTAAATTAATCATTAATTAAATATGCCATAGTTAACATTTAACATTGAAAATAAGAGAAATGTAACTAGATCCTTTTTGCAGTATTTATTATGGAGAGCGTTGTTATGGGACACTAAATGTAAGATCTACATAAATGCGCAACTATCTTATCTCAATCAAGCCTTTAGTTGTTTCAAAACAGCATATTAGATGTAACGTAATCCTTTAAAAGGGGTGTAAATTATTTGCCTTTTTTCTTGCTCCAAATACAATAGTATTATGCTAATTGAACATTATTTTTTACTAGAGCAGATACTTTGTCAATAGATATTATTAGTAGATTATCATATTAAAATTTCTTAGTTCGATTTTAGCTATTAAAAACTGTTTGATTCAAATGGGCAAATCCATGAATAAAATTATAAAATTTTCAACTTAATATTTTACGTAAGGTTTGGTTAATATTAACATATAAGTTTAGAAATATTTACTGCATTGCAATAACATTTTAATATCTTTATATTTTCAAGCAACTAATAAGTTATATAGGCTTTCAATTCAATTAAAGTGCAGATATTGTAATTAGAAGCACAAATAATTTAAAAAGCCTAATTCGGTTCTTTTAATGAAATATTTATTAACTATCCAAAATTAGTTACTTCTAAGATTAAAAATGTATAAATAATATACATTTTTCTTTAAACAACGGAGGTTTTGAATTATTTTTATTAAATTTCTGGTATTATAAAACAAATGTTTGAGTATAAATAAAATTTTGAATGTCAAAAATCACTTTGCAATATTCATAGTTAAGCATTTTAATTATACCCACAAATATAAATACATGCTTGAAATTGCTTAATTTTCTAATTTTACTAATTAAAATTTATTTTAACTCGCCTACTAATTCTTTTATCCAGGTATCTACCACTCGGTATTATTTACGATTGAAAAAGTATGAAAAGTGTTCAGATTTTTAAACTCGGAGTAACTTTAATACATTGCTTGTACATTATTGCTAGGTAAAATGTTATTACGGAACCGTATATTTTTTATTCGATTATAATTATTTTTAAACTACAGAAATTATATACTGCACAGGTAATAAAAGTAATTTTAAATTAGGCAAAACATAATGATTTAATTGTTATTTATATTTTTATTTAATTTAATAAATAAATCATTATTGTAACCTATTGTTTACCGTAATAAAAACTACATATAGATTAAAAACAATTTATAGGTACAATGACAAAGAATTTAAAATAATGATGATTCTTGTATGAAATTAGACCTTAGACATTAGTGCATTTAATCCATAATTTTGTTTTCTCAGAAACCTTATCCATCATTAATTATAAATTTCTCTATTCGATCTCATTTTATATAAGAACTTCTATAAATGATTTTTCAAATTAATTTTTGTGAATTATCTAGTAAATTTATTACTTCTATAATTTAAATTTTTCATGCATAATATTTTCAAATAATTAATGTATACATAAATTGCTTTTTACACAATATAATATTACTGAAGATACTTGTAAATATTATATTTCACTATAAAATAATCTATATATCTTTACCAAGTCAGTTGATGATTTATTATTCACTTATATATCATGTTGATTGAAATAAGCATAAATTAAATTATTCAATTACATTAAGATTAAGCATAAAATTATGTATAAAAATTACATAATTATTTTATAATAAGATGATTTATTTCATTATTAATATAATTTTATTCTAATAATCTACTTGTTTTATAATAATCGTCAAGTTTCATTGTTTTTAATATTTTAATTGAACTCGAGGGAAATGTCGAAATCCCTTATTTGCTGTATTCATTCTGATTGAAACAAAGTTGCTAAAATAAAAAGTTGTAAGAAGCCGAGGGTCATTACCTTCAATTTTGATAACACGTAAATACTGATATGTAGTGCAAGAAACTATACTCGATACTAAATATCATGTAAACGCATTTGTAATTATAAGGCTTAAAAAAGTAATTTTCAGCGTAATCATTCGATGAATCGGTGAATTATTTTTATTCACGCTCGAAATATTTTGTGTACTTGAAGTAAGCATTCCTAGCCATTACATATTTCTATTACGAAAGGTGTTCTAGTTGCTTTTTCATAACTTTTTTTCACATTCCAAGAGAAATTCAGTATTTGTCCTTTAGAATTTTGCAAAAAAGGAAAAATATTTATATTGTTTGTACTGGACTCAAATACAGAAACATAATTTAAATTAAAATGTAATTGTAATTGACGTTCAAGATAATAAAGCAATTCTATTATTATGACTGAAACAATTTGAAATTATTACAATAGCTATAATATTTCATGTGAAACGTATTCCAGTTTTTTTGTTTTTATATATAAACATATAAAAATCTTATATTTTTTAATAAAGAATTAAATACAATTTATAATTATTTTAAAGAATTTATTAAAGTTTTTCATTATAATTTTTATTTTATTAAATTTTAATACCTTCAAATTATATCATACGACAAAAAAACAGTTAAGTTAATCAAATTAAACTAAAAATGGCATTTTATAAGTATAAAAACAGTATTCTTAGAATAGTCAACTTTTTATTTGAAAATATAAAAGTTATTGTATGAAATTTACTTTTAATTAATTGTGTTTTTTAATTACTCAATGTTCTCTTATTTTATAATCATTTTTTTAATATCAATTCTTTGTAATAAATTATAATTAATAAATTTTTATTATAAAAAGCGATCTAATTTAATTTTAAGTTATCTATATTTTAAGAATTAATAAATGTCCAATGAATAAACCATTATTTATATTATGAGTAAATGATATGTATAGCACTATTTTAAAAAATAATTTGTATTTAAAATTTGAATTACATAATAAAAAATTTAGAAAAATTTATATAATAATTAATATAAATTAATTTAAATCAATATAAAAATATTATACATTTTATATACTCTATAACAAATACTGTCCAAATGAAGAAAATGATTAAATTTAATTTATATTGATATATCTCGAAAATGTGTCCTTTATAATCGATAGACATAAAATCAATTATTTTGAAAGTTATTGATTTTATTAAATTGATAATAATTAATATGGTTTACAAATAAAGAAAAATCTCATTATAATATCACTAAAGAGAGTTGGATATGAAATTTTTTGTGAATTGCCAAAGACGATGTGACACACATATAGTTTATGAAAAATTCGTAGACGATCCGTATAGTAAATGCAATACATTCAGATCGTGTGTGTGTAAATATATAAAGAAAATTTTCCGTGTGTATCTTTCACAATCTCACTTATTGATGAAATAATTTTTCTTCTTGGGACCATAGATTGTGTTGCCGGACATACATGTAAATGAATACTCTGAGGTATCAATTCTCAAAATAAGTACTAGTAACGAATATTGGTAGTTATTTTTTAATAATCCAATCTAATTTTCTACTGAGTTTCTGAATTTCAATCTAATGAAATACGAAAGATATTATAAAAAGTAAATTAAAATTTCTATATTTTGTGCTTAAGTATGACTCACTTTTATTATTCAAACGAATTTTCTACTTTCTAATTTTAATTTAAAATATTTTTTGTAAAAAATAAACTTTTTTATTAATGATTTTAATTTAGATTAATAAGATTTTTGATTTTTAAATTAGATTTTATTTGATATTTGGGACCAAAGTCATTCGATTATACAAGATTAAGATGGTGAGTAAAAGTATTAAAGTTTTTTTTTATAATTTTGATAATAACTATAAAGTAAATGTAGGATGCTTTAATTGTGACTTTGTGATTAATTCAAAAAAAATTTCCGACTATTCTTAGATGGTAAACAATTTCCATTGATAGAAGAAAAAAGAAGTTTATTGAAAACATAATAAGCATTTCAAGGAATGTGTATCTAGGCATATAATGTATATATCTTTGGGAAAATCTCGGTAATATGTATATGTTATTGATTTGAAAGTATCGGTGCAAAGGTTGCTTTCAATTTACAATTTACAATTTAGCACAAAGGAAAATATGTAATAAAAATTTAATTCACACAAGGGTACTTACATTTAATGATGAATAACATTATAAAATATAGTTCGGGTTACAGTATTTCTGAAAAGTTAGTCAGATTGCATAATATAGTTTACGTACCTTAGGCTAAAATTATAAGATATACGATCTTTTATAATGACTCGGAGGAACGCAATACGAGATCTGTACTATTGCTTTTTATAAAGAAAGAAGGGAAACGACAAGTTCTATATTCGCTGGTCCCAGTAAAATAAGACCAGGATTGATTCGCGTGTTTTCGGTGAATAAAACACCAATCCAAGAAAGAAAAAGAAGCGACTCAATGTACTGGAAGTCAACTTTCGATATTTCCGTTCTTACATATACAACAACGTCTTTCTTGGGATCACACCTTTACATTTCCGCATCACTTTGTTATTTTGTTTGCACACGCGAAATCGATATACGACACCTGTATTTTACTAAGTGAAACTCTTATAAGTTACGACTTCGGATGTTAATTCTTTCTGTCAACTTGCGAGAAATCACTTAATTTGTCTCGATACAATCATAATATTGCCCTAGACTTGTCCGTTTGGCATGCGACTTTGAATATTGAATCGTGGAATTGGCAGTGCGCGACTTATTGCAACTCTCGACAGAAGAATTTAATTTTTTTTTTTGTCAACTCTTCAATTTATGGCTCTACAAAATAGATTATACTTTTAAATTATGAATTGTGCTGTGCTGTTACTGTTGTAAAATGGACTATTATATAAGGGAAAATTTTTTACTATCCTAATTATGCTAAAAAATACATAAGTTTACGTTAATCGCAGTTTATAAAAAAATAGAATTATTTTATTTTGAGTAGTGTATTTAAATTATTTTTTTAAATTTATATTTGAAAAAAACTAAAATAATGAATCATCAATGTACGAAAAATTAACTTTCGCTCTCTAAATCTTACACAATGAGCAGAAAAATGCAAAACTAACCAATCTTAATTCATATTTAATATTTTTTTAAAAAATTTAAGAGCTTACTTTTTAAGATTCTTAAAAACAGTAATTCATTATACTATTGTGGAAAATAACTAAATTACTGACACGCTTAAATAAACCCCCAAAGTTGAAAACTCTATTATCTCTATCTTACATTATACAGGTATTCAACCAGAAAGACGATTTAATCAAAAAGAAAAACCGTGCTAAAAATATTTTTAGTTATAGAGAAGAATTTTAATTGGCAGGATTCGCACCTTTCTTGAACTATTATTACTAATAATTATGATTTTTGCCTGTCGGAATCGCGTCTCTTATGTAAGGCATCAAAGATCGTTTTTATTCTCTATTATCTGTGAACTACTGTTTAATGCAAAGTATCAAAATGCCTTTGTGTGTCACTAATAATGTACCAAAGGTAGTTTGATTGCGAGAGTGATTGCGAAAAATTTTGGTTCGTAGCTTCAGCTTCACGACGTAACATCGCATAATTTCACACTAATATCTCTTCAAGATTCACAGCAATAAAGCATTATTTGTCTTAACATCGTTTAAATTAACATAATAAAATAGCTTGAACGTGGTTATTTAAATATTATTTATCCGAAGCTCAGAAACAAATATTGTCAAATGTTAATGTCGGTATAATATAGTTTAAAAATGAAATGCGCATTCAGCAAATAATTAAAGTTATTTTAAAAAATATGCTTAATAATTCCATACGCAATTTATTGCAGAATTCGACACGACAAGCGTTAGAAATTTCAATTCAACAATAATATAAAATATTTTAGAAATACGACTGTACTCGTAATTACTTATTGTGATGTCATAAACTTGCATTGATTGCAGTCTAGCATTTTAATAACAAAACATTATGCGTTAGGATATTAAACTGTATAATCATTTTTGCATCTTCAGTAAGAGTAATTTGTAATTCGGAGATTACACTCTATTAAGAAAATCGGTAATTCTTATCATTACGAATCCAGTTTTAATATTCGGTTAGTCAAGCTCTCAAACACATCGTATAATCTTTGTTTAATTTGAGGAAGATTAATTTTATATTTACCGAGGGACGCTTAGCAGGAGATGGAATACCGAGAGTAAAAGTTACGAGTATCAAAATTCATATAAAAGATATTGTAATATCGCAAATAAACTCTGCCGGATGGGTACACGCACCAAGAAAATGCAAATGCACACAATTCCTAATAAAATATAATAAAGCAATTGGAACTGAAGTAGTGCGTTTGCTTCCCAAGCATCGTTGCCTTTCCCTCACTTTTACGCGAATCAATATGCAGCCTCGTAGGCTGTGCTCTTCGATAACAGAGAAAGGGAAGCTGAACTGGATCCACCAGTGGTAGTTCCTGCGAGTTTATGTCCACTTGGGAACAATCGAGATTTTTACAGGACCTTGAGGCTGCGATCGTGACGTATCCTTAACGAGGTTGGGTAGTTAAATATCCCGACACCACAATCGGTTTTTGACCCCCGAATTATGACCCCTTATTCACTATCTCTATTGCTTTTTACAACTGGTAATTGTTAGATTTTACCTTTCTTACGCATCTGACATGGAGTTGGCATTTTTCGATTTCATCAGAGACTCCGGCACGATTTTTTATCCTTCTCCACCTTGTCACCCTTTCTTCGGGTGTGCGTTGACGTTTATCCAAGGCTGGCTCTAGTGATTGTACTTGCTACCGCTCCGTGCATTTGGGATCTTGCGTAAGATTTTCACCGATTATGTTGTGATTCACACATTTTTTAATGCGACTTGTTCTGCTCTACGTATTTGATTTTCTCGAATTTATATCACCAGGAGCTAAATTTGACTTGTGAAAAGCAACTTTTCCCTTTTTTTACATAATGCATCCATTGAGAGATCATTAGAGGAGCTTCAATTTGCGTTCGATTCATAAATCATAAAATTACAAAATTACCAATATTGAGGCGTTGAAAATACTTTTGAATGCATTCCACTGCATTATTACCTCAATAATTTAGTCTTATTCCTCAGGTTTATATTTGCTTATGTATCTATTATCAAATAAGTATTATTTTTTTTAAAAATGACATGATTATCCCCTGGAAACTTATGCTTTCCCAAAGATTAGAACTATATAATGATACGTGCATGTTTGTTTATATATTTTACAATATTTTTCTCTGTAATATTAAATACGTTATTTAATTACGTGATTGGACAAATTTTTACCTATGCATTATTTAAAATTTTCATATTATATAATATTCTGCCATTTGCAATTCTTATAAGAAAAATTAAATATATAATACGGCAGAAAATCTTAAACGTGATAAACACGAAGGTGAAATTTTCTGCATAAAAAATTAATGGTACTTTAGTGAGACTAAATGTCTAATTAATTTTTTATGCATCCAACTAAGTTTTATTTATAATTATATGAAATCACGAGAATAATATTCATTTTCACGGTATTTTTATGAATACACTCATATCAAAGTTGGTTATTTTATTACACGATAATATCTACCAACATTGTATGTATAAAACAAATCTTGGGATCCAATTAAAAAAATAAAAATCTGTAAGAAACAAACACCACCGATACTATTAATAAGAATAAAGAAGCTTCAGTACACTTTTCGTATTAAAGACCACGTGAAATTATTGGAAGAGTGAAAATCACTAAGTGCTCAACATTTCACCAGCTTTATCTCGTCCAAATAATAGCGGAGAGGGTCCATAAATAATAAAAGGTGCTCATAAATCACACAAAAACGAGAGTTATCGAAGCGGTGAAATTTCCTCGACGATCAGGAGTTCCGATAATGCTATTCGATGGAGGCCTTCGTTCGACTCCTGGTGTCCTTTATACCACTCACCGGCGTGGAAATCAGCACTTGTGAGACGCTCATGTAATTTGTAATTTAATTTATACGCATGAATACTGCAGGGGTGTCAACTTGAGATAGTGTCCAACATAACTGATTTACAGTTTGAGATAGGTGTGCTTTCGATTGTTACTACTTTTTCTTTATAGACCAACGTGAAAACTCTTGAAAGAAAATCGTTTTCATGGAATAGAAGGACGCTTGAAGCTAGATTTGGTATTGCACGTTTACGCAGAGTGTAATGTAATGGTTCTGTAATTTATGATTATTTTAATTTTTCGACAAAAATTTTCCGTAAAAAATTTCGTGGAAAACTTTTTCAATTTATTATATTTAATCTTTGAGTTATGATTAAAAAATAAGATTGTAATAATTTTCTTCTCATTACACTCATTATCTGATTACCAGTATTTGATTAGTATCATCTATTATTTTAAGTAATTTAAAAATTTGCTCCAGTTACAAAATAATTTTCAGCTAATAAAGATCCTATTTCTTCATCCTCATGAAAATTATAAGAAAAAAATTTTTAAATGAACCAAATAATATATATTATGGATATATACATGTATTTAATCAATTTATTAGAATGAGTCTTGCATGATTAGATACAATTTTATAAAATATGCCTTCGAAGATGATTAATAAGCTATAACTATGATTATTGTTATCAAGTCGATAATTTAATTATTATATAAGTTTAATCATAAAAAAATTTATGTCTAAAGGTAATTAACATTTAAAATTTTATGATTAATATTAAAAACATTTTATACTCTGCTACATTGGCAACAATAATACAGTTTATTTCCATTATTTAAAAAATAACATTTTTTGCCAAAAAATTATAATAAAAATGAAAAAATTATAAAAAAATTATTTATAAACATAAAAAAAATACTTGTTGCATCAAAATTTATATTAACATATAACTTATATTACACAGAGAAGTCTTTAATTAAATTCTTAATAAGAAAATTTTTTAGTATAAGTTTCTAGTCAAAAATTCTTTAAGTTCGGCTTTACATACAATTCATTGGTATTGACAATTCAAGGGAATTAATATGTCTACCATATAATATTAAATAGTAGCATAAAATTTAAACGTGTTAGTTAAGCGACTTTTATGTACTTAACTATCATATTAATGGTTAGTCTTACAAAATATTTTTAATACTTTTAATACTCTTATCGTTATCAAATTTTGACACGTACCAATGACATGTATGTATAATTTTGAGAAAGAGTCTTTCTTTCACTTTGGTTTCCTATACCTATTTAGTATTGTAAAAAATGTATTCAAACATTCACATTTACACGTCGATATGCTAAAAATTTATAGGTGGTGCTTTTGGTAATATTTTACTTTTCGTGATGCTTTCATTGATTCAACTACGATAAGTCAGGTGTAATAGTTATTTATAAAAAATCTCGAATGAATTGAAGAAATTATTCTTTATATATTAACATTTTCTTTATTAATATTATTTCATTATTTTAATTAATACATGTGAAAAAGCATTGCAAAACCAAATTGAAATACCAAAAATATTTCAATAAATGAAAAATTGATGAAAATATAATTGTTGTTTAATTACTTTTACGTCAATAATTTATAAACTTTGAAACCTATAATATTAAGTTTAAATAATTTTAAACTATTGAAAATAACAAGTTATAACAGTTTCTTCTTTACTTACATAATCCATTAAAATATATTTAAAAAATTAAAATAAACAGCGTGATAATTTGTATTAAGTATATCAAGGTTTGTAATTGGCTTGGACCAGTAAAAATATCGATAAAAAAGAGGAAATTACTCAGTCTAGTTTTTATTAAAATACGATAAATAATTGGTCATGCAATAAGTGGTTTTGCAGATTTCAAATTAAATGAAAGCAAACAGAAATGTCATAATATATCTTAAGAATTTTTAAATAAAAAATTTTCTCATGATTCTAAACACTACACGATCTATTCAATAATTTAATGTCAGTTTTTAAATTCTTTATGTTTATATAAATTTAAAGAATAAAATCAAGTCTTTAAAAATACTACTACAATAAAATTTAACAGCTAAGAATAAAATATAATTATCATAACGATAGAAATTATTATAATTGATTTTTTCCTTTTTTTATGAAGAGATTTAGCATTAAGAATATAAAGAATGAAAGAAAAAAATCGATCAAGAGCTTATGAAACCCGTGCAATAACACCAATATAAATAAAGCCACGGATATTATACTTATTAGTGTACACAGTTAATTAACCACCAGGAAGAATGGAGATTCATAAAAATGTTTAATAACTAAAATTAAAAAATTTAATCGTAAACGGCATAAAATTATTATTGAGCGTCGGTTGTTGGCATAAAAAAAGAAATGATGTCTTATTCACAATTGATATGTCATAAATAGAAAATGGCTATATACCGCGACTTTTTGTAGCTTCTTCGTTTGGCTGAAAATGACCGGCAATAACAGGAGATTTCATGCTTGCGTACCATTATACGAGTTGTTCATCGTGGCATTAAATAAACGTTGAAATTTAAAGTCGTGAAAGTTTTCACCAACTTCGTTATAGCTCATGTTAAACATTGAGAAGAATTTCGTCTTTAAGTTCTCACGTGTGTGAAAGTTACAAAACACTCGTTGACGGTTTTTACACATCAAAATTCAAGTTTTTTCTTTTTATTTTTTATTTTTTTAAACTGAATATGTCAATTTTATTGTACTTACGGGTTGGAGTTGAGGGAGTTCGGGGGTGAGGATTGCGGGGTCAGCCTCGGTTCCCGACACCAGGTTCCCGAGGCTCAATAGAAGGATGGCCGTCCCCAGGCAAGGCACGTACATCTTTCGCCACATTGTGGCGGTGATTCCTCTTGTGCAATTTTTCGGGTCGAGCCAAGTGCGGGCCAGTGAGGTCGAGATGCTCCGGAGCCTCATGGACCGATTTTCCTTTGAGAGTAGCGGCACCGCACGAAACAAAATTTTATCTTAGGGGCAGAAGAGGAGTGAACGCGTTTTTGCCGAGCTTCGGCGCTGTGAGGGAGATTGAGACTGCAGCAGATCGGAAAACACCAAGGAGTTTTACTTCTCGAGTGGCCAGGGAAGAGCTCGAGTTGGCCAGGTGGGAGAGTCGGCGACCGGTGAACGTAAACTTCCTGCTGACGTTTTTACTGCCCGAGGCCTCAGATACACCCACACATCTCCCCAACTTCCAAGGTAGACCATCTCTAAGGAGTTTGCTTTTATTGGATTCTACTTCCTTTCGATATGTACCTTGTTCGGCCTTCGGTTTTATTTACCTGTAAAATTTGTTTTTCATTTTATTTACTGCTCAGATTTCATAACTCTTTATTATTTTCGATTTTTATGAACAAAATGAATTTGCTTAACTCGATTTCAATGTATTTTTTATTTTATTTTAAAACCATTCAATTATACATTATTTCCTTGCATTCATATTTTCTTTTCAATATTTAACCCATTAATTTATCAAGCATACTTTTACTGAACAATAAATAAAATCTAAATAATATAAATGTATATATAATCACACCTGATTAATTTATATATTTATATGCCTGCTCGAGTACATTTGATCGAAAATAAATACTAAATAGATACTAATTAAATAAAAATTTTAATTAGTTTCAAGTAATTTATTATTAGATTGTTAGATTATAGTAAAATATTGGCATATTTATAATATCTGATTTTTTTAAAATCATTGATATACTAACATTAGTATTACATTAATTTTTTATCACTAATATAATAAATAAGATCTTAAAATATTTACAATTTATTAAATTTTATTTTATTGTTTTAAATTAAGTGGTATATATTAAATATATATATTAAATAATTAATTATATATTAAGTATATATATATTAAGTGTTAATGTATATATTAAAAAATATTCATAAATTTTAAATATTGCATTCTATAGCAGAAATGAAAGTGTTTGGCAAGTTAAAAAACATATTTTTCTATATAAAATAAGTCTTCTTACATAAATTCTAGAATTTTTAGTTCTTGTATCCTCATATTTTTTAAATCAGTGTATTTGAATTTTCGACAACTTTAACGTGTGCTAATATAAAATCGTCAAAAATTTCTTTTCAATGAGTTTAATCTATACATCTTTCAATTTTTATAAGATTTCTGTTTAATACAGTTGGTATAATTATTAAGAAGTTATATTTAATTAAAAGGAGTCATCTGCTTTTATATAAGAACGGTAACTTTCGTGATCAAAATGGAAGAAAATAGTGTAATTTGTATAATATATAAATCATCTTATTAATATATAAATCATCATTGTTTAAATATCAAGTTATTGATATTTAAACCATGATGAAGTAGTTCGATATTATATTTTTTAAATTATAGTTAACAAAACAAAAAATATAAATGTATAAGAAATAATCTATTTATCTATTTCATTTACATTCTGTAAATGGATTTTTTTAATTATTGTAAAATATAACACCTACTTTCACCATTGCTAGTAAATTTCTATTATTTTATCATTTGGACAAATATTTTTTTGCACAATTTATAATATTGAAGAGAAGACATCACGCTTATCTAATTTAAATTAAATCAAGAACTCTTTATCTCCTGAATTAAAATCATGAGTAATATAATATTATGTACAAAATATGAAAGTTATATCAATTAATAAATAATTTTTTTCTAAATTTAACCATTTAGTAGTGATTTTTAAATTAAAATTATGCATGGCAAGAAATTTTTAAATCTTTATTTTTTCTTCAAATTTCGAATAACCGACAAAAATGTGAAGTGGGTGTTTTGATGACTTTCATTCATAATTATGTATATTTTTGTACAGAATAATAAACTTTTGGAACTATATCAAATGGATACAAAACTAAAATGAAAAAATTAATTCTTTTCCCCGATTCAGACCGATAGAAAAAGAGCTACCTCAAAGACATTTACGAAAGTAGCTGCTTGACTTGCTCAATACGAAATGAATTTCCTTCTTTTGTATTTATGGATTACATCTACTTTTTTTAAATCTTCTGCTTAAAAATTCATCTTTTATCTATGTTTTATACGTTCAATGAATGAAAAATATAATGGTGCGACTTGCATTGTAGTTGTTTTTATAACTAGAAATAATAATAAAGAATACTCCGTGTTGAGTGTCTAATAAGTTAATGGTATTAAAATTGCATATACTTTATTGTTGTAACAGTATTAATAAGGATTAAATCGAAAATCATAATTTATTGTAAATAGTAAAGATTATTTAACTATTAATATGACTTATTTGTAATGAATTTTTTAAATCACCTTAAAAGATTAAAAATATAAGTCTTTAGTTAATTTATAATTGCAAATTGATTATAACCTGTATAAATATATAAATGCACTGTTTAGTCAAAATTGTTCCGTGAGATCTTTCGTTTGTAATTTATGGATTTACTTTTCATGAAAAAGAATTGGAATGAAGTGGAAGAAAAAAAATTATGCTTCCTACAATAAATGTATAAACAAATGTTTATTTGATAAAAGCAGAATTCATTATCATATTAGGACATCACATGTGATCATCTGTATAAACCATGGAAAAATAAAATCATTGATTAAACTCGAAGGAAAAAATGTGTTTTGGGTAATAAAATTTTATTCCGATATCACGATATTGTTTAAATGCTTATATTGTGATAATTTCAATCAGTTGCTCTTTCTCTTTAGACAAAATTAATTGGCTCGCGTGCTGTTACTCTGTCCAGTATACAATTACAGTTTCATATTACGTGTTATTTGATGCGGCACATGAAAAGGACCTTCCCCTCTACCCCCTCATCTTTCTGCTCCTGTACCGAACCGATATTTACCTCAAACAATAGCTTCTGTATTGGGTACTATTGCGTATTGGCTCTATCCCCATTGATACCAAAAGACAGAACAAGTGACTGTCATATATGAGCCTCTTTTCGAAACTTCAAAACTTGTACATTTTGACTTTCATTTTGAACGGTTATCGTCCAGATACGCAATGCAAAAAGAAGAAATTACAATGATTAATTTATGAAGAGTCATAATAACATTAATTTTAACGATCCAATGTTTTTCCGCATCTTTGTTACATTTATTTTCTTCATCTAAATTAATGATAATTATAAAATAGAAACTTAGCAATTTCTTGTATACTTGTTGCATTATAACTCGGATGCAGTCGTAACAATAACAATTTTTACTTATACAACCAGCTTCTTCTCTTAGTTTTCATAAAAAATAAAACAATGAGAAAAACTTTCATTGCTGAATTGATGGTGAAATTGAATGCATTCGTTAATAGTGGACAAAAGCATAGATAAAATCTAGAGTTTTAAGGGTTCGAAAATTCATTCCATTTTCGTATTGATACAGTAACAACTATTAAATAAGAATATTATTCAAAACTTTTTAATACATAATAAGGAAGTACTGATGAATATTATTGAAATAAATGTTCATTTATAAGAATATATATAATGAATTTAAATATTTCTACAATTCTGCTTAAAAGCATTCAGGTGTTGAAACTCTTACATAAGACAGAAGTTTAATATTTACTAAAAGAATAAAACAAATAACAAATTCAATAATATTTTGTTACTTTTTAAAATTTATTTTAGCAATAGATTATTTTAATGTTTTTAGAAAGAGAAAACAAAATTTCAATGAATTTTAAATAATTTGATTTTAAAGAAAAAGTTTTAGTTAAACACTTTAAGACGTAATCGTCTTGGGTATTGTAGTATCAAAATCAAATTCTAAATATTTTTTAAGATTTTAATTTAATTGCAATATATAGCCTTGAAATTGATTTGATATCATTTAAAGTGGGGTTTTGACAGAATATTGTACAGCAATGCAAAAAAACTTAAGACCAAAGAATTCCAACAATATAATACCATGTAGTTTTCCTTGAAAATTTTATTATTTTAGCATTGCCTTTGAGACTATATTAAATATCCAAGTTTAATTTTGAAAATATTTTCTTAGATATGAATCTTTTAAATTATAAACTAGCTGTAATGCTGAGAGAAAGAGAAAGAGAGAGAGAGGGAGAGTGAGAGTGAGAACGTTGATTAGACACGTCAAAACACAATTTCGCAGTTGTACTTAATTGTGGTAATATTGCGGGTTGTGTTGTGTCTTCGGATGACCGCAAGACTCACTTCCAAGTTTCTTCTCATTGTACCTAGATTATAGCGTGTCTCGCAAGGGTTGACGACAATCCAAATTTATCGCGCTTCTCAACCCGCCCCAACCAGACCAAACAATTCCAATTTTCGCGTCCGCTATTATCTTGCGCTCGAGTTTTTCCTCTCCGCAGCGGTTGGCACTCTCTCGTGGTATATGAGTGCATTTTGAAAATACCGACAGCTACATTTTGTTTATAATTGTCTGTTGCCGCTCGCTCATTATTCTGGTGAATTATTAAAGGAAGAATTTACGGTTAGTTAGATTTACGGATTGACACCTCGTCCGATCGGGAATAGCAACAATTACGGGCTTAAATAAAAAATCTCCGTGCTTCTGATATGAAAAATGACGTCATAATGTGCACGAATTCGGGGATAAATCACGGCTCACGGAAATTTCAGGATTTAGAAGAGTCGAATCTTTGAAAATTTAGACAAGTTGAGAATCGCGTTCGCTGTTTTTCCTCTCGAGCATTACATTAAACACTCCCGCGAAAACACATTTTCTCATTTATTCACTCGTGTGCTTTTAAATTCAATTTCGACATCGAGATCTCGCGCCTGTCAAATGCTTATTAGACATTTATAAGGGGTACCGGATTATAAAAGACGAGACTTTTCAGGTTCTGAGATTGTCATTGGCTCGCAGTTTGGTAAAAGAAGAAAAATTCGAAAATTTCGGGTTGGCAGCTTACGAATGATGTTGTCGTAACCGAAAATCTTATTGGCCAAATGAGATTTTTCGCTATAATTCGCACAGGCCAATCGATCAGTCGATTTAATAGAGTGATTTTGATGCAATTAAAACTCTTTATGTATACCATTAAAATTTTGCGCTTTCACCCCATGCGATGTTCTCTGCCGAGATCGCAAAATATTTTGATTTTTTAATTTCACGCTTCCGATAGTTATGCTCAATATCTTCAATGCTGAAATAAATTATCCAATTTTTCTAAGGATAGATAGAAAATAAAAATTAATCAAAGCTTGCAATACACTGACAATTACTTCCATGTTCTCCATTCTATTCATTAGCTCTATTTCAATCATACCGTTAAAAAATGTTAATTTCCATTCAACTTATACAAATCTTCCGAACCAATAATCGTTCTGACCTAATTTTCACTTGCCCTTTGTACGAAATTTGAATGATGAAATTTTAATTTCAACACTTGCTTAATTTATGTATGACTTCATCATGATTAGGCCTATTGATTTTGATATGATTTCTATTGTTTAATTTTATAAGAAGATTTGAAAAATTATTATTACTTTCATTGTTCAAAGTTTTCAAAATATTTTTTTATTCGAGCGATTCAGCCAAATATTTATAACTGACACTTTTTTTAACTTATACTACAACTTTTAGTTAACATTTTTCTATTTCAATCATGCTTAAAATACGTAATTTATTAATATTAAATTTTATTACTCTCATTGTTAAATAATTTTAAATATATTCAATTTTTTATTTTATATACTAAAAATACTTAACATTTTTACTTTCTACTTTCCAAGATTGTAAAAATGTACATCATAATTTATGACTTTTGTTTTTTTGTAAAGAATACGTTAAGTAAATTATTATTTAAAATACACTTAATTGGCGTACTTTTAATAACCTGTCATTTAAAAAAAAAAGTGTAAAATTAGTAAAAAATCAATTGGAATAATTTTTACATAAAACCACTATTTACTAAATTTTTATTATATTTTACATAAGATGTTCGAAATGAAAGCAACTAATAAACTCCACTATGGGTTGGAAATAGAAGTATTATCCATGCTAAAAACAAGAAAAGAGTGAGTTTTATCCCATATGTTGAATTAATTTTAATTCTTTTATATTTATACATAAAGAATTTGATTACATAATTGACTTTGCAAAAATATCGCCTTATTTAATGGTCAAGAATACTATATTGTTTTGGGTATTCTATGTAATATTGATTTTTAAAATAAAAAATGTAACTCACTTCGAGTGGTATATAATTTACTATAATAAAAATCAAGACTTTCACTACATTTATACAGATTCTACAGTGTTGGACATATATTTTATTTTTTTTCGTCTAATCTTATCTTATTATTAATTTCTCCAGAAGGCTTTTGTAATATATTTTATAATGACAATAAATATTTATAATAAGTTAAAATATTTTTTTAGAAATTTTAGAAATGCACTGATGTCAATAGATTTCCGAACAGATTAGAGTTATTACAGAGTACGTCCAGGAGAAAGTGTTACTGTCACTTAAACGAATGTGTATCTAGCATTTTTGCGAATATAAAGCGTGTTGATTATATTGTAAAGAATATAATAAATTATATTGTAAAGAATACATTAATTAGTTACAAGATCTACAAATAAAATACAATTGAGGAGAAAAAAATAATAAGAAGATTTAACATGCTCAAATAATTAAATCTATAATATATAAGGTAAAGTATACTAAAAATATTTTTAAATTATATTTAAATAATATATATATTGTTTGTATTTTTCTTAATTATTTTTATTATATAATCATATAAATTTATAGTTTACAGATTTTTTGTTTTTTGTTTTAGAACCATTAAAGCATATATTAATAAAATTTTAAATTTTAGCTTAATTTATTACGTGAAATATATATTTATTGGGAAAATAAATCTAGTACGATATAAGGTAATATTCTGACCAAGAATTGTTTTTTTAAATAAATGTAATAATAGTTTATTATCGAATTAAATAAAGTTTAAATATTCATAAAAATGCTCTATTAATTTTTAAATTATTAAATTCTAAATTATTTACTCATTTGCATATTATTTTTTATTTATATACTTAAAAAATTAAATTTATTTGCAAATAAAATTTTACACTGGTACTATACGGTAAATGTTGTTTTGATATATTCGTATCCATCTATCGGGTAAAGGTAAAGTTTTTATTGACGAGGAAAAATTAAGAAAAGTAGAATGACTCAATCGGTATTGCGAAAAGTGGAATAAAATCTAAAATACGCAATTTATCAAAGTTTTAACAATTTATCACTATTGAATAAAAAAAAATTAAAAATTTAAGAATAAATCGATAATAAAAATATTTTTTATTATTAAGCTAGTATATAATTTATATTGTAATATCGAAAAATGTCTATCTGCTACATGTATCCACTTGCAATTGTGGAGATACGGCCCACCCCGAAGAAAAATGGTTTATGGTAAATTTTAAACAGATATGCAATTGAAAAATAAGTAGCAACATAGTTTTCTATCTTACCTTCAATGCATAAGCGTATTTGACGAAAAGTAACTTTGCGAGAACTACAAAATTTTGTATTATGATTATTGTATTTTATTATTTTATTGTATTGCCTTAATTTTAATATTTCCTTGTCAACAATTATTAGTAAAATTTATTCTATGATATAAACTAGATAATAATATGTCAAAGTAATAACATTAATCAAACGTAAAACTCGTTTTTTGGATTCAAGAAAATTAGAAATAGTTAAATTTCCTATACATGTAATCAAATATTTTTTAAATTTTGTAATTTCATGTTTTTTTTAAATTATAGACTACTTCCTATTTAATAGCTTCAGTTATAATATAAAGAAGTATTGGTAAAATTAAACGATATATATATCAATATTTTATCTGGAATAAACCTATGTGTGTCATGTTGTTAACAAATAAAGGCTTATGTTAATTTTTTTTATTTTTAATATTGTATTTCTATGTAAAGTTTTATAGAATCAATATTATCAAAATATTATAAAATAGTCATTTAAATAAACACATGGGAATGTTAAAAACAATGGTCGATGTTTTGATATAACTTCAGAATAACATTTTATTATATATTATGTAGATATTTATATGATAAATTATTTTAGCTTTAAAATAATAAAAAACTTATACAAATAGATCATAATTGAGTATAAATTATATTTTTTAAAAATCAAAATATACTACATTCAATACAAAACTTTTTTAATTTAAAATTAAATTATAAATATTTAGATAAATATTAGTAATTTCGAACACATTTTATCAGAATAGGTTAACTTATAAATCATATAATAATATTTTTTATAAAGATGGGTTATTCGAGAATATTTAACTATCAACAATAATTTTTTAATTATTTAACGTGTACTTCTTGAAAATACTATTTACAAGTTTTTAGAGTAAGATATAATTAAGTGATTAACAAATATTAAAATAATTTCTTTTTAAAGAAATAATAATTACCTTAAGCCAACAATTTTTAAATATATAAATATCGCTGTATCATTTAACAGTTTCTGAACAGAAATCTTTAATTATAAGCTCGATCAAGCCTCTGAATTAGTAATAATTTATAGAAAATTTAAAAAAAATTTTTATTTACAAATTTGAATTGCATTATAGTTTTCTCATTCATTGACCATAGTTTTTCATACAAATTCTGAATTAAATAAGATAATTTTTATATTGTAACTGCAATCATTAATAATGATCAAGGTTTTAAGATTAAAATTATTGGTCATTTATTCATATTTTTATTTTTAAAGTATATCTTTTTTTACACTTTTATTTAAAGCATATGAATTTTAATTCTGTATTCTATTTACAAAAATATTTAGATCCATAGATAGTACAATATCGTATTTTAAAATTAAAATAAATACTTTTTACGCAACTTTTTTTTTAATTTAAGTTGATTTTTAATTTAATTTATGATTGAATAATTGATCTCAAAAAATTAATATTATTATCAGAAATATTGCGAAAATAATTTATTAATATTTTAAAATCTAAACTCGTATACAATGTTATATATATATATATAAGTAATATAAGTATTCAATAGTAGATGTTACTTTTTAAATAAATCTTTTATCACATTTAATGTATGAAATTAATTTGAGAATTAAGATAAATATAATCGATAAATCAAAGCCAATAATATTTTCACTTCGAAAGATAAGTGTCATGAAATTACGGAATTGAAAAGTCATATATTTGCATGTGCCACGTGTTGAGAATGAAAATTCCGATGTAATGTTCCTTCAAAGCTTGGTGGTGGCAAGCAATTTTATATAGTGAGCTTTGTGCATAATCTCGACTTCTTGGGCAGGCATGAAACATTGAGGTTGTATCGGATCTTTTATCGTCTTTCTAAACAGGTTTTTGCCCACTAACAGGATCACGATGACGAGGACACAAAGCACCCCCCCAAGCAGCAGCAGCAATACCTCGTTATTCTGCTTAAAGGTTTGCACTTCGACACACCTCACTTTTTCACCTTCCACCTCGCTTCCCTCCGCCTCGTTCTCCTCCTCTTCCGTCTCGGTGACACTCGCGCACACTCGATACCTGCCGGGCACAAGTCCAGAAACAGTTGTTGCTCCATGGCTGCAGTTCAACTTCTTCTGTTGTACTTGATCGGATTCCGGTCCCAACACCTCCAGATCAAGTTTACAATTCGGGAGAGCAAGACCAGACATTAACACCTTCACCTATGAAAATCACACAATCCAAAGATTATTATTCAATTACTAGTTGATATGTTGGTTGGGGTTTTGAAAATGCCACCCATCAGAAGTGGAAGATAATCCAATTCAGTTGATCAAGCATTTCCATATTTATTCAGATGCTTCAATTAAATAAAATCCTATTGATCGGATTAATTACATGTTTTGGTCAATCAGTCAAATAAATTTGCAAAAAAAATGAAGCATGAAAAATTTAATTAATAAAAATTTCCTTATAAAATATAAAAATATTTATGTTTACAATTAACTTTGATAAATGCCAAAGATGACAGAAACAATTAACATAAGTTATTAAAACATATAGGCATTTAAAAAAAAAAATGGTTAAACTCAAATAAAAAAATCTCTTAATTTTTTTTATTTACAGTATCAAAAATATAAAAATCAAATAATGGAGAATGTGAATAACCTTGAGATATCCATCGCTGGATACGTTGACATGAACGGTAGATATCTTGGGTTCCGGGCTGGGCTCCTGTTCGTCCGAGACGACGTGTAGCGTCTCTTCTAGCTCTATGATGTCGCTGCAACCGAGTCCGAGTGAAAGCTCATCGTAGCCACTAGGCACCATGAGTACGACGCAGTACCGGTATTTGTGACCAGCTTGCAGCATCAAGCTCGAAGGTAAACTGATCGGGAGTGAGCAGGGGTTGTGCAACAGTCTCGAGTCGCAGTGGATGGCACTGGAGGCGATTTGCATTTCTTTCTCGTCAATCGACTCGTAAACGATGAGGGTGTCGCATGTGTAACGTTCGGTACACGGCTCCACGTGCCACAACATGTCTGCACCCGTCGATTCATCGTAATGAAACTCCTAATCGACAAATACATTAATCGTCCTTTGATGGTCTAATTATTGTTTGGTTTAACATTTAAATGAGTATCAAATTTTTTGCAAACACATATATGTGGTAACGCGTATATATTTTCATTTAACATTTAGTTCAATTTATTTAGATTTTTTATACGAAAATGTAGTTTAATGTTATTTATTGTTGAAAAAACACTTTTAAGAAGGTAAGTTCAATTTAAACGAAATTATAATCAAACAATATAACTATACAATTAGTAATAAAACAGAATTTAAATACATACATTGAGAGTGAGCTGCGCAGCAGCCAGAGGTAGCCTGGTCATTATAGGAGGTGTCGGGTCACCACATAATAAACTTCCGGGTGAAACCTGAGTAAGGATTCCATTTTCTAATGCGGGAGGCGTGGCACAAACTGCGGATAATTTGTCCACCTCATCCAGGGTAGAATTTGACAACCACTTGGCAAAATCGAGGAGGGTACAATCGCAGTTGAGCGGATTATCAGCGAGCGATAAGCTTTTGAGCTTGAGTTTAGAGGTGGGAAGATCACTGGTGACCATGGTGATATCGTTGTCATCCAGGCGCAGATCTTCGAGGCTGCATAATGGCACCACCAAATCGGCATTCAAAGATCGTAAAAAATTGTGTGTTAGATCGAGAATCTTTAAATTTTCAAGATGAGCCAATGACGAACTTGAGACAGCAACTATGCCATTGTACGCGAGATCTAAGTGCGTCAGCCTTAACATGTGTTTGAAAGCATCATCCTCGAGAACATCGATCTGTGGATGAATAGACACTTTAAATGTTCTTCTTTGTCTTTCAAAAAATCCTCAGATTATTCAAATTTGAAATATGACGGACGACCTTATTGATAAACGTTGCATTATCTTAATAATTCAATTATTTTATGAATTTTCCATAAAAAATGCAACTTTGTACGTACAATTTTATAAAATACCATGCAATATTATAACTTTAAATATAAGTGAAGATAATTTCATTGTTGTATTTAAAATTGTAAATATTAATTTATGAATAATGAAAAATTGTATCGCTGCTATTTTGTATCGGCACATATCCAACTTATTGATTTGAGTCCGTTGGATCAAATTTTATTATTACTGATATTTCAATAATCTTTGAGATCAAAGTAAATTTTTATTTTTAAACGCAGTATCTTATCAATTTTTTGTTTTATCAAATTTTCAATACTACAATATTTCCATCGCCAGCAATTAACTCGAAGCATGCATGATTTTGAAAGAAGTAAAATGAGTAAAAAAATGTGATAAAAAAATGACGTATTTTTATGCATACCTGATTGTGACTTAAGCTCAGTGAAGACAAGTTCTTTAACCCCATTAAAGCACCTTGTTGCACGTTCTTTAATTCGTTTTCGGCGACAGTCAGGTAACGAAGCTTCGGCATCGCCGGCAACAAGTTTGATCCAAGTGACCCGCTCAGTAAATTAGCCGAAAGATCGAGCTCCTCCAGATTCTTCAAGCCTCGAAAAGCCGACAGGGCCGATACGCTAAGTCGATTACCTCGCATCTTTAAAGATCGTAATCTCGGGAGCGATGCAAATGCTTGTGGCGACAGTTGGGACAGGATATTATCCGAAAGATCCAGATACGTAACGTTGCTCAGCCCCTAAAATTAGTGATACATTTGTTAATATGCTTATTAAGGGAATTGTATAAATTACGTCTAACAAATATTATTATTATTATTTTTGTTGTTGTTTTTATCAATTGCACGAACAGGATATTTCAATTATTAATTTTAAAAATTAAAGAAAAAAATAAATTTTTAGACAATGAAATATTTAAATTTTTATATTCCAAGTATAATTTGATGTTTGGTAAAATTATTTATTTTTTCTCGTAATTTCTTTCTCTTTCCTTCAGAGTTACTACTCTAAAATCCCTAATTTCCATTTAGTCCAAGCAATAGAGCACTTTTTAGATTATGAAAAAAGCAGTTAATAATGCATATAAAAATTCGTGAAAAAATCAGTAGATTCTTATTTTCTAAAATGTCACTTATGATATTCAGAGGTTTTTTTTTATTAACAATTTTAATGAAAAAATGCATTTTATTCACAATTTTATTAGCTACAAATCATCCATTGAGACTATAGAGTTAAAATTAAGACTTTTCATTTTATAGCAGAAAACGTAAAAAAAAATGTATTTTTTTTTCTTAAAATTGTTAATAAAAAAAAACCCCTGAATATCACGAGTGTCATTTTAGAAAATAAGAATCTACTTATTTTTTTACGAATTTTGATATGCATCACTAGGTGATTTTTGCTCATGACCTAAAAAGTGCTCTATTGCTTGGACTAATAACAAAGTATAATGTAAAATATATAATCCGACGAAATGCCTTTCTACCGTGGGAACAGAGCACAATCTTGTAATCAGAAACAGTACCTGAAAGGAAATAGCCTCAAGAGTCTTGAGTTTATTGTGCGATAAGTCGAGCCTCTCGAGGCCCACGAGCTTCATAAGCGCCATCGTTGGGACAGTGTCCAGGAGGTTGTTCGGGAGTCCGAGGGCCTGGAGAGGTCGCGCCAAGGCCGTGAATGCGTTTTCGTGCACGCGGCGTATCTCGTTTGTCGACACCACGAGCCCGTGGAGCGCAACGTCTTCCAGAAAGTTCGCCGGAAGCATTGAAATTCCGGAGACCGTTAAGTCCAGAAGAGAAATCATTCCGGGGCGACTGTGCTTCAGGTGCTGACTTATTGTCTGTTGAGTCAAACAATTTTGAATAATTTAATACTTCGAACCTGTTTTTCTATCTTTTTCTTTCTTTTCTCATCGTGTACACAATTATTGTATCCCTTACATTTGTATTCAAATTCGATGGTTTGTATTTACCTTCAAGGTTGTTCGATCTCCGATACATCTGAGTGTGTGGGGGAAATCGCAGGAACATTCGATGCCGGTCTCCGTTAAACTTGGACACTCCCACACAATTTCGCTAATTGTTTGTGGTGTTTCTTTGGTAGAAATTTCATTTTCGTTAACGACGATGATGCTGTTGGTGCTTTTCCAAGATCTCGATGTTGTTGAGTTGTTTATTGAAATTGATAATGCAGCCTGCGTACTCAATGTCAACATTATGGAATAATTTAGCGCAGCAATAAGAGGAGACACCGTAATTATCATTGCCACGCCAAAAAAGCTTCTGAACATATCAGGCATTCTGGAAAGATTCGAGCATTTATACTAAAAAAATGAATGAAACATACTTCGTATATGTCATTTTATTTTGCTGATGGTTACATTATACGATAAAAATGTAATGGATCTCTTATAATCAAGTATCTTCTCGTTTGGAAAGTTGTCTTTCAAAATATCATTATATTCTATTTTTTTCTCTTTCTTTTTTTTTTAAATTAATTTTAAATAATAAAAAAGTCTAGGTATATTGATGATGTAATAATGAATTACGAAATACCTATTCCATGTACGACTTCTTTAGTGAGGTGTGAGCTTAATTTGATACGCATAATGATATTGCTAATAAAAGTTTACATGCTATTTTCACTTTCGAATATTCTTGAAAATTGATTATAGATGATAATATCTACTTTATTCATTGAATTTGCATCTTATAATTAATTTTAATCGTTATAGATTTAATAATCTCTCATATTGTAATATTAGAATGTTCAAATAAAAAATTAAGCAAATCAGAATAAACAAATGAAAATTTTTATAAAATTTTATTAATTAGTAATATTTTCAATAGTTCTTATATGTTTCTAGTAAAAAGTTAGTAGAATTATATATATCTAAATTAAGAATATTGGTGTAGAATTTTTAATTATTTAATTAAATACTTAATTATTAATACTTACATTATACTTTAGCTGTATTATAAATGTATTCAAATAATAATAATAATATATTTTATTTTTTATTTTCTTTTATTTTCTTCATGAATAATTGTCATTAATGTTACATATTTTATTGCTATTCCGTATTTTATTTATAAATTATACAAAAAATTTTAATAAATATTTATGAAAAGTTTTTTAACAAAATAAATGATTACTTAATTTGGAAAAATAAATAAATATTTAACTAAATTAAGATTTCAACGATAAAAAAATAAAATAATAATAATAATAATAATTTATCAAAAATACGTTAATATCATTCATAATATAAACATAAAAGATGTGACAATGTAACGTATAAATCTGTCATTTGGAATATTATTTATAGTTTTCTATCTTGTGATAATATATGCAAAAATGTATCTTAATAACTGTTTAGTTTTATGATAAAATCCTGAATTATATTAATATTATCTAAAATTTTTAATTTATGTTAAACAGAATAAAATAACAAAATACTTCAGGAATTCATTTCACTTAATCATAGAATATATTATCTTTCGTTCCTGGAACACTTAGTGATTGTAGATATCAAAATAGAATCTAATTTGGAAAAAAAATTTATTGTTTGTTCAGCCACAAACGTTTTAAATATTTATTCCAAAAACTGAAAAATATTAGTAATTAATAAATTAAATTAAAATAAATTAACTATTTGATAGTGCTTACTTAGATACTCAATAATCAATTCCTTTAATTTTAAAGTTCATTCAATGCTTTATGTAAATTTCTTATAATAATTTAATAAATTTCCATAATAAATAGATATCTGAAAATTTATTTACTGTAAAAATTAATCTTAATATTTATTAATTATTGACGGTTTTTTTTTCATTTCGTTAAAGTTCATGCTTTTAAATTTTAAAATTCATGAAATGTTCTAATTTATTGATAATCTTAATTAAAAATAAAGTTAATATATTTTAATTAAATTATTTATATTTTTTTTATTGATATTACTTATAGTTTTAAAAATCACTGACATTGATATTATCACAATAAATTTTAAATATTATATATTTATAATAAATGTTTATCTATTAAATTATCAATAAATATATATTTATAGTAAAATATATAAAAAAAAAATTTTTTCATTTTTACGTTCATACATTAAAAATTTGTAATATTTTTAGATTTTATAAAACGTATAAATTAAAAATTAATGAATTGGTAAATCATTAGAAAATTTTTTAATTTATTTTTTAAGAAATATTTTTATTACATTTGAGAAAAATTTATTGTTCAAATATTATATATTGAGTACTTTGATTTTATTTTGCACCACTTACGTTATCTAATTAAAATTAATAGTTTAACAGGTTTTATAAAAAAAATCAAATTATGCTTACCTTAATTATGCTACTTATTATAATTAATTAAGAAAAATATATATTAATAATAATTTTAATAATGTATCGATTTTTTCTCTACGATGTTTCTTTTTTTGTGATACATAGTAGTTTGTAAGTAATAGGTTAGTTACGTAAAATTCAAGATGAAACTGTAAATTTTAAACTTAACCATAAATTAAAAAAAAATTCAAAAGAATTTAAATAATAATTACATAAAAGTTAAATTCAATATTAAAATAAAATAAAAAAGAATAAAAGTTATTATGGATCATAAATACTATTCACAATTATGGCTCGATGTACGAGATGATTTGAAAAAAATAATTAATTTAGATGAAATTGTACAAAATGCAAAACCTACAGAAGACAGAGATCAAGCTGAACATGAAATTTTAAATTTATATTTTCGGTTTGACACTTAATCTTTTGCAAATTGTTGAAAAATATATCTATAGTATTAATGTCGATACACGATATTTTGTTATTAGATATCGGAAAATAGTTCAACGTTTAATATTTTGTTTCAATCAGATAATTCAACCGCAAATACGAGAATTTATTAAACAAGAACTAGATTATACAGTCATTCGCATGCTCGAAATTCGACAAGAAATGGTCAATTACAGTTTTATTGATTATCCGTAAGTAAAAAATTTACAACACATCTTATTTACAGAATTACGTTATAATCTTTTATTCATTAAAATAAATAAAAAAAATTTTAATGAGTTCTCAGATAAAAGGAAAGGTTTCTGTTTGGGTAATATCATGAATTTATTTACAATGAACTATGGATTAGAGTTTAATTAAGCATTAATTTATAGTTTATCTGCTTATTTATGAATTTAGATGGCCAATTGATATTTTGTTGAGCTTGAAATGGACAGTGGATGACATGGTACTCACAGCTCCTACTTATGATGCTGCAACTAGACAAGCTGAATTTGATCGACGAAAAACACTCTTTCGGTTAAAAAATAAAGGTTGATAGCCAATTGTTTCTTATAGAATTCTAAAAAGAAAATTCAGTTGCCTTTACAGTCTGATAATGTTAGGTTCAATAAATAGTATGGTTCAATCTTTCTTCCATCATTAATAAATTTTAATTTATTATGTTAAATCTTGTTTTAAAATAACTTTTTTTATAAATTAATGTAACCTGCAAAAATCAAACATTAAATATTATTGATCTATCGAATGTTTTAAATTGCCAGTATTATAAGTGTATTGCCATTTTACTATGTAAAGCTGAATTAAAATATAATTGATATATTTACTTTATTATGTAAATCGTAAAAAGAAAAAAATTCGATAAAATTCTGTAAAATACTTGAATCATTTACTTTAAAAAAAAAATAAAAAAAAATACGTCCATATAAATCTTGTTGTTAGAATTGTATTCCATGCAAATATTTAATTAAAAATTTAATCTTATGATGAAATGGTACTTAAAAGTTTGATTTAAATTGTTAATTCAAAATATTTCAGCTCGTGGAATCGATGTTACTTCAATGGATATGGTGTTTCCTTTAGAAATAGATGAATCTCTATACTCGGTATCATACATAGGAGAAGAAGGAGAGGAGGAGGAAGAGGATGAGGAGGATGAGGAAGAAAAAGAGAAAAATGAAGATGTATCGAAAGCTAAAGTGGAAGTTAAACAGTCACCGGAAATGGATATGCAAGAAGCTAAACGCAAAGCATTTAACGATGCAATTTTGTTAATTCAAAGTCACGAGCGCGCAAGAGTTGGTAGACGAATTGCCAGAAATGGTATTTAGTTCATTATCACTATTAATTATAATTTTTATCAAATTCTCATTAAATAAGACTTGCTAATTTGAATAAAATATATGTAAAATAGTTATCCTTTTTTCAGTTTTTAGAATTAATTAATAAATAATTTTTAATTTACAATACTTATTATTTGTTTTTTTAATTTCCATTTGTATCATAATAATTGGTTTTTCAATATTTCTTTACTTTGTGAGACTTAATTATTATTTTTAAAATGTCATTTTTCTTTTGCAAAACATTAAAAAATAAAATACAAAGATAATTTTTATTATTTATATATTAGTTATATAATGATCAATGCATAATTTGTAAGCTTAATATAAAATCTTGAATGACGTATGCTCCCGAGGTTTTTAGAGAGATAGTTTCCATTCATATAGCACATTTTAACTAATCTATGTATCTAATATATAATCTGTATAGCTTTATGCAGAGATATTTTCTTCTAAGATATAAAAATAATGAAATAATAGAAATGTAAATCAAATTAAATTCTTACATTGTTAAATTTTATACTTAAATGATATACACCTGTATTTATTTGCATTTTTTTCACATTCGACTAAAAAATAAACTATTTGTATAATATTATCGGTTAATATATTCAAACAAGTAGTTTAATTTTATAAATTAAAAAAAAAAATTTAGATTGATAAATAGTGAATGAAACTTAATTGAATATAAAGTATTAAACACAACCATACGCATGTATGTAATATTATATAAATTAATGTCATACATATTGTATTGTCATATAAATGCATTGTCATTTTTTAAATCATCAATTGCAATTGATTGGAACAAAGTGAAAGTATTAAGTGTTAAATTTGTCCCAAACTATTCTATTTGTTATTCAAAAAAAATTGGGAGCCCGTCACGAATCCTCCTGGATTCATGATTTTGGACTGAAGTACTGATGCGTAGAAGCCGATAATAGCGAAAACTAAAAAAAGACCAAAACCATTAATAAGGAATGTTAAGAAAGTAAATGAAAAAATAAATTGGAGTGAATTGAAAAGCAGGAAAAAAAGGGTAGGGGTGTATCGGAGGTATGAGGACATAAAGGGGCGCGTTATGTGTGTGAAAGTAACTTTGTCGCACATCTAAAAATCAAATAAATGCGAAGGAATCGAAACCGAATCTGATACGAAGCTTCAATCCCAGCGTTTTAGGTTATACACCACATGTCGATCCTCGCTCATATCCGAATGAGTCAAGTGAAAAATACACCCGATTTCCGACGAGCCGTCTACAAAAAAATTTATTTTATCTTTATTTGCAATTCTTTATATTTCATTATATTTGTAACACTAGAAATTCCTTTATGGACAAAGAACTTATACAAAGGCAAAATAGGCCATAATTTACGTGAAAATACGTTTCGCTCAAAAACATTTGTATACTATTATGTAAAATAAGCGTGCTGTACGATAGTGTTGAAAGTGATCTATCAATTGCGCCCCTTTAACGAAAATACAAGTTCTCGTCTCGTACCTTTGGAAAGTGTTGGGTGCTGCGAGTTATTGGCATTCAACATTTCTAAAAAAAATTCAAGATACTTTCATTGTTATAATTAGTACTTATTATAATTAATAATTGATCATATTTTTATTATTATTTTTATATTTATTGCATGGTGACATTTTTTAATAATCATTAACTTACTGGATGTATTTATTATTTTTAGTCGTTCGTCAGTTAATGATGAAAATCAGAGGATCTCAAACAGTAAATCCAAAAAAACTAAACAAACATGAACAAAATAAAGCGGCCATTATTATTCAAAAAATTTGGAGAGGTTTTATTGCACGTCAAAAAATCCAAAAAATGTATAAAATAATTGAAGAATTACTTTGTATGACGATTCCTAGTGGGGGGAACCCTAATATTTTGAAATGTTTAAATGAAGCTTTTGTGCAAAAATCAAGTATGCAAACCATGGCTATGCAAACACTTAAAGAATTTATAGAATTCGAAGAAAAAAGGGTTTGTTTTTTTTAACCAAAAATTAAAAATACTTTACTCGTTATTTGTTTAAATGAATGAAAAATAATTACTTTTAATTAAATTATAAAATTTTACTACATCTTCTCATTATTTCAATCGATATTTTGTAATTATAATTATCATAATATTTAAGGAAATATCAATTCTTATTTTTATAAAAATTCTTGTGATCACATGATGTATCGTTTTTCAATATATAAAGAACACTAGAATTTAATGTAAAAAAAAAATTGAAATACTTACTCTCAAATAAAAATTAATTAAATTCTACAGTAAATTGTAATAATTTTATTTAAACAATTTAATATCATATATTTTTCAAATATTTATAATTTTTTTTTTTTTTAAATAGATTGAAGATTTTCGTGGTCCAACCTTAATTGAAGATATTCGCGATGAAATTCGTGCTTGGTTTTTCGAATGGTTTGAAAAAATGGGATTTTTCGATTATATACCCTCATCGGATTGTGGTGGAACTGTATTGGTAACTACCGGTCAATCTCGTACTCCCGAAGAATATTACGCTAGTTTACAAGATTCTAAAAAAAATAAAAAAGGTGATAAAAAACCAAAAAACGTAGAACCAGAAGAATCAAAAACTAACGAAGGCTGGCAAATGTCTGAATCGAAAGTTATACCTCTTTTAATAAATTTAGATATGGAATTCAACAATAAATGGATTAAGCAAATGAAAAAAATTTTAGATTCTACTGGTGCTTTAATCCACAACTTTATTTATGAAGATATAGGTCAAAGACTACAACTAGAAATGCGTGAAATTGCCGATGAATCAATGCGAGTGGAGTTGGAGAGCTTTAATGCTGCCCTCAAGTTGGATCGTGCTGGTACAGAATTCACATTACCTATACCGCAACCATGTGAAGGTGAATCATAAATTTCAATGTGATTATTATAAATTTATGCATTAAACACGAGTAATAAAGTTATTATTTATCAATGATAATCAAATTGCGGTGCTGAATGATTTTTTAGTTATTAAATCTTAATTATAACTTATTTTTAACGTAAATATTTCGTAATAATTTTTTTAATTTGTTCTAATTTTCTTATAAATGGATGATTACTTATAATTACTTGTTCATAATGATAACTTGTTCATAATTATATGTACACGTATTATACTTTTCATATCACATACATTACGTACATGAAATTCACTCACTTTCTACACTATTCCAAACTAGAAATATGTTCAAGTTTAATGCTCTGTTATTTATTTTCTTTACTAATAGATTGTAAACGATGGAACGTAGAATGTTAAAAATTTTATTTTAATTTTCATTTACTTTTCCAATTTGTTAACTACTAAATTGTAATTTTAAAGAAAAATCAAAATGAGTATTATATTTTATTCTATTCTATTCTATTTACAATCAAATATTACGCTTAAAAAAGGAATTCTTTGTTACACTTCCAATAAGTCAATATTTTATCAATAATTCATCAATATGAGACGAAAAAGTGATTGTCTTTATTGAAAAAACAACATTGAAACAAGCACAGTCGATTGCCATAATAAACGCTTGAATAAATAATCTTTCGAATCAATCAGCCGTTATCCAAGAAGAAAATCCAGGAACGGAACTGTTGCCAAATTCAACAATAGACGATCTCATAATCGAGCTGATGTCTGCCAAAGTTATCCAGGAAATTCCAGAATGCCAATTGAGTGAGTGGCCAGGCGCGCCAAGCTACGTGTGCAAGAGAGATGGCGAAATCCGATTAGGTGACATTAAGCAAGCGGTGATGGACTATTGCGTGCTGCCTATTGGATCGAAGGTGATTCACCAACTCGCGCCATTCATGCGTTCAGTCTGCATCTGTGGTCCTCCGGGCGCTGGCCAGATCTTCATTGCTCGCGCCATCTGTAATGAGCTCAAGGTTGTTGTAACTCCTTTTTTTTTTGTTTTGTTTTTTCTCTATTAACCCACGTGTCGATCTTCATGTGAAACAATTAAAAACCTAAGCGTAAAAGGGTATTAGTAATATAATATAATATAATATAGTAGAATCCACTGCTGCCTTGCAAAAAACGACCAATTAAGTGTTTAAGCTAATTAGCCTCGCAATAATTAGTAGGAAATACACGACAAAAAATGAGTGGTAATTGATCCTTTGTTGAAGGCGACGATCTTCAATCTTACACCGGAAAGGCATAAAGGACGATACAAATCGAGGGCGAGTCAGGAGAGATTGGTTCAAGCGATCATGAAGTTAGCAAGAGCTTTTCCCCCGGCAGTTATATTGGTTGAAGGAAATTTAGCCTGGTTAAAGCAGGTACCCTCAGAGTTGAGAAAGATCGACCCCAAAAGATTTTCACCAATTTATAAGAAAATTGTCGGCTTGATTAGGCCCGGGGATCAGGTACCTATCTAACTACTTTATATTCAGCCGTCATTATCTTAGTTCTATCAATTCTTTTATTTGTATTTCCTAAATTATCCAAGTATTAATTTTTTGTGTACCAATGTTATTTATCTACTTTTTCAAGTACATTTATTTTTTTATCACTCAAAAACGAAAAAGTTAAAAGTACTATAACCAGAATTTTTAATAATATAACTGTGATGTATTTTTTGTAAAACAATATGAAACTACACGATCAATGATATTCTTAAATTACACTATAAACCAGTAAACAATTAAAGAAGCGAGTATTTAAGCTTACAATTCATCGTCATTAGTAAATACCTTGGTAATAAAAAACAATGTGTATTTAAAACAAAATCCATGCAAATCAGATAAATCGTAAGGGCGTCGAATGAAACCATAAAATCAAATTAGGGAAGAGAACAAAGGTATAATACGTCTATAGCGGCGTGAACAAAAATTTGGACTCACCTACATTTGAAGAGAGAACATGAGATAGGAACATCCTCTTTTCATTCCTTTTTTCATTCCTCATCTTCAGTCACCTTGTCCTCTTCCCTTTTGAATGTAACGTCTCGATCATTAGACTAATCGGCTGATTGAATGGGTGTACGATTATTTGCTTTTCAAGTTGCTTCTCGAAAAGAAGCGATGAAGTAATGGTCGTCTACACACATGGGAAACAGCAAACGGCGAGAAGAAAAAGTAAAGAGGGGAAAAAAATAAAAATTAAAGGAAATAAGCCAACATCATTTATACTGTTGCAGGTTCTTTTTCTCACGGCAGCGACACATCCATACTTGGCGGATAAATCGTTCATCAAGCTTCACGACAAGTTCATAATCATACCGGTCGCCGACTATGGCACGACCTACGTCGCCTACAAAAAGTCGCTGATGAGCCATCATGCCATCCCCAGAAATTTCGATGTGTCCGCTGTCGCGAGGGTCGTGGCCAAGGATACACCGCTAGAATTCGCCGAGGGCGCCCTAGATGAATGCTTGAAGATCCAGAGGAGAATGGAGTTCAAGAGAAGGCCACTTCGTCCTGTGGATATCTTGGAGGCTCTCTGCGCGAACGTCAATAGACCCCACAAGAAGGAGTTGGAGCTCTTTGATAAATTCCGGTTTAAATTACCCCACGAGAAAAAAAGACAGGAACTCGTACAAGAACTTAAAGAAGCCGAGGAGCAGAAAGACCAAGGGAAAATCAAGAAATAAGAAAATACTATTAAAGACTACTTGCATCACCAACCATATTTTATATTATTTGATTTGGCTGAACTTGGTTGCACCCGTGGAATGATATCCAGTTTTTTTTAATACGAGTATGATTATTTCGATTAATATTCGTAGTCTTGTTATCACAAAAACTATAAATGAATAATGATAGTTTTTCACTCTTATATTTATATTTATAAAGTTTTTTCCACAGAAAATATACAGAAATTTATTTAGAAAATAATTTCTTAGCTTTATCAAAGAGCAATGATTATGCTTTATCCATAATCAATAATTAATTTACCTAAATAAATATCAAATAAAAATTTTAAATTTTCTAACAATTTTAAACTATTTTCAAATTAAATATATATTATTAAATATACGAGTTTGGCAAGCGCCCCTACTTTACAACTTTTGAATGAAGTTTGGCACGGGAAGAATAAAGTGATAAGAATAAAAATAGAAATTGCGAAGAACTCATTTACAAATCGTTATAGAACTGATAAGATGCTCTCATTTGACAAAGAAATTTATAGTTATTTCGGCGAGCACTGGCGATCGAAAGAAAACCGGTTATTTAACAAATATTGCACGGCGATCCTTGAACATTTTAATTATAAAGATACCGACGCGTGGAATAATTGGTCGCCTGGCTAGGACACAACACGGGAAAAGAACGAGAGGAGAAACGAAAGATAAGAAATAAAAAGAATACAAAAAGAATGAGGATCACCTCCACGGCTGACTTTCCAAAAGTGTCTACGATCGCGCACATAATTTCATGCAAATGTAGGCTCGTATATGATCGCAGCTAAGCGCAGCCTCCCGAACTGGATCTTTATGAATGCACACAAGCAGATTTGGTCATTGTGTTTCATTCAAGCCTTTCGGCCCACGTGCTTCCCTTTTCTCGTCTTTCCTTTCATACAACAGTTTCAAAACAGCGGTTCAAAACCTAATTCTCTTTCCTTTTCCTCCTCATCTTCCTCTTCCTCTTCCTCTTCCTCTTCCTCTTCTCTCTTCCCTCTTCCCTATCTTACTCTTCGATATTCGATGCTCGTGTATTTTTCTTCCTTTCTTTTTCAATTTCGTTTTTCCCCACCGACCCAGCTTGTTATGTATCTGCAATTTCGTTTTCAGATAAGAGTAAATCTAATCTATTTGGCCTCTTATTGTCATTAAATTAACAGTTTCACTAATCCACTATCTTTTTGAAAATTATAAATTTATCGATGCAACTATCAATGAAATCAAGTGAGTATGTTATAATTTTTCATTCTTCGACGAAATTCTTAATAATAAGCGCGTGGTCGCGTTCATCCCACTAGTGTCGAGATTTTCGCCTGCTTTAACCTGTCAAAATATAGAGTTTAATCTTTGAGAATCCACAAAACTATCGAATCAACCTAATTTTACAACCGGCCGAATATTTCCTAAAAGGAAATGCCACTGTTGGCTCCTATTCCCGGGATAATCGTTAACGATTATCAGTTCCTACTCATACGTACCTCGTCAACGTGTGTTTGCAGGACGGCTGCTCCTTGGTGATTATCCTAAGCTCCGTCCTCCGGTGCTGACGCACGTCCTCGGAGACCCACGGACGCACATATCACCTACGGACTCGATGAGTTTCGCCGTCAAGAAACTCGCTTTCGCGCGCGCACAAAAGGTGCTAAAAATCCCGTAGGAGGACCGGCGGTCCGATGCGACTCCGAGACGGCGTTTGGTGCGTCCAAGCGAACTCCGGAGCCCCGAAGCTTCCCGGAGCCGCCGCCGCCGCCATCCTCGTCGTCATGGTGGGGAACCAACGCGCGGGTACCCGTGTGTCTCGGGCTGCACATAGCATAACCATGTATGGCACACGAGGCGACGTTCTCTGGCGGCCCTTACGCCCACCAACATTGCGACCAGGTCGGGGGGATCGAATGAGAAGGAGCGCAAGAAACTTTCCGGCATCTTCTTTTCAGGCGCAGGAGAGTTGAATTGGTCTGGAGACTCTTGAGGAAACCGCGGTCATGCTTGTTAATGTTTTTTGTATGGCCCTGCTGGATTTTTCGGCACGAGAAGGATGACTGATGTTGTTCGACTCGACCTGTTGGGTTATTCACGAGCGACTTTGGCCACTGTTGTCTCGTCGGTAACTGAACATCGCGACTTTTGCACAAGGCCAACCAGAATTACGAATGCGCGTGATTTACCTCTCAATATCAGATTTTACCTCATCGCTTGGGTATGATTTTTAATTGCGATCGACAAGGAAAGGTTGGACATAAGGGAAAAATAAATGGATAGTGTTTTTCGTTTATTTTTAACTCAGATACTCAAACTATTAAAAATGCAACAATGCATTGCCTACAGTATAAATAAAGTATTTTGCTTAAAAAAGATAATATATATGGATTATTATCAGCTACGCACACGAATATATATTTTTAATTGATCTAGTCTAATTTCAATCTTTTATTACATAGTAAGCTTTACAAAAACTAGTAGATAAAATAATTCTAATAAAAATTATATAAAATATAAACAAAAAATATATTTTGTAATTTATATTCGTTTAAATTTATAAAAAAGATGAAGAAAAAACATTAGTTTACAAAACAATTCTATTTTCTTACATCATTCTATAGGATAATTTTATTTCTTGTCTACTTGACATTTAGTTTTTGATAAATTAAAGTTAATTTTATAGAATATTATGAAATAAATAAGAATAAATAGAATAAACTATCTATTTAAGAAAATAAAAAAGTTAAATTTGAAAAAATAAAAACTTGCTTTACTATTATAAATTTAGAAAAATATGAAATTTTGTAGTAACATGTTTTTCATTTAACTTGCCATGGGAAATTAGAACTAATAAAATATTAAAAACTAAATTATAAATTATAAATTTTTGAACAATCATAATAATCGTTATGAGACTATAGAATAAAGATATTACTGAACAAATGAAGGAATTTTGAATACGTGCAATTTATTAATATTTACTTTATATTCAGAAGGCACACTGCTTAATAATGTAATCGCATAAAGTTATTCGCGTCCACGTAATCATTTTGTCATTAAAATTTTACTAATAAAGGGCTAGAAAGAAAGAAATTCTACGTATTGATATAATTTGTAATTTTTACAAAGTAAATGAATCTAGAAGAGTATATTGAAACCCGATAATAATGTAATAATATAAACCTGAAATAAGGTAATGCGCAACTCTCGAGTAGTTAATAATTTAATCGATCAATAACTTTCATTTTCAGCAGAATAAATCTCGCGAACCATATCAATCTTGTCAATGATTAATTTTAAGTTTTTATTAGCAAAAAATAAACTTTCAATAAAAAAAATAAAAAATCCAGATTTCGGGACGTCCACTCTCTCATCCATTAATGCAATTCGAAAAAAAGTTAATTTTTGAAGCGAACATGCGTGAGTGGGAGACTGGAACTTGTCGATCTGAACCACACAATATAGAAATCCATACGAAAATTGTGGAAAACTTCATGAATTTGTTCGATATTGTGTCAACATCCGGATGAGTATGTGGAAAGAAGGAAAAAACATTTATGCGAACAAGAGGATTCATACTCACTATTTTTACGAATATTTATATTCATTCACTCCACATTTTCAACTACATTTTATATTTTAATTCAAAGATTTTTACTTTCATCTCATTACCAAAAGGATCGAGTAATAGAGACTCATGTATATGCATAAATGCAATTGCTTACACAGATTCACAAAATTTTTTTTTTTTTTAACATCTTGTAAATGAGATTAACGAATTCACGAATTAAAACTATTAAAAAAACTAAAATAGTCTGGTAGAAAGAGCTGGAAATAACTTCGTAAATTTTAGCATAATTTAATTAACATTAGTGTTACTTGAAAACTAATAATCCAATCAAGCTAAAACTTTGTATAAATAAAGTGCATATTAATCGCTTTGATTTCCCAAAACTAGAATTCTAAATGATAAAAAAAATTTTTTAAATGATAAAGTTAAAAATTTTTTAATTAATTTTTAAATTTTCTGATAGGTTTATATAAAAATGTATTTTTTTTATAATTTTATTAGCTAAAATTCGTCTAATAACACTATAGTATTAAAATTACTTCATTTTATAATAAAAAAAAGTTAAAAAAAATGCATTTTTTTCGTTAAACTTATTAATAAAGAAAAGATCCTGAGTATCATGAGTGATATTTTTGAAAATAAGAATCTACTGATTTTTTTACGAATTTGCATGTGTCACTAGCTAGTCTTTTCTATAGTCTAATAAGTGCTCTATTATATAGTCAAATAATTAAAAAGAAAGATTAAAAATAAATTATGATTATTATCAATAAAATTAAATTATGGGTATTCATATAATAGCGTTGAATATACAATATTGGATTTTTACAACAGCAGGTATTATGAAAATTTACTTCTGTTTAAACAAATAATGTTATTGTTTTAAACCATAAATTTGTACAATTAAATACTTTTAAAATAAAATTGATATTCAATTAATTTTAAAACAATTGATTTCATTTTTAAATTTTTATTATTTTAATGTCTTGGTTTATATTTTAATGAAATTAGATTGTAAAGTAATCATAATACAAAATATCATTTTTTTTTTTTTTTTTTTTGAATATATAATTTATTGATAAATGAGGTGAAATAAATTTTATTATTAAATTATACAATATTTTAATCCTTGTTATTAAGAAATATGTAATTGTATTCATTTATAAAAAATATAATTTGTTATGTCAAACTACTTATTTTTATTATTATGATAAATATTTTTAATTTTTACAAGATAATATAAGTTAATTTTTTTAATTGTATTTCGTAATATAAAATTAATAATTTTAAATAATATATTATTAATTTATATAGTATTTAAAAAAATTATATTTGAATACGTTTCCTTAGTCTTTGTAACAAAGTAACTTTGTTATAACTCTACTTTATGCAAACGTAAGTACATTCTATTATCTCTAATTGGACTATTTTTATTTTGTAGACTAAGTTTTGCCCTGACTATTTTCCATTAAATTTACTTCAAAAAAAAAAAAAAAAAAAATTATGAATTACTAGTATCATTACAATACTGGTTCATTATAGATTTTATAGCTAATTTCTAGTAAAGATTGTAATTGGAACTTATTGTATAAAATAACAAATATTGTTTTTTGATTATTCTATAGATTTTGTTCTGTTAACTTTTATTTTTATTTGCCTGTATTTATCTTTAGCATTTGTTGAATTAATGTATCTAAAAAATGATAATAATTTATTTCAAGTTTTTTTTTTTAATATAATATAGATAAATTTATATAAATATATATTTTTAGTTAAAATGACTTTTATAATGAAAAATGTATGTACAAATCCATTTTTATTATTTACAATAAAAATTGAAAATAACGAATCATTGAAATGTGTCAAAACGATTGAATTTTATTTTGATAGCTATTGTTTATATTATAAAATAATTTATTATATTATTTTAAAAATTTTAGGAAATTTTAATGTATTTAATAATATTATTGAATATATCAAATATTTAAAAAATTTATCCCAAATACTTACTTTCCACATAGATTATTATTTTAAGGTATAAACATTTTTAAGAATTGTAATAAATTTAGAGTAAAATTTTTAAAACTTGAATAATGTTCTAAAGTTACAGTTCCCTTATAATTTCCCAATTAAGGTTTTATAAAGTTCATAAAATTTAATGAGATGCACGAAAACAGAAAAATTAAGCATTTAATATACTATAGTTATTTGGCATTAGATATAAATATTTTGAAACTTTCAGTTCTAGCACAGATTATCTAGTATCCTTAGGTAGTAAGATTTATTTATATCATTACTGAATATAAGAAATCAACTCCTATACTAAAAATCAAATATTGATTTTAAGTTAAAAATGTGTGATTGTATATATTATGATTTAAAAAATGATGTATCATAAATAGTAGCTTTATCCATTTGTAATTACTTAATCACTATACTGGGAAGTTTTTGTTCTTTTCTTGTAACTTTTAATTTTGTATTTGTTATGTATTGAATATAGTTCAAATTGCAGTTTCTCTAATATTTTAAGTGTTTTAATAATATTTACAATTTACATAGTCTACTTGCATTAACTAGTTTTAAGATCTGTTTGTCTTTCAGTGATAAATTGATTACCATAACTAAGTATTTGAATAACACATTCCTGAATTAGGTAATTGTCCTTGGAGACAGTGCTCCAAGAGATATTGACTTTTTGCGAGATACTTTTTTCTGAGAATTTCTGAGAGATAAAAAAAAACTTCTTGTTGTGTTTCAGCAGTAGTAGAGTTGCTAAACATCTCAAAAACGTCATTCTGAAATAATTGTTGTAAACAAATAAGTAAAAAGAAGTAAGTACGGAACTGGTTGATTTTAAAAGGAAAGCAGCAAGAGAGTGGAGAAAGAGTAGAAAATAGATAAAAAATGAGATAAGTGAGATCTACAGCCAGGATTCCAAGTTCTAGAAATATGACTTGAATTTGAATAAAATACAAAAAAGAGTGAAATTTACATTTAATGCTATTTCATAAGTACAGGACTGCATAAGATATAAGTTTTGAAGATGCACACAGTCAAGAATCTTGGATGGATGGAAAAAAAAGTAATTAAACACGGTCAATGTCTGAGATGGAAGGAGCGATGATTAATTATTGATGATCGCTGAATTTTTATGGGCCGGTATTTACGTTTTTGTTTATAAATTGTAAGTGGCTATAAATGTGGGTGAACTACGCAGTAGCGTTAGCGTTAATTATAAATTTATAATAACTTAACTCGGTATATTTGGAAACCATGCCTACTTATAATTTCAAATGTCGCGCGAGCTATGTCTAGGTCCTCGTGTGAGAATTCCAGCGATTTCGTGTCAGCACCTGATGATTTAGATTATTTTGAAATTTCACTATTTAACAATAAGTCACTATAAACTTAACAATGCTTATTTAAAAGCATTTTTCTTATTTGATAGAAAAAAAAAAAAAATAAGAAAGTGTTTGAATTAAATCACAATAACATTCTCCTTTATTTTCCCCATTTTCTCTTGCAATATTATATTATATATAATATAATATATGTAAAAATAAGTTAAATATGCTAAAAAATAAAAAAGATGGAATAATAATATTTTTATTAATCTTTTATTAATAATTCTTAGATGAAAATTCATAGATTTTATTAAGGTTTTTTAAATGTATTCATAAATCATGAAACAATAATTTTTAAAAATCATATAAATCAATATTTAAATTCAATTTACTTTTTTTATAATCATAATTATATTTTTTTATTTTATTACAAATATACTTTTTAAATTAAATTTATATTTAAAAGAAGATATTAACTTCGCGTTTTCTTATTGATTATTGTACCTTGAAGCAGAAGACATAGAAAATATAACCTATAATTATATTTTTATAAATTTAAAAGAATTTTAAATATATACATTTAAATTAATTTCTAACGTCAAGTTCATATTAAAAATATGTTATTGTTTTAATTTATGTATTTCAATATGTATATTCTGTCATTTTATGACACCGTATTCGTGTTTATTAATGTACACGTTTTTCGATAATAAATTAAATAATTCTTGAATAAGTTATGAATTATACTTACTAAATAATTAAGAAATAAAAATTAAAATGACATTGACTGAATATGTACATACTTTATCAGATAATCCATACTTTGGTGCAGGATTTGGATTATTTGGATTAGGTGCTGGAGCAGCATTGTTACGAAAGGGTTTGCAAGCTGGTATGATACTATTCAGGTTATTAATCAACATTAATTAATTTTTTTTAAAAATAATAAATTTGTTTTATTGGTAAAAGAACATAATTTTTTTTTATTTAAGGCGTCATTATATGATCACACTCGAAGTACCATGTAGAGATAAAAGTTATGATTGGCTCTTAAAATGGATTACATATAAAGGTGCAAAGAAAACACAACATCTTGCAGTATCAACAAGTTTTAGACAAAGTGATACAGGATATGTTACAACCAAATATGAATTTATACCTAGTATTGGTACACATTTCTTTAGGTTTGCAATATTATTTAAAAATTCTCCAAAAATTCTCTTTATAATTATTTTATTTAATTTTTTATTATAAAGGTATAACAATAATTGGATAAAAGTAGAAAGAACGAGAGAACAACAAATGCATGATGTAAATTTAGGAATGCCATTTGAGTCAGTTCACCTTACTTCTTTTGGAAAAGATAGGCAAATTTATTTTGAAATTTTAGAAGAAGGTAATTTTATAAATATAAATTAATTTATCATAAAAATAATTATTTATTAATTATATAGCTAGACAAATGGCTTTAGCTGAGCACAAAGGAAAAACCATTATGTATGTAGCAATGGGCCATGAATGGAGACAATTTGGACATGCAAAGAAACAACGACCACTTGATAGTGTAATTCTTGATACGGGTATTGCTGAAAGAATAGTAAATGATTGTCGAGAATTTATTGAAAATGTAACATGGTACAGCGATAGAGGAATACCATACAGAAGAGGATATTTACTGCATGGACCTCCTGGTTGTGGAAAATCTTCATTTATTACTGCTTTGGCTGGAGATCTAGATAGAGGAATTTGTGTTCTAAATTTATCGGATCGTCTTCTATCAGATGATCGATTGAATCATTTATTGGCAATTGCTCCACAGCAAACAATCATTTTACTTGAAGATATTGATGCTGTATTTGTAAGTAGGGAAGAAACAAAAGAAGTTAAGGCAGCTTATCAGGGTTTAAACAGTGTCACTCTAAGTGGCTTACTAAATGCTTTAGATGGAGTTGCATCCTCTGAAGGAAGAATTTTATTTATGACCACAAATTATTTGGATCGGTTGGATCCAGCTCTTGTTAGACCAGGCAGAGTAGATTATAAAGAATATATTGGTAAATTGCATAAGAAGTGTAATTAAATAATTTGTTTCATTACATTATCTATTTTTTTACAGGGTGGTGTAGTAGAATACAGCTTGAACAAATGTTTTTTCGATTTTATAGAACAAATGATAAAAAAACTGAAAAACTATCAAAAGATTTTGCTGCAGGTATTCTAGCTCATAAACGACATGTTAGTCCTGCTCAAATTCAAGGCTTTCTTTTATTTTATAAAAATCAACCAGAAAATGTAGTAAATAATGTATCAAAAATATGGGAACTTACATAACACCTATTGAATATTGTTAATATTTGAATTATAAATAATAAAACCGATGTAGATACTTTATAAAAAAACAAGATATTTATTCTTTTAATTATTTTTAAAAAATTTATTTTTATTTTTATAGTAAGTAAATGTTGTATTCAAAAAGTAAATTTACAGATTAAATTATGAAAGAATTATCTTTTATTTATTTATAACATACAAGATATTTACAATTATATTATAATTAAGTATAGCTATACAATTCAAATATTTTTATAATTTACATTCATTTTTATAAAATGAAATGTATTTTTGTGTAAGTGATTTATAATCAAAGTACACTTTTTTATGACTATAATTTACTAATGCTTGTAAAAAAAGAAAAAAATAAGAGTATTTTATTTATAATATATTTATTGAGATCATAAAATGTTTACTTAAAAATTAAATATTAGAATATATTTTTTAATAAATAAAAAAATGTTTGTTGTTGAATTTTCAAAATTAATTTATAGTGATTTTCCAAATATCAATTTTATCTATTAATAAAATATTAAACATAAAAAAATAATTTAATTACATTAATTAATTATTTCTTTGATTTTAAGATAATTTAATAAATTTTCTTGTTTAATTATAGTAGAATTTTTAATAAAATCTATATAATTAATGACAAATAAATTTTATATTTATATTTTAATAATATAATATAATTTTTACAAAATCTATATAATTAATGTTATTCACGCATTAGATTATATTAAATATCTCAGTGATTATGAAGTAAATTCATGTTATATAAAGTTTATGCTTAATCTAATCAAAATACTGACATCAATAAATTTTGAAAATTGAAATTAAATAATATTTTATCACATCAAAATTTTTTACAATATTATTCAATTGTGCATAATAAATAAGTGTTAATGAATAATTTTAATTTCACTAAATATAAATTTGAAAATTAGTTTCATGTTTAGGAACCTGTAGACTATTATTTCCTGAATAGATCATTGTACTCTTTAAAAAGGCTGAACATCGATAACTTGAATAAAAAATAGTTATGAAAAATATTATATATTAATTAAATAATAATTATACAATATTTTTTTAAATACTCAATAAATAATTAATATTTCATTTTTATCAAGCTTTTGCTAATTTTCATTCATTTTTTTGATGTATAATTATAGTGATCACTATTGTGAATTATTATTAGTTTTTTACTTTAGTTCATAGTAGTAAATATTTTATTATCACATGGCTAGTAATATTTATAAACTCACATCTGTTTGAAAATCATGAATAATTATAGAAGTAACTTTCATGTATTTCAAAAAGTCCATATATAAGGTTCATAATTCATAAGGTCAGTTTGCTCCATATGTCCTGTATGACTGGTACTTCCCATCATACAAGATGGATAAGCAATGTTAGTACTTGCTTGCGTCGGAATTGTTGGAATTATTGTTGTAAGATTTAATCTGTTATCTGTTCGATTTTGCATTATTGTTCCCATAGATTGCAGAATTTGTGGTTGTGAAGGAACATGTGAACAAATTGAAGGTACTGATGTGTGATCGTGAGTGAGAACTGAAGAACTACTGGGTAAATTATGTGTTGCTTGCATCATTCCTGTAGCTGTAAGGATTTTATAATTTAAATTATATTAATTATATTTATTACATACAATTTTAATAAAATAAAAAATTTTTCAAAAATAAATATATAATATTGAAAATGGATTGATTTTCTAAATAAAATTTTAAATAACTAAAATAAATTTGCATTTACATTGTGTAGGATTTTGAAATTGCATATTTGGTTCTTCTGGTATTAAAATTGAAACAGATGAAACAGTTTTTGAAGATGTATTAGTTTTTAGTTTTTTATTTAATTGCTTTGAACTATTATCAAAAATAAGATTTTGTTGTTTTTTATTCAAAGATTTGTTGTTTTTATCTCCAACTGTCTTAATTTTATTAGATCTATTTCCACTAGGTTGCCATAGATGAACAGTATGAACAGCATTTCCCTCTCTAAATTAAAATAAATACATGGAAATATAAATTTTTATTAACTATACAAACGTATGTCAGATAAACTTAAGGTATTTTAATAAATGATTAAACAATTACCCTTGTTTTTTCCCTAATTTCCAACTGTGAATTCCTGCTTTATGTAATCTTTCTCTAATTGTATCAACACTGCATTTAAGACCAAGAGCAGGAGCAACATATTTTGCTGCTGTTAATGGATGTTGAGTTGCCATTGCAATAATAGCATCATCTTGTTCTTTTGTAGTAATACGTCTTCGACCTTTTCTTTCTTTTGTTTGTACATTTCCTTCCTTATGCCAACGATCTAACCATCTCTTAACTGTTCGTTCCTATTAAATAACAATTTTTATTAATTAAATTATTTTAATATTTAATTATAAATTTTAATAATAATCTTACAGATCTATTGATTGCAAGAGCAATGGACAAAGTTGACAATCCAGCTTCAGACATTCCAATCATACGATTACGAATTTCAATGCTTGTTTCAAGAGTTCCTTTAATTTTACCACCTTTCTTTTTCTTAAGTCTCCCAGATTTTTTTCTTTTGTTTATATTAGAATTATTATCACTACTCAATTCATTATCTATACTTGAAGTTTGACTATTTTCAGTAGAACTATTATTGGAAGCAGAACAAATATCTGAACACACATTAACTATAGCATCTTGTGATTCATTTATCATTTTTCGAGATATATTAGGTAAGTCTTGATGTTCTATTTGTTGTTGTCCAATTTTTTGGAGAGTAACATCATGAGATGGATGAATTGACGATTGAATTTGATCAGACATTTGTTGATCAAGTTGCGTATCATGATTATGTAATTGAGTATGTGTTTCAATATGTACATCTTGATGTGAATCATGATGAATTAAATGTTGATGAGTCTACAATAAACAAATTTATTGAAGAATAAATTATAATATATTGAATTAAAATAAATTTTAATATTTTTAATATACTTATTAAAAAGTTTGAAAACTTCAATGAAAATATAGGTTAATACATATATTACATATATTATAAATTATACATATATATATGTATTATTTATATGTATTATATATTATGTATTATACAATTAAATATATCACAAAACTATACGTTATTACTGATAAATAAGATTAAAAATTGTTGGTAATATTATAAATTAAAAACAGAAGAAAATTAAAATTAAAAGTAATATATTAAAATTTGTAAACCTGTGTGTAATGGTGAGCACCTTGTACAAGGTCAATAGGCCAATTTTGAGAAACATTAAGTCCTGAATGATGATAAATTGGTTGTGATTGTGGCATTAGATTTAATGTATGACTGTACTGACTCGTATTATTTGATATCACAGAATAAGACAGTGAAGATGGAGGTAGTGGCAGTAAAGACTGTAATTCATTTATTTGTGACTGTGCTTGATCATTTTGAGGTGGAGACGAAAATAAAAAACTTTGTTGTACTTCAGATTGTTCAGAAGTATTGGCTGGTGCTCCATCGGTATTAAAAGTTTGTTTAAGTTTAGATTTTCTTGTAACGAATTTGCTTTGTGATTGAGAATTATTAGTTTTGCTTATAGCTGCTAGTTTTAATGACTTTTTTTTTCCAAGTTGTGTACCTGTAGGTCTCCATACTGCCTGTTGTATTTCTGTTCCATCGGCAACACTAAAATGAATTAATTTACCCTTTTTAATGTTTTAAGATTTTTATTTTATTGCAAAAATGAAATTTATGAATTTATTCTATAATGATAGTATATTATTGTAGTTTTATTGCTTACACTATTGGGATTTTTTGTATATGTTTTCTAGATGGACTCCAATTATGGATTCCAGCTTTATGTAACCTTTCTCTAATTGTATCTACGGAACAATTAAGACCCAATGCTGGAAGTACAGCTTTAGCAGCTGTAATAGGAGTCTCTGTTGCTAAACGAACAATCGCTTCATCTTGTTCTTGAGTAGTTGCTCTTTTACGTCCACATCTGTCTCGAGTTTCCACACTTCCTTCTTTATCGAATCTGTTTAGCCATCTTTTTACAGTTCTTTGCTATAAAAATTCAAAAAATGTAGAAAAATAATTTTTATTTGTTCATTAATTAAAAAATTGTTTGTATTTACTGAACAATTGAGAGCAGCTGCAATTTCTCGAAGACCAAGACCAGCTTCATACATTCCAACCATACGATTACGAATTTCTGGAGTTGTTTCATGCACACCTCTTACTTTTCCCATTTTTGTTAATTTACAAATAATTTTACAGTAACTGTAAATAAATATAAATTAAACATACAATTAAATGTATTTTTATGAACACTGAACTAGATTGAAATGGTACAAAAACTCTTTCGCTTCTTTTCTAGGCACAATAAATTTAAGAAATCCAATAACTTACCTTATTAAAAATAATTATCACGCGGGATTATTTTAAAGTTTCATTTACAAAAATCCACCACGTGATAAATGACAACTATTCTTTTCTCTCTTTTTCACGCGCACCGTAAATACTCTCAATTCGTCGGGGTACCCCAGGAGTTTGGATAAAATATGAAAGCTCATAAAACTCTCGATCTGTATCCCAAAACAATGCATTATAGTTTGTAACCATTACGTAGTTAAACACGAAACAAAAGTCTCACTCGGATGCCCCTGCGTTTTTCATCAGCGTTTTTACCGGCGCATCACACAAAAAATTCTCAACGCGAAAACAAACGAGAGAGACGGAGAAACGAAAAGAAAATATCGTAGTGCCGGGTTGAGTCAATACTTCAGCCGTAGAGTCCACGAAGATCCTGTTGCAACGCTCGGCTCCCGTCGGCGCTGTTGCCGAGCGACGTCATTGACATTATTAACATGGCTTCAACCTCCTTGGAGTAGCTCGGCATTTCCTTGGAGAACCTTCCTCGAAGGCGATAACGTTTTTTTTTTTTTAACTTCGATAGCACCCACCACCAACGAAACTATATAGTGACGCGCAAAAGAGAGACAACGATACGGGACGGGAAAAGAATGTCATTAGTATTTCAGCCTCCGACTTAGGAACGCAAAGGGACTTAATCTGCCAGCTGTACACTCACTGCGGATATATTGACCAAGCAGACGACGAGAACCATTGTTTTCATTGTGGACAGTAGTTTCGCAGTCGGCGCCAATGTTGCAGATTTCATATATATACAGATTTTTATTACACACTTATTTTTATTTTGTTTAAATTTTCTGAATATTTGAAAAAATAATTCTTATTTATTACTTTGAACAACAAATGTTTGAATTTTAAACTAAATACAGGATAATTTAGATTGCTGTACTCATTACACTGATGAAATCGAAAAACTAGCTGATCAATGATACGCTATGCAAATAAAGGTTTACAATCTCTAAATAAAATACTTGGAATGTAGAACACGTCCCTAATTTACATTATCATAACTAGCTACGATTTTTATTAATATGTAAGTTATAGTTTTCTTTTATTGATTTTATAAAAATGTTAAAAATCACTTTATCTTAATTCTTGATTTCAAAGACTTTTATTTATTTTTAATTTTGGTTTAAAAAGATAATAAATTTTAAAAAATAGAATAGACTATCGCGTTTAATGTTAGTTTAGAAATATGAAAACTATTTGGATTTAACTGTAATTGTAGATATTTCATTTATATTCGTTTGGTTTAAATTGGTTTAATACATTTTATTTAAAAATATTATATTTAAATAAAATTTTTCAACTACAGTAAAATTATAACTAAATTTTTAACAACTTTTAGAAATTAATAATTTGAGTTTTCTCCAGTTATTTGCACGTCATAATTAGATGTCCCATTATATTGATTTTATTTATTCCAGAATTTCAGTATAAAATTAATATTTGAATAGAAATTTTGAAATATAAAATACACTCAGTAGAATAATTAAAATTAGTGAATGCAAGTATTAAAGATAAGTAGGTAGTTTAAATATGAGAAATATTTTCATTTTTTGTAAGCTAAAATTTAAATTAAAATTTATTAATTATCAGTAAACATTTACAAAAAGTAATAACAAATTTTCATTTTACTAATTACTCTAACACCCAGATTAAAACTTTCTTATGATATGCAAGCGAGAAATCCAATTTGCCATTTGAATTTTATAACTCAAATTTCTTCGCGAATTATTCACATAAATGTAAATAAAGATACAAAATGAGATGATTAATTAACAATGTAAAGAATCTTGAGACGAAAAATTATTTGCTCGAGAGCCTTGAAACTCTTCTTTAAATTTTGAGTCTGGCTTAAAAGCGACCAATACTTGCAACTTCACTGGGATTATATAATACCTAGAAAATTGTTTCACGTTATGTCAAGTAAAACGTAAATCTTTTTCTCTTGATGTTAATTTTTTCCTACTTTTCATCTTTATAACCAACCTACGATTTTTCAATTAAATTTGTGCAACGGATTATTGCACTGATCAAAAAAAAAAAAATTGAAAAAAAGTATTTATCGAAGCAGCCATGACAAACGCGTCGTCACAAACATTATGCATTCAACATTTTTTATTACGTTAAAATGAAAATTGTATTGATGAAACACTAGAATATTAAAAATTCTAACTCACAATATATTAAATTTAATGGTTCTCTTAAAAACTAATTAATTATATTTTAAAATTACTTTTTTTTATACTCATATCAGTGAAAATATAAATTTTGTTGAAATAATAATTGTATTATTTTTTCCACATTTTGTAATTTAATACATTAAAATTAACATAAAAATAATTTTATTATATCTCAGTATTTATATTTTTTAATAATTTTTTAATTAAAAAAATATTTTTTTACATAAATATACTTTCGAATATCAAAATATATTCTATACAAAAACAAATAAAATCAATCTACAATAACGATAATCATGAATACAATTAATATCATTAATTTATTCTATTTGTTTTTTTATTTTTATATCATATAATGATAATATTTTAGTTTATTTTTTTTACATTCGTTTTCAATACACTTTTTACATTTATTTCTATACTAAACTAAATTTTTCTTACTTTATAATATAACTATAAATTACTTTTAATTTATTTACAATAATTTTTATAAATCAATGTTAAAATCAGTTGCTTAATTTGCATAATCAAATACCTTAAAAGAATCAAAACTTAAATCATATTTATTTAATATAATTCCCTTAACTTAAGAAAAATATATGCAATGAATGACATCTTATTTTGTTTTTAATATTTACTGTAGTTATTATGTAGATAAAATTGATTATCATTATTTGCTTATTATCCTTATATTTTTATTTAATTATTTAAGTATTAAAATAAATATTTAAAATTCCCAACAATAATTTTAAATCACATACTATTATTGATATTTATTGATTGAAATAAAAAAATTTCATTTTATAAAAATGGATATATGCTATTTGCTTAATATCGACCTGAAAATTCATTTGCTCAATTATTCCTTCCATTGCATAAAAATTTTTTTTTTTAATTTAAAATATTTTTATGAAAATTAGCTTGCATTAATTTTCTTTAATGGTAAATATAATTTTAAATTTTATGAAAAACTCTAGGATTTAATCAAGGTATTAAGTTCAAAACAGTAATTATAAATTTATTTAATAAGACTTCAGTACTATAAAAAAGAACTAACACTATAATAATACTTATTTATCTAGTCGTAAAAACAATAAAATAGTGAGAAAAAGAATAAAAATACAATTAAACCATAGAAATAAATTGATCAAAATTACGTTGATTACGTTTCTCTATTCAGATTGATAAGAGATAAAACGTAGAGGACTAAACTGCTGCATCCGCCGATCACGTATACCCTCTGTCTAGAGCAAAGTTTCAAATTGTTGCATTAAAATAAAATTGCTACCCATGACTCTTGATCTACTGACCAATTTTTCGGGACTTCCACTCGAATTTAAATTCTTCAAATAAGATAATGCGTCTTATATACTCCATACTTTCATTTCAATTTCAATTATTAAAAAATGTATTTTTATTTACCATCCCTATTTATTCTCTTTTTTTCTCATTTTTATTTTATGTATTTAATTTGAACAAAAAAATAATACATTTTTTTAAGCCATTTCTATTAAAAAAAATTTTTAATTATGAATAAAATTGAGCTACGTATTTTCCTTGATAAAAAGTTTTTGCATCGTTTTGCCCAAAGTTTAATAAAAAGTGAAAAAATCAATGAAAAATGTCAAGTTTCATACAAAATATCACAGTTAGGATAAGTTCTAAAGAATAATAGGAGTCGGATAATCTAGACAAAATTAAAGAAAACAACGATTTGTACATTTTCTACATATTTCCAACTCTTCACTCTGGATATTTGAGTTTTTTTCGAAGCGAAACTAAGAAAAGTTTAAAAAAGCTATATTTTATTATTGATTTATTTATATCATGAATTTTTTTATTTAAAAAAATCTTCTATAAACTTTCAATATGGTAGATCAATGAACTTTAAATTTAAATATTTTTTTGTCTAAAAAAACTATTAAAAAATTTTTTATCGATATAAATAGTGAAAAGAGTTAATTCTAGTTCTTTTTATAAATATTTCCATTCAATATTACTAATAATGTTAATGATAAGTTGCGAAATAAATCTTGTAATATTAGAACTTAAAGTGCTCAATAAAAAAAAGTACAAGTTTATTCCATATGTCCACAATTTTAATAAAAGAGCTCTTTTATTAAAATTTATACACAGCTTTGTTTGAATTTTTTACACATCCTGTAATAATCTAAATAAATAACATTTTATATGAAAATATAATTTTTTATCTCTTTTATAATTTCAATTGTATTATATATATGAAATACGTGAAAATATTTTTTCGTTTACATAAATTAATAAAATTATTAAGTATTAGTGTTCAAATATTTGTATCAAGTTATTTTATTATAAAACTTAATTTATGGAGTTGACAGAATATTACTTAGTTAATCCTGGTACAATTTAGAAAGATTGATTATATTGTTAATCTTTAATTATATATATTATATGTAATAAAAAGTAACATAATAAGCGTTATGAAATATTTATAATGCAACTCTTATTAATAACTGAATTTTTAATAATTTTATAATAATTGTTATATTTACAATAAATCACATAGTAATTGTATCTTTTGTTAATCCCAAAGGAGAATAGTATAATTTTCTTTTACACGTGCTTTTTTATACTTTTAAATTTGATTTCTACTTTTCCTTTTCATTTTTATTTATTTTTAAATTATATTTTTCATAAATACTCGACTATATTACTTTTTCAAATTCTTTGTTTAAATTAACTTTTTAAAAAAGTTACAGAAATTACCATAAAATTTATTTATAAAAATAAATTTTTATCAAAACATTTAATGATATTTCATGAATACTTTGTTTAATTTTAATTCAAATACTTTTATGATTTTATACTTCCTAGATTTTTACGTAATGTTGTCATGTTAAACATTATTTTGTAATTTAGTCTTAATACTCAACATTCGATTATATTTATAAATTAATTCTTTGTGTATCTCATTAAATTTAAAGTGTTACATGCAAGAGTAATTAGGATAGGTCTTCAAAGTATTAAGGTAATCCAAAGGTTTTTTAATGGATAATGTTGAATGTCAATGTCGATAATTCATGCCGGAAAATTCAATAATTCAGAGATTGATGTAACTTATAGGACGACGAGGATAGGGGAAAGGATGAATGAGCGAAGACTTCCAGCCTGTCATGAGCACCGATGGAGTGATGCTAGAGGACCGATTATGGGGCTCCGTTTATCCATCCAAAAACGAGTTGCACCGGGAGTTGACGGAAGGGGCGATGACGAGGGTGAGGAGGGAGCAGGGCTCGGATCTCTGACTAAATGTACGCGCAGCTCGTGGGGGCTGAAGGCGGGAAAGAGGGGGAACAGCCCCATCTCACGGCTTGTCTCATTCGCCTCGATCAGTCGTACAGCCTCAGCCCCTCTGGATCTGCATCTCCGGGCCAAGGAGCCACGGCCTCTGACCATGTACTCCCCGCACCGGCTGACCTTTATCCTCGGTCTCAGCCTCGTTGCACTGGGACTTGTGCACCGAGTGGTCGCTGCCCATGCCGGGGTACGTATTATACGCGCAGGAATGCTCAGACCGACCAGCTATCTTTCTCTGTCTCGCTCCCTGTGAGGCACCAGGACTGGATTGCGAAGGAGACGGTAGCGGTGGCGGTGGCAGTGTCGGTGGTGACGGTGACGATGGCTGCTGCGAAAGTACGCGTTTTCTTTCTTAGAAGTATGAGTTTACCGCTAGAATTAAATGCCGTGGAAGAGGGCGACACGAATATAGAATGCTTGCTCCAGGAGAAGTCTACCCGATCACCGGCGTCTCCTCCGTAATCGAAATGTCAAGGTGCTTCTCAATTGACGGGGTTTACCCGGGCTCGACTCAGAGGGAGGAGGAGGGCGAGTAGCGAAAAAAAGAAAATGAGGGATGTTAATATCGATCGATTGGGATGTTGGTGTGTTTACAGACGCGGCCCAGCTTCGTCTCCGATAAGATGATTGCAACAGCTGCAAGCGTTGTGAATGCCTGTCAAATGCAAACGGGTGTTTCAACTGGTAATCAAGTCATTTCAATTAAATTTTAAATCATTCCTTGGCATTTTTACTGGCTAATTTATATGCAAACACTGCCAATTCGAGCTTTATTATGTGTATCAAATGAGAGAAATCACTGTAGTAAACGCGATTAGCTCTCCCTCCAATAAAGCTACTGCGAATGCAGCTGAACAATTTAAATGTTTTACGCGTTATTTTAATTCCAGTTTATTTCAATCTCCAAGATCTTATTTGAATTTAAAGAAAGCCAACTTTTTAAGCAGCGAAGAGTGTTTTGAATTTTCTACCATAGTACTTTTAATTTTAATCAATGCCGATGCACTTGAGGTTTATATGAATCCTCGATTAACTTCATCAATTTATAAATCTGTTCATGAACAAAAATTAATTATTGATATGAAAAAATGTTCATAAATTTATCCGAGGAAATAAATTAAAGTAAAAAAGAAACAAGCTAAATCGCTATAATATTCCTCATACATCTTAATAATCATAAGCATTCATAATAGCCTAATAATATTTATTTTTGCATCATATATGCAGTATTACAATGCAGCCCATGATTATTTTACGTAATAATAAAATAAATGTTTTTGGAAAAACAACAGTAAAATTTTTAAAATATTTTTACAGCCGATATCGAATCGGTGAGAAATGGCAAATGGCCCGATAATCCGGAATTAAAGGTAAGCGCTTTTTAATTTCTTTTTCTATGTCCCAACTTTTCTTTTTTACATTTCTTAACTCTATAAAAAACAAAATTAAAAATTACAAAATTTCTGCATAAGTATTTCATTGATATTGATAAATAATCTTTTTTGATTGAATATTAATAAATAAGAAATATTTTTATTTCTAAACTGGATATAAAGTAATAAATTGAATTGTAATTAAAATTAATCAATAGAGTATTTTATTTCCTTATTTTATTATTATAAAATTTGTTATAATTTATATTATAAAGAAATCTTTAAATAATAAATTAAAAATATTTTATATTTTATACCACACTTAATTAAAAATTTCATTGCCTATATAAATTATTGATTATTTATAAAATATTCGAATTTTATATTATAAATATAATAAAAAATACAATGAAAGACATTCGTAATTAAGCATGAATTTAATATTGATTATTTTAAAATGTAATTTACTGTATTTGAGAATAATTTCAATAATTGTCATTCAATGTAAAATTATGTTAAAAAAACATAAATCTTTTGGCAATAGCAATAATGATGAAGCTGCTGATTATTTTATTAATTAATCGAAATTCACTATATTATATTGAAAAATAAATAAGGTTAGTCGGCTTTAATACTTTTTTAAGTAATTAAGTACGAATCAATTATGATCAGAAAGTAATAATAAAATGTAATAATAATAATAATAATAATAATAATCCGCATTTAATTCATTCATTAAAGCTATCATTATAGTTTTATATTATTAATTCAGTTTTTATTCCGTTAATCAGTTGTGACGTATGTAATCTGTCATAATTATATTCTCCTTTATAATTGGATAACGAATTTACTCAGGATCTTCCTGCCCTATTCGAAACGGTCAAAGCGTTTCGACCTTTGTAAGGTTCGGAATTATGAATAAAGAAAACGCGAGTTATTTAATATTGTCCTTTTTATTATTATCTCTCTTAATGAGCGAGAGAGTGAGAGAGCGAAATGACGCGTTTTACAATGGTTCGTGTCGAAAAAAAACTAAGTCCCGATGGTATTAAAAAAAATGATAGTAGTTCTCGAACCGGAATGTAAGAGTCAGATTAGAAGTCGACCTTCGTCGATTTACGAATTAAGAAGGAATACCCATACGTTTCCTTCGATTTTACTCATTACCTGCGCTGTATGGAGAATTGGGAAATCCGCAAATTCTTCCTCCAGGTGCCTCTGCTTGATTATCATTCAGTCAGCTGTCTCCGATATTGTCTTTCGATTGACCTCTGTGTATTCATCGTCGCCTCCGATCTTGAATTTTCACAATTTGTCGAATTCAGAAGTTTTTATTACTCGCGGGTTTCACGTTACTCGCGACTCCGTTCAATTCCCTCAATGTCACTTTCCTAATATTTTGTTTACGTTTACTAACGCGAATACTATTTAATTCGTCGCATATGCATTTACAATATTACATATGTGACACAGTATAAGTAAGTTCAGTTATAAAATAATTGATTGATTGACTGATTATTAAAAGCTTTTGGATTTTCACCAAAAATTAAATTTTTTTCAAATTTGAAAAATTCTTGTTATTTCATAAATTACTGATATTCAAAAATTAAATTTATTATAAATAAATAAATATTTCTGCATTAATCATTATAAAATTAATTATAAACAACGATTTTTTCACATTAATATTAATTTATATTTAATTCTGTTTTTTTTATCTGCTATGTGATATCTTCGTATATACAATCAAAGGCAGATAGTGCGATAAATAGAGAAATATTACACTATATTAAAAAGCTTCTTTAAAAAATTTCTAGTGTTATAAAATTTGAGATTTTTATTAATGATATTGTATTATTAATCCGTATATAGGTACGTAGATATGATTAAATTAAAAATTGTGTCTAATTTCTAAACTTCGGCGAAATATTTTTTCATCCTTATTATGGCCTTTAATAATAAAAATCAGTGTATCTCGCATTTATTAAAAAAAAAAAAACAAAAAACCAATATTAAATTTGTATAAGTACATAAAACATGTATAAATACCTTCTTAAAATAATTTAAAAATTTTAATATAACTAATCCTACCGAATGTTCTCGTATTTTCATTGCAAAGTCAAATACAATACTGAAATTTTACAACTTTTAATTTAAATCATCTCAAAAATTTTTTTTGCTACTTTAAAATTATAAAAATACAAAGTTATACGATTTTGAATTTTATGTGGTAAAACGATATCAAAATTGTAACAGGATTATAAAAGCAACGAAATGAATTTAGTTTACAAAAAAATGGCAGATAGCGTGGCAGTTGGGGGACCAAAATCGGGATACACATACAACAGTAGGCTTAAGAATAAAAAAAACCAGAATATAATATGATATAAGAATTAAATTTTTGATTTATTCATGACGGGATTTGTGACAGTGCAAGTTATACAAGATTAATTGCATCTGAAAATATATATAAGTATCAGTTGCATACGTAGGAGAATCGGGCTCGATACGGAAAGGGCTGTGCAGAGGGCTATAAGGTAGGGCACCGGGCCTTCTCATAATTACACTAGGAGTTTGACCAGGATCTACGTTCAATACGTCGCCTTGGCTGAGAAGAATGGCGCAGTGATCAGGGTAGTTGAGAAACGAAAGTTTAGGTTGACTCAGAATCACGTTAAGTACGTGGAGCCCTTGTCGAAAAGAAATATTAGATTAGATTTTAAAATTAAAAGATTTTATTTATTGTATATTATATTGTACAAAAATTACAAATTAGATAAATAAATAGAAAATATAAAGGCTTATACATAATAACTTGAAATTGCTTAATACTACAAGCTTAAACTAATATATGTATGTAAAAATATAATAAATATATAAAATAATAAATAAATATATAAACAATAATGTAAAATGTCCATATAAAATTTAAGTTATAATACAATATAACTATATTAGAAAATTAATAAACAAGTAATTTAATTTAAGCTGGTATATTAGCATAGTAAGAGCAGGTAGCATCTAGGTACCAATGCTCTTTAACGCAAATAGATGCGCACGTGCTCTTACTTTGAAGACGTAAATGTCGCTGATGTCTCTCAAGCTGGGAGAAAGAGTGTTCCAGAGGTATGCGGTATCGATGTGAAAAGATTTCCTCAGCCTGTGTCGAGAAAGAGAGAATGTCCAAAGTTGTCACATCTCCCTTTGCAGAGCGAACGGATACTTTGAATTGGAAGAAAGCTAGGGGGTAGGCAAGAGTACTGAGATTTATAACTTTTCTTTGGATTTATTTATATTCGAATTCGAATAATGGATCTTCGCCGGAGAGGAATAAAACGGAAGTTTGTCAGTTGGTTAGATGCGGATGGAATGAGGTGCTCCATGTTTTCACACGTCACCTTATATATGAAAGCTGGCCCATAAAATCCGTGTATAAGGTGACTATGATTCTGCATGTACGCTACTGGAAAAGTTTTTACATGACAATAATTTTCTAGTTCCCGAGTTCCCATTCACAGTCGCGAACTTGCAAGACTATTGGTGAATGTTCTGGAACGGCGCAAGGAAACGGGCATGTAGTTTATTTAAAATGTCTTTTCGCAGTTTGTGTGTGATGAACGTATGCAATGCATAAACAGCATGTAAGCGTGGTATACATTTATCATGCATGTAAAGGTTACATTCTTCGCAGTTTGAACGCGAAGTTGTGTAAACAGTATGCAATAAGCATGTATGCGCAGTATACAGAAAGCAAACTTGGATTTACGCGTCCTGTGGAGGTGTTGCAGAAGACGGTATACTGCATGTTCTTCTCAGAAAGAATAGCGATGAAGATGGTCTAGGCTATTCGTCATCCAGGCTGTTCTATCTACCCTCTGGATCAGGTTCCGATGTTGTAGTGTTAATCTTCATCGGGGCATGCACCTTCTGCTCGAGTACTTCCTCGGTCGCATCCTCTCTCCTCCGTGCGGCTTACAGGATTTCGTTGATTACTTGCAATTCTTCGAACAGGTTTCATCGCTGCAGATAGTATGAAAGTTGACGTTCCTTGGATGGGTTCAGCATATATAATTACACCCGGGGACTTCGTATAAATGCCATAAGAATCGGGACTTGGATCATAAAGCGCAGTGCTTCTGTTACTAGGTCAAGTCGACATGTTATTACTTTAGCGAGTCGGGTAGGGCGTCATACCATTGTAACTGATTGACGATTACGGATAATCAATAACCCCTTTTTTTCAATTCATACTTTTTTTCTTGAAAATTCAGAGCATCACATTGTACATCTCTTTTTTTAGAACGAGCCAGAGTGTAAGTATATTGTATATATATATATGTATGTTTTTTTGTCTTTTATTTCAGACTACAACAATGACCTTATATTTTAATATATAAAAATTTTCCGCCGCAATTTGCAATAGTATCTTAACATCTATCTAACAACTACGCATATATTTTTATTCCGTTATCCAGCTGGAATGGTCATATTTCGGCCGAGGTAATCGAATCCTAGGAACAGAGATTTTCGTTCTGTTCTTGTACAATGAAGACCTGGATCTCTGGGTACAGCTTCCAGTGACATATCATGAGCTTCATCCAGCTATAATGTATTGTTGGATGCGGGCGGTCGGGATACAATTTGATGATGTCGTGATGCCTGATCCTTCAAAAGTACTCAGAGCATTGTCATTATGAAATACACTGAGATGGTTGAAAAGAACCGTTGGAAGTACAATCGAGCGGTGACAGATTGAGAGCGTTCATGATGGCGATCGAAGAAGCGACCCTTCTTTCATCGGGCTGTGCCTTTTATTCGCACAAAAATTTCTTAAGTAGTAAATCAGCTTATTGAAACGTCTTAGCTTCCAAATGTTGATGGTGGATTGCAGAGCAAGGATGGCAGCAATCTCGAAATCGGTGTGTATCCCCTTTATATTGATCAAATGCTTCAGAAGATTTAGTCGGTTCCGCCAAAAATGACATTTTTGCCAGTTGAGGCGGAGTTTAGCCTCGTACAGATGGTCCAATACCTGGTTAATGAGCTGTAGGTGGTGGGAGAATGTTCGGCTGATGGTGATGATGTCGTCCAAATAGCAAAAGACATTGAGTTTCTAAGACGAATCGATGATACGGTCCATGAGACGCTGCAAGAACTTTCCGAGACAGAATGAAGGCCAAATGGCATAGTCCTACACTGTATAAGGTCGTGGCGGTGTACGGTCGTCATTGATTCATTGATTTACTTTCCTCAATAAGCAGCACTTGACAATATTCATTGTTTAGGTCAATTGTTGAGAGATGACATGACACTTAAAGAGCTCCACGGGCTGTTGGATGACTCGATTACGCCTTCTTCGAGTACTTTCTTGACACAGCCCCGTGGGAACAGCTAGTACCTGAGGAACACATCATGGAGTAAATGCGTAAGTGTAACCTCCACTTCGAAAGTAAAGATATACATAACTTCCTCGAATAATAAAATAAATAATTTTTCATATAAACAATCTAGTGATTTAATAATTACTAGACTCAAATTCTTAGGAACTCTATTTTACTTTCGAATATCATTTGAAAAACATGTGAAGGCACTCGTCAGAAAATATGCAAAAACCCACAATACTATAAAATTTGTGTGCGGTGCCTGGTGAAGTTCTATCCCACAAATATTAAAAACTTTTTATAAAAGCTACGTCAAATCTATTATTGATTATGTTTTCTATATTAACATCCAATTAAAGCCCAGCTACATAAAAAAGTACAAAAAACAAAATATAGACATTAGAACTGCTTCAGGCTTCAAGAATAGCATTCCAATCAATATCATACATGCAGAATCCAATTTCCTTTTTACTGTTTATAGAATGAAACATTTAATGAAATATTAAATAATGACAGTACATGCCCCATTTACACAGGTAGCAGTAAGCACAGTGAAAACAAAGCGGTAGGTACATCTGTATATTGCTCATCTCATACGATTGAAGTCAAAATTAAATTTAACGATTACACGTCGATCTTCTCTGATGAATATAGGGCTATCGTAGAGGCATTAGAAGTTATTATTATTATAAATATTAAAAATGCAGTCATCTTCTTGAACTATACTATACTAAATAATATCGGATAAAATCTCAATTAAAACGAACTCATACATTTTTACTATTAAGAATACACATTATCAAATTAATCATATTTATTCTAAATATTCCCCCGAATTTTGTTGGATTCCCGCGCATCTTGACATCAAAGACAACAAAATTACTAATAAAATTGTTAAATGCGTCATCTTAAACGAATTAATTGATTATAATACAGTGCGAATTTTAAGAAATTTTTCAAACACAAAATAAAAATTGATAATACAAATACTCTTCTCAGGCTTGGCGAATACACAGGCAAAACATATTTCGAAAAATTCTACGAAGACAAAAAACACTTGGTTTTACAAATTATTATTTCCGAAGTCTTATATTATTGCAGAAAATAAAGCTAAATCTAACGACTATGGTCTAGCAGGGCTCTACAATGTATGGATATAATTGAGAAGACTAGTTGTAAATGCAACTAACCCAAGAAGGATATTAATCACGTTTTATGGTAATACGAATTATAGAATAACGAACTAAAAGAATTTATTAATAATCTCTGCAAATTAAAAATATTTCTACCTTGCTTGGCAGATATTCTTATTTTAACTCCTGATAGCCTTGCTTGTTAATTTATGTATAAATATCTACAAAAATGGAAGCTACACATATAATGGATTATTAAAATATAATGTTTAAGTTAATATTGTATTGTATTGTAATAATATTTTAATGAAATACACTGTTCACAAAACATGTATTGACAATGCAAAAAGATTTTTGTTAGTTAAAATGCATCAGTTGGCCTTAAATGCTAAATAAATGAAAAAAAGTAATAATAATAATATATTAAATATCAATAAATTTAATTTAAGTTTAATTATAATTCAAATTAATTTATCGAAATTCTGAATAATGTTTTTATTAGAAAATTTCTTTATACATACGAAGTAAATACCTTATTTATTATACTTTATTATACATACAATATTTATTATTTAAAAAAAATATTTTTTACAAATAGTGTTACATGTATTGTCTATGGGAACAATTTGGACTAATCGATGAAAAACGAGAGCTAAGCTTAAATGGAATGCTGACATTTTTTCAGAGAATACCAGCATATCGTGTAGAGGTTCAAAATGCAATTAACGAATGCAAGGTCCTTGGTAAATATTTCGGTATCTAGAATATCTTTTTTTTTATTTTGCGTATGCTCGATAAATAAACTAGTTATAATTCTCCTTAATTTTTTTCAATTCATCAATTTCTTTCAATTTTTCTTTAATTAATTATATAATTTGTAATTAGCATTGGTATTATTCAATCATTCAAAATCTAATAGCTACAAGTATGATTTTTGTAACAAGTAATATAAAGTATATTTAATCTATTTGTTTAAATTCTTATACTAATCATCATTCCATTTTTACATTGAATATTTTAAAATTTGTGTTATTGTGTAATATTCATAAAAAACGTTCCTTTTTCTATTTACGCAGCCATGGGTGATACATGCGATTATGCATATGCATTTAATAAATGCTATGCCGAAAGATCACCAAGAGTAAGATAATTGTTGTTACAAAATTTTTTTATTATTGTAATGCACATGAAAATAACTAAATTCATTAATTTTATTTTCAGACTTATTATCTTTTCTGAACTAAATATTAATCTTTAATTCAAAATATGGAACAAGCTTATAAAGTTTATTTAGACCATTAACATTAAAGGTGTTAAAAAATGTCAATTTCCCATTAACTCAATTTTATAAAATTTAAAAGTTTATGGACTGAATTACTGCAATTTATAGTATTTGTATAATCAACATATATTTAATAAATAATATGAATACTTTTATTTAATACACAGTAAAGATATGTGAAAATTTTTATTTCTAATTATTGTATACGGTATGCAACTTGTCTTTGGTTTTGTTTTTTTGTTTTTTTGTTTTTTTATGGTCATTATAATAATTTATCTTAAGCTGTAAGTGACAAAAATATTTGTAAATATTTTTAATTATAATTATATATCTACACGTAGTAATATCATATCAGTGGATAGTAATCAAAAAAAGTAAACAAAATCATGTAACGCAATTTATTCTCTTTATTTATACCTATACAATTACATTTTAAACCCTCATTCTCAAGTTTAAAATGCAATAAGTGAAATTGATATTTGCTTAGTATTGACTGAATAATTGCAATGAGAAGAAGTTACGAAATAAGGTACGTCTGTTTAGTCATGACACATTTTAACTGGGGATCATATAATTTTAAAGAATGACTGTACCAGTTAAAAGTAATTGTAACTTTACAGAACAAATACACTATTACATTTCTAATAATCCATACAATTCAAAAAAGTTTCATAACATCAATTAAAGGTATTTAATTAAAAAATTATTTTTCATTTTAATTCGTATCTTATTTTTACAAGAATAAATAATGTCGATAGTATAATTATTTTTGTATTATGTTACTAGCAGAGAAATTTTGAATTAATTATTATAAAAATTAAAAATATTTGAATTAAAAGTTATACAGTGTATGATTTAAGAATAAACTTTAAACACTATAGTTCTTATTAAAAACATGTATAATTTTATAAATGTTCAGTCTAAGCGTTACTAGTAGTCGGATCCCGAAGGTAAGACTTCGTCGTAATGCTAATACGTTTTTAAATTCTCAGTATTGCAGGTAATTAAGCCTCGCATTGATCGCTTGCCGAATTAGAGTAGTAATTTAATGAACCTTATGTCAATTACCCTTACCCTTTAAGAATTAAAATTGTTCTCGGGTATTCCCCGACTTTTTGGATTTTTAGTTTATACATGACAATTCGTATAATATTTATATTGATATTTGTGTTTTAGTTAGAAGTCATTAGGAAAACGAACGTTAGTTATAGTACAAAACGTTATTTATGATATCTTCGTTTCTATTGTCGGGACAACTTGTCATTTTCCTATAAATATATGTGTTCATGTAATTTAAATCAGATATACTTGTGAACCCGACGCATCCACTTCGTAATTTCTAAAAAATAAAATTTAAGTATATACAAAGAAAAACAATATACAACAATTGTGTTTTAATAAGATCCCAACCAAACAGATGCAGATCATTAAGTTGCCGAGCATCGCGATATATTATTTATTGCACCTTTGAACAATAAATAACAATACTTTTAAAGAAAAAAAAGTTCAAAAAATATTTAAACATCAGTCTTATACATACTTAAAATTATTATAAATTTACATATACTGGCATAATTATTCAAATTTGTTTTGTAAATACAATTTTTATTACATAACATAATTATAAAATACGTAAACTAAAAAATAAAATTATACTAAATTAAATTCTAAAATTTATATAATTTTTCTGTAATTCATATTAATAACTTAAGCTATTTTTATATTATAAATTATTAATTTGAATAAATGTGAAAATATAAATATTGCAATATTTATACAGCATAGATAATGTACGTTAACAACATACGTCACTATTATAAATACATTTTTTTAAAAAGTGCAGAGAAATAAAATATTGATTTTATAATCATGAAAATTATTAAAAATTAATTATTTTTATGGATAAAGATGTTTTAAATATAAGTATAAATTAAAATTTTTTTCAAACTTATAAAATAAATTTTTATTATTATTGCGATAAACATTTTTTAAGCAAAACTTAAGAGTGAATATAATAATGAATAAATAATTGAATTAATTTATATGTATATTTTTAAATCAGACTTCCAAGAATTAATAGTATTTACAAAGTTGTTTTGGCTTAAATTCAGGCATGTCATTTTTCATACGCAACTGAGAACTTAGATTCTATTCTGAATCAATAATTATGTTAATAATTACGTTATAATGAATATTAGTACCCAGTCATTTGTCCACTAGTTGTGCATATAAAAATATCTTCTTCGTTTACATTTCGATCAATCTTTAATACGTTTTTATAGGACCACAATAGTATTAAGAAATTATTTACATTTTTTAATAAAAGTTCAGAAACGAGATTTAAAAATGAAATTAATATTGGGATTTATGATTTTAATTTATGGTGTTATCGGCATCAATGGTAATGTAAGTAATAAATTAACAATTTGAATTTTAACCAAAAGAAATAAATCCTCGGCTTTATTTTCATAGTATTTTTAAATCAAAGCATTATATTTTAAAAGGAAATTCCTGAAGAAATTAAAAAACTGGTAAAAACTGTACGAGAATCATGTCAGAAAGAAACAGGCGTTGATATTGGTTAGTATGGTTATATATTACAGAACTTCATTCTAGTGTAAAATTCTAAATTTTTTTATAAAATTTAATGAATTATATTTTCAGAGCACGTAGATAGAACTGTACAAGGATTTTTTGAACCCAACCCAATACTTGGATGCTATTTTTCATGCATATTTACCTTTTTCGATTTGGTAAAAATTATGTAATTTTTTAAGAAATCTTCTTGACTTAAAATTTATAAAATTTGGTATTATTTTTTAAAGGTTGATAGTGCCGGGCACATTGATTTTGATAAACTGAGTATGAGAGTTCCCGACTCATTTAAGGATCATGGGTCGGAAATGATTGAAAAATGTAAACATATAAGTGAGTTTAAATTTATTGTTTCTATGTAGAATTAAGTAGGCATGAGGAATTGAGAACCTGTAGTTTCCATCAGATATATTTTAGTGTAAAATTATATTTTTATAAATATTAATTTTTTTATATTAAATTTAAAAGAAAAAAATTTTAATTAGATGAATATAAGTATTATAATTAATATAAGCTTTTTAAATTATTACCATAAGTGGATTGAACTTCAAAAACTTTTTTATTTTTATATTTCATAATTATCAACATTTCAAATTTATTGTATCACGTTACTTAATTTTTCTATACGATATATTGATACAAATTTTTAAGGATATAAATTTATATAATTTATAAGGATAAAAACTTTCAATATCAATGTATTTTTAATGAAGTTATAAATGAAATATAATTATTAGATAAATTCATTATTAATAATTTATTATAAATTTATATTTTAGCTGGATCGAATCCTTGTGATTCAGCTTTTAATATTGTTCAATGCTTTCAAAAAGTCAATCCATCAGTAGGTATATGTATATATTCGCAATTTAATTATTTTGTCAAACTAAAAATATGTATTATATTTTCAGAAATACTTCGTTATTTGAGAATCATTATTTTATTTAATAAATATTCGTGTTTCGTAAAATATAAAAATTTAAATAAAATTAAAAAAAAGTTAATATGAATAATGTGTTTACTGAGGTATTAAATAAACAAAAACTATGTAAGTGCTTATGTATAATTTTTATTTTCTTCTTCATAAGTCTTATAAACTAGAAATTCAGAAGTCATTGCATGGTCTGCACGTAAGTACTTTGCAATAATGTGCAGATAATTTATACATAATAAACAAAGCTTTTTCTATTTTCTTTTATATATTAATTTTTTTTTTATAAATCTGCTTTTTTATCCTTTCGTTCTTAAGGATAACAATCACAACTTCGTTTGGTACTTTGCTTCTTAAGATTAATATAAGATTGAGTATTCAACAACAATCTAAAATAAAATGACGTTATATACGTATGATAAAAATGTAACAAATTTCCTGAAAATTGAAATAAAATATAAATTTATCAATAAATATCACGTACATTTTTTTTTATTTGAATGTAGTATTATCTAAAAAGAAATGTTCTTACAGTTAATGAAGTTATGAATGTAAATATTTGTATGACTTTAATTCGAAACTCTCTAAAACAGGACGATATGTAATATTACAATAAATAAAATTCAACAACACATCTGATTATTTTTCTTCTTCCCATATTGCTCCTTCAAATTTTTACTCATATGTCAAAATACCATACTCACTCTATTGGTCAGTGTGCATTTTTTTCATATAGTAGGATTCAATTAGAACAGCATTCGAAATTAAAATTTGTCGTTCATAAATAAAATTTTTACTTTATTCTATTTATATTGGTACTTAAAATGCACTTTTTTTACTTAATAGAATATAATAGTATATGCAAATATATAAAATTTATACAATAATTTTGTTTCAAATACGATCCATTTGTAAAACACATAATTTTCACTATATGACATTTATTTATCTATGAAATTTATTATTAAATAGAATAATAACAATTGTGTTAGCAGCTACTTTTTATAGATTCAAAGTAAAATAATTTTTTCATATAATGAGAAAAAAAATATTGGAAATGTAAGTTATCTTTTTCTATTTATCTATTTCTTTGTACTAAAGTAACTTTAACACCAAAGCCATTAAATATAGGCCGAATTTATTTTATTTCAAAATTTTATGAGAATTTAATCCCGCATATTAAATTGTATTTGAATTAGCATAATTGAAAGATAATTGTAGAATTTAAATACTTTTAGATTGTTTAAAAATTTTTTTTAGATATTTAAAAATAAAATCAATAAATAATTATTTTAAGTCTCCTTTATTTTTAATACATTTTTAAAACATTCTTCAAAATCAAAGAAGTCAAGAGATTTCTAAAAATAAAATAAAATAAATATATTTTTAATTGAAATCGAATTTTATATAATATATGAAAAGAAATATTAAAACGATCGTTATAATCAATAAGATAATTAAAATGATTTTCAATATTTTTAAATTTTATCCGGTTTTACTTTGCTTAAGTACAAGTACAATTTGATAATTGGTTTTAATATCTAGAATTTCTGATAATCTTAAAATTTGCTAACGTCTGGGGTACAAGGACTGGTCTTTTACAGAATAATAATATTTTTTACAGAATATTAATATTTTTTCTCACTTCAAGAGACCTAATCTAGTCATTGTTACATTATAATATTTTTTATTATAATATGTATGTGTACATTAAGATGCAATTTATTCCAATGAGTTGAAAATCATGTACAACAGAAACACGTATAATAATTAATATTTATTTTTAATTAATAATAATAATAGTAGTAATAATAGTAGTTATAATAATAATAATAATAATAACAATAATAATAATGGTGATGATGATGGTTTGATGAAGGTGATTATATATGTGGGTTTGCGTATTTTTATATTATTATAAAATTTTATTATATATATATATATTTAAACGTATATATATATATATATATATATATACGTTTAAATCAAATTTTCTGCTTCTTTTGTTACTTTAATATACATACATATATATATTTATATATATTTGTATATATTTTTAATTGTATTTACTAATTGGTGAAGATTTCAAAATTTGTTTTAAGAAATCTATTCTTAGAGGTTATAGAATATAATTTACTTTTGAAATTATTAATATTAACAAATTTTATTAATTTGTACTCAAAATTATAAGTTTTTTTTTTTTAAATATTGATAATGTATAAAAATTAAGATTAATACTATCAAACTGATATACTTCGTATTAATTTTAAAAAAATGATATATATATAAAATTTATTTTAAATGGCTTGATTTTTAAATATTGAGTATCTTTTTAATATGTGATTTTGAATGAAATAATTCAAAGTAGTAGAATATAATTTTATTTATTGGAAATATAAAAGCTAGTATATTCTTTATTATTAATATATCCGGTAAAAGTATGATACAATAAATAAAATTGCGTAAAAGACATTTATAGTTTTAAGACATTTATAAAAAAATTTAATTAGATTTTTTGTGAATCTTAAAGCTAAAAGTAAAATTTTATATAAAAATTAATTTAAATAATTTTATTTATAATTTTATTAATCTGTATAATTAAGTAATTTATAATATGTTAATTGAACTTACAACCTCTTAAAATTACTAGATAGATGAGTACAGTGAAACTTGTAATTGTAACTTTAAAGAATAAATAGACAATAAAACAAGGAGTTTATTTACAAATAAAAATTCATAATATTTCATTTTAATGACTCTTGTATTATAGTAAGATTAATGTTTGCCGAATTAATACAACATGTATTTGTGAATAGTTTTACAAACAATGAATATAAAAAATACAGATTAAAAATTTTTATTAATAGGATTTAAAAACTATTAAAAATAAATTACAAAATTCAATTATTAATGATTTAAATATGATATGAGCTATTAACTGGCGATGATGAGAACTTAATTTCAAATAATATTGTTTATAAGTGTAGTAAGAATTTAATATAAGATGTCACTTTAAGTGTTCACAATTATTTTTAAATTTATAAATATATGTTAAAATATTAATAATACTACTTCTAAAAACGACTATAATTAGGCAAGATTATTAAGTATTCTTTTACAATAATTAATTACAAATCACTCGTACATTTTCTTTTTATTCGCAAACTTTACTGCTCTCGCATTTTCGTTCATTCTTTTCCTTTCAGAATAAATCTCAAATCTTCAATAACTGAAACGTTTATATATAGAAAATAATATTTCACATCCGTTAAAATGATTTTTTCAATTCGCATAACTCTTTATAGTTTTACCTGCATCATTTAATTTTTCACTATACCTTTTAATTATTTTTTATGCTATCAACAGTCATTTTATTCTACAATAATATAAATAATACTGCTACAAAATATCGCAATAGATTTTTAAAAAAGGATTATTGGTCAAAAATATTCATATATTTTCATCTGATTAAATATATAATAGCATTGTTCAAAATTTTACATTGATTAACATGGGATTCTTTGATGTTTTAAAGATTAACCAATATAACATGCAGTATAAGAATTAGTTAGATAAAAATGAATGTTAATAATATATTATTGAAAGATATTTATTTGGTTTATGAAAAGAAGCTTTTGAAGAAGCTTTTACTTTTAAATTGAAGTTTTTAGATTTTAAAATATTATTAAGAAGATTATATATATATATATATAGGTTATGCATATGTATATATACACCAATAAAAAATAGAATTTTTGTTCGAATATCAACAAAATCACAAAACAACATATTATAATTCGTATTATTTATGTTGTTTGTATATAAGAATAATATAAATTTTTAACAGTTAATTTTAATTTAGTATAAACTTTTCATTAAACAATTTTCATAATTAACGGTACGTAGAAGAAGTTATGAATGTGTTCTAAAGAATATTCTCATTGAGAAAATATTTACTCGAATAGTAATGCTAACTGACTTGTTATTGATTATTTAATGTATATTTTTCAGTAAAATATATTTAAGCTATAGTATATCGTGATTCAGTCAAGCGATATTTCACTGATACGGTAAATTTGTCAGTTTTTCAAAATTCGCTTTCTAATATAATAATCATTATTGATATGTGTGCAGTGCAGTCCATATATCATTAAAATTTATTAGATTTAACGTCACATAGTTATTTTATCCTACATCAGTGTAACTATAGATAATAAATAAATTCTTAAAGACTCAATAAAATTCAATATGTCGTAAAAAATAATTAATACTCAATTCAGTATTGCAAATTTCTAAGTAATAATTAGTACTGTAAATTATACTAAGAGTATCTAAAAAATAAAATATAAAAATAAAAATTCGTTTACATTTCATTTTTACTAAAATTAGATCAAGTATTTCATTTAACTATAGAAATACTTTTGGTTTTAACTTTTTCTTTTAATAGAAGAAAAGCTTTTTTTAGCAAGCAGTTTAAAGTTAAAAGTTACATTTCCGTAAATTTTAATTCTAACATATTTCGTATTAATAATAACAATAATCGATCAATACTAACATCATTTCGAATCGATCTTGGATAACCTTAATATATAATTCTATCTTTTACTAATGAAGTGATAAAACAAAAGAAATCAAATCCTCAAAGTATATAAACAAAGAATATTCCTGTAGTGAATCTTTGAAAGCAAATAAGCGAGGAAAAAAGTGACACTATTCAAGTAAGGATAAAACGATATTCCTTGGGTGTCCATTCAGTCGTCCCAGGTAGGGAAGCTATCCTGACTAACGAAGAGTGAGGTTTCGCTCTTTTTCTGAGCGGGGGTTCCACCGAAGTTCGTGCTCTCGAACACGGGCATGTCAAAGCTGTCCACCTGATGACCCTCATAAATATTGCGATCTCCAACCAAATATGGAGATGATGGTTTTGGGGGCTTTGGTGGTTTTGATGATTGTGTTACCGTTAGCTCAATGTTACTGGCACAAACTTCCTCAGTGACCTTTTCTTCATTATTCTCCAAACTGCTATTCTTTATTCCATAGTAGAAGTACATGATAAAACCTGTAAAATCAACAAGCAGACCTCTTCAATGTTTAAATCTTGTTGAATATTATTTTATTGAATTACTTGTATGAAATATTTAAATAAATTCAAGTTTACATGAATAATAAATTTTACTATAATTTATTGTGTTCAAATTATTACTGTACGTAAAATGTATTAAGGATATTATATTCAATGTTTATTATTATTATTATTATTATTATTATTATTATTATTAATATTTTATTATTATTATTAATATTTTATTATTATTATTATATTTTATTATTATTGTTATTATTATTATTATTGTTATCATTACATACTTTTTGCGAACTCGCAAAATTCACACGCACATTTGTTACGCTGTCGTGACGTATTAAATAAACCACGATATATAAATATGTAAGTAAAAATAAATATTATGCGTAATAATTAGTAATTATATTCATTGTCTTAAGTGAAGCACTCACCCCATAAGACTAAAAAATTAAGTCTTAATTTAATTTAATATCAAATTTATGTAAAATTAATATTCACTTTTTCATTGTAAAAATATAATAAAATACTTAATATAAATATACATAAAATTTGTATGAGATTGCTTAAAAATAATTAATTTGAGTCAAAACTGTACATTGATAAAAAGTTGGCAAACCAGCTTGCGTACTTCAATATTATGCTCTCGAAATTAAAGTAAAACTATCTTTCATTAAATAAAGAGGATTAATGAAGTTAATCGAGGTCACATTATCATTTAATACAATAGTAGTAAAATTAACTAACCGAGAGTCATCCATACTGTGAATCTCACCAGTGTGAGTATACTAAGCTTGAAAATTAAATAAATATTAAAAGTGACAGCTATTGCTGGAACAAATGGCAGTCCAGGAGTCATAAACATCATAGTATTCCTACAAAATTAAATATAATGTTTATTTTCTTTTAACATTATTGTAAAAAAATTTTATGAAATCAAAATTTTTACCTATTTTGAGGTTTTCTGCTAATTACGAGAAGAATACCAATGATTGCAAATAGGAAGACAAAAACTAGGAATATTGTAAAGCCTCCCATGTTACCTGTAAATAGTAAAAAATATAAATAAATAAAATACTATTTATATAATAAATTGAAGAATATCAAACTTTAGAAGATTTTTATTTAAAATTGAGTACTTTATTTTAAATATATCACGTTTTACTTTTTGTTTTATTGAATTTGGCAACAATATATTTAATTACATCGAAAAACTTTGAAAACTTCTTAGGAAGGCATAAAACTGCAAATTTGCATGATAAATAAATACAATTATATATTATATTAAGTTAGAAAAGTGACACCTTTCGTTAAATGTTTACTTAGTCATAAAAGAAAATGTAAATTAGAACAACGTAAAAGTTTGATCATATTTCTTTCAAGTTATACACAGTCTGGAAGAATTCATTAATTACGTAAATTTAAGTTACTTTAAAAGTGAATTATTACGTAACCTTCAAAAAAAACTTTATAAATAATAAAGAATAACTTGTTTTATGGATTTTATAAAATAAAAAATCATTTCAAAAGAATTTCAAAAACTTCTTGCTAACAATATATTTAAATGTTATAAAAATATTTATTTCTTTAAAAATAAGTTAGAATTGATAGATAAAGTTATATGGTTATATTTTTATTTATAATTAATACTTTAAATAGTTATGTCTAAGAGAAAATTTTACTAAAATTATTTTTTTATATATACATATATATTTTTTTATTTTTTACCGTGGCGGTAAAGGCCACTATCATGCGATACCAAACGAGACTGTCCGTATCGAGCATGCGAATATCCGAGAATCCGAAGGACTTGTACTTACATAAATAAATAACGACTTTTCAACACATATTATATTAATTAATTCAATTGCTTTTTTAGTCGTATAAAATATTTTCCATGTAAGAAACTTTAAATGAATTTATCCACGCAAAATATTTTTGACTATTTTATAATTTCAAGTAATTATAAATAAAAATTTCAAACAAATTTTTTTTGTATTTTTTTAAAAATCTTTTAACTTAATATTTTTACATAAAAAAATAAATTTTTAACTTACCCATTCCGCAAACAATAATCAAGTCGAAAATTAGAATGAGAAGGTACATAATGCCAACGAGCTTCATGACATAGCGACCGGATGCTTCAGTGGCCGCTCCTCTATCGACCCATGGAAAAATGGCTGGACATAAGTACTGAGCCGTCTATCATTAAAAAAGCGAGTTATTCGAAAGTTAAATTAAAAATTGATAGAAGCGAAATTCGAATTTTATTTATGCGATAAATTTTTTTCGCAATTAACAAGTTGGCATTGTGGCAGAAGAGTCACGTCGAGTATTTTTTATAAAAATATTTATCGAGACATAATCCCAATTCATATTTTTCGAACAAACTGCGATAAAAAAATAAAAAAAATAAACGATCAAATGAAAAACTAAAAGTTCTAAAATTCTGACCAGTAGTTTGCGTTGTAAGTAATTGAGTGACGGTCCGATTATAGGAGTATTTACAGGGTATTGATGAGTGCTTCCGGCACTCGAGCCTCCGACTGCCCCATGTAAACTTCCGTAAAACTTATTTTCGGTCTTGTCGCACACCAAATACTGATCGTCCTTGCCAAGTCCGATTTCATCCTCCTCTCCACCATAGGTATCATCTGAATCTGGTGATGAGCTATTTGTTCTTCGCACTCTTCGAACCTACAAAATCTCAGTTTCAACGCGATAAAAATTGAAATAGACACAAAAATTTGTAATATTTAAATATAATCTACAAACAATTGCCATAGAATATGAAAAATCAAAACACGAACGGATGCACACAAATACAACATACAATCCATAGTGCTTTCGTTAATAATCGTTACAAAATCTAGTTTTCGAGCGTAAATTATTAATTCCATAAGTAAATATTTTTATTATTAATTTTTGTTTGTTATTGTATTTCTTATTTCTTGTAATTTATTTATATATTTTAATTGTTCAATAAGACACCACCTAATAAGAATCATAAATCCAACCGTTAAACTTTATAAATTATAAAATTTAATTTACGATGTTCAGTTAAATATTTATTAATCATTTCACTTTTAATCTTCAAAATAAAGATCTACTTATCAACATCGAATAATATTTAAATAAAAATATAAATAAAAAAGTTAATATTTCAAAATTAAAAAACTCATTAAAATTGTTTTAAAATATAATACGGGTTCAATACTTGTAGTACTATGAACTTTTGACCAATTAAAACTCGATATATTTTACAAATATAAGATTTATATGAATATATATATATATATATATATATATACATATTGAAATTTAAATAATACTAAAGCAACGATATGGATATAAGCATTTTTCCTTTAAAATAAATAGAATAAATTGTTAAAGGGAAATAAAAAGTTACATTTTATGTAAAACCTAAATAAATAACATAAAATATGATTATACTTTACAAACATGGTAAATAAAAATTAATGAATCAATGTCTGTTGAATTTAAATTAGGTACAATAATGAAATACGAGCGGTAATTTGAGTACTACTGATTGTTTCATATTTAAGAAAAGTTAAAGTATGGTAAAAGAATGAATTTTTGCTTCAAATTTTTTCTGATTGATACAATGATTGATTCATTAAATATTTACAAAATCATCATAAATTCATAAATACTATTTCTTCTTCCCATCCCTGTATAAATTCATCTACTACGTTATAAAACTCTCCAGGTACGTAACTAGAATTATAACAACACTAAAAATTTAACATAGGCTCTAAATATGAATACTCTAGAAAAATAAATCTTAAATTAATGATTTAAGATTTCGTCTTCACCATAATACGCTGACCACTTGCGTTTGCCCCAAGTTCCGGCGTACCCCCGTGATTTTGGGTGGTACTGAGAGTCGAGGACAGTTGATCAGAATGCAACTGGATCTGGGTATCCTTGGTTGGGGTGCGACAGGGCGTGCGAAGACTCTGGGGCAGCAGCTCCATGAGGTTCGTCGTATGGGGTTGGTATCGCAAAATTAGCACGCAAGTCGATACGAGAGTGTAAGCCAACAACGTTCCTGTTCATAAAATAATTATACAAATGTTATTTCAATATCTTTAGGAGTTGGATTTTCCTCGTGCGTTTATCGCAGAAAATATTGTAATGAAAATTTAATTTAATTTTAGTATAATTCTGATTAGAAGCCTTATCGGTATTGTCTTGGAAATCATATCAACCAAACTAATAAATTTCAAAATTTAAAAAAATAACAGATACCGTATATATTAAATGAATATATAGAATATAACAAGAAAATTGGAATTTAAACAGAAACTAAACGCGAATTATAATTAAAAATTTTTTTATTTTTACTTTTGTTCTTATCGTTTTAAAAATAAGAAACATTGTACTTCTGGTCGAGTACATTTTAAATTTTATATTATAAATTTTATATTATAATATACAGCTACTCTTATTTTTATACTTAATTATTAGAAAAAACTGTGTATATAATGAGATAAAAGATAAATATCGATTCAATTTTATTTTTGGTATTCATTGATTCTTTCACAAACACCGTATACGTACTTCCATTATATTTAATTTTTATTATATATAATCATGTATTTAACTTTTTAAAAATATATTATATTAGTAAGAAATATCTATAAAAATTTCACGTAATAAAAAAATATAAAATCAATGTTTTGTGGTAGAGAAAAATATATAATAATAATATGTAAAAATGAACATTTTATTACAACAAAAAATTGTCAATCCAATATCTTTACGAGTGAAAGAACCATTTAAAATATATTTTAATAATGTATTTAATAAAAATTTTGATTTCGTTTGAACTTTTTAATCGTGTATTAGGAATCTCACACTATAAATATGATTATAATAAATATTTAAAGTATTTTAATTAAAATAAATTTAAATTAATATAAAAAAATTACATTTATATAATGATAAAAAGCTTTTTCAATACATAATTATATTACATCAAATGATATATGATAAAATTATATAAAATATTTTATGTATGAAATAATACTATACGACAATTAATATTTTTTTTTTTTAATTCACAAAAAATTCAATAAAATTTGCACAATTATATATAAAATCAAAACTAATGAAAGATTATTATAAAAAGTCATTTAAAAAATGATACTAGAGTAGTGAGTAATAAAAATATAAATGTTTCACACACGGAGCATAAATATTTTTTCAGTGAATCAATTTTAAATATTATTAATTTGTACATATTTTCATTACAGAAATAACAGATGTGATGAAATCATAGAAAATATTTTTATTTCATCAAACAAAGTTTTGGATGATTTGAAAACCTCCAGATTTGAGAATATATTTGTAAATTAAAATTCTCACCAATAGACATCATCTCCACAAGCACTTCAAGCTGAATCAGAAGTGCCACAAAAGCTGCACACAGGCCTGATGTAAGGGTAGCTAATACTGGAGTACCCGTTAATGGCCATATCTGACTCAAGGATCTGTAATGGATTTCAAGTTCTCTTACTGTCGTTTAAAGCTTTTTCCTTATCATCCTAAATGAACTCTATTTAGCTGAGCTATGAAAGCTATTTTATATCTTTTGCATAATTTTTGCATAATCCATAAAAATTAGATTATTAAATTTCAGAGTTTAAGCTAATTGCCAATTAATAGAAAACTACATATCTGCTGGAATTTTGATGTAATTACCGAAATATCAATCCATCTTGAGCCATTGCGTAGACTATTCTTGGCATCGGGAACATGCTACCAAACATGGAAACTGTTAATCCAGCTAAAGCACCCACAGCAACAATATATTTGCATTTGTAGGCACCAACTTGTCCAAACATTTCCACTAATGCCGAATCCTGGTCAACTTCTTCATACGGAACTGCAAGATAACATTTTATTGGTTTTAAAGCTCAATCTACTCAGTGATGATGATTTTATTTATTAGAACATCCATTGACACCATCATTCCATGGATCACATTCAGCTTTAAAACATTGAATTAAAACAAATAAATAAAATTATAATTAGTTGGGAATGTGACTCAACCTTGTTATTTTAATTTTTAATTATGTATAATTAAAATTTTTATTTAACGGCATGAACTTTTATAGCAGCTTCGGTTTTAATAGTTAAAAGAATTTAAATCAAATTTCTTTGGAATAAATTATCACCCATTTTTCATCATAAAATAAACAAAATTTATTATTTGAGATGATTAAGGTATTTAAATAAAATGTTTTAATTAAAAATTATGAATTTTTATAATAAATACATTCAAAACTTCAAACTGCTTTGCTTGTAATACTTATTTTCAAATGAGTTTTATAAAATTGGAGCAAAAAAAGAAATAGCATGCAATGTAAACTAAATATTTCTAGTAATAATTTTATTTATTTTATTTAATTCATTTAATTGTATTTTAAAATAATTTATGTTACATTAACATTTAATTTACATTACTTATTGCATCATGTCTACTATTTTTAATTTTATTAACCTTAAAGATCTAAGAATTATAGTTTTATTATTTATATCAAACTATAAATAAAAAAGATGCATTTATATATTTGAAAATCAGTGGGTGTATTGTAATTCCCACTTGGAAAAGCTCTCAGTAAATACACCTGAATTAAACGATGCTTTTTATTTGCAATTCTTTTATTTAATACAATAAATCAATTAAATTAATAATTAGTATCATGATGTATACATTAGTACGTGCACGTATATATATATATATAAATACATATATATGCATGCACATGTGTATATAGGGGTCATTCCGACACTTTACTAAGAGAAACTCTCACCGCAACATCCGCAGCCAATACACTATATGTGATTCCTGTGGCTTGGATGTCTAATATGCAGCGCAGCTAATTTACAAAAATACAAATTTACAAATAATAAAATTAATGGTTAAAATTAAATTGATTCTAATTAAATTAACTTACTAGAATAAACCATCTGAAGTAGTATGTACTATGTCAGTGTTTTCTGTTTTCTTTATGCTGGAAAGGTGTTACACAGGATGGAATAGAAGAGCTTAAATAAAGGAAATATACTCTAGGATTCTTTATTTTAGTGTTCGAAGAATATTTTGAAATAAAAATAGATATACAGTTGTAGAAATATAAGAGATGTTGGGGCTCCGACGGTTTTCCTAAATCAACTGGTGCGACCATGATTTTCGATTCAGGGCCCAACCCCTGTCTCACAATTTGTATTAGCTATGCAATCTTAGCCAATCAGATATCGCCGCTATGATACCAGAATGGTGGGCGTTCATTTGGCTGCCGGGCGGCTTTAGGGGGCGGTGGTTTTTCGGCCTTAATTTTCACCTCATTAGCCCATCTGAGGAGCGCTCGGACAATAATCTTTATTACACGCCGGGTGGCTTGAGGGAGCGGTCGCTCTCGGCCTACTTTACAACATTTTCCATATACCGGCAATACCAATCGTTTTGATCTTGAATTTTGAAGTTTTATTTGTTCGCCGGCACTTTTCCGGTTATGCTTGCTATTGTCTAGTACGCATATTTACGTACTTAGACGGTTTGCCTTATTGCCATATTTATTATATGGCATTTAATCCTTGATTTTCCTTGTAGCTTCCAGATGTTAGCCTAAACGAGAGATGATGGAGCGATAGAGAAAGAGAGAGAGAGAGAGAGAGAGAGGGGGGGGGACTAAAGACGACATTGGCGGGTTGGTCCAATACCTGGAAGTCTACTTTCCCTTTTTTATTATTTAGGTCTTTTTACGACGGTATTGCCGGCTAATAGTCAGTTTTATTTAATTGCTAAGAAAATCTATGTTTATCCAAGTTTCATTGTTTTATTTAATAATAAATAAATAAATAAAAAACACTACCCATATTCATAAATCTACAAAGTATTCAAGTATTAATAATATTTTTGTATACTAAATAAAAATTCAATCTATTTATAATATTTTATCCTTTAAAATGAATATTTTTAATAATCAATTTCTCAATTAATAAAATTGCATTGATAAAGTAGCAATATTCAAATGTTGAAGCTAAACGTTAATAACTTTATTTCTATTATTTTATCATCAATTTTATCTTAAAGTTAAAGAAAATAACCATAATCATTTGATTATAATCTCTAAATATTTTGTAGAAAATAATTTTCTTAACAACTTCAAAGATCATATTCTTCCTTAACATAAATATATTATAATTTTTGTAATAATGAAATCCGATTGAATTATTCAGATATCTTTCTTAAGGCTTTTGCAAATCAATCATGATAAAGTAGCTGTCATTTTCTTGAGTATCTCAGACATTTTCTAATCAGATGAAAATGTTACAAAATAAAACAGTTTCATAGACTATAAATATTATTATCAAGTTTGTTAAATATTATTATCAAGTCTGTTATTAAAAATTTAACACAAATTAAACTGACGTGGAAAATATCTTGAAATATAGATTTTTTTTAATTTTACATTTTTTGTATATAAATATATACATTATTTATATGTAACTAAGTCATTGTATATCTCGTTATACTTTTTCCTTGAAGTATATTAACTTTTTACTTTTTATTCAACATATTCAATCTTCATTGTATTTGTAATCTTTAAACACATATTCTTTATTCGAAATTTAATAGAAAATTGAGAATACCCTACTAGCTGTTTTCAACTAAATTAAATTCTTGATTCTCTCTCGAACTTTGATGCTTCCATTCTGTTGCCAATGTGCAGTAAATCTATATCTGTAATTAATCCTAGCCTTACGATTATAGTACACCTCGGTACTTAAAATACTAAGCCCTGATTCATTAACACAAATTATATATATATATAAAGTACATAAATAAATACTTTGGCTGTACTTGCAAATTTCTAAGGATAATTGCCTTGTATATTCATAAAATCGTAATAGCTTTAATTATGTTATGTAAAGCTAAAATTTATGAAAGCATTAAACAGTTAAATTTTTAATTATATAATTTTAAGTTTTCAAGATTTGTTCAAGATTTCTGTGCAAAGACAAATATTACATAATTTTATAAGCTATTTGTATTAGTCGGCTTGAAATAATAATTATTCTCGGCTGTCACCATATATAAAATTTAAATTTAAATGCAATTAAAGCAACTATGAATTATTTAGACTGTATCAAGATTCAGCAGTTTGAAGTTGAATTATGGAATCGTGAGCATTAATTTGATAATATAAATTTTGGATTTATTATTAAATAAGATAAAAGTTACAAAATAGCTATTAAAAAAAGAAAGAAAAGAAGTTGGTTGTCCAGGATCTTTTAGACTTTGAGCACATCTACGTCGACAATTTAATATGTTATTGATTAGGAAAGCACGCACTCACCAATCAGGGTCAACACAATGCTGCTAGTGACATAGGCAATAAGAATAATAATCAGCGAGGACACTATTGCCAGCGGAATGCTCCTTTTAGGATTTGTGGCCTCCTCCCCTGTCGTCGCGATTATGTCAAATCCTATGAATGCGTAGAAGCACGTGGCTGCACCGGTAAATACCTGAAACACACATTACCATAATGAATATTTGCTGATGTCAAATTAAATAATTCTGCGCTGTATCTACGATTTTATGAAAATCGAGCCTCTTATTCAAATACTCCATTATTGAAAATAGTTAAATTTATCTAATTATATTTCGGGGAAGCTCAATAATAATAGATACAAGAACTAAAGGTAGTTCTGATCATCACATTTTTGCACCATAAACCCGTGGATATAATTGGGAATATTAGATTGAATTTAAAAAATACAATTTCGCTAACCATACATCTTTATTTTTTGAAGCTTGATGTGATGCACCTTCCATATTTATTAAATGTGAATTATGTGAACAAGTCTATTCAATGTATTTGTCGACGTGTCGGCAAGTATCACTTGCCCTTATCAAGACTGTTTATTAAACATAATTACAAATTAACAAATTTTTTATTTAATATAAATACATATGTATATGATAACGAATGATATAATTACCAATTGAAATTTCGGAATTAAATATTCTACAACTTATTAGTCGTAACGTCAGGTGTAGACTGTAAACAAACTTAAATCATATGTCCTCAATATATACTTAATTTGACGTCACACTCTACGTCATATTGTTGTGATTCGTCATATTATTGAGGATCATATGATATTTGTTATTGAGATTTTGTGTGTCCTCTTTTCTATTTATTGTATTATTGTTGATTTTAATGTAAATCATTTCAGAAATTAATCGTTTTTTATAATTATTATATATGATAAAAACCAATGATCATTAACGCTCGACAATTATTCAATGTATTTTTATTACGCAAATAAATAATTTAATGATTATTACGATAGAAATGAGGAATAAAAAGAGGAGGTTAATGATTATTGATTAAGAACAAGCGTTAATTAGTTATATGAAATACAGCAATTTTATATATAAGCAGTTATCCAAGCAACGTTCATCTTATACTCATCCGACTTGAAGGACCATGTTTTAAATCACAAAAAAAGTAAGTACAAAGGAGAGAGAGAGAGGTAGAGAGATAGTAAAAAAAGGAAGGAAGGTTGCTTGAATATATTACAATAAAAAACATATCAATCAATTTTGGGTTTGAGTGAGAAAAAATAACGATTACGTTTATTAAATTGATAACATACTCACAAGTCGCAAACGGGCATAAAAAACCCTTTGGAGGGGATAAAAGTCAACTTAAAATCCGGTGTGCACCCCGGTTCGTTTACACAGATGCGGGCTGCCTGGAGGTTGACGGTGGCCGCTCTTGTAGACGGCAAACACGTCGATCGGTCAGTCACGTATAGCGAAACACGCCCAAGGTGGCGAATCCGCGTCAGGATTCGCAAAACCCACAGAAAGCAACAAAACTCCTTGTGGCCCACACGCACTTTACAATTTTCGATGAAAATACAATATTATTAGATAGCTATGTTCGCTACAGCAATTGTGTCGCCGTCGGAGTAAGAGTGCAAGACCGGGCGACACGTAGGCGACAACCCCGCCCGCCCGCTGGGGGTCCAGGTCTCAATTCGGCAAGGGTATCTCATAAAAGCGCACGGTCAATCGGGATTACCTGGTGAAAATCTGTTCCATATTTTCCGTAAAAACAATACAATTCGGAAAAGCCGATACAAGCTCGAGTTGTTAACCCGAACAAGGTCTTTATCGGCATTGGTATTGGGACAAAATCCTTCTACCTTTGTGTTTCACGATGAAAAAGTTTATGATGCCTTTCAATGTTTGATATTTTATAATCGTACAGTAAAAATTTCGCTCCTATCTGAAAGATTTCTTAAAATTCTTAACCATTTTGTATTTCAAGATGTTTTTTACCAATACAACGAAGCAAGATAAAAAATATCAAATATATGCTCTATCTTTCGGGTATCGACTATAAAAGAAAACCGACTAAATTTGGTTTGACACGAGAAGGCTCCGTTTGCCCTTCACAGATAAGTTGAGTTCTCGTCGAAGATAAAGTAGATTTACGCCGGGATAAGCGGCAGCCGGTCTGCCAGGGATTCGGAACGTTGACTCTAAATAAAGTCAATAATATCAATAAGTAAATGAAAAAAAAAGTTCCAACCGGAACCAGTCGTTTAATGATCAGTTTCTTATAAAAAATATAAAGGAATAATATAAATATATATAATCGGAACTGTTGACCACACACGGTCGATCTTAAATTATAAATCAGAGTGTTTACATTGGGATCGACCCCGGTAAAGTCATTGACAACAAAGCTCTCGCGCGAAAAATAAACAGCGTTAAATTTTCACTGTTCAAATTGTGTAAGTGATTAAATGGCCTAATCACTTCACAAATTATTTGATTTGTAAGCCCGTGATTTTTACTTATTTTTACTATTTTTTATTTACTCTATTTTTTATTTTTTTTACTCTAATATTCACTTCCGGGCGGTCACCAGTAATAATAATTACGACGGTTTAACAAGTTCTTCAGTCGAATATGAGTAATTATATTTTAATAATTACTTTACAAAATAACCCTCACTTAGAAACCGCAAAATAAATTTAATTTGCCGTGATACCGAAAGGAAACGAATGGTTATAGCAATATTGCGATAGCCGCAACATTGCCCTGAGAGCACAGACGTCTAGTTCGGTTTTACAGGGAGGAAGGGCTTTTCATGAACGAAATATTCCTTAAAAACGGATTGAGACGACACGATATCGTGCACGCTTCGGAAATTTGTCGCCACGGTTTCATGACAATGGAGATAGGTAAGGTTTCGCTGACACGATATCATGAGCAGCGGGATTTTCGAGGAAAGGAGTGTTTAGCGAGAGAGCCGAAAAGGTTCTGCTCTCGAGTCGAGCGCTCCGAGATGCGACATCACCTCGGTTGCTCGGCCCTTGAGGTGCGCGTACGCTGCTGCGCAGTTGATCGCGCGCGTTGATTCGTCGCGATGCGGCGGTTCGCACGGGGCCTAATCACCGGAGAAACATCGAGAGGGGCAAGTGGCCATCTCGAAACTTCTAACAACGAGCGAGTCTCGTTGCAAGTTTAATGCAGTAAAACTTAATATATAATATAAATAAAAACTGGATAAAAAAAAATTAAAATTTAAATGTACATAATAAATATTTGAAATAAATCAAATACAGTATAATGCAAAAATCAGTCACACAGAAAGGCTTTAATAATTGAAAGACAATTCTATAAATGGAAAAAGATTTTTAACTTAATATTCTATGTACATAATTATATTAATATTAGGCATACTTAATTACTCTTAAAACCCATCCAATTTTCCATATTTCCATTTGAATGTTCAACATTTTGCATAATCAGTGCTACTTAATACCTGTCAGTTTACAATAAAATAAGATCTTTTAAATTTCAATCAAGAAACATAAATGAAATTAGAATAAAAAATACTTAATTACGCATTATAAAAAAAAGTTAAAAGCAATATAAAAATAGATATTTTGACAAAGAAAAAAATGTTTGCGCTGATAATAAGAATATTGATGAAACTCACCCCACTCCAGCCATAGGGCATGAAGCCTTTATGCTCAGTCCAATTTGTAGAATCAATATAGAACATGCCTGCAGTCATAATAAAGACCCACACAGCAAGATTGACCGTATTTAACACGTTGTTGAACATCAGAGACTTTTTCACCCCCGCAGCCATCAGCAGCATCATTAGCAATGTGATAACGAATGCGAGGAAATCGGGTGGCCGGCCTGAAAACAAATTAAATACAAGAATAAATATGAATTTCTCAAATAAGCATCAATAAACCATAAACCTTACGAGCTCAAGGGTAACAATGCTTATGTATAAATTATGAAAAAATTATTTTTTCATTAAAATTCATAAGTTATAAAAATTACATGAGTTTCCTCGAATATTGATGTACTTTATATATTTAGATTTTTAAATTATAATTTCATTTTGTGTATAAGCTGTGTTGAATTGTGTATATGTAGTCAAGTCCGTCAATGAGTGGGTGGGGCCTTACTGAGCCATGTGCGTTCAGGTATCAAAACAAGAACAAGTGATATCTGCAGTGAGGGTGTCGTAAAGTAATTGAAATAGTCATTAGGGACATGAATTTGTTGATTTCAAAGAAAAATTATAGAAATAACCGTTGGAAAAACCAGTGCAGTCTTGGAGAGAGATAATTTGTTAATCTCTACAAGTTTGAACTGGAAAACTGAAATAAAATGAGAGGTAATATGCTGGACGAAAAATAAAGTTTGGTTATTATCTCTCGACCCATCATGAGCGATATGTGACAAGTTAGAATCCTTGTAAATAAATTAACCTTTACACCAAACAAATAGTGGTAAATTAATTTCATCGATACAACAAAAAAACTACGCTTGTTTTTAATTTAACAAGTGTGCACAAGAATACTCACACGGAAAACGTTGTGGGTGTCTTGCGCAATTCACGGGCAATTATTTGTGCATTTATTATGCGTTGTTGTGTCCGAACAGGCTATGTTTATAAGAAATTGAACTTACCATGCAATAAATAATAATAAATAAATAAAGATAATAAAAATAATAATAAATAAATAATAAATAAATTATAATAGAGAAGACGGTGCTAAATTTGGGTTATAAACAAAACTCGACAATTCTCGCGAGACTAACTAGATAAACAATAATTTATTAGCGCGGCATAAAAACCTCCTGGGAGTCAGAGGAAAAAGCCTTCTATGCGCTGATCAAAAAAATACAAAAATTTACAGAAATTGTGCTATGCACTCGCAATTTTAGCGTCGTTCGCAGACGCGCTTCCGACGATCGGCTGCTCCGAGATCAGGAAGGCAGCGGCGGGGGTGTCCGAAGACGCAGGTTATTGGAGGCGCAGACTGGTATCGGTCGACATCCGCCCGGGAATCGATCACCAGATGCTATAGCAGATAAAAACGTGATTGAAGGATTCCAGCACTCTGGATCCACCAGAGAACACAATTGCGAAGAGTCGCAATTGCCCACACATGCACACACACACAAAATACATGCAGGCGTTCGGAAATTACAAAGCAAGAATACAGAATCGAGAGAATTCGGAATTCGCAACGATCAAGATTACTCGAAATCTGTAGAAACAGTGAGGGCACACCCCCGCCTTACACCCAGGGGAGGTAAAATTTCTTGCAAGACCGCCCCCACCCCTGCTCAATACGAATTTTCCCGACGGTCGACGAAAACTGCCCCAAACAGGCTGTTAATAAATATTTTTATTAATTTAATTAATATTAATTAATCAAAAATTACTTTTTATTGTGGAAATTGAGATAAAAAAGAAAAATGATTATTCTCAAATGTATTTTATTTATGAAGCTTGAATACAATAAATGTATTACTAAATAATTACTCTACAAACAGATCTAGTACATCTTTATCAGTTGAATAATTTTGAATATGTAAATCCTGAAAATCTTGAATACCTAATATTAGATAAGAATTTTCCTAAAAAGGTGAAAAAAGTGGATGGAATAAAATATTTATTTATTGTATTAACATAAATTTGAAAAATTACCCACAATTGTTACACACCACACAATTTCTGAAAAATACATTTTCTAGTATTTATAGATACAGATTATGAAGATTCTCCCCTTACCTTTAATTTCTATCTTTTGGTATTATTCATTTATTTCTGTTCATTTCGACTCCAATCATCTTTTCTCCATCCAATCATGATTCATCCAATGCATTTTTTTCTTTCATGTTATCCACCCAGATGCATACATTAACAATATTAACGTCTCCATTTAATCGTATACTTCCTTGTTCAATAGTTTCTTCGGTTTTAAGAAACAAATTCTGTAGTTTCATTGTATTTTCATTTTTTTTCCTCCAAAGGGCATTATTTGTTACATCCATAGCCCAAAAGTAATATCGATCAGGTAAAATCATTTAATTAAATAATAAATTTAATAATAATAGATTCATAGTTAATAGTATATTTAAATCTAAAAAAAAACTGTATCCATAAAATACAGAATTTCAGATTTAACGATGTATAATTTTTTTTTTCTATTATTTCAACAGTAAAAAATGTTTTCAAATTTTAGAAAAACTGTCAACATACAAGTTCTAAGTTAAAATAATTTTTTTTTTCCATTTTAATCTATTATTCAAATGTATATTTTTTATAAATTAACATATATTGAATTATTTTAGAAAGTCAAAGCGTTCCAAATCATTTGTAAAACAAGAAACAACATATTTAAAAAGTTATCTAGGAATAAAGGGAACGATCGGAATGAAGTCAAGTGCGACTTGGATTAAGAAGAAACGAAAAAAATTGAATAGCAAAAGAATTAGGAGGTATAAGCAGTAGTAGTAGGATTAAAGAAGTAGTGAAAGAGGAAAAAGTGGTGAAAAAAATGAAGGGATTGTTAGTTGAACAACTAAAGTTAAAATGTCACTAGCGTAAACTCACGCTTCGAATAAGGAATCGATGAGGTCCACAGGTGCCTTACTGGCATGGACTCATCCGCGCAAGCGCCTCTTCGTCCCCTTTGACCCCCGTCGACTCATTCGACCCGTGTTCATACTTCTAGGAACGCTCTACTAGTTCTCTATAACTGCTTATAAAATTCTCTTCTTCCTTTAGGCTGCGAGGCGAACCTCCTAAAAGGGGAAGATTTACACGCTTGCGAAGCTAAATAATTGCGTACTCGTTTTACTAGCGATTTATCTATCTGAAAATTCATTCTTTTAGTTATAGATGTAAACGAAGGTTTCTTCTTTTCTATTTTCTTCCTCTTTGAGGATAACTTAGTGAATCGATAAAAATTCATTAGCAATTAGAAAAAAAAGAAAGAAACACATGTGTGCGTGGATTTCTGGAAAATCGGTATTCATAAAGAGCCAAAAAACACATTGAAAATAACCAATGAAACATTTCGTACACTTTTACACAAGTTATTTCAATTGCATAATGATATATCGCTTATTACTACGAAAATTTTATTTCATATTCAAATAATTATGCGATTGAAAATTTTTTTAAAAATTTGATTAAAATCTCATGTGTGATACAAATTTAATTTTATATACTCAATATTTTTTTTACTAATTTTAATAATATATAATAATTATAATGCAATAATCAAACAATTATACTTTAATCATAAAACAAAATATAAATCAAAAAATTTTTTTTATACAAAATTACACAAGACTATTTCTAGCCAATTTCCTATTCATAAAAGTCGTTGAAATTGTATTCAAAGTTCTTATTGATCTTAATATGTAACAATACTTAATAGTTTTTTTGTTTTTATCATACTTCATAATGCTTCAAATTCATCTTGTTATTTATAATATTTTTTCAATATATTTCAAGTAAAAATTACAACACTCTGAAATATTAATTATAGTATATAGTAATTACAAAAAAAATTATTAATTCTATATTTAAAAATAAAAAATAAAAAATTTTCACTATTTTATAAGTATAGTTAAATTTATTTTAATATTTATTTGAGAATAACTGACAAATAATAAAAATCTCATTAAAAATAAATCTCATTTAAAAACGATTACACTATGCAAACATGTATCACAAATAAGAGTTACAATGCATTAATGACTAATTAAATTCTTATCAGGCAATTTTTTAATCCTTTTCTGACTAAAAAATAGAGATAAAAAGCGGTAATGTTGAGTGGAAAATAGAGATGGAAAACTAAATAAGCCCATAATCACAGTTGCTTTTTAAGAATTAACACGCTTTTACATAGAAATAATTGACTTGCTGATTTTTACTTTGTAATAATTTTCAGTCAAGAGGATGATCTATATTTTTTCTTACATTTTTGACCTCAAAAGTATATAAAGTGAAACTATCTTTGTCTCATGCAAGAATTTACACATAAGGGCCTTAAACAATTACACTCATCTTGTTGTATTAATGTGTTACCTAATTTTTTAACACACATATAAATTTTATTCAATTGTACAATTTCAAATAATTAAAATCACAATAATTCAATGATCTAATTAATAATTGATGTATATATTAGGTAACTGTAAAACAAATTTTTATATTTATTAATAGATTTATATATATTTACAATAATAATTGTGTTAGTAGGAACACGAATGAGACTTTCTTGTTCAGCTATTGTAATTTAATAATTTTGTTCTAGTTCTAGTAGTGCAAAGGATAAAGTAAAGATAAGTAAAGGGTCCATTTATATAAAAATGAATTTCCTTTGTAATTTTATTGGGTACAATTTGTGTATTGATACTACAGTCATAAAATGGAAACATTTTATTTTATAAAAAAACAGTAAAAAAGTAAATGTATTTTTTCGTTAAAATTGCTTATAAAAAATTAACCGGTATGTATTTTGAGTGAAATTTGAGAAAATAAAAAATTACAGATGTTTTTACGATTTTTCGTGCATTTGGATTTCTATCAAGAGGCAATCATTCAGTAATTAATAATAATAATTAATAATAGCATTAATCTACAAAGAAAGTAGGTACTTTGAATTGTGGTGAAATAAAATTATCCGACAGCTCTAGCCAATAACTAGAAGTCACGAAAATCAATCTAATAATTTAAGGGATAGAATAAAAAATCTGAGTTTAGTCGAGCTAAAAGAAAAATGATGAAATACTTCTGGATCTATTCAAAATTCCATTTAAATTAACTGTGAAGAGGAACGACCGATTAGAACTAGTGTCACTGAGCCGCTCGGAGCCCAAGCTCCCTGATAACAAAATTATAAAAATCAGCATATATGCTAAAGCACTGTGTACTAGAAGAACAGAAGCTAAACAAGCCCAATGTAAAGAGGGAAAAACATGCCTGAAGTTCTTTCAGATTTAGACAATGCAAACTTTAAAGAATCCAGCATCAGAGAGGTTGGCAGTCCTTGGCAACATGGGCAGTTTACATTGCGGATGCATAGTTCTCAGATGTGCTTTTTACAATGGACCAATAAAACCAACGCCCTTCACAAATGCATTATACAACTGAATTAAAAATTTTACAAACGTTAAATTTTCATCCATTTTATAAATGGTTTTTAAATTAATGACGAAAAATATGAAATGCATACCTATTACAAACATTAATTTAATATAAAAAATAAAAATTAGTAATTTGTAAATAAAGTGTACATTATTGAAAAATCAAATTTTACGATTAATACAACACGTATATATTTGAATGAGGGTGAATACGTAATCTTTCAATCAATTTTTAAGTCAAAAAATATAACATAACACTTGCTTTCCTAAGTACTACTGCATTTATGATTTTATTCTATCTCAGGTTTAGTTTTAATTTAAAATTTTATAACTTTATTCAAAAGATTTATATAAAAAACAGTTAATATTAATTCCAATTTAAAATTTTTTAATTTTTATTAAAATCGTTGTTGTTGTTGTTGTTGTTGTTGTTGTTATCATAACCATCATCATCATTATTATTACAGTTTTATGCGCCTACCGTAAAATAATAATAAGAACAATTTTTTGTGAGGTTAATAATAAAATATTGTAATAAAATAAGTTCTTGAATGAGATTAAAACATACTTAATACTTATTTTATACAGAAAGAATAAAATAAGAGAACTTTAAATACGTACTAAATAATATTATAACTCCGATTAATACTTGAGTGAAGTAATTATACGAATAATAATTCTAATGCAAAGTTTCAAATGGAATATAAAAATGGAGTTTCAATTATAAAATGTAAATAAGAAATAGATATCAAAACAATCGATCTATAATATTACATTAATAAACAATTTTCAAATAATATAAATACTATGTTTAAAAATTGTTTGGAATTAATTTTAATATTTTCTTGTAAATTACAAAACGTAAATTTACATGCTTATTTTTTCTGTGTGGAAACATAGAATATTTTTTTAATTATACTATTTTATTTCAAACTTGTTTTAAATAAAAATTCATTTTAATATGTGTTTAAAATAAATAATAACGAGCTCTAAAAAAATATACAAATATACAATAAATTAAAAAATATCTATAGATATAAAATTAAATACTATAAGTACAATATTATGTATCTGGAATACATAATTACATTGATAGTATTTTCAGATATGTATATGTGCAACTGTTAATTAACTCGAGACCACTATAACACTATTTTAACATAATATGTATATGCATACAAACGCACACTATACTTTGGAACTATTATAAAAAAACGTTTGAATAATAAAAAACGGATGTTCTATGAAGATACGCTTCTTATCAGAAAAAATTATATATATATAGATATAATATATATATATATATATAAAGACTAAGTATAATTTGTGTCCAGCCCTTAATGAATAATTGAAAATCTCTTAAATATTGTTGATAATACTGGATGAATTTATATTTGTTTAGTTCTCTATTTAAATAAGTCTTTACTTTCTATATATTAATGAAATAATAATAACATCAAATCAAAAACATTAATTTAATGCATTTTTTAAATACTTAATCAATTTTAAATTCGATTATTGCAATTAGATTTATATTCTCATGTTCTTACCTAATGTAGATTATAATAAAAATGGCACTATAAATTAATGTTTAAAAAATATCAAACATTTTAAATAATTATTGGTACTATTTAACTTGTATTACGAAAATTTTTTAACGAATTCTATATATACTAAATTTTAATTAACAATTTTAAGAATTATATTGTGTAATATTAAAATTAAGTAAATATCGATGCTGTTTTAGTTATTATTAAAAGGATTTTATCTGTACAATATTTTTTAAATTACTAATTTTTTTTTTATACTTTAAGAAATATAATATAGCTGAGTGTCTCATGTTGTAAATAGTAATATTGAATATATATATATATAGTACTATTAAAGTAATACTGAACATTCTATAATTGAATATCAATTTTCTTATAATTATTGAAAGATAAAAAACATAAAATTAATCATAAAATAAACCATAAAAAATTTTTATGACGTTAAAAATAGTAGAAATAGTGTGATTGAATTTTTAATAAGCTTTTAATGTGTATTTTTTTATTTTATATTTGTAGAGGAAATATTTTTGCTCGAATCAATTTAGGGATAAAACAATTAATTTTAACAAAATTACTCAGTAACTATCGTTTATTCAAATAGTGCTTGATATAGAAAGCGAGAGGACGGCTCGGCTAAGACTCTTGCCAGCTAATCTTGAGGGCGTGTTTGCGTCCTTAGTCCTATCATAAACCTTTTCCTCGGCAAACTTTTTCTTTCGATCTTTTTCAAATTTGTTTTTTCTACATATTTTTTTAATAACAAATTTAATATTGTTATTTTTAAAACAACAATTTATTTTTTATTGTTATGTTTACAAAATAGACTGCATCAGCTGTTTCGCTACATACGTTGAAGAGATAAAACGCATTCTGTCTACGAGGATTATCGAACGTAAAAAATGTAAGAACAATTTCTCAATTATTTTATCTCATGCACAAGAGTGCAACCATAAGATAGATTGGGGAAATGTTTCAATCCTAGACAGAGAAAGTGATTACAAGGCGGTTAATTTCCGAAATGTTACACAAACAAACAAATAATAACACACTAGACAGACAGGAGGACATACAAAATTTGAATACTCGGTATAATTATTTGCTACAGCTGATAAAGTTTAAGAATGCCACCTCTACGAAACATATGATCACCTAATGTATCGTAGAGTTGACAGTTAAGACACATACTTTGATGCCGCATGACCAACGTGCGATAGTAAATAAGTTCTAATAGAAAATAAGCTATCTGTTATTTAAAAATTTTAAATCAAAATATTTTGTATCCAATAACTTATGATTTAATAATTTATAGGAAAAAAAATTTTTAATAAAAGCTTAGGCGAAGACAATAACCGGAATCATAAAAACATCGACATTATAATGTAACAAGTGTTATTTATGTTCACCCACACACCTAAAAAAGGATAATTTTTCAATAATTGTTCTTTTTATTTTAAATAAAAAACATAATAAAATTTTTTTTTTTTTTATTTTAAATAAAAATAATAATAAAAATAATAAAATAATAATAAAAATAATAATTGTTCTTTTTATTTTAAATAAAAATAATAAGCTCAATAAATTTTATAATTATATGGAATAATAATTATAATCTTGGTCGATTTTTATGTTGATATTATGTCGATTTATAAAAAAAAAAGATTATGCATTTGTTATTTCAAAAATACTAATCAATTTAATAATAGAAATATTCTATATTGTAAATATACTGCAGTTTACAATAAAACAAATTCATGTTTATTATCACTTTAATAATATTTTTTAAAAATTCATTTACACAAATATAACTATTATTTTTTAATTAATCTAGTTTCTATGTAAACGTTTAATAGTACTTTACATCTGTGAGGTTTATTCTTATGAATACTATTTCTTGCTCCTTTATTTGACAACCATCTAAGCACAATAGAATTAGATAGATTTACAGTCCTATTTAATATAAAATTAAAAAAAAAACTATTTATTTTTATAATACAAAGATTATAATAATTTGTATTTTTAATTTAAAATATCTTTGTATATTGATATTATTAAAACTTATCCATGTCAATACATATCCATATATTTCTTATCCATATATTAATTTTTATATTATATTATATATTTAAATTAATGATTACAAAAATAAAAACTGCAAATTCGCACTTAACGTTTATATTACTTGTTTAAAAAATTGTAATACAAATCAGCAGAATCCTATTAATAATCTAAAAAATAAGAAAAAGGGATGACGAAGATAAGTGATTTGTTGGGCAGAATAAAACAAGACGATTAAGCCTTACAATTATTAATTTATTGGCTTCGTATCTCAAATTACTTATATATTGCATACAATTAATTATTCATTCAATTATTTACGTAAATATTATTTGTACTATTTATATTTTATTTTATTTATATTTATATTTTACTAAATTCCTAATAGCTTATAAATATGAATAATTTTAGCGAAAAACTAATTATAATTTATTTTTATTTATTTAAAAGAGACCTTAATAAATATCCCGACTTTAAACTATAATTTTTTTTTTATAATAACCTCTGGTAACCTCTCGAATCCTGGATTAATCCGGTTAAAATAATTGTTGAAGAGTGAGTAAAATAACACACACGATTTGAATAATATAAAACAATATTTAATTAATAAAACTTTTCAGCACAAAAATCCTGAAGGAAAATCAACAAGCCAGCGTGAGAACTAATCCAAGTATATTTTATAATAATTTTATTAACAAAATTTGAAATTGAATTAAAAAAAAAATCATTCACTTTAAATTTATATTGACTGAGCTCGTTGTCTATCTAAGCTTAGTTGACGATATAGTCTGAGATGTCACAAAATCAATCACCTGCATTATTAGAATTTGAAGTAAAAACAAAATTTACAAATAGATTTAGAAAATGGTCTTACATTGCATTTTTGTCGTGTGGAATAAAAGAAATAATACTACTCTTAAATAATATTAAAACAAAGAAATAATGTAGTATTGAAAATTTAAGAACAAAGAATTATAATATACCATACAATTTAATAATATATAAATAAAGGAAAATTACTAAAAAGAATATAATGAACTTATAAATAAAGTCTATGTACTATATGCTTGCATTAAATTTATTGCTATTCTTGTAAATGTTTTAGAATCAAACAATCAAATATAATATAAAAATTAATACAGTTATATGTAATTATATAACATATAATGTCAAGCAATGTGCGCGCATATGTGCAAGCAATAGAATTATAGTTCTTGAAACGCTGGAATCATATAGTAGTAAAGAGCTATTTTAATTTATCGAAGGTTTTCGCGAATGCTCGTAGATCCTTGGAGGATATGTATTCGATGTTTATAGATAGAGATCTAACAGCTCAGTTTAAAGAGCCTTAAATCTTTTCAAATATAATTATATTTAATCATAATTATTGTCGGTAAAATATTCCCTGATTATTAAATTAATTTAATGCAAATTATTATTATTATTATTATTATTATTATTATTATTATTATTGTATTAATTTTTTCTAATATTCTTAAAAAATTTTAATTGAAATACCAGATTTAATTTAAATAATTATACTTATAATATTATTATAAAACTTATAAAATTTATATTTTTACATTGAATAAATATGTAGCGGGTGGAGTGCGGGATTTTGGTTTGCCATACGACAGGGAAAATCCCGTGCACATTAGAACCTAAACTGGTGAACGAAGCACTTGCTGTTCTATCCAATCGGAAAACATAGTAACAGCAAGTGCACGCGTCGCCAATTTCCGAGGTACCTGAAGCCTCGTCAAGTGCCGAGGCGAGCATTACCTGGTCAATCCAGCAAACGCGTGCACGCACCAATTGTCGGTTAAATTTTGTACCTTTAGTTTTTAACTAAAGTTTATGTAAAGGAAACTTTCCCTACAATCCTTTGATGTTCATTGTATAAATACCAGACTCCCCAAAATATATAAAATAATAAGGCAATTTTCACGAGCATTGTAAATATATAAAATTCATTTAAATTTAGATCAATAAAAATTGATATTTCTCAATTATTTAACAAATTTATGTTTTCAAACTTACATTCAAAATTTATACATGATGAAGTATAACATCGTAATAATTTGAAGTTCTTTTTGTTATTTTAAAATAAAAAATAGCTCCACGTAATATATTGAACTATTTAAAAAATTTATACCTTGTATAACACAATTATTTAATTTATAATATTTAAAGTTCTTTTATATACGTATTTTAATAGTACATACACCGGTGCGCGCGAGCGAATACACATTAATTACACAAATATAATTGATTCAGTATTTTAAAAAATAACCTGGCATATTCAAGTTAATAGAAACATTAAAAATGGATCTTATGGATATTTAAGTTTGATCATATTCATATGTATTGTTTTATTTCTCAAATATAGTGGTATATGTACAAATATTGCAGTGTTTCGTTAGTAATAATGTATACATGAACAGAAAAATAGAATTACCAGTTGAAATAGAACCTGCAAGAAGCATCAGTTCAATAAATTATCATTCTTTTTTGCGTTAGTAGCCTTTTACAATATTGTAAATAGAATTTTATGACATGGATAGAAAACAATGGAAGTGTGTAAATATTCAACCATACATGAAATATATATTACCAATAAAATAAAAAAGTCGAAATCGAGATTGGCTACATAGACTCACCAAAAATAGTGCCAAAGTTGTCACCAATGGCCCCGGAGACGGCGCCGTTCGCAAGAGCGTCGAGGCAGGCGCTAAGGGCACAAGCACACGCGCTCGTACCTATGAGGTACTCCAGTACCATATTCCATCCAATAATAAATGCTATTAATTCCCCTACTGTCACGTAACTATACATGTATGCGCTCCCAGTCGTGTGAGGCACTCGTACTCCGAATTCGGCGTAGCACGCCCCTGAAAAATACAAGAACTCACGGTCATTAACTGCTCTCGCTTATGCATTTGAACTCCCAAATTTTTAAAGTTCAATTGGGGATGGTCAGTATGGGTTTTTTATGAAAAAAGCGACGTTCGGTAAGAAATTGATTTCAGCTTTTCATTCATCCGGGCGATTCGATGCATGTGCTATTGACTTCTAAGCCAGGAAAATAAATAATGCTGTTTTGTAAAGCAGATGTAGAAAGTTGTGGCTTTTAAAACTCATTTCATGCATGTATAATTGTACCTTTTTGTTTTATTCTTTTTACTTTATATTGATCAGTTAAGGATTAAATATCATTTCAAAATTTTTGTGAGAATTAATCGATGTATTTTTTCTAATATTTAAAAAAATAAGAGTATTCCCGCATATATTGTTTAACGAATAAATGTATAATTAAATTAAACTAAATTAAAATTAAATTAAATTAAATTAATTAAATTAAAAAATTAAATAAATGTATAAGAACTAAAGGTCGCTGTATGTAACAATTGAGATTAAAAAAATTATTTTTACATCATATCTGTAATAATAAAAATTCAAAAGATCATAATAATTTAACTTATTTTTTTATACATATATTTTTATTGATTGTTTAAATATTCTTTCTGTTCGACACTTTTTCTTTCCGTCGGTTTTCCGACGGCAAAAGAGAGTGCCTCATTTTCCCACATCTGCGAGCCGATCCCTTAATTTATTGCGGGCTCAGGTATGCGCGGCGAGAAAGGACGCTTCGCATCGACGCGAATTACTTCCACTTCCTCGCAGATTTTCTGACGAGGACGACCGATTTTCTCGTGTCTTTTGCTTTGGCATCACCGCTTGCTGAGCTTCATTTTCCTGTATTTCTGCAGCTTCGATACCGCGCTCGCGACTCAACGTGATCTGCGAATCACGTAGCGTGTGTGAGAGTGTGCGTGTGTGCAGTGTGGTTTGTGTGCGGCGTGACGCGGAGGACAGCTTCCGCACGCCGAAATCTTCCCGCCAGCGAATTGCGCCCTGGGAGTTCGACACCGAATCCGTCTCCACAGCGGGCGCACAGCCTGGGGGATTTTTTTGTCCAGCTGACACGGCTTTGGGGACAGTAATCACAGCCCGACGCGGAGGACGCGGCCGAGTGAGGCTTCATTGCGCGACTTCTCCCGGGTATCTCACGGCAAATAGCGACGGCGCGCGGCACCTCCACCGGCAAGTACCTTGTAAAGAAAAATTGTATTTGCGCGGCTTTTCCCCCTCAACGAAGGGGGTTTTTGCCTTGTATTCGCGGAGCCAAATATATTTGTTTGTTTCGGCTCAATTGATTTATAGATTTATTTCAGCGCCTTTCTGCTCCTCCTCATCGCTTTCATTTAACAATAATAATATTTAGTTTATCATTAACACTTTCATTATTTTAATTTGTATAAGAAAAATCTGTGTAAATCTTTTAAAATTCAAATGCATGTTTATATATATATATATATATATATATTATTGTGGACAAATTTCGCTATGAAAATGAAATAATAATAAAAAATATAATATTTTAATAAATAAGCTGGTAATAAATGTAATTTAAAACACGACTTAGTATTTATAATTTAAAAAAGAAAAATTAGTTTAATCGTAATCGCGTAGACGAGAGCGAGTATAATTAATTTATTGATTAAGAAAAGAAAATTTACCAAGTCAGCTTAATTTCATAAAGCATAATTCTTTTAATAATTTAATAAATAAATACAAAAAATACATTAAGATGATAAATATTATTACCAGATCGTAAAAAATGTTAATACCAATTAAAGAATCTTATGTTAACCACGGATACAGTGTATATATAGATTTTATACATTTCACTAAAGAAAAATTGCATTCCATCGAATTTATATCTTTATAGTACAATAAATAAAATTCTTAAATACATAAATATATGAACATTACTTTAATTTGAAATAAACGTTATAACAATCATGAGACACAATAATACATTGTAATGGTATAATTGCTTGTAGCGTCGGAAAATATTATGCATGAGTAATATCTTAATTACAAATAAAAATTATTGTAATTATTTTGAAAGAAAAACTAAACGCGAGCCTTCTAGAAGCAACGTTTATGAATATGAAGGATTTTTCCCCGCGCAGGCGTGCCGGGCTTATGCAGTTCGAGTGACAAGAAATAACATCGAGACAAGTACCAATAGTTTATAGAGTAGGTCACTTGTTTTATTATAGAAATGTCCGTAAATCCTTGTCGCGGCAAACGAAACTTAAGCTGAAAAAAGATTTTCTTTTTTAAGGACTTCACTTTTTCTTTGACTCTTGAACTATAAGGAGCTCTTGGCGTTTCTAGTCCCGCTTCGCACACAAGTGTGCACTGTCGCTTAGCACTGTTTTAAACACGTGTTTATACTTCTGCTTTGTGAAGTGTTATACTATACTATATTATTAACTAGTACATATACATGGTTTATCCACGAAGTATCGAGTTTTTTTTTCATTTTGCCCCTATTCGTCGTAGAAATTTGGGATGGGTTTTAAAATGTTAACAAACTCTTTCCTCATTTTTCCTTTTTTTTATCGTTTCGATAACTTCGCGCGAAGGGTGTTTTTCAGTTTTTTGACACGGTGCGATGGAGTGACTACTCGAATAGCGTTACGCGATTAAGTTTTGTTTGCAATTAAAAAAAACAGTGTGGAAACGTATAAAATATTGAAAGAAGCGTATGGACATAATATCATGTCAAAATCGCAAAGTGGAAAATGGCCCAGAGCTTTTAAAGAGGGCCAAGAAAGAATCATCGACGAGCTTCGATCTGGGCACCCAAGAAGCTTTCGAATGGCTAGGAACACCCGGCGCGGTATTAGAAATTTTAGATTTCGACTGCCGATTAACGATTAGAGTAATCGTGGAAAAACTGAATTTAACGCTATCTACAGTGTACAATATAGTGCAAAAATTTATAAATATGAACATTTTTGAAAAACATCAAAGCTGAAGAGTTTAAAGATGCATTTGAAATTTGGAAAATATGCATTCAAAAATGTGTTGATGCAGGAGGAAATTATTTTGAAGAATTTAAATTTTTTATTTCACACTGTTTATAAGTCCACCAATAAATCATTTTTGAAAAAAGAAAGGTAAGAATTTTTTTTTTATGATCTTTGAATAAAACATTCTCACGTAGTGGGTTTCCGCTAATCGCTTCAGCGCGCCGTGTCAAAAATTTGAAAAACACCCTTCGCGCGAAGTAAAATCCTACCGCTCCTAATTATCAAAAAAACAAAAAAATAAAGTGACAAATACAGAAAGAGTTTGTCGACATTTTAAGACCCCTTCCAAATTTCTACGACGAATAGGCGCAAAATGAAAAAAAAAAACTCGATACTTCGTGGATGAACCATGTATATTTATACGTTATTGATAAATAGTTATTTAATATATAAACAATTAATTAAACTGTTTTAATCGTGAGCTTTATGAACCTTATTCGCATACCCCCTCCCAATTGACTAAATGTTTATTGTACAAGAGCAACAATAGAAATAAATAAGAGTTTCCATGAATCTTTTAATTTACTGCTAATTATTTAATTCCATTTACAGTTAATTTCTGTGAAATCCATGAAGACTGATATGATGGAATCGTTTAACTTTATTTAATATATTATGGCCATTTATAATAAATGCACACATAAACACATGTATGTGTAAATAATTTTTTAAAACACCAATAAAATGATATATAAATTATGGTCTTGTGAGTAGTGAATAGCACGAATTTTTATATACTGTTCAGCGCTTTTCTCTCGCCGTCGGCTTTCCGTCGGCAATCGACCGCGCCGGTCCATTTAGATTTTAAGACCAAAGGGCGGGTTTTAATTGTATGGAGACTCGAAACTCCCGACGCGCAGGAGGACACTTCCTCCCCGAAAACTGCGTGTCACCTGTGTGGAACCCCGAAATCGCGTATCCAGTTTTCTGCACCCGAATTTCCTTATCGAAATTACCAACGCTTCACGCGTTTCGAGCAAAGGTGACTGCGCATCATCCCCGAGCGGCTTCATGCGTGCGCGTGCTTTGCGTGTATGTATATTTTGCATGCATTTTGTATGTGTTTGGTTTATGTGTGTGTGTGGTCGCACGAGAGTGCACCCACGCCACCAAGGCTACTCTCCACACCTCTTGGGTGAAATATCAGTCCCAGCGGCCTGAGATAGCGGCCCGATCACCGGGTGATCTCACCAACCCGCAGCGGCATCATCGCGACGCCGCGGACGCAGCCGAGCGAGGCACCAAGACGCGACTCCTCCACCATAGCGCATCATTTTAAGCGTAAGATTGAATCTGGCTTTTTCCTCTCTAGCGAGAGGAATTTTTTGCGCCCTTTTTTTGTAATTGCGGAGCCAATAAATTACTTATTGTGAGGCTCATATATTGCTTTTTAATTACCCGACAAATCATTTATCTCCCTCACCTTTTCATAATATCATATTAAATTTAATATCTTTTATTTGATATTGTTTATTTGCTAAATATATACATTGAAAAGAAGAGTTTTTACTAATGTTGAAAGATTCTCGGAGAAAATTAATTCAAGAATTGTCAAAGGCTTCACTTGTGATAAAGGCTCTCAATTCTCATTATCTAAAATTAATTAATAAATGGATTAGATCCTCTTATAATTCCATATATATTAAATACTTTTAACACTTTTTGTTTTGTTTGCATCCCGGCACTTCAATGTTTTTTTATTTTTATTAAAAACATCATACATTCTGTCTTTTATTTCTTCATAGTTACATGCTTAACTCATTTTAATATGTAATTTAATTATTCTAACAATATTTAGTGCAGATGATGCTCTTCTCTAATATGTCTATATGTTGTAATAAATTCCAAGTATTGTTTATCAAATCCTACCATAAATATCATTAATTTTTTTTATTTTCAGACACACTCAATTTTTTTTATTATTTTGAACTTTGTTCTTCATTTACAGTACTTGTCATTTATCAATTATAAAAATTTTTATTACTATTTATTTTAAAAAGGTATTTTTTGAGGTGTACATGTAATTTAATTTTTCAACCTTTTTACAGTTGATTAGATTTAAAAACAACTATGAAACTATTGAGAATACTTATTATTATATTAACAAATATTGTTCTAGTTATTGTTATTATTACATATATTATATAAACATGATATATTTTATAATAATTTTAATGTATATTTTATAACATAAAATTTTCTGACTGATTCGAGCTTTCTTTGGATTTTTTTTCTCCTTCTCAGATATGCATCAATTTTGTCATTACATCATTCACTCAAATAGTTACGAACAGTTTCAAATATTTTTAAGCAATTTTTAATATATTTAAATACTTGTAAATACTCGACCGACAAAAATCAATTGAGTGCATTTTAAATATGAAGAAATATTGTTATCTTACGTTATAAAATATTTGTTAATACTCTTGAACCCTCTGTAACCTTTATGTTACTTTATTATTTTAAAAATGATTTTCGAAAGATGATCTTCTTGATTAAGGGTTAACAGAAATGCTCATCACCAATGGCAAAGTATATCACATATTAATAACAATATATACATACTCTATAAGCCATTTAAATTCTAAATGATAATTTATAATAAAAATATAGATAATTCACCGGAAAGAATAGACGCGATGGCGGCTATAATGAAGGAGACGACGACGCCGGGCCCTGCGACGCTCCGTGCCACCATCCCTGCAACCAGGTACATTCCAGTCCCAACACATGATCCTACACCTAGGGATGTCAGGTCCAGAGTTGTCAGGCACTTCTATAATGATTAAATGAAACTCTCGGTATTAGTCAGCCTAAGCTCATTCGTCACCCCAAAAGAGTCCGATATATCATCAAACGATTTATAGCTCTTGACTCATCTCTCAAACTCTTAAAATACGATCTATCATTAAGAATTCTTCAAAATGTTTATAAAATTCACACTAATTTTCTTATTGATTTAATGCAATACATGTATATTGATATCGGTAAAATTTTTTGCTTTAATTTGCGTGTAATTCTATCATATATTTTTAAATTACCATAGTTTATTTTTATCGGTTCAGTGTTCATTGTTTTTTTCTTAAGGTGTTCATTGTTTTGCATCATTTTATTTATTTTATTGTTAAACCTTTATCATCTTATATTAGAAAACACTTCACAAAATTGTGCGTGTACATTCTTCTAATGAATCTAGGATACGTACAATCACGTTTTTTACTTGTCTCTGTAAAAAATAATAACGCAGTTTAAACAATTTAAAAAACTAAAAGATTTTTTTGGTGCCTAAGATATATTTTTTATTTGAATTTAAAAAAATTAATCATATATAAAAAAAATTTTAGTAATAATCAATATATTAAAGCAAATAAAATAAATTTATATTTATGTATATTGTACAATTAAATTCAAAATAAAAAAATCTAGATTTCATTGTACTATACTTCAAAATAAAAGCCCTAATTAAATATAATGTTCGATCGAAAATGTACAATGACTAAATGTAGTACATATTATCCCCCGTAATATCACTTACGTAAATAAAAAGAGGCAATAGATCGGATTGCTTCAAAAATCAATAAATGAGACAATTTTTAAATAATAAGTAAAAAATAGATGTATATTAATTTAAGAAAATATGTATTTTTATATAATTGAATTTATATAGGGAATAATATTTCGAGATTAACAAAATGTATATAGTAATCAATGGATAGTTTAATTAAATAAATAAAAATATTTAATTTATTTATTTTCTAAACGGCAAACATCAAAACAATTTGAAAATAAATTTATAAAATTTATTACTATTACATATCGATATTTAAAATATATATTGGATTATATTTTAAATATTTAAAAAGACATTTAAAAATATAATTGCATTTTGTATACTGAATATAGATGATTTATAAAATATTTTTTTTTTTAAAAACTTAATATTATACAGAAAATAATTTTATAACAACTATTATTTTAGGTCTTAAATAATATTATTAATAAATTCTTATATTTATTATAATCGATATCACACATATTTATTTTATAGATAGAAGAATGTAAAATTTTTTTAATAAATATTATAACATAAATTTATATATATTCAGATAACAAATTTAATAAACTAGTATGATTAAATATAAGAACATTTTTACTAAATTTTGATTAAAAAAAGTATTTATATATAATATTTGAAACAAAAATGTTCGTTTTTCGTGATCAACTTATTTTTTATTGTATACTATACCACATATAAATAAATAAACATACTTAAAATTTAAAGACATTTATTTTTATATTTGAATGTCTAAGAAAAAAATTAAGAAATATATCTTACCTGTAATTTCAGTTTGGATCCATTCGAATAAATTCTTTCGGAGCCAGCTCGTGTTTGTTCGCCTTGAAGATTTTCAATATTCTTTGTTCGTATGAACTTCCCCAATAGTTCCAAGCATTTCTCCCTACCCATGAAATTCAACTTCATGGTGCTAAATTATCAACAACGAAATATTTTATTTTACATTTGTATTGATTGATATTATAAAAAAGAATTTTCTTATTTTACTAAGACGAGGGTATTAATAATAATTAAAAAAATTATTATTACCTATTCAAACTTGTGAACTAGCTATTTATGCAAAAAAAATATCAATTTAAAAAAATAATTAACAATTACAGTTTGAAATATAAATCATAATTTTTTATTCTCACACTACTGTCTTTAATAGGTTCTAGAATCAGGTGTGAAATATTTATCTGGCCTTTCAACTTAAGTTATGTAAGTTGAACAAAAATAAGATTTTTTGCATGACAATATGAATTATTATATTATTATCAAAATGAATATATTAATAACTGGAATATAAATCAAAGATTTTATTTAATCTTAATATAAAAAAATAAATATTCGTGAAATTAAATGTTTTTTTATTACTATATATTTTTCTAGTATGCACCAAAAACCTTATGTACTTTCCTTTACTTAGCTTATGACTAAATAATTTTGTTCACTTTATGTATTTACTCACATAATCATACACAAGTAATAGATATCACTCAATAAATGCATTTCCATGAAGATTTTTAATCAATCAATTATAAAAATATAATGTAATAATTAGTTAACCCATACACAGTTTGCTTAACGAGAAAAAGTAAAGTATATTCTCTATAGAAGTCAGTATTTGCAATAAATAACTTTAATACTGAAACTGAATTTTGTAATAAATTATTGCGTATTTTAACAAAGGTTCATAAATTTAAACTAAACAAGTATTTTTTTATGTACTTGTTTAAGACGAGTAAGTTTTACAGGCTGTTCTGTTTCTGCTAAATAAAGAAAAAAAGGTATACAGTGGTTATCTCACAGTTTCTAAGAAATACATGTATGTAATGTCGCTGATAGTGAAATACAATACCTTTTTGTAGTATTGTACACTAAGTTTTATGATACATATAAACTAGGTTACTTTCCTATCAAACGCCAATTAGTGCCAATAAACATCGAACAATTAATTTTATTGAACCAATAAAAATTTCATGATCAAATGCTGTTTAAATTTTAAAGTCTGCTTGATCAGAAGTTAGGGTTCGTTTTGTCAACATTCCACTTTTTCTCTTTCATTATTGTTCAATGTACAAGATGAGAAAAAAAAATCAACACGTACCAGATGAAATACATTTGAAACACGTCAAACTTTTAATAGAATACACTTTCATAGTCATGTGATTATAAATAAGTTGAATAAAATTTTTAAAAATATTTAAAAGATTTAATTAATAATTAATTTTTGGGTGTCGCGGCTCTGTGCCGTAATAAAAATGAAAGAAGAAGTTTTACGTAACTTTATTACTAACTATATATACAATATATTTATACAAAGTCGCTGCAAGAAAAATGCATATGCGTGTATCGAGGTCCTCGGTTGAATTGAACTGAGTGTTGTACATTTATTTGCTGGAGGTCTTACCTGGCCGACGCAATCGGCGGTGCGACGTTTGTACTTTTTGTTTCTTGAGCTAAGCGATTTTCGGAGTTTTTATTGCTTGGGAAATTATTTTTCTTTTTCGGGTCCTCTATATTACCCCCTTTCTAGAGTTTCAGGTACTAAAACGAGATATACTTGGAAAAGAAACATAGGAGAGAAAAAAAATATATGGGCGCGCGTTACAATCAGGTGCCCATAATGTTATAATTATTGCCATGATCTTTCTGTAAATTCAATGCCGTTGCAGTGTCATAAAGGTGATAATTTTACATTTGAATATAAACGATCTCATCAATTTTAACTAATTACAATGTATTGTTTTGAAAGGTTACTTGGGTAAAAACTAGTTGAAACCTGCTTGTAACCGTTCCGGAAATCTAACTTTTCTACCTGTTCGTAGTTTAGTCGGAAGTTGAAGGTTTTCCAAGAATTTGCCGCTCGGAAGTTCATGAGCTGACTGCTTCAACTTATCGTCGTCATTACCTACCTGACCCCCATCAGGAACATCTTTTATCTTCTGCTAATATGAAGGCGGGTTTTAACCGGTCTATTGAAGCTTGTTGGAGTTTCATAAATTTACCTCCTTATAAAATATTAATAAAATATAAATTTGTAAGTGTCATCAAAATATCGAGATGGGAGGTGGTAACCATTTAAATTGACAAACAATGAGAGGCCCGGGGGGAAATTCACGATAATCTCTTGTAAAGGCCGTCGAATCAAATGTGAATTTTCTTTATGTAAGTGAAGTGCTTGATTCTCGGAATTCTTAATTCAAATGTAACCTATTATCTTGTACTCATCCCCACTCTCGAAATATGTGTTTTGTATGGAGAAACGAAAATTTGTAATTTAGTGTGTTTAAAGACCACGAAACAGAATACATAATTTAATAAAGACGAGTTCAATTTCATTCAATTCGTTAATTTAATTTCTTCCCAAGACACGAATTCTTAATTTAATTCGTGTGCATTCTGCATTAACAAATGCACATATTGTTACACACGACGATCCTGTGAGAATAACTTCACGATAACGTTGAAACAAAGCTGTTATTGTTTTATTGTTTATTATTATTCTAAATGATTTTTTTCCATGTTCTTTTATCTCGTATGGACCTGCATACGTATATTGTAATGGCTCCTTTGCCGCGTTTTGACGAAGGAAAACAAACGTGCAATTTTGCAAATCTTTAAATATAAAAGACCTTCGTTCTCCGTGGTGACACGCTGGAGAAGGTATAATATTGGATATTTTCCTTTTTAGATTTTTAACAAAATCAGCGGTATAACCGCGTTTTCCGGTCGTTGAAAAGAAATCGCCATGTAAACATAAACCCGTACCGAAAGTCATATCTGCTGCCGAACATTTTAATATCTTCTTTCATTGCAGTGCGTATCCCGAGGAGCACGATCGGTAACGCGTCAACCCATTCATAGGTTTCATGGCATATAATCGATGCTTTTAATTGCCGGTGAAACCTCTCAATCATCCCATTTGCTTGTGGATGATAAGATGTTTTCAGGTGTATCGTTCCAAGCGCTTTAGTTAATTCCCTGAATAGGCTACTTTCAAATTGTCGCCCGCAATCAGTCGTGATGTGCACGAACACTTCAAAGCAAGCAACCCAGGAAGAGAGAAACGCTCTCGCAACCGTCTTCGCCTCTATGTCAACGATCGGGGTCGATTGTGGCCATCGCATGAAGAGGTCAATATAAGTGAAGATGTACCTGTATCCACGCGAGGGTGGTAAAGGCCCGATAATGTCCATGTGGACATGCGAAAATCTACCATCAGGAATTCCGAAATCGCCTACGGGGCTTGATACGTGACGCGTTACCTTTGCTTTCTGACAGTTTCAACAGCTTCGCGCCCAGTCGGAACAATCCTTTTTCATCGAAGGCCAAACGTCTCGCGTGGCAATTAAGTTTTTAGTTGCGGGAATTCTCGGATGAGATAAACCGTACAAATCTTTGAAAATGGACCGCCGAAGTGCTTTGGGAATGTAGGGCCGGATTGTATGATTTGCAACGTCGCAATATAACGACACACCTAACTCTTGAAAATTTATTTTCTTCAATTTTAAGGAAGTCGCGCCCGGAGTTTCGAGAGTGTTTTTCAGTTCTTCATCTGTTGTCTGTGCTTGCGCGATACTCTTGTAATTCAATACAAGCGTAATTGCATCAAGTCACGAGAGGCAATCAGCTACGTTATTGTCGGTTCCGTTTATATGTCGTATGTCTGTTGTAAACTATGCCACGAAGTCGAGATATCTAAACTGTCACGGCGAACACTTGTCTAGTTTTTGTTGAAACGCGAAGCTTAAGGGATTGTCGTCCGTATACACTGCGAATTCGCGGCCCTCGACCTAGAGTTTAAAGTGCATTATAGCCAAATATATCGCGAGAAGTTCACGGTCATAAGCACTATACTTCCTTTGTGCGCCGAAAAGGGCTTTAGTATAAAAAGACAGAGGCTGCCATGCACGGTTGTTTTTTTTGTTGCAGTACTGTGCCGACCGTGTAATCAGACGCGTCCACTGCAATGTGTAGAGCAGCTTCCGGTGCAGAATGCGCAAGCATTGCAGAGTTTTCCAGTGTTATCTTTGCCCTCTCCAGGGCCTTTTCCGCCTCGGTATCCCAGCTACAGAAGATCCCTTCAGCAGATTATTCAGCTGCTGCAGTATGGTTGCTGCATGAGGGACGAAACGCCGATAAAAATTAATCATTCTCACAAACCTTCGCAATTGTTGAATCGTAGACGGTCTGGGAAAGTTTTTGATCGCCACAATTTTCTCCGTGGGTCTGATGCCCGATGCATCGACTAAATATCCAAGAAATTCTATTTTATTTACTCCGAGCATGCATTTAGATGGATTCACGATCACACTGAATCGGTCTAAACGATCGAACAAAATTTTTAAATGCTGGAAATGTTGTTCAACGTTTTAAGGAAAAAATAAAAAAATCATCGATGTATGGAAAAAAGAAATCTAATTCGCGGGTAATCTCATCAAAAAAAACGTTGATACGTTTGACTCACATTTCGTAACCCGAAAGGTATGAATAAATATTCAAACAGCACGAATGGCATGATTAGCACCGTTTTTTCTACGGAATTGAGAGCGACGGAAATCTGATTATACGCACGAATCAGATCGATTTTAGAAAATACAGATTTCCTCTTGAGATTTATCGTGAAATAATCAAGGGGTCGTAGCGCATACCTATCCGGTTTTGTACGAGCATTTAGAGCCCGATAATCGCCGCAGAGTTAGATCTTCCCATCCTTCTTCAGTACCAGGTGAATCGGCGATGACCATGGAGTTTTGGATAGCTGGATGATTCCCTGCTGCACCATCAGTTGTATTTTATCTTTCGCCATTTTAAGGCAATCCGGCGCCAGCCTACGCACCTTATTGTGCACAGGTGGTTTTGATGTCATTTCGATGTGATGCTGGGTGTTGTGCTTCATGTCCCTGTGTCAAAAAATGGGCGGTCTAATCAAACTCGGGTATTATTTTAAAATCTGATGATATTTCGTTTCGCCGTGAACAGTTTTTATGGATCCCACGTTGTCGACTTGAGCAGCACGTCCCTCGCAAGCGATGTCGGTTTTTCTATCGAGCACAGTTCGGAATTCGCATTGTGATCACGTGAATTCTTAGGCGATCGACTTCTTAAACGTCTGACAGGTCGATCCACACGCCGCTGTGTTGATCGAATGAGCGCGTCTATTTGTGTCTGTATTTTAGCCATCAGCTGTATTTGCTGCTCAAGAAGCATAATTGTTGTTAAAGTACTCGCTGTTGAAATCGCGGCCACTTGATGCGATTTGTCTTTAGAAATCGGGTGGATTTTATCAGCAATTTCCGCTAGTTTTGGCATCTCGCGTTTCGATATAGACACCACAATTTATTGCAGATCTTGTGGAAGTCAATTTTGCCACAGCTTCGTTATGAATTGCTGCGAGACCGGGTCGTTTGCTAAGCTTTTTAGATGCCGCCAGTACTGCGAAGGTGTCCTGCCGCCTAACTCGTGTTGTTCGAGGAGCTTTTTGATTCGCGTCGAATCGAAATTGGCAAGTCTCTTAATCAGCTCCGATTTCAATTTTTCATATCTTTTTGCCTGTGATGAATTTTTTAAGACATCAACAACTTCTAACATCTGATTCGGCCAAAGCGCACTGATCATGTAACCATACTTAAGGGCATCACTTTCAACACGACCGATTTCGAATTGTGCTTCCACCTGCAAGAATCACAGCTCGATCATTTCGAGCCAGAGCGGAGGGATGCGTATTTGCGGCACTGTTGTACTACTCAAGACCGTACGATGGATGAGATCGATGGATTTTCGCTTTTGTCACTCCGCGTGTTCACCACTTTTTTTACCTCACAAAAAATCACGCCGGAATCACCAATTTGGGTGTCGCGACTCTGTGCCGTAATAAAAACGAAAGAAAGAGTTTTACGTAACTTTATTACTAACTATATATACAATATATTTATACAAAGTCGCTGCAAGAAAAATGCATATGCGTGTATCGAGGTCCTCGGTTGAATTGAACTGAGTGTTGTACATTTATTTGCTGGAGGTCTTACCTGACCGACGCAATCGGCGGTGCGACCTTTGTACCTTTTGTTTCTTGAGCTAAGCGATTTTCGGGGTTTCCCAGTTATTGTTTGGGAAATTATTTTATGTTTTCGGATCCTGTACAAATTATTAAAGTGAATGTTATTGATTAAAATATACTTTTTAGATTCGATATAGTCAGTGAGAAATTTTCAAATAAAAATGCTTGGAAAATGTTTTCAAGTTTTTAAATAATTATAAATAATTCAACAATTAATCCTACGTGTTAATTAATTTATGACTTCATTTATTAAATCTTGAGTCGTAACTTTTCGGCAGACGCATTCATTAAATTTTATCTCTATTTGGAAATAAAAAAAAAACGAGAGGATTCTTTGACAATAGTATTATTAACAATAAATTTAAATTTATGCCGCATTTAATAATGATAAAAAATTCATCTATGAATATAATTGAATAAGAGTAACTTATGAATATGAGTATTATTAATAATGAATAATATTTGTTTTATTTTGAGCGGTACTTGATTTTATATAATCTTTACATCATTATGACATAAAAATTTTGACTTCTGAAATAAAATAAATTATTATTAAAATATATTATTAATATCATTTCCAAAAAATAATAAATTATATAAAGGGGTAAATTATTTTTCAATGTCGAAGAATTAATATTTTTTAAAGCTTATTAAATTACATTAATTGATAATTAATTTTATAAATAAAACTAAAATAATTCGAAATAAAAAATATTTTATCTACTAACAATAAATAATTTAAATAATTATATTATTAGATTCAATTTTAGTTACGATGTATGCATTTTAATAAAATAAGATTGTATCTATTTTTTTATTTTTTTGCAGAGTGATTGTTAAAGTTATGAATAGCTTCGGCGAAAGCTGAAGTGTGTGCGTAATAGTAACGCCCTTATATTAATTCACTCCACAATCTGCCAATTTTTGGAATATAAGGTTGACGCCAACTGAGGTAAGGTCACTCTTTGAATTCAATTGATTATATATCTACGTACTGTATGCGTGAGTATTAACAAACTCCGCGCAGTATTATAAATATATATTATCTTATTACATATATATGTAAATATAATTTAAGAAGTTCTCAGTATAAAGATCATTAAATAAACTGAATGTTTATTTGTGCTAAAACTATATCAAGAATTGTTACTTAAATAATCACCTCTGAATATATTACAATAAAGTAAAATAATCGAAAAGTGATTAAAGTGTACTTTAAAAACATTTCTTTTTGCATTACTATGGTAAATAAATTATTCGACATAATGAACAATATCAGTCATAAAGTATTCTTCCTTTAAACAAATGATTTTCTTTTAAAAACCTATTTATTTCTAAAAGTAGTTCTACAAATCTGTTTTTATAAAAGCCAGAACCTTTATCGTTGTTTTTCATTTTATTTTCTTTACACCGTAAATTTTTTGATCTTTAATTAATGTAATATATCAAATCGGAAGCAAATAAATAATATTTTATTATAAATAAAAAAAAATCAATAATTTTTAGAAATTTAATTTCATTAAATTCTGTAATAATTTATGGATTAAATAGAATAAATAATTAAATTTAAATTTTTAGTACATTAACTTATTATTTTTTTTAATAGGTATGATAGTCTTGTTTCAATTATACCATATCATTGTTAAAAAAAATACAAATTATAAATTCCAATTTATCGTACAATTCTGTTGATGTATAGACAGAGAGAGTTCAAGTATATAAAGTAATAAGAGTAGAAATATCGATTCAATATATTATAAAGTCAAAGCTGTTTGGTATTATCTACTTTAACAATTAAATTTACTTTTATTATCATTAGAAAATTTTTATTTTTTTTTTTCATAAATAACTTCAATTCAGATACTCTCTAATTGTCCATAATACTCAATTTACTGTTATATGACTTACATATATATTTAAGCTATTAATTAAAATTAAAATACTCATTTCTAAAATATATATTTTTTTGGTTACACTTCAAGTACAGAGTTTTTCAAAAAGTTTATAGATTAAACTTATGTGTTTCCGTTGAAAAAAAATATAGTACATACTTAAATACGCAAATATTTAAATAAAAAATATTTTTATATCAATTAATTAGTAAAAATGTTACCATACATTTTTTCGTAAATTTTACCAATCTTTTAAGTCGATTCGAACAATTACATTAAAATGTGATAGATTTTGTCATGTTATGTTGTATGAACAATATACTTTATGCACTTTCTACAAGTTATAATAGTATTATTTATAATTTTTCTTAAAATTACGTAATTGTTTTAAAAAAATTTTGTTGATTTTTAAAAATTACGAAAATGAATAATACATGTATTACATTTTAGTGTAATAATCAAATTATTTCACTGTACACGAATAAATTATGCTTAAAATTTATTCTTCTTCTATATTTACAGTATACTGTATTATTATAGTAGAATTGAATAAGTAAATAAAGATAATGCGCTTGCGATATAAAATGAATATAAAAACAAAAAACAAAAACAAATAAATACAGTATAAAATTACAAATATATTCATAATTATATATTTATAATTATATAAAGTGTAAAATATTACGTATTTCATGATTTTGTATATTCATTAATTATTCACACTTTCTTCTTACTTATTTATAAATTATTTAAATAGCTATTGAAATCAATTATTGTGTAAAAAAATATTGTTAAAGGTCGAATATTTTTTTTTTTTTATTAATTACTGTTTTATCTCAATTTTTATATTAGTTACAACAAAAATAATTAAACAATAACATTAGTTGATATAATGATATGTAGAATAAAACACAAATACTAAAAAATGCTAATGTTTGTAAATATTCAAACAGTAAAAATTTCTCAATTCTTCTTCGCAATTAAATGTAAATTAAATTAACATAATATTAGAAGAAAGAATATAATTTTACATACAATTCCTGATTTTTTGATTTTTGTTAACGATTTACTCTTAATTCATCTTATCAAATGATCAAATTATATACTTATTCTAATATATATATATATATATATATACATATATTCTATTAACGAATATCGATTAATGCTTTTGTATGCAAACGATCCTCATAACTAAATATACCGAATACGAAAAAGCTATTACCATTGTATACATATGAAAGAGCTGTTTTTTTTTAATCTTTAATGAAATTTTTGTTTAATTCTTAGGAATATATTTTACTTTTATATCGATCTATTTATTGTTTTAATATTTTATCTAATCCGTTTACTTTTGTCAAGTTGTCAAATTTAAATCATAAACACATAAAGTAAAATTAATCGCTCATACTAAATATTGAACAATTGTACTCAGTATTAATTTTTTTTCATTCATTTATTGATGCTAAACTAAATAAGTACATTAAGTATTAATGGATATTTTTCAAGTGATAATAATATTTACATATAGAAGTAAAGTTTAGTACTGACTTTTATAATTAAATGAGCTTATAACTAAGAACATAAACATTTAAATTGGTTTTTGAACATTTGCAAAATACTAATTTAGTTGTAATTATAAGACGCAAACTAAATTCATTATTAAGTTCAACACATCAACTCGAAAGAATTTTTTATAATTAAACATCAAATTTTCTTCCAATGATATAACAATAGAAAATAAATTGCGATAGAAAATGTTTAATAAAAGAAAATATTAGTATGTATAAAATTGAGTAAAAATATTAAATCGAGCGATTAGGTTTAGTAATACGGCATTAGCACGATCTATAACCCTAATAATAAATGTACTTGAAGAATTGAGGAAACAACAAGCTAATTTCTACCCTTGAAAATAGTACATCAACTACAGGATGAAAAATGAAATGTAAGCTTTTTTCCCTCTACGAAGAGACATCAAGTATTTATTGAAAAACAATTTCTTATCTCCGTTCCAACACCAAATCCTCCTCTTTTCTCTACAGAGCCTCTACTTTCAGAGAAAATTAACCGAGTTATTGCTCAAAAGTTTATAAATTTATCACAACGATAAAAGAAACACAGCTAAATTTCAAAACTGATATAAAATGTGCTCTTAAAAACAGGAAAACACATGTAACTTTACTATTTTGATTTACTATGTACGCCTCAATCAATAATGTAAAATATTCAAAACTAAAGCTGTAGAATATTATGTGTTAGCTGTGCATATGTATAAATATACATGGTCTGTTCCAAAAATAACGAGTTTTATTTTTTTTATTTTGCGACTATAAGTCGTAGTGGCTTGGATGGGAGTGGTCTTAAAATGACTAGAAAACCTTTTTCCATTTGTTCCTTTTTTTTGTTTTTTTCGATAATTTGAAGCAACAGAATTTTACTTCGCGCGAAGGGTACTTTTCAGTTTTTTGACACGACATGATACTCGAATACTCGAACAGCGTTACGTGATAAAATTTTGTTTGCAACTAAAAGAAAACGGTGCGGAAGCATTTAGAATGTTAAAAAAATGTTAAAAGAATTGTATGTCAAAATCGCAATATGGAAAATGACAAAGAGCTTTTAAAGAGGGCCAAGAAAGAATTATCGACGAGCCTCGATCTGGGTGCCCAAAAAGCTTTCTATTCGCTACAAACACACGCTGCGTGATAAATTTTTTTAATTCAACCGTAATTAACAATTACTTTGAACAATTTAAAATTTTTATATCAAACTGTTTATAAGTTCAATAATAGATAATATTTCATTAAAAAAGGTAAGTGTTTTTTTTCTTTTAGAAACTTTAAACGAAATATTCTCGCGTAGTATTTTTAGCTTCAGTACGACGTGTCAAAAAATCGAAAAACACCCTCATCCAAAAAAAACCACTCTCATCCAAGTCGCTACGACTAATAGTCGCAAAATAAAAAAAATAAAACTCGTTACTTTGGAGGCAGACCATGTATACATGTATATCAGCTCGTAATACCGCTAGTGTCACAAATGCAACTCTTCTCATTTCTTTGATATTAGCTGGTTTTTCGTATTTACCACTCTTTTATTAAGTATAGAATAAGTTTTTATGATATATAATAAATGCTTTAATGATAATTATAAGCCACATAATTTATAAAATATTTTCCACAAGTATAAAACAATAATTCAAAAAATTTATGGACTGACAAAAACATTTTTACAAAATCCATCATCTAGTTCTTTAAATTTTTTATACACTGTTGTATAGAGTAATTTATTGTTGAACATATACGATTATGCATAATACAATAAATATAACAACTTTCCGTGACTGCAGAATAAAATTTTTTCTCTTGGAAAATGAGCTAAAATAACTACTTCGCATTTTGTAATTTTAAATTTATTAATGTTTAAGATAAACTTATGTTTTGCATAATAATTTTCATTTTTCTCATTTTTTTAAGTTTAATCATTTAATTGATAACTTAAAATGCTATCAAATATTTCATAAATAATATTTAAAAGATAGAACATATATAAATAAGATTAATCTGCAAAAATCTCTCATGTATTTTAACGATAAACCATACATTGATAGAATGTTTTTCAAAATAGAATATATCTCAAAGCAGTAATAATAATTTATATTTTATCCAGATTTCATTTTTCTCAAGAATATTATAATAAAAATGTCTAAATTACATTATACATTCAGGAAAATATATAATTTATAGTGCATACATAATAATCTAATATATATTGGGATCCTATATATTTACATACACATTCATTGTAAATGGCTGTGGAGTTAAAATAAGATACTATATATAAAAAATCATTATTCTTAATGAAATCGTACTTTAATTTTTGATATTAATATATAAATTATTTTATATTTATTTTTTATTTAAGATGTTATTTATTAAGAATATTATTATGAAACTAACGATCTTATCATACAAATTTTAGAGAGTCAATATAACTCAATAAAAATTGAGATTTAATAATTAAAATATGTGCCATATAAAAATATTTATTATTTTTAAATCAGCTAATAACTTATAAATAATAATAAATATGCGAATTAAGGGAATAAAATTGTTTTTAGATAGATAAATAATTTTTTTTTTATAATATTAGGAATAAATATAATGTAAAATAAGTTTCATAATACTAAAAAAACTATAGATATTAAAAATCAAATTTAAACGCAAAAATTTGTTATTATTATACATAGTAAATTATGCAATAAAAATGTATGAAATAATAATTGAAATCAATAATTTGTTTTAAAATCTTTTAATGTAATCCTAAAAAATTTCAGATTATTTTAATCTCATTTATAAAATCAATGAATACTTGATATTAAAATGAGAGAAAATCATTTCTACATTACTAATCAAAAAAAATTTTTTTTTTAATATACAATATTTCCCATATAAAATTAAAAAATTTATGGTATAAAAACCGATACATTTTTTGTTTTAAATACAAAACTCTCTATAAATCAGTGCAGATTACTCAATTTAAATAAATATATATATATATATATATATATAACTAGTGATACTTTATTTCGACTAATAAAAAATAAAATAAGATTCATATAGAAAAATAAAAATATAATAAAGCCTATTTCAAAAATGATTATAAATTGTTAAGAAGAAATAAATCATGGCTTAATAAGAATATAATAATTTATTAAATAAAATGATATTAAAATGAATGATTAAGCATGATATTAAAAATAAAATACTATAAGAAAAATATTATAATAACAAGAAATTATCGGTTATGTTTTTATAAAGGTATTGTATAAATACATATAATAATGAAAAATTTCAATGACCTTGTAATGAAACAGCCCCGTTCACGGGTGAAGGGCAGAATCGAGCTCTCTTTGGAAAATTAGAAAGATATTTTCGCCGGGATAAAGCGGCAGCCGATCTCCCAGGATTTGGATTAGTGGTAGGCGGGAATAGTGAAAAAAACTTAGAAATAAATTAGGTAATCAATTTATCACCCGGGGAGGTGAATCCGTTTATTCAATTCTTCTAAACAAAACAAAAATACAAAGATATAATATTAGTTAATATGCGGATCGCCTTAATTAAAATTATCGCTAAGCTAAGCGACACCGAATAAATATTCGAAAATTTTATTTACAAAATTTTCTTCGAGACGAACTTCCCCATATGAATAGCAATTCCCCGGCAATATTTACCTCGTCAAACGTCTACTCGGTGTGCGACTGCTACGTAGGTCGCCGACAATAACAAATATGCTGAGCGTAAATACACACGCGACCGTTGTTCAGATTTTCGAATAATTACTTTACAATATTATTCATGCCGACATCCCGGACAACGTTTATTGAATTTATATGATTAAAATAACGAAAAAGATTTCGTGACTAATATACTAGATTTAAGCGTAAGTGAAAACGACAATACGGAACAATAACGAAATGACGAATTACCGGAACCAACGGTTCAAGCGATAATCGTTTACGATAATCGCGATCTTATCAATACGATCGGGAGGGAAACGAAATTAACAAAAAAATCAACACCGACGGTTTATCGAGGGTCGGTTAGAGAAAACGCCCTGGATAACCTAGGAGGCTTACTCGAAGCTAAAGGGTAGGTAAGGTGTCAACTCGCAATTGCAGCGGAAGCAATTGCAAGAGGCCGTAGATTCTCTGATGGAAGCAGATAAAAAAGAATTGAAACAGCACGTAAAAGTGACAGTTTCGAGTTTTGTGGTTAGCACTGAATAGTATTTAGCAGGTGTGGAAAGGTTTAGAATGTTGCCACTGAATAGTGTACAACGGGTGAGGTGGAAGAGAAGGTTGAGTCAGGATAAAGGCCAAAGATGATCTACCACGAGACGAGCACGTGTGGGGTGCTAAATAACCGTGATCCTGCGGCGCGAGCATTGATGCGGTCACGATGGGAGTCAGGCGCTGGTCAGTACACGCGACAATATTAGGCTCGGCCGCTCATGTCGAAAAATCTAGTAAAAAGCGCGTTTCGTTGCAACCTTAAAAATAATGCTGTTAAAAAAATGTTTTAGTATGATTATATATATATAAGCAAAATGCAATAATAAAGGAACATATATGTAGTTGTTAAAAATTAAGAAAGCACTATCACACACCGAATTATTTTAAAGACATTAATATTATTCACTGAAGTAATAAAATATTGTCATTTTTATAATTTTCAGATAAAATAATATCTATAAATTTTTATGAGAATTTATTTAAAATCGAATTCTTTTTTATTCTACCGATTAATCTCATTTTAGTTTAAATTTTATCTATAACTATACTTTGTTTATTATCTTATCTATATTTAATTGATTAATTAGATTTAATATATTTTTTGCATAGTTAGTAAAAAAAACAAAGAAAAAATTCAACCTTAATAAAAAATTTTCCATAGGAATCGTTACTAATTTTTCTTAAATTTATTTAAGAAATTTAAACTTATGGTTTGGAAATTTGTCAGGGAATAAATGTCTCACCGGGATATAGATCGCCGGCGTCCAGGTTTCGCGGATGTTTTCCGTGAGGGTGAGGGGTATCTTTAATTAAAATTCCATCATTTAAGTTTAGCTTAAGTGCATTTAATCTTCGACGCTGGGTTTACAAGATACATTAGCAATCGTTCACAAGCTACATGCTACGTAATTAAATAATTATTCGCGTGTATTACAGGAAGGAATACGTGTATCCCGCGAGTTCGCGGTGCGGTGTTAACAAAAGTTTCTTTGTCAGACACATTTCGTTTATTTAAACAAATTAATTCACTTGAGAATACGTTTACACGACGCGCGGGGGCAGTTTCCACAACTCGTGGTCGGTCGCGTCTGTCCCGCTGTCCAGTGACGGCCCTGCTCAGTAGATTCTGTCACCGATCGTCGACGGGATGGGTTGAATGCCCTCTGGAACTTGCGCGCCCTCCTATAAAAGGCCAGATAGCGGGGGCGGTGGACTGCACGCAGACCGGGTTTTCATGTCGTTTGATTGCGCTCCATCAGGACCGGTGGTGGTGGTGAGCGATGACCTCGGTGGTGATAGTAGTGGTGGTGAGTGGTGACGTTGGCAGTGTTAATGGTTGTTCGGTGCGGTAGCGGGCGCGGGGGTGACGAGGGGTGGGAAGTTATTCTGTTCATGACGGCATAGCCGTCACAAAGTAAATTATTAAAATTAAATAATTAAAATATTATAATATTATACACATAAGTGAAATATTCTAAGTTTCAACTTCTACACAGCTATAAATTTAATAAAAAAAAAAATTAATGTTGCTATATTGTCTTTTCTCATTAAAATAACTTAAATATATATAATTTATAATTGATATTATTTCTTTGTACAGTTTATTAATTCTTAAAATAATATCAACAGATAAAAGAAAGTCTAATCAAAATATGGTTCATGATGAATTTTTAACCAAAAATAAGACCATTTTTAAATTGGTATCATATTCTTCAGGATTCGTTCTAATTTGACAAATGAAAAGAATCATGAGAAGTACATTTAGATAGTTGCAAGAGTAAAATGAGTAAAACTAACCTCGCATAATCGGATTAAATTTTTTGGTAACTTCTCCCATCACTCTCATCACATTTAATCAAGTTTTTACTCATTAAAAAATATTTCTTTCAATCCTTTCCATAGGATTTCATCTTTCATATACTTTTACTTATCAAATCTTAATTATGAATTGATTATTTGATTATCTATACATCCGTAGCTTTCTTATAGTATGTAAATCATAAATATTTTCACTGTAATCGGTCATGATTAAAAGCCAACAATCTCCTTCTATTATTGAAAGAAATTTTTAATACATTATAAAATTAATTTATGGTTACTCGTTTTAATTTACTCTTGAATTTAAAAATACGATAACTTTTTTAGAAAATTTAATTACAAATAAAAGCATTAAAATTGTCTCAACTGTAAATTTAAAATTCATTAAAATGCACTTAAATCATTTATAAATTTTAGTAAAAAAATTTATAATTTTGTAACGATGTGGTTTTAATCCACATGTTGCTAACTGACCACGCCAAAAGGCTACGTCCACCCCGAACACGCGCTCACCCGCGATTGGGCCTGAACGCTGCGAGTATCCCCAACGCTCGGATAGGTAAACTATCGTACTCTTTACGAGTATATGTTTGCACACTATGACGCGCATGCCGCCGACATCGTCGTGATGCCACGGCTTACCTGACTATAAAAGAGCACCGAGGACCGAAGAAAGACGAGATCTCCACCCGGTCGAGAGCAAGCATCTCCAATACTTTCGAAGTAAAATGCTCCTCGAAGCACATATAGCAGTCAGGCTATTTCCAGGATACGTTGTTACCGCCATCGGCAGTGTATACAAGGAGGAGTTTCCATTACAGCCAGTTTAGAGTCACCACCCGAGGAAGATATTTCTGGAACCTGTATAGTCGTTAAAGTTATACGAAATCTCCTGCATCGCAGTAGTAGCTGTTCAAGCATACGCTGGTACCGCCAGTGGCAGCATATGCAGATCCGCTATCGCCATCTCATAGAGTTGGCCCACCTCCATCGACGGCAGACCGTTTTACACTAGTAACTGACCATCTCACAATTCGCAACAGCTAAGACCCGTTTTACACTACACAACAACTAAGACCGTTTGTACAGTTACCGCCAAGACCGTTTTATACTAAAGACCCGCTTACACAAGTTACCATCAAGACTATTTAACACTATACAATGATGTGCCCCATTTACATTATACAATCACTCATTAAATAGACGCAGTTCGTCTTTTTAAAGCATTCACTCATGCCCGAATAAAAACCCCATCACTTCCCCATTCCCCGAACTCTGGAATCCTGGCTTCCAACTATCCCAGATGAGAGATTTCATGGGTGTTGAGCCCCCTCTTGCACCTCACGCGCAAATGGGCAACTCAGCTTCCCATACTCCGGCCCGATGTTCCGTCCATCGGGCGACACAAGTAGCACCTCGTTACAATCTTTAAGGTAATTTCTGTATTAAAGTATCTGAATATTCATTAATCATTTTTTATAATTGATAGTTAATTATTGATTTCCATTTTGGTTTAAATAAAGGTTAAATTAAACTTTAGCATTCCTCAAGTATTGTACTCAATGTTTTATAATTTTCCTGTATTACATTGTATCACTTTTACAATCTATTTTTCTCATTGTTGCTCTATATTAATGTTAATAGAACACACAACATAATAATATATAAATTATAATTCAAACATTTTTGTTAAATACAAAAACAGTGTATAAAGGAGAAAAAAATTTTTTTATTATAAATGATATTAAATATTATCTTAGCATAATTAGTAATATTACGAATATAATCGAAGATTTCGAAATTAATGATTTTTTATTTTTGAATATAATAAATATTTCTATTTAACATCATGTTTAGTTATAATGATATTATAAATTGTCACGTATGCAATATTATTATACATCAAAGATCGAATACGTGACCGGCTCTAGGAACGGAGTGAATAGAGACATGCATCGGCATAATTGATATAAAGCAGGGGAAAAGTGATGACGGACTGTTCAAACTCCGAGGCGAGTAATACAAGACTCTCGCGGCGACAGTTAAATGTAAATAATACGCCCAAACAACAAGCCATAACAGAGGTAAGAGGAGATGGAGAACGTTTGCAGACTTTCGTGGACTGAACGAACGAGCGAGCAGTTTAACGCTACACATCGCGTAGTCGTGCATTTATTACCATTGTCATTTCTTATTAATTTGTAATTTTGGAATGCGTTGTAAGACTGTGTGTATTTTGTGAGTAAACAGATGGATGATCTAGATCTTAAGGTCAAGGTGCCCGGATGTCGGCACCCACGGTAATCAATGAAATGAGAGGACATGGTAACCAAGAATAGCAACCTGCTGGAGATGGCGCCAGTGAATACCTGGAAGGAAGAAGTTGGCAGCCAATATTTGAGTTGCCTGAGAAAAATTCTGTACCGAGACTTTTTCCTCGTGATACAGAGGGCCTTTTTTATACTGCAATACCTCAGAGAATAAAGAATAAATAGATAATTTGGTAAACGTAGGATCAATGTATTTACTATTATTTAATTTCAAAATGATTAAAACAAACGTTTCTCCTCTTTAAATTCTTTTATATTACATTTAAAGCAACAGATTTTATAATTTAAAAGTTATTTTATATCGGTTTTTAAATATTAGGATAATAATGGCCTTTTTGTGCTCTTTTATTTCTGTACTACGTTAACAATCTTATACATATGATAAACAAAATTATTACTCACATAATTGAATACACCATTAAAATGTCTTAAATTATAATATTACTTTAATCTGCTAATACTAATAAACACTTAAAATTCTTTTATTCTGACTTGCAGATTTCTATATATTTTAAATATGTGAATTACTTCATATTCGATATTAATACTTTCATGAGTATTTAATAGTTCATCGAGGCAATTCTTCGCATATCAAGTTAACTATTTATATCTGAATTATTATTTTCATCTTCTTTTAAAGGCAACATATTCTAAAAACTATTTAATCATTGAGTTAATAACTAGATTTTAAAAAAAAGTATTTTTTATCTCATTATTATTCTGGACGGCAAACATTTTAACAGTTTAATATTTTCTTTTCGATAAAAAAATATAATTAATATCTATATTAATACTAAGAATTTATTGAAACATTATTTACTGTATCTGATTATAGCGTGTACTTATATAATATACATTGCTTTATTTGTTTTTTTTTAGATATTTTGAGTTTAAATAACAAATATTTTCCTGTATCCAAAAAAATATGAGAAAATTGCAAAGGAAAAATATTAGAATTTAATAACAGATTGTCGATATCGCTATTTTTAATGAAAACAAATTAACGTGCAAGTAATGTATAAAAAATCTTTTCGATCTCTATTTTTAAAAAATTACCGAAGATTAGATAAAATCATTCCACTTCAATTGGATTACAAAACAAATTATAACAAATTAAAAAAAAATTTTATTCAAAATATTTATTATACTAAGAATTATAAAAAAAAAACCGAGGTGTAAATTTATAAATTTTCATTTTCCTAAAATAGATTTTTTAAATTATTATTTCATTTCTCACTTATAACTTCCATACATTTCCTTTTTTTATTCTCAAGCTTTACTCAATTATTAACCGTATTTCGCTGATACATTTTTTTGTTTCACCACTCTGCCTCTGTCTCTCTCTCTCTCTCATAATTAAATATCATCAATAATAATTGTGTTCCATTTGTTAGCACATATCCTCATTCTATAATTATTATCTCAATTTTATCGTTTTCCAATACCGACCCTAGCATTGTTTCCCATCATTACACTATGTTAGATGTTTTTAATTTTTATTATTCAATTTTAAGTCCTTAATTTCGCAAAATTTTATTCTTTTTTTTTTACATATATGCCTTGCTTCATATACATATCAGAATAAACTGCCTTGTCTTCTTCTGCATATTTACATCATTTCAAAACCAAATTTATATGTTACTCCCCAAGGCTTAGCTAGGCTAACGCGTGCATAATGTCTATAAATGTATATTTTTTAGAGATTTTAATCAAAAACAAAATCTTTTGTATAATATCATTTTAGCTAGATCATTATCACTTCAAATGAAAATGATAAAGCAAAATAGGCAATTAATAATAAGAAAAATAATAGTGATGCAGCATAGATACTGGAAACGAAAAACGTTATTAGTGAAAGGAATAACAAGAAAACACTTTATTTTTTTTTTCTGAAAACTTCTGTATAATTTCTTTTTTCATTTACTGGAATTTTTTTTCACATATTTATTAATTGAATTTTGTTCTCGTTATGTGATAGATAAAAATGTACTTTTTATTCGTTTTCATTTATATAAACTTTAAAAAAATTGAACCAGATAAATTAAATTTTCTATATAAAAAAATTAATAAATATTGTATAAGTTTTTTGTTTTTTATGATTTTCAAACATGCTTCTTTATTGTATAAAGATATTCAACGAATTTATAATACAAAATTTTAATAGTAATACAAAATTTACAATTCAAAAATGTTTCTTAAAAAATTTGTTTTCTCCTAAAACAATTGAATGTATTTATCTCGATAAAAATTTGCTCTGTATTAGAATTTAATAATGTAATTTAATATCAAAATTTATAAGTACATAATTAAAAGGAAAGAATAATGAAAAAATTTATAATTAATGACTTAGATAATGTTATTACTATTAAATTTATTAAAAATAAGTTTACGATAGTAGCAGGATTTCTGTGGAAACTTATTGTATTATTATTATTATAAATCGATCCTTATTGCGAATGAATTAACGAATTATTTCCGAATGAATTATTATCTCATTGTTTAATTATTCATGATCAATTACTTATCAATATACTTATTAAAACCGATTATTAATTTACTCAATATTGTTGTAAAAATCAATAATAATAAGTAATAATAATAAAATGAATATTTTGGAAAGAAACAAATATTTGAAACACAAGAAATGAAGTATAAGCCCTCTGACTTATAATTTTTATACGGTTTACATTTTGCGATTATTATATATATATATATTAAAATGGATAGTTAAAATGCACTACATCTAAATGTCATTGACATATGATAATTCTAAATGGTAATTTATGTATGTAGAGGATATCATACATTTTTAATATGTACATTATGTATCGGTATAGAATTTTAATATTAAATAATATATTAAACTTTTTGATATACTCCTACACAAATAATTCGACTAAAAGTACTTTTGGGTTTCCATATTATAAAAATTATGTTAGAAAAAATTTCCAAAAAATTTTTTATTTCTTTCAATTTTGTCTTTTAAATGATAATATTCATATTTTTCAACGTATTTTGACATTTTATAAAAAATTAAAATTTATTTTAGTGAAATAATAATATTGTAAAATTTACATTTCAATGGTATTATAATAACAATTTAATTTCTAAAAACAACTTAAACTCACTTAAATATGTTAAAGATAAAGAAACAGAATTTATTACTTTATTATGTTGAATTGTAAATATTTAAATTATAAAACAAAGAAAAAAAACTTCATTAAAAAATATTAAAAATATATATTTAATGAAAGTATAAATATAAACTACTGTATTTATTAGATAAATAAAATTTTTTAACCACCTTAACTCCAATCTGAAATAAAATGAAAGCATTTTCATATGAACTTTAATGTAATAATTAAATCCGGAGGTGTTTGTAATAAAATTTTTCGCAACGAATCTTATTAATATAATCATAAATATAGTGTATAGAAAAATTAATGTATAATAAATAAAACTAAACATACATATTTTAAGTTGTTTACAGCTGATTCAGTAAATTAGTTAATCATATGATTTAACTGCTTAATTTTGCTAACTATAAATAAGTTGTAGTCTTATTAATAATGTTCTTTATGACATAGAAGTAAATTCAATAATAATTGATTGATAAAATCCACGCAATACGATACAATACACGATCTTCAAATAATATAAATAAATCTTGTCTTTCTAACAAGATAATTTTTATTATTTCACGATTGATTAAATATAGACACAAAATTTATATTCAATTTATTTATTATGAAAAATTTTTAAATACAAATTTAATATCATTCATTTTAAATTTTGCAAAAAATTACATCCTATGTAAAGAGTGGCATATTTTAAGTCTGACATAATTTTACAAAACAATATGTATTTTATTACATAAACTACATAAAGTTCATAATGTCAAACGATGTATCGAGTTCTAATATGCAATGAGAGATAAGTTTACGCATTAGTAACGAAAGTTAAATCAAAATGGAAAACTATTTTATTTTAACCATTCTATTAATTCATGTGTAAAATGATGTTGAATTCAATTATTACTGTAATACGATATTTTTAATACCCTATCTGATAATAATGGTAATTTTTTTTTATAAAAAATATTTTTTTGGACCAATATTACTTTAAACTACTTATTTAGCAACTAATAAAAGCAGACATTGATTCAGTTTTGTGAAAAGTAGAAAATGCAAAGTTTTTTCCAATAAAATTCTCAATTCGGTAAATTTATTAAATACCATTTAAAATATTTTATACGAATAAAATATATCTTGTATTATGAACGAATATTTATATTAATATAAAATATAGTGAGTGAAATATTTATACATAAAAAACTTTATTTTATATATAATTGATGAAAATATCAGAAAAATATTGGTTCGTTTTCAAAATATTATTTTCTTTAAAATATAATTTTAAACTAAGTAGAATGTCTGAGAAATTTAATGTAATAATAAAAGTTATAATTAATTATACAAAATTATGTAATATAATTTTAAATTTTTGAAATCGTGTCTTTTATTTAACTTTTAAAGAATAAATTCAAAATTGAATCAAAAAAATCCAAAAAAAACAGAACCTTTTCTCATACAAACTTCATGACGACGGTCATGTAATTAGGGTCATGGATTAATTTGACAAAAATGACAATTATTCGCAAGGGTTTGAAAAGTTTTAAATTAATAATATTGTATCATTTTAATTTAGTATTTCATGTAAAATTTAAATATAAGATGTATTTATATGACAAAGCATACTTTTTTTCTCAAACATTAACTCTATAAAAAGTATAAATTATAGATGTTATATGCCATAAAATTCTTTAAAATTAAATGTACCCAGCGTTCAATATATTCGAGAAACATAAACTTAAATGAAATATATTAATTAAATAAGTCAAAATATATATAATAAAAAAGGATAGTTGTGATCCAGTGGGCTGCGAAATGAATAAAAACACAAAATTTATTTATTATAAATGTGCCTATGTTTCCACAAAATATATATAGTTTTGATTTCATTTTAATAGAAATCTTCTTTTAAATTAAAAAATTATTTCTCGCAATATTCAAATATTCTCATAGCCATTGCATTATATCCTGGTACAACATTACATTATTGTAAGTGATGACATCTGCACTATTTATTTTTATGCTCAGAATCTTGTACTGCGCATATATAAATATCGAGATGTAGGTTATCAAGACCCTTTATAAGAATTATAAATAAGTAGTCAATATCTGTTTACGATATCGATAAACCTATAGAATGAAATTTTGTATTTATTAGGACTTGTGTAATTTCTATGAATTTGCATATTTTCAGTTTATTTATTTTTCTTTTGTCCATTTAATTTTTTATGCAACTTTTTAAATATTCTTTATGCATAAATCCATTTATGTATTTTATGAAATTAATTAAAGTGTTTGATTTTATGAAAACAAATGTACTATGATATTAACAATAATTTTTAATTAAATTCTTTTTTTATAAACTTTATAATAATATTAAATTGAATAATGTTAGTAAAATTAAAAATAACAACAATAGCAATAGTTGCAGAAGAAGCAACAGTATTTTCAATAGATATAACAACGATACTACTGCCACATATGAACATATTTTTAAGATTAAGAAATTATGATAATCAGCATAGTGATAAGGTTGAAGAATGTAAATAAATTATTTTAAATTCAAGTCGTACTCAGCTTAAAATTGAAATATATTAAAACTAGACCGGAGTTAATGGTTTAATAAGTCAATTCATACGATTCGTAATACACAATCTTCTCATTTGAACATTAATATTAGAGTCATTTAAAATAAAATAATAATAGTGCTAATAATACTGATAACAAAGATAATAATAACATTAAAAATAAATATACTAACGATGATCCTATTAGTAACTATATTATTCTTATTATTGTAAAAAATTCATTTGCTCAGTGCATTTCAGCTCGAGCGAAAGAAGTTTGAAAATGTACTGAAGATTAAAAAGGAAACTCTTTTGTAGGTGGACCCCAACGTTTTATTGGGCATTTAGAGTGATAAACTTTAAAAAACAACTTCTCCTTTATGGGTCTCTGCAAAAATTGCTTTGAGAAGTGTTTCATGCTTTTATTTATATAAATACACGATTGGGCATCTTGCTATGTTACAAGTTTCTCTTTTTAATATGCGTGCGATTTCTACTTCGTTCTTTGATTTTTTATGAAAAGATCCACTCGCAAAAGAGTGGATTCGTGACTGATATTGATGACGATGATGATGATTATGATTATGATGATAATCCTCCTGTGTGTGATTTTTAAGTTCTCATTCGAAGTATGAATCTAATACAAAAGTGTATTAGACTTATTGTCCTCGACCGTTTCTTTATATGCAGGAGAAAACTGAGATAAATAGTTATATGTGAGGGGAAAAGGAGTGAGGAGATACGTGGGGTGCATCTATTAACCACTTCAATATTTGGGGCCACAGAACAACAATTTATTAGGCTCGTGTCGCGTACATAAGCATAAAAAAGCCACGATGAAATTACAATACGATTACGTCTAATGACGCGACAAGGGAGACGCTCGCAATAGCCGGACAGTGGTTGGCATCCTCCGCAAACTCAGCACGGTATCTCGGTGGGTGGGGACGCTTTTTGTCGCCGCCCTGGACCGTGTCCTTCACCTGGTGCTGTGACGCACGGCCACTGCGCGACCTTGGCGACTCGGCCTGGCACTCACGGGGTGTAACGCCGCTGATTCGAAACGATGCCTTCGCCGTTGAACGCAGTACGCGGAACCTGATATCCGCGTACGGAAAATTTTGTCAACCCCGCGCGGCGTTGCGGCCCGTCATAAACCCGTGGGCCAGCCCCCCGCAATTGTCCAACATCGAGGCACTCTCTCTTACCATCGGAAAGCGGACGGCAATAGAAAGTGCCGTGCACTTATCATTCTGAATAGTAGAAATTTTTATACTGCATCAATAAAATTTGAAACTATTAATCGTTTATATAATGTGTTATTTATAAATTAATACACCTCGAACCACCGCTTATTTAACTAATCCAACTTTTTTTTGTAATTATATTGCAAAATGTAGCAACATTATTTATTTATAATTCATTACTTTTTTTTCTTCTTAAAAAAATATTATTATCACTATCTTTCAAAAATATGTATAATTAATATTTTTATATTTCTATAATTTAAAATTAATTATAATTTTAACATGAATATAGTTGTCACCCAAAATCCAAATGAATTAAGATACCTTCAATGTTTAAATTAATTTTATAATAAAAATATTCAATTTATAGTAAGAAATTAACTTTAATTCAATTAAATTTTTGCATAAAAAAAATATATAATCAAAAAAAGATTATAAGTTAAAATATTACCACCTGTAATTTTACTCATAATAAAATGCACAGAGGAAGAAAATAACGATTCATGTTGTGATAACATTTTATATAGTTCACTTACTAATGTCAAAATATTAATATTGTGTACAAATGAAAAATATATTCTCATCAACATCTGCATCATAAAATTACTTTAGCGTTAAAATTTATTATGAAATTTATAAAGAAACTTTTAAACGTATGTTAAACTGTTGGAAAATTAATCAAATTTATTATAACTATTTTTAAATAATATACTTTAAATGCTTAAAATTGCATTCAATATAAGTATTTTTATAAAGTAATTCAAGCAAAGGAAAAGGTATTTAAAACAATAATTAAATATATTTAATAATCCTAGGTGATTTAACGTGAAACATTAACTTTCTTGTACTTGTTTAAATACCTGTATATTCAACTTCCATTTATGCATATATTTAAAATCATTTAGTCAAACTCTTCGAACTTCTAAAGCAATAAATCTTCCTTTATTTTAATGAATATTTTAAAAAGTTAGTAAGAAATATTTTAAATAAATGACTAATGATTTTTAAAAAATATGCTGTTTATATAAGTCTGTGCTGCTTTTCACTTTAAGTTATAAAAAATACATGGAAAATTAACATAAGTACGAAGTAATAAGCAAGCAACGTAAAATGATTTATGTCATATAAATTACATGAATTATTTGATACATGTACATGAAATGAAATATAATTTACACAAATTTAGTTAATACTCATATAAATTTAAAGAAACGCGCATCATTATATGAAATTTTACACACTCTATGAATTTTAAACTTCCATAAATGTTTTAACCATTTACTAATAATATTTTACGGTTTGATTAGAACGATTTGTTACAACATTTATTAAATATCAATTATTGAAATCTTCATTATTGAAAAACTATTTCAGCTAAACATTATTTATCTGTGACTTCTGTTAACAATAATAAATATCCTATTTATTTGAAATAATTTTTATCATAATTTACAAATCAGATCAGTTGTATAATACGAAAAAATTATAGTTAAATTAAATTCATATAATTCATAGACTATTAAATTCAAATCGAAATATACAAATGCAATGCTACAAATGTCTGATTAACTTCAATAAATATCGATACAAACAAATGATAGATTATCTAAAATTTATGTCGATATTAAAATCTGAATTAAATTAGTGACAATTATTAAAATTTATTTGTCAAATTTGTTTCGGCCAATACATCAGAAATATTGTGCCATTACTTAGAAAATAGAAAAAACTATTAATAAATTTTATTGATATTTAAAATTTTTAATATAGGTTAAAAGTTTCACTGACTAATATTTCATTACAGCTAATATAACTAGAAATAATTTTCATTATTATATTCTATTTTTAATCTGTAATTTATATTGATAAACAATCATATCTACTGTAAAATATATTTTGCATTTGAGAATGAAATAATTTAAGGTAAATATTAATAACAACGATGAAATGTCAACTCATATCTATAATTATCAGGTGTACATTATTAATATATTCAAATGATAGATATATATTTATATTATGAATCTGAAATTTTCGTTTTTCATTTTTTGTAAATATAAACTTAAAAACAACAGATAAATTTATTATCATTCATACTATGAATATAATGAAATTAATATTATGGGATAAAAATAATGAATATTTATTATTTAATACGCGTAGAAATACACAGTAACGAATTATATTAATTGTAATATTTATTAATATAATTATGATAATTTCATTATTTTTCTAAGAATAAAAATAATTATTAACATTCAAAGATGAAAGTTTCTCAAATTGTATTAATATTATTACACGGTTGTGTTGATATAAAATTAAAAATATATGGTATAATAAAAAATATTTAATAGTAAATATTACATAGATACTTTATTGAAGACAAAAAGTGAAAAATATTTTTTTCGTAGAAGTAAACACATATTTAAAAAAAAAACATAAATTAAATAATTAGCACAAAGATTCAACAAAATTTTAAGTTTTTTAATTAATATAAATTTAAAAAAATTATTAGATCTGTTAATTCTTAAATTACGAGCTCTATAAATTTATAATTTTTAATTAATAAATATAATCTCGTAGTAAAGTTTAACTAATATAAAAAGTAACGTATACCTTAAAAATATGTTTATCTTAAATGCATATAAATTATAAGATATATGTACACATATATTTCTATAGTTACTACTCATGTAAATTTGATCAATTTTAATATCTCTATGAAGATATAAATATTTCATATTAAATTGCAAACTTTTTTGCTAAAAAATAAATCGTATAAAAATTATGTATTGTGTATACACAAAAAAATATAAGAAATTATTTATCATATCAACGATAAATTATATTATAAAAAAAAAGAAATTAAACAATTTTTTATATACAAATATTATAACTTTAAGCCCTATTTATTATATAGTTTAGTAATAATATTCATAGATAAAATTATCGAATCAAAAATGTAAGAGTATCATTTTTATACGTAATTTATCTTTATAATTAAGAAGGATTGTATAAGAATTGAATATTCAAAGATATTGGATGTATTTAATGCAATAAATTATGTTGATGTTTAACTTTGCAGATTTAGAGACAACATTGTTAGGCGCCCCTTCATTTTTAATTTAATCATAATATCTAAAGAAGGTTTCGTCAATTGTTTAGCTCTATCATAACAAGATAATATACTAAAATGTGTAAAACAATATACATGGTTTATCCATGAAGTATCGAGATTTTTCCTTTCATTTTGCGGCTATTGCTCGTGGAAATTTGGAAGGGATCTTAAAATGTCGACAAAATCTTTTTCCATTTGTCCCCTTTTTTGTGTTTTTTTCGATAATTTGAAGCAACAGAATTTTACTTCGAGCGAAGGGTACTTTTCAGTTTTTTGACACGATATGATGGACCTAATACTCGAACAGTGTTACGTGATAAAATTTTGTTTGCAACTAAAAAAATGGTGCGGAAACATTTAGAAAGTTAAAAGAAGCATATGAACATAATTGTATGTCAAAATTACAATGTGCAAAATGGTATACAGCTTTTAAAGAGAGCCGGGGAAAGATCATTTGCAGGTGCCTTTGAAACCTGGTAGGCTCGTCTTCGTAAATGCATTGATGTAAGCGGAAATTATTTTGAAGAGTTTTTCTTTTCCACTAATCGCTTCAACTCACCGTGTCAAAAAATCGAAAAACACCCTTTGCACGAAGTAAAATTCTGTCCCTTCAAATTATCGAAAAAACAAAAAAAAGGGACAAATGGAAAAAGGTTTTTTCGTTATTTTAAGACCACTCCTAAGTCGCTACAACCAATAGCCGAAAAATGTAAGGCAAAATCTCGATACTTCGTGGACAATCTATATATTTGAGTCATAACCGTCCCCTTAAATATTACTGCTCTAAAATATTATAATTTTAATAAATAATAAAAATTGTACATCATTTATGGTATAAACGTTTATATCCGAAAAATTCGTATTAACCGCATATAAAATATTAAAAAAACTAACAAACATCATCAAGCAATAAATTTGACATTTAGCATCAATTATTATTAAGAATTTTTAAAAAAAAAATATGGACAAACTCTACGCAAAATAAATGTATAATTTATTTACAGTAAAAAAATATATTTAAAAGTTTATACTTGATGTTTGTTATTATTGTTATTTTTTCGTTTTTGTTAGAAGTACTTATAATGTAAATTATATCGATTTAATCTATGGATACATTTTGTATTAAAATTTACATAATAATACGATGGTCTCGTACAGTCAATTTAAGGCTAAATATTAATCCAAGCAACAGAAAGGGAGTCCCTGAATGAAATTATTAACGAACTAATGATGCTATAAATGGCTATAATTTCTTTGGTAGGCGCCTTAGTTTACAAATCTATTTTTCCACCCGCATAAAATATGAAAGACAAGGAGTAATACGAGATGCGTAATTGTTTAGATAAAGTACTGGAGATTACAGAGTGAAGGTATCTCATTTCTAGTGGCACCGAGTTCCTCTAGATCGCCACGAGCTCAGATAAGAGAGTGTAACGCAAGGTAAATAATTCTTGGGAGCCATCGGAATAGCCTGCGCCTATAACCGCAAAGGCGGTGCTCGGAGGGGCGCTCGATACAAGTGTAAGGCTTGTCAGTCGATCGGAAATACGTCAACCCTTGAATTGCCGAACCGATCGACGAACTTCCACTCACACACGAGCACAACCAATTGTGCCTCCTCGGAACGCGCAACAGGCTGCACGTATGCTCGAGAGAATTTTGAGTCATCTCCCCCCTCCCTCAGTCCGCTCAAAACTCCGCCAACTTTATATGTTGGGTAGATATAGATGAGTGGTCTGCTAATAGTAAATGTACTCAAACTTGTAAAGCAAAACTTCTTTGATTTATTCGATAACAATAACTTGCGCGATCATTAATTATCGTTAAAATAGTATTAAAAACCATAAATATTTCTATAAAAAAATAAAAAATATAAAAATTTATAACAAATCATTATAATAGTCTTTTTTATTAAAAATCCTGTGGATTATATTTAATCGACAATGTATTTAAAAATAAGTAACAAAATTTCTAATTTTTTAAAGAAAATTTTTATATTTCCGATATTCTAAAGGTCTAACCAACTAAAAACGAAGCGAGCATTCATATTAAGAAAAGTTAAAAATAACATAAAACATTCGTTCAAATTTCTCCTAAATCTTTAATTCACGATTTGATTATTCACTGTAAAATAATTTTTTTTTACTACTTTTTCCTATTACATTAAACTAAAGCTTATACATGGTTCATCCACGAAGTATCGAGTTTTTTTTTCATTTTGTGACTATGGTCGTAGAAATTTGGAAGGGGTCTTAAAATGTTGACAAACTCTTTTCTCATATGTTTCTTTTTTTTTGTTTTTTTTCGATAATTTGAAGCGACAGAATTTTACTTCGCGTGAAGGATGTTTTTTAGTTTTTGAACACAACGTGATGGGGCGACTAGTGTAACAGCGTTACACGATAAAATTTTGTTTGCAATTAAAAAAAAACAGCATGGAAATGTATAAAATGTTGCAAGAAGCGTATAGACATAATTGCATGTCAAAATCGCAAAGTGGAAAATGACCCAGAACTTTTAAAGAGGGCTAAGAAAGAATCATCGACGAGCTTCGATCTGGACGCCCAAAAAGTTTTCAAATGGCTAGAAACACCCGGCGCGCGTTAGAAATTTTAGATTCAAACCGTCGATTAACGATTAGAGTAATCGTGGAAAAACTGAATTTAACGCTGTTTATGGTGCACAATATAGTGCAAAAAACATTTTGCAATGCGAAAAATTTTTTGAAAAATATCAAAGCTGAAAAGTTTGAAGATGCATTTAAAATTTGGAAAACACTCCTTCAAAAATGTGTTGATGCAGGAAGAAATTATTTTGAAGAATTTAAAATTTTTATTTCACACTGTTTATAAATTCACCAATAAATCATCCTTCAAAAAAGAAAGGTAAGAATTTTTTTTTTTAATCTTTGAAAAAAACATTCTCACATAATGGTTTTCCGCTAATCGATTCAGCGCGCCGTGTCAAAAATTTGAAAAACACCCTTCGCGCGAAGTAAAATCCTATCCTACATAATTATCAAAAAAAACCAAAAAATAAAGGAACAAATACAGAAAGAGTTTGTCGACATTTTAAGACCCCTCCAAAATTTCTACGACAAATAGGCGTAAAATAAAAAAAAAATTCGATACTTCGTGGATGAACCATGTATTTATCTACATAATAAAAAACAAAATTTAAGAAGAAGAAAAATATAAATTTGGGTTCCTAAAAAATTATTTGATAAATTTTAAATTAATTTACATATTAGGGGAGTGCATAATTGAATTAGTAAAAGTTATACTGCCTTTTTTTTAAAGATGAACCAATATGGTTAAGACCTTATTTACATAAAATATATACAACTTTTTTAAATATTTTAAGTAAATTTACAGATTGAATTTGAAAAATTATTCAAAGTATGTTAATATTTAAACCTTAATTTATAATTGGATACTATATAAATATTCATAAATTGTGTAACAGAAATAAAAACTGAACAAAAAATATGTTTTTTTATTTCTATGTATAGTACGCGAAATAAAATAAAACACAAAGTTTAGTTTTTGGAACCTAATTATTCATAATGGAAGTATAAAATTAAGTTAAGAGAAAAGTATTTAAGGTAAAAGAAATAAATAATTGATCTGTTGATGGTGTTAAAATAAATATACATAATATATCAAAAAATTTTTAAATAAAACAAGGACACGGAAAATATTTTTAGTTATATCTCTGCATAGTTGAACGTATTCATTTTTTTTACATAAAATGATAATACTATTGATGAACTTTATATCAATTGAATATTTAATCATTATTTTGATATTCACAGTTTTTCAATAATAATTTTTCATTGACAACTTCGTATTTCATTTTATTTAAGATTTTTGTTTTAATTATTTAAAAACAAAAAAAAAAAAATTATATTTATTTGTTTCTCCAAATATAGTAAATACAAATGTAATTTTCATAAAGCTTATTTTTAATATATGTAGAGTGAAAAGAAAGAGGTTTAAAAAAAACATTTATTTGCATCAGTATCTAAATCCATATTCGAGTTAAAAAATTTTGAAGGATCGATAATAAAATATTGTAAACTGAGGCTTCTCTGGAAATATTTATAAAGAAATAAAAAAAGTTCAAAGAGTTGAAAATATCATGGAAATGTTTGTATTAAAATAAATGCAAATAAAACAATGATGAAAAATATCGAGTTAAAAACTAATAAAATCAAAAGCATTATTGAAGTCACAAAGTTTATGAGAAATTTATTGTCGATTTAAAGTAATGACTGAGATATGGTACTCTGCAATGATCGTTAAAAGTATGGATAGATGAATAAAATTTTGAAACATCGGAGGATTTAATGAGCCTCGATTAAACAATGGTGATAAAATATGACCTTGGAGCAGAAGCAAATTGCCAAATCCTACCCATTCTTTTCTTCTCAGTGTTTACGAGACAAGAGATATGGCTGCGGAATAAGAGACAAAAGATACGAGAGCAATACTCGTCAACTGGTTCTCTTGTCATGGACGATGACCCCGAATTGCTCTTTAGACCTTTGCCCCATTCTGGGGGGGGGGGCGTATTTGAGGAAAGTGCTTTATCGCCAGAGTAACTTGTTGGCCAAATAAGTACCAAAGAGCTGCTTCATTCGCAAAACTGAATTTACGCTACCTTATCATGATTTCAAAATTCATTAAAGAACTTGCTTTGTTGCGACTAGGACATACCTTTTGATGAGTTTATAACTTGCAATGGTAAACGCACGCGAAACATAATGTATGAAAATTTGTATAAAGATAAACTAAAATATGAAGCACATTATGATAAGTATTATGGTAAAATATCAAGTTTAAAGAACAAAGTTTGAATAATCATACGGTATTCGTAAGTGTCCGTCTTATCAAATAGGGACTATTCTACTTACGATATTTCACAATTTCAATCACCCATTTATTATTTATTTATGAAAATATAATTTTTAAATAAAATCTTCGATGCAAAGAAAACTCCCAAACATTCTCTGTATACTTTTATTTGCGACTGGAAAAAGTACGCTCGTACATTCAATTTTTTCAAATTCATGAATTTTGTGAATTAAATTAAAATTTCATTTTTAATATTTTTATAAAACATAAGTTGTATATATTTTGAAGTTTGATATAATGCACCTTCCATATTTATAAAAAAATATAATAAGTTGTATATAATTATGACATTTATCTAAAATTTATAAAATTCACTGTAATAATTACATAAAATTATTAAACATAATACATCCAATAATATAAAAATGTATTTATAGAAAAATTTATAAGCAGAAATTTCTAATTTAATTTATAACAACTTTATTTCGGTTAAATCATTCCACGTCACTATAAATAACAGCAAGATAATTTTTATTAAAAATATTATTATTTTTTATTGTTTTATATATATTTTAATGTATATTTATTTTATCAAATTACTATTACAATATTTATTTTTATACGAAATTAGAATGTAAAAGTTCATCTTTATCAACATTTATTTTAACATTAAAATATTTATTGAACTATTTTTACACATTATATTTTACATTGTAGATTCAAATATTCAAATATTTGTATTAATCAAGAGATACATTTGATAAATAATAATCAATTACCTCAACTGAAGAGTTTATAGTGATTTAAAATAAACACTATACATTTTTTGTTGTTATGTATGGTAATTGCATTTGATAAACATTTATAATAATAAAAATCTACAGCAAACTATGCACATATTTTCAAATGAACTTTTATATCTCGAGAATTAATCACTAATCTTTTTTAACTAAAATAAAATTCAATCATTTTTGTGTACCTTATTATTTGACTTTAATTTTCTATGTTAATATGCAAGCCTACAACTATTGCTGTTTCTAATATTATTTTTTACTAATTGAATCAAGCATACAGGGATTTACCCATAGTATAAATTAGTATATAAACAAAAATAAAGTTGAAATACAGGGTAAAAGATATCCTCCTCGTTACAAGTAAAAAAAAAATTAAAGAGAATGATAAACTGTAAAAGTAAATATAAAACATTCTATACATAACATATAAATATTTATATTAAAAATAGGGTTTGTTAATTAATTACCTTAAGCTAGTTAAAATATGTAATATATTTTTCTTATCGCGTACTTCTGAACTGAATTGACTAAAAAATAGAACATAATGTATAATATTACACGGTTGAAATTATATGATAAAAGATGAATTTGTTATAATTTGTAGTTTAAATTTGTTTAAGCACGACGAAATGCCGAGACCCGTTCCACATGAAAACCGTGAATTATTTTTTATCCTTTTCTAATGGAAAGCATATATATATAAACGACTTTAGTATAAATCCCCTTCACATTTAGAGTTGAAGCAACCGAGAGTACGAGGAATTTACGAGGGCGATTGGTCTCAATTTCAGCGACATCGATTTGACCAGCATTGGCACCTAACTCACCGTGTTCGTATCGGTCCGCACCGCTGGGTTGTGTTAAAGGTCCTCAAAAAGGTCTTCCACTTCTTTGGCCGCGTGGGATTGACGGCGTCCTCCACAGGTGCACGTTACCGTACTCTTGCGCGCGCGGTTAATCAATAGCCGCACTGTCGACGCGTGACCGGGCTTCCGAAGTCCGACGACCGCACTTGCGCGAAGACTCACTCGCGACGCCGCTGTCCAGGACTCGGATCTCGGAGTGGTGTCATCCCCGCGCCTTCGGCGCGAGGCTCACACGCGAGCAGCGGGACGAAGCACGTTCCGGAGCTTCTTGTTCTGCGCGCAACGCTACGCTCGCTCGTCCTGACGTCGTCGTCGACGTCGACATACGCCCGGAAGGGATCGACCCCCGCCGCCGACTCTGGACCTGCGCACTCGACGTGGTCGCGCACCCCTTACTTGTGGCCAAGGCCGTGGCGCCATCGCTTTCGGCCGGACACCAAACGTTAAATTTCACTCCTGATTAATCGCGACTCTGTCTCCCCTACGGATAATCCGATTTTTCTTTAATCTTCAGCATCCCCAATTTATTTCTTCTTCTTACTATTTTCTTACCCGACAAGTATCTGTTCCTATCCCTCCCACTTCTGTCTTCGTAATAAGAATAGACAATAAGCCTTCTAAAATCTCGGATATTCTGCTAAAACTTTTCATTCTTTTATTCAATGAATATGTTAGTATAAAATTTTTATGCGGAGGAATGTGGGTTAACTAAATAATTCTCAATGTTAGTAAATAAATATTGAAATTTCTTTATTCTATTCATAAATATTTTATATCAGAACTTGAAAGAAAAATAGCTTAATGACATAATGTTTGAGGTAGATTAGAATAATATTCTATGGATAAAATTTTTCTAATGTTATTCTCCTGCCCCAGAGCACATTATGAAATATTACAGCACTTTTCTACATGTATATGTATAATTATTTTAATTTAATTAATTATTCTAATGCAAATAAATGTTAATTTGTAATATCTTCTCTAAATATTTCATTTTCTTTGATAATTTTATTGGTTCTTGGAAACGTCAAATATCTACATAGCTAACATATATTTGTACACAAATAAAAAATTTATAAAAAAATATTAAGAAAATAATCTACATTATTTAAAACTACAATTTGTAATTAAGGGAAAAAATGCGTATTTAAATACACAATTACTACTATAATGTATACTTTTGAAGTTTGAAAATAATTAGATATATGCGAAAATTAAATTAATAAGAATGTAATTGATCGATAATATATTCGATTCATAAAAGTATTAATGATGTTTAATATTTTTTTTTTTATTTTTATTTCATTCGCAGTTCCTGGTGTATATATCTTTCCCCTACACTTTTAAATTTCTTATGTGTGTGGTCCCTTGCTACTTTATATTCAACTGACCCGACTCTTATTATTTATATATGGTTTTTTCACGAAGTATCGAGATTTTTCCTTTCATTTTGCGACTATTGGTCGTGAAAATTTGAAAGGGGTCTTAAAATGTCGACAAAATCTTTTCCTATTAGTCCTTTCTTTTTTTTTTATTTTTTCGATAATTTGAAACGACAGAATTTTATTTCACGTGAAGCATACTTTTTGAATTTTTGACTCGGCGCGCTGAAGCGATTAGTGGAAAAGCGCTGCGCGAGATAGCTTCGTTTAACAATTATAAAAAAAAGAATACACTTACCTTTTTTTATGAAAGATCATTTATTGGTAAACTCATGGACTGAATGAAACATAATTTAAAACTCCTCAAAATAATTTCCGCCTACATCAACGCATTTACGAAGACGAGCATACCAAGTTTCAAAGGCATCTGCAAATGATCTTTTCCCGGCCCTCTTTAAAAGCTGTATACCATTTTGCATATTGTGATTTTGACATACAATTATGTTCATAAGCTTCTTTTAACATTCTAAATGTTTCCGCACCGTTTTTTTAGTTGCGAACAAAATTTTATTGCGTAACGCTTTAACACTAATTGTTCCATTGCGCCGTGTAAAAAACTTAAAAGTACCCTTCACGCGAAGTAAAATTCTGCCCCTTCAAATTATCAAAAAAACAAAAAAAAGGGACAAATGGAAAAAGGTTTTGTCGACATTTTAAGACCCCTTCCAAATTTTCATGAGCAATAGCTGCAAAATTAAAGGAAAAATCTCGATACTTCTGTTTATAAGATGAACCTTGTAATTTAAATATTAAAATGGAAAGGAGTGACGGAAAGAAAGTTTACTACGGGGTTGAAAAATAATACTTCGGTCATTTCGCGTAATCACATATAAATAATCAATTTATTTGACTCGGCATAAAAACTCCCTGCGTTTAGGGGGAAAAGCCTCAGTGCATCAACGAAAAGAAGAAAATACAAACACTTACAGATGCGACAGCACACGCAGTAATAATCGGCGCTTGCAGGCGCTTTCGATAGGTGGCTTGCAATCGTGGAAGCCGCGACGTGGGTGTCGGATGACGCGCTGAACTAGCGGGGCAGTCCAGGTGTTCGTTAACGTCCACCCAGGAGTCGATCGCCGGGCACTGTCGAGAAGATGATCGGGAGCGATTGGTCCCGCACTTCCTGGATCCACCAGAGAATTCGCCAACGCACCACTTACACACATACGCAACGAAAAATTCACAGAGTATCGAGCTCTCACAAGCAAGAGTGAAAAAACATCGAACAAACAACAATATTATACAGCCGGTGTACAGTACACGAGTTCGTAGAAGATTGAATCTTCTCCCCTGCGTTGGACCCCACGTAGGTCAATTTTCTTCAGGGTCCGCTCCTACTCCGTATATTTTACAAAATTCGGTAATTTTCTGCTCGCTTTCACTTTTCAAAAGTAACGAAGTAAGCTCGTATGGAAATTGCACCGAAAATTATGTTCTCTTGTCGAAAAATAGCAAACCACATTAACATTTTTTTCAAAATACCTGCACGGATTCCATACAATAGTAGAATCCACAATCTCTACCAAACTCATCTGTTACAGTACTCATAAATTGAGTAGCTGTAAAAATAAAAATTTAAAGGAAGAAAATGTAAAATTAGAATTATGAATTTCGCAGTATAGTTTTTGACTGTAAAAGGGAGATAAAACTAAATCATACTCAATAGTGTGAAGAGAGAAAAGGGACAAGTATATCCGTTGAACTACATAAACATGCACAGGCACATGTGATTATTCTCCCGGAGAAGATATAATGAAGTATGCCATCTTTAATGCATCCATAATAAGATGAAGATTGGATTTTAAGAGCAAAAAATCATGTAAACCTAATCCATAATAGAAATGCATTTCGCAATACTCCTATTATTCTTGATGTAAAATATCCTATGATAAAGTTGTCAAGATGTAAATATTATTTAAAATTGTATAAAAGGGATGAATTTTTTAATTTAATTTAATTTGTCGATTAAAAAGAGATAATCTGAGTGAACCGTTAATTGCTAATATGCGTGTTGGAAGAATAACTATGATACTAGGATCTTTCTCTTATTATGGCGTTGATTATTTCAAAATTATGTCAAAATTGAACGAATACAGGAAAAACGACGAGGAATAATTTTTACAGATCTTACTACACGCGCAGTGCATATTAAAATATTTAACTCTTTAACATCAATTTGAACTTTCTGTTAAGCGCCGCCTGTAATTGTTTTTTTTTGTTTGCTCCGTAGTTTTTTCCGGTCTTATAAAAATTGCATAAATTAAATTCCGTTATATTCGTTGCAATTATTGATATAACAGTTGTCAGAAATTTCGTTTGCGCGTAAAGAATTTTGTAAAGTAATTATTCTGAATAATTACTCGAACTCGGACAACTGGCACGCGTGTTTACTTTCGGCGTTTGTTATTGTCGGCGACCTCCGTAGTGGTCGCGCCCAAGTAGACGTTTATACGAAATAAATATTGTCGTGATGTATGCGAAGACAATATTTAGCGTTAGGATAAATATTGATAATTTAATAAAGTAAAATAAATGTTTACCCTCGAGATCGTTACCGTGATTGAGATTTAAAATTTTACAGTCGGTTATATATTAACATTATTTTTGTTAAAATATAATATTAAATCCCGTGAAGTGCAGAATGAATAAAACTAGTTATTCTTAATTATTTTTTCGACGCGTCAACAAGGTTAACCTTGCCCTTGTCAACGATATTTATTAACAATTATTACAATTATTATCTATATAAATATATTGAACAGTACAGAAAATTATTTTAAATATTACTATTTTTTTAATTATTTTAATAATAATTACCTAATATTAAGGCACAGAAATACGTGGGTATTCTACGACGTGATAGTTGTAACGTAACAACGTTTTTAACATCAAGTTTTGTTATGTTAGAAAAGATTATCTCCGCTAGGTGGGGAATTCTATTCACATTAACTCGGCGACTTATGAAATGCACATGATAGATCTTAGTAAGTTTTAAGTTAAAGATTGCCTTTGTTACATCTCAGAATGTAATTAATAATAAATGAATAATTAAGATATTTGTAACTTTAACAATTATTTGTTTATTTAATATTTTGGTTAGTTTAAAATTTTTATATACTATTATTAATATTTTCAATAAGAATAATATAATAAAATAGAGTTGTTACAAAATATTACAATGATTAATCGATAGTTTCTTAATATTGCTTGCGTGATAATTATTCGCAGTGATTGTAGCTTAGAAATAGTTTGTCCGAAAGAACGATGTGGACAGTTTCTTACAGGCTGCAGTCTGTCACCACTCCAGATTTTTAGAATTAGAAAGTTGTTAATATTTGAGTTAAAATATACTAGTTCTAGAAGTAAAAATTCCTTTCTTCATATTTTCTCTATCCCTTATATCGTTTGTAATTTTATCTCTTCTATGTTACTTTTCAATTATTACATTGTTTCATAGGTGTATGACCTGACCCGACCATACACTTTTAATTATGATCGTGTTTTTTCATAGTTTTCCGTGTTATTTCGTGATGAAGTAGAATTATTTATTTCTTATTTTATTTCTAAGTTATGTTTTGTACTCACGTACTATTGCTACACTTAATCTTTTTCATAATCATTAGTTTAATATAATGATGAAACAATATTTTATTTATATTAGGTTATTTTAATTCTGGTTATAATTCGAGATCATGAACTTAAAATAATTTTATAACGCAAAAGTCTTGAACATAGAGGAGGATATGTAGTTTAAAATATCAGGACGTTACACTTTAAGAACTATTTTTAAAGAGCAAATACCACTGAAGAAGTGCTGTATGCACTTTTAAATGAAAGTGAGTAGACAGTTAAGTCTAGACTATTCACTTACGTATCTCATTATTCATGAGATAATGAGGCACCTACTCCTAATTAGCGGAAAATATGTTCAATGTGAGTTGAAAGACAAAATTAAATGCGAGTTAAGAAAGGACGTGCAAAGAAAAATGCTAGAAAAATAGAGGGAAAATGAGGACAAAAATTTATATAATTTATTACTTTTACACCACTTCAAAAACTTACCTATAATTAATTCATTATGTATTAATATATTTTAATATAATATATCTATCAATTTGTGAATTTATTATTTTAAACATATATAAATTTACAAAAATAAAAAAAAATAATTTTTTTTTTTATTCTTTTAATATTAATTTTTTTAATTTTTTTATTAGCAAAATTTATATCATCTTTGCTTTTCATCTAAGATGAGGAGAGAGATTTCTTATTTTTTTTTACTTTTAATGGCTAAATCTGAATAACTTAGTATAATTTAAAAGTGTGTTTTTATCATAAATACTGTATAATTTCAATAAAATTATAAGTTTGGAAAATAAATTTTCAGAAATAGTTCAATACAGTGATTTTATTAAAAAAATTTGAGATTTGTAATTCCAATATAATGTCTAAATTCATTCCTCTACGATTGATTACATATTTGCTTATCTCTTTAAAGTTTAAGATAAAAAATAAATCTTTCAAATAAAAAATATCGTTATTGAACTCATAATAATTCTCACGAACTTTTCACAGTAATATGCAAGCTTTCATTACTCATTTAGAATTACACATGAATCACACGCAAGAAGATTAATAAATTGAGAAAAGAGCTTCAATATATCAATATTGATTTTGTATTTAAATCTACGTTTATTAATAATTAAATTATTAAATATATTTAATAGTCAGTTAATAAGTTTTCAAACATGACATTGTTTTTAAATATATATTTCTTTATTTAACTACTCTTCATGATCGTGTCATTTTAATATGGATAAACAAAATTTTTTGGCTAATCCACACGAACAGAGATGATAGTTGCATGCATCCAATCTATGATGACTGCCTTACTCATCTGGTATTTCAATCAGGATTTGAGTAATTTCATGCCCAAGGATGTTGGTATTTAATGCATGAAATAGACTCTTGTAAAAAAACTCGCAATATTACGTTAAACATAACAGAATAATTTGTTGGCTTATGATAAACACTGTTATAAATTGTCATTTTCAATTATTTCCTGACAATATTTTTGCAATAGATCTTTATCAATTCCTTGCAGACATATATATTGTGTATAAATTTTGTATATAAGTATTTATTATAACTACTATATAAGTATTTTCTATGAAAATAATATCACTAAATAAATATATTTGCGATATAAATAATATTAATACTATATTCTAACTATAATTAGTGCAATATTTATTTAGTCTCTTGTTTTATCTTCATATATATTTTTTTTAAAAGATTCATAATCTATTCCGTAACGTTTATATATTTGAAAATTTTTTTTTCAGGGATAACACAAATGACATCTTTATTTTTAATTACTTCAACTAGATTTTATAAAAATTAAAAGCTTTATTTGTTCTTTCAATTAATTTTATTTTTTATTTATATATTAATTATTATTCATAGTAAATAAATATTTTTTCTTCAATAATGTATATTGCTTCTGTATTCTTAATGTGTACTAATTTAATAATAAACAAAAAAATAATAAGGAAGAAAGAAGAAATAAAAAACAATTAAAATTAAAAGATTAAAAAAATATAAAAAAATAAAATAACTTGTTATAGATGTTAGAGGAATTATCATAGAAAAATAAAATGGGAGTACACTTTAAATAATTGAATTAAAAGTTTCAACTGTAACTACCAACTTGGATACATAATATTTAAAAAGAATTTCCATTCAATCATATAATAAAAACATCGAATAAAAACGCATGTTTTATATTTAAACTTTATTTACAGCCATTTGATGGGATATTTATCTATGAAAACTTGACTGATCGCCAAGACTGGAGATGCAAGTTCCAATCAAGCAGCATCGCGTATCTCGTATATCACAACCGAACACTTAACAAAGTAACCGCTTCCTTCTGAACCTCTCCCAGCATGTTCACCATTAATGTTACCTTTCTGAAATCACCACTACTCTTAAAATTGCCAATCCAAAGTAAACTGTGTCTGTTTTTTTTACTTTTATAGACATAACTATTGGCAACCCATAACAATACCTCATAGTTGTGTTCTTTATTTGTCACCATCTTATGTCTGAAGACATCTTAATGGAGAAAAATTCGGATTTGCTTTAATTATACTCCGAACAAATTTGTATCATTTGATTAAGTTAAAAAATATTTTTTTTAAATAATAACACGCCATTTGAAATAATCAATTATGATAAAAGGTTTCTTTTATATTCAAATATTTATATATTATATTTCTATTCGGTAAAAAAAATTTAAACACTAAATGCTTTAATTATTTAACAACAATATTTTTTTTTATTACTAACTTTTGTAATTAACTTAAGTTATTAAAAAAACATATATTAAATTTAATAGCAGTTAAGCATTTATAATACTCATAAAATATAACTTAAATACCAATATGATTATAATATTAAAATTATAATAAAATCAATAATTATTTATAATATCATTAAAAATATCGATTCAATTTTAATTATGTGCCTTTGGTGTCTCTACCCTCTCGCACCGCTTCAGTCGTCCTGGATTTCAAACATACACATTGAATTTTTTCATGATAACCAAAAACTAATTTTGTACTTTCCCTACAAGTCCATCAGGCGCTGCTAAAACACATTAACAGAAGTCAGTAGCGAGTGCGGACTTCGATCAACTCTTATCCTTGACGGTGACAACGGCGGATACCTACAGTATAACCTCTTATGCATCTCTTCAAAAATAATGTTTTATTCAGAACATTCCTTCGAATAAATACTACCGCAACAATCCCCATTTAAAATAAAATAAAAAGGATAAAAGAAGAAAAGAAAAGAAAAACGAAACACAACCTCTTCGTGAGACGTCTTACACTTACTTTCATGAAAGATGTTACAAGTTTATCGGAGGTAGCTTATGCTTTCTCTTCATTTTATAGCAATATAGCGTCTAAAATGCGCAGAAAACCTTTGCTCGACTGAAAGGGGAAGGATAAAGGGCTTATCGAAAATCAAAGCGCCCTTTATTGAAGGATTGAGTCGACACGGTAGCGTATACGACTCGGAGGTTTTTACCGCCACGGTAGCATGACGATGGAAGTTTTGGATAAGGTTTGCTGACACGATAGCGTGAACAGCGGGATTATCTTAGGAGAGGAGTTAGTCAGTAGAGAGCCGGAAAGGTTTTGCTCCCGAATCGAGCGCTCCGAGGTGCCACATCACCTCGGTTACTCGGCGCTGGAGATGCGCAGCAGCTACTGCTCGGTAAAACGCAAGCGCCGATTCATTGGGACACGGTGGTCCGCGGGGGACCTTAACCGTTGAAGTCTCGAGAAGGGGCACGGAATCTTCTCGAAACTTCTAGCAACGAGGAGTCTCATTGCATATTTAAGCATAACTGATCTAATGAAAATTATATTTATAAGCGTATTTTGATTTGATTGAGACAATACAAGAACTAATTTTTTTTTCATCTTTGGATTTTTACTGCATAATCCTTAGTCACTAGGCGGAAAATGATTTACTATCAATTTTAAATTATCCCAATTTGACCCATAAACAACGTTCAAATATTTATATTTATTAAAATGAACTTATACGTATGCTTAATACTTTATAATCTCATTATATATTTAAATAAAAAATATTTTATAATTTTTTCCAATAATTATACACACAAGACATTTCTTTAACGAACATTGCAGTTGTTTTTAAACTAGTCTTGTAATTTTTGTTTATTCCATTACTATAAAATTTAAAGAAACAATACCGAATAGATTAAAACAAAAAATAAACTATTAATTTTAATTAATATTAAATAAAAATAATCATACAAAATTTTAGATAATTAGAAATAAAATACATCATAAAAGTAAATAAAATAATTACAATTTCGAATGACATGTTTAACTAACTTTAGAAAAATAATATATTATTCTTTTGAATCTCTAAGCAGTGTAAAATAAGGTTTACAAAAAAATAGAGGGATATTGCTCAAAAAAGGGAAGGTAGACACAGTAACGAGATGTCAATGCTCTCAATGAGGGTATAACTAGGAAATTTCTCAATTAGTATATATTATAATAATATATTCTCAATTTAATGTGAGAAAATATCTAACTATGAGACAGACCTCAGAAAACTATATATATTATATAGAGAGAAAAAAGAGAGCCCGTTACGTAGCAAGGAACCTGTATATATTACCTCACGTAACTTTTTCATATGAGGAAAGCTAAAACTTAGAAGCACGGCACCTAGTGACTTCGAGCGGTACTCCTTAGGGCGCGGAGTTTGAATATCGCGATTGATTTTATTTTCGCGTTAGAGTTGTATTAACTCCTCTCTTTCTCAAATAAAGCAAATAAGTTTTAAAGAGTAAAATAAGTTAAAATAAGAAATTTAATTATTTTATTCTGTAATCATTTTTATTTAAAAAGTTTACAATTTGGTTCCAAAGAACATCGTCACCAGCGAAAATTCAACCAGCTATCCTATGATGCTTTATACTATTATTATTATATTATTACATTATTATATTATTATTATTATGACATTGATTAAATAATTGTTGCTTAGTACATCTGCACTAATGCTATGACATTAACTATTATTTTTAACTTTTCCAACAAAATTACTTAAATACTAATTATCTTTAACCTTCATTTAAGTTCCTTTGGTGTCTACGTCAAAGACATCAATTAGATTACATTAGCATTTCATAACCGATCCTATATTGTATACTTTTGTATCAAGCTGTTCTTTCATTAGCTCAGAATACTATTCCAGATATTTTTGTACCATATTGATGTCTAAATTTACAAATGAATCATGTATTTCAAAGACTATACTCCATTTACAGATTTATTACATTGTAACGCGAACGCGTACATACATTCACACACACTCCCACATACACTCACACACCGATACACACACACCGCCGAGCCCAATGTTTACGTTTTGCGAAATGTGAATACGCCGCTCGAGAATGAGCTCGAACCTTCCAGAATGTTCTCGAACGTTGGGGAGAGTTCGGGATCATTCAGCTGCGTATGCTCCGAAGTCCCGAACGCTTATACACGGGTGTTATGGGCCGACTCGTGTATAAAAGCCGGCATTCGAAAGCGAAAAGTGCCTTTCTGTCCGCATCGCTCCTGTTGCTCATATCTTACCTGGCCTACGTATTGTACGGAAAGCCAAGTCATCCCTCTCTCTTTAACCGGCCTACGTATTGGACGGAAAGCCAAGCCGGATTCTCCCCTCTCACCCCTGAAAGGCCAACATATTGGACGGACAGCCTTCTCAGGGTTTTTCCCCCGACCCCTCGTAGCGACGGGATAAACATGAATGCACCCCGCTTTATTTTAAAGTAATGAATGAATCCCGTTTTGTTTTCTCACACTAGCATCCGATAATTGATCGCGCTAGTATACCGAATCGACCGATAAAGCCCAATACTGTTATACTGACAGAATTGTACCGAATTATACATGTAAATTTAAATGCACCGCCGTTACAAGTAGTTATTGAAATCCGTCATTTTCTTGAAAATAAATTTAATTTCCCGTTTAAACTTCACAAACATTGCACCACTTGTTTTTTTTTACTAAAATCCACATTTGTATAATATGTTACAGAACAAAGACGTGAATAAACCTGGAAATTTGATTGCTTAAATTTTGCTTATATTTTTTTTTACCCCGCTCTTGCATTCCGTGTCCCAATCCTGGTTCCCCCGACTGCATGCTTATCCGCGCAATTTATTAATTCAATTCATTAAAAATTCTTATTCACTAGAATTAAATTTTATCAGTTGGAAATTAATAAATTTATTTTAAGCGCGGGAACTAACCCGTTACAACATTTTAAAAAATATTTTTCTATACATGATCTCAAAAAACAGAGCAAATGTGTATTGAATTTATACAATCACTTATACACTTATAAGATATGATATTATTTCATTAGTTAAATAAAAAATGAATGAGCGAAATATCCGAGAATCATGGAATGCGTATGGAGAATCATCATTTGCAATATTTTGTTTAAACTATAATTCACAAGTCTGATGAAACTGTATACCGCATATGACTATTGGGATGATTTATGTGAAACTATTCAGAAATAAAACTTTGTTGTATCAAAAATTTATAGGCCTTATATAAAAAGCATTAATTACAAAATCGACCATTACACGGTGCACGCCATCTTAATAAGAAAAACCTGTTATGGATTATAAGTAAAGGGCTGTAAAAATCATTTTCGACTCAGCTTGATCGCCAAGTCGTCCTCTTCTCTCTCTCTCTCTCTCTATATATATATAGATATATATATATATATAATATATTTTGTATCCTTTAGTCTCTTTTTATATTTTAGGCTCGTCATCCATCGTCTATTCAAACATCTGATCAGCAAGCGGCGCTCAGATACCCTTGTTAAGAAATATGAACACTTGTGAATAATTCTCCACCATGGGGATCGAGAGTCTCATTGATGAAAGTACACCAAGTGACGCGTTAGTACTCATAATATTTTTACCCTACTTTTTCCTCCCAAATCTATTAGGTATGTAGAAGATCAACTCGCTGCTTTTTCAGCAGAACGTGAGTTCTTACTATCGAAGCTTAGTTAATTAACAAAAATCGATTTATTTCTGAGCCGAATTCCCACCCTTATGTCTTCACTTGCTAATGCAACACTCTCTCCTACTACTACATCCACCTCCAATAACTCCATTTAAAAAAAAAGTAAAAAGAGGAAAGCTAACTTTTCCAAAATTTCTGATGCCCTTAATTCTTCTTTCTCCAATTCGGAGAACAATCTTCATAATCCAAAAACTCTATTTTCTGAAATAATTTCAGAGTCCTCTCCAATAACCTTTACACCTTCTGTTCTATCTCCTATTGACATTCGGGATAAAAATAAATGACATTCTATCAGTAAAGCCATTATTTCCTGCGAAATTGATATTCCTCGCACAAGATATGTTTGACTCTTTTAGGGTCTTTGTGACCACTTCAAAAGATTATCGTGCGCTAACATCGCTATTGGATAAAAATAAAATTTAATATTCTTCTTTTCAATTTCTCGAGGATAAAGAAACAATTGTTATGAATCGGCAGGTTAATATTAACATTCCAGAAAATGAAATTCTTGAAGAACTTACTGCTCTCGAATTCAAAGGAAAAAATTCATCGTATGAATAAAGGAGATACTCTTTGGTATCTCATTGCGGTTCATCTTGATTCTTCAGATCCTAACTCTACAAACTCCTAATCTACAAATTCTTGGCCATCTCTCATTTAAAGTAAACTACAAACGTTCCACACAAATTATCCACATATTATCAATTCCACATATATTATCAATTAAATAAAAGGTGTCTGCGTTTCTTTCATACTTCTAAATATTGATGATCAGTCCTTTGTTGTGCATTTTGTTTTGAAAATCACGAAGCCTCTACATGTGACAAAAAATTCTAATAATACTGCTCCAAAGTGTGTGAAATGCAATAGTAAATATTGGGCTACATACCGAGGTTATCCCAAAACCCCAAAATTTATTCCTTCAAATTTAAATCCAAAACAAGCTTCTGTAACCGCAGATCATTCTATTAAACTAATTCCTAAGGTTCCATCTTCTACTATTTTTCCTCCTCCTGCTACTACTTTCACCAAGTTTCAAAAGTTACGACTCAAAATAAAACCCTCACACATGCAGCCCCAAAGAGTCCAAATCCTTTTTCTCCTACTCAACTCTGCTCATCTTAGTCCCCTCAAATAATGAAATTTAGTGTGGAATTTCTTCACACTCTCTCAACTCTTAACACTTTATATTCTAATAACACATAATGGCTGTTTTTCATAATTCTTTAAACATTCTGAATTGGAATTCTAATAGCATTAAACCAAAACTTGCCGAATTAATGGTTCTACTCGAGAAGAAAGCAGTTTAAGTTGCTTTTATCTCAGAAACTAAACTTGAATGTACTTCCTCTTTTTATATTATACACAGACAAAATAACTCTTTTCACAGTGAAGGTGTATCAAGTGCTCTGTCTCATAAGCTTATTTATCTAGGCTCGAAAATTTTTCAAAAAATAGGTATAAAACTTGGTGTATCCCCTAAACTTATTCAAATTTTTGTAATCTACTCTCCACAAAAAGCTGATAGTGACCTTTTTAATATTAATCTTCTTTCCCAGATAACAATCCCACTATACTGGTAGATAATTTTAACGCTAGATACAGTTTCTAGGAATGTTCTTCTAATAAATCCAAAAGCACTTCTTTACTGCGTCTATCTCGTAAATATCACTTTTTCATTGAAGCTCCAAAATAACCTATGTACCATCCTGATAATCGTTATTTATCTAGTATTCTTGATCTCTTGATCTCCAAAAATATTTTTCTTCCCCTTTCTCCCGTTACTCTTAATCGTATATCTTCAGATCATCTTCCAGTTATTCTAAATACCTCTTCTATCCGGCGAGATCTTCCATCTAAAACACATGTTAATTGATTGCGTTTTATGTATCTTCTTAAATCTAACCTTCTCGTCATTCTTCCAATTAAATCTTCTTCTGATATTGATATAGCTATTTCTTCACTAAACTCTCATATTCTTCAAAACAAATCTTTGACTTCCTTTTTCGTTCCATGTAAACCCCATAGTACTCCACTCCCGTCTGATATTTTTGATTTTATTAATACCAAAAACAGAGCTCGCCTTGATTGACAAACATACCGTCTTCCTCACCTTAAAAAACACCTGAATTATCTTCAGCATATTATACATAAATAAGTCTCCTATTTCATCAGTTAACCATTTCATCTGTTAAACCTATTCTTTTAGGAGTTCCTCAAGATTCAAAACTTGCTCCAACTCTTTTCAACATTTTTTCTTGCTGATATACCAACTATAATCAACTGTACAACTGCACTATATGCAGATGATATAGCAATATTGGCTACTAGCAAAAGCCCTAAACTCTCTACTCTTTACACTAATAAATACTTAACCATTCTTTCTAAATGATTGAAACTCTGGTATTTGGAAGTTAATCCGCGTAAATCTAAATCAATTCTTTTTAGAAAAAGTATCTTGCATTAATAAGCCACCTAGTATTATAGTTAACGGTATGCATATCTCATGGTCGTCTTCTATCATGTATCTCAGCATTAAAAAATCGCAGCGATCAAAAATCTCACTTGGGGCTACCAAATCCTTCGTATTAAATAAAAAATCACATTTTCCCACCATTTTCTCATGCCATTTCTGCTTGATAAAATCACTTTCAAATATAGAATCCTAGTTTTTAAAACCATCATTCTTGGTTCGTTAGGTATACCATTCCTATTAGGAGAAATGCCTCTTGCCACAAAACCAACACCCTTCAGGCAATGAAAGTCTATCTATATATGAGAAATAATAAAATTCTCTTTGAACTTGATATTCCTTCCATCTCTTCCTTAACTTCTTTAAGAGATAAAAATCTACGCAACTCTATTTATTCAAACTCTAACCCCCTGATTCGGGCCGTTTCCAACTTTTGAACTAATTCAAAACTTAGAGACCCTCCTCACTAATTCCATAGTTATACGATACTATTTTATTTTTTCATTTATTCGTTTCTTTATAGCAGGAATTAAACAATCTCCATGGTTGCAATTCCGCCTCGTGTGGTAGGAAAATTTAGTCGGCAAAAACTGACACTACCTGTCATTGCAGGTGTTTTATCTTATAAAATTCTCTCTATTTCAAGGTTTCCTTCACCAAAATAAAATTAAAAAAAACCATCATTGCCTTTATAGCCAAATATTTATTTTATATATATTGTATGGATACTCTACTCCATAATTAGCGCATATAGAAAATACTAGAACCATCTTACGATAATCCCATGTTGGTTATCATCGATCTCTAGCATCAATATATGTACTACTTTTTTCAAAAATTTACATCATTCTCTGTAATTATAAACAATGTTTGATATACAAGAAAACTGGTGAATCTCTCTCTCTCTCTCTTTCTCTCTTTTCCTTATTAAAATATAAATGGTTACTTTTTGATGAGTTGCTGAGTAAACTTTTTTTAACTATCAAATGCTCTCATCGCCATTTTTCCGTTTGCTTCCAACACATTGTAACAGTATTTGATTTAAAGATGGTATCTTAGATAGTAAACTTCATAATTAATATTTTTATCTTATTTTCATTTACAGCGAACCTGATAGGCAATTTCATGATTTATACAGACTTTTCTTCTCAAAGTGATTGATCTCTCATATTTCAATATTGATAATAAAGCAAAAATTATCCTAATATTTTTTAGTTACGAAATACAATATTTTCAATTACGTATATTCTATGCTCACATATTGTAAAATTTATGTTTATATGCGTTATATTTATAGAGGCTTCAATTGATGTGAGCGGTAAAATTATATTTGTGAAAGTCATAGTTTGAATTAAATGCACTATGACCCACAGCTAATACATCTTTACTTGAAAACGTCCTTTTTTCACGTAATGTAAAGGAGGTATACGGATTTTTTTAATTGTTATATATTTTTTAAATAGCTTAAATTTGTCATCTGTCACAATTCGCACATTTTCCACGTATTAAATTACGTACAATCATAATTTTATAATTTATTTTCTTATTAAACAATTTATAACTTTACAATTTTTCAGCAGTTTGTAAATATTAAATATCCACTTAAATTCGTAATGTTTCGTCAATTAAAGGTGACCAGAACTAGATTACAATGTAAACAAATGCTTATTCTAATAATTTTTATTGACATTATTTTTGGCTCTAATTAGAAATTTCTTCTCTCATAGTTATTTTATTGATAACATTAGTATTAATTTTATCGATTAAATTTTTTATGATAATGTATAACCTCATTCTATTAATTATTTTCTTGAAAAACTACTTTTCAATTCTAAAAATTCAATTCTATTAAATAAGAAAGACGCTAAAAATGTTTATATTATACAACATAACCATCAATATTCTTTAAAGAATTAAATTATAAATAATTTATCTGCATGATATATAAAATTCATGGTTAAACTTAAATTTTTAAAATACATACAACATTCTATTGCATTGAAATAGTAAAAATCATTGATTTATAAGTACTATAATGAATATATTTATTTTATTCATTATTAAAATAATACTAACCTGAAAATTAAATATAATAAAATTAATATATGTATATGTATATAATTATTATAAAATATTAAGTATGTAAATATTAAATATTAAATTATGTAAACTCCCTGTAGTGATGGTTATTGGTAGTGATGAATATATTTTTATTTTAAATTTGTAAAATTTTCTCATGTTTACACTCTGTTAATTCACTTGTTGATTTTGTGAAAATTAACATGAGGCCGGATGTCTTCACGGTTGTTCATGTTGATGTTCGCGAAGTAGACAAAGACAGAAATACGCGGAAAAATGTTTTGAGTGTATATATATATACATAGAGTGCATATTTACGGTAGTGTAAGTGTTTAAAAATCGTAGTGTTGTGCCGACGTGAAATGGCTGATAATTGTAGTGTACATAATTATCGGCACAAGTAGTGTATCTTCTTTTTTTTGTGCCCGATTTAATATTGTGTTTGCTTGGCTAATCATGATGGAGAATCTGCGGCACGAAAATGAAGATGGACTATATTTATTTAATCACCAATTGTGAATTTTAATTTTCGCGTAAAGAAAATTTTAAAGTTCATAATTGGTGAAAATTTAAAGTAGTTCAGTGAAAGGGGTAGAGTTTTATTTAAATTTTACAGTTAGTTTAATATCACGTTTCATATTGAAATTATTGATATTATTTTTCTTTACTTTTCAAAAATAATTATTAAAATATTATATATACAATTATTATTAATATTATTTAAAAAAATATATTATTGTTATAGTAGTATAATTATTAATTATATTAATATTATTTAAATTAAGTAAAATAGTATTGAAATTATTATATTTAATAATTTAATGAATAAGAAGTGAGAAAAAGTGAAGTGTAGTTGTTAATATATACATTTATTATCATTATTTATATAAATTCTAAAGAACTGAGGAGAAATAGAAAATTAAATAATATTGGCTATAGATATAAATATATAACTGAAATATATTATACTATTGTATTAATAAATTGATATCCTATTGGAAAGTAACAGAGAAATTAAAATATATATATTTTAATAATTTATAATATCAATGTAAGTAGATTTAAATATTAATTGTATCAATCAAATTGTATAATAATTAAACAGAGAAGGAATTATTTTCTTTATAACTAAAATTAATAAAACTTGAGGTAAGATTTTATATTATTATTATTATATATAATTGTTATTTGAATTTTTTTTTATTTGATATTGTACATGATATTTTAAATTTATATATACATTATATTTATAGATACTTTAAGTTTACATATATACATTACAATATAGTTTTAAATTAATAATAAAATAATACAGAATCAGATAGGATGAAATATAACTTAATTATTAATTTGATATCGATACTTTGCAGTGCGATTAAATTAACTAATAATTTCAAAGTTGATAGTATTTCTTTTATTTGTTGCTGTTTTTTTATATGTTGTTACGTATGTAACGGAGTTAATGACAATCAAGAAGTTAATAATTATGAAAACAATTACAGCAACAAACCTCAGTAAATTAATAATAATAGTGCTCAAAGATATCTTCATATAAATGAAGGAGAAAATTATTCTCGGGATGCAAGGGTTAACTTAATAATAGATCAATCTTTAGCTCAGCCAGTCGTAAATTCCGATAATTCAGATGATTTAAGCTGCTTAAAACAAACTTTTAATGTTGAGCAAAATGTCTCCAATATAACAATCAATTCTCAACCGATAAAAACAGCTAGAATAAATTTCATTGAAAGGGCAGGTAACTTAACGGTATTATTAATATACGCCGAAAAACTTGCAGGGGGTAAGGCATCTTTTTATGTAGACACAGGAGCAGAAATCTCAGTGATTAAGCAAAAGAAAATACGAGCACGCGAAAAAATATGTAAGGAAGTTAAATTAATGATTCATGGATTCACGCAAGAAAAATGCCTAACGGAAGGCAGCATAGAAGTAAATTTATATGATGTCAACTGTGAGTTTCATCTTGTCCAAGACGATCACCCAATTGACGCAGATGGGATCCTTGGATAGGATATAATAAAGAAATATAACAGCACGATTGATGTTGAACAAAAAATATTAAAATTAGGGAGTACATGGATTCCCTTTGCTCGTGATAATGCACTTGAGATTTCTGCCATGGAGGAAAAAACGATAGATGTCCACGTAAAACAAAAACATAACATTAGATTCGTACCACAACAAGATTTATATATTTATTTAAGATTTAATAAGATATTTATTTAAGATTTAATTAATTATTTAAGATTTGAAGTGAAATTCGGAAATTTTTTATCAATTAATCAGAACATTGTAGCATTCGCAAATTATCCTAATACCAATGAAGAATCGGTCACTATACCATTGCCTGAAATAGAATTAATACCATGTACAAAAATAGAGGAGAGACAAGGCACAGATATTGGAGAAAATTATAATGAGAGTAAACAGAATATAGATAGAATAAGCATTAACAACCTGTTCATTGAAGAACTATCCAATTTAAATAAAAATAATGATAATCAGTCAACAAAAGTTGAAACGAAAAGTAATAGTGATAATGCATCAACGAAGAGAGAAATGAACTACCAAGAATTATAGACGGAAACAAAAACGCTGAGGCGGCAATAGAATATAAGGTGGTCTTGAGCGATGACGAAGGTAGCTAAAGTATGAGGTGATCCTGGGCGCTCAAGCAACATCGAGTGAGTAAAGCATATCTTCCGAAGGACGAACCTCCGCGTAAAAAGGATAAAACTCGATTAATATTGATAAAACAAAGACATCCAGTAAGAAGAACAAAAAAAAATTATAAAAATTATAAAAGGAAAATATGTATAGTACAATTAATGGAAATATTAAAGAACTTGACGATGAGAAAAACCAATCAATATTTATTATATATATTTTTCATAATTTTGTTTGGGCTAAGGAAAAAAAATATCTATAAAAATATATATACATGTATGAATTACTTAATATATAATTATTTTATTGAAAACAAGGGTAAGTAAATTATAAACGGCAATTAAAGGGTAAAATAATAATGAAATATATAAATATATGGAATAATAGAAACGCTATTGATACGGCATTCACACAAGGTAATTAGTCAACACCCACATAAAATGCAAGTATAAACACTTGAGGAGTATTATAAATAATCGTATAACCAATCATTAAGAACGTTAATTTAAAAACATAAATTGGAGTAACTCCCACTGCTCTACGTCATAGGCAGAAATCAAGATGCCACTAATCAACGTGAAATAAAATGCTAGAAAAAAATAAATTTAGCTATATTAAATACAGGAAAAAGTTAATACCAATTTTATTTTTTTATTAATTGCTCTTAATTTTTTAATAATAATTTGGAAATAAATAATAATAATCATTTTCTGCAATTTTAACGCAAATAACGAGATAATAATAAAAAAATGGGAGAGAAATAATTTTATATAGATGTTTTTGTTGTGTTGAATTTTTTTCTCATAACTAATTATTAATGTCGGTTTTAATTAACAAATTGTATCGAATTGAGAAATAAAAAAATACTGGAGTCGGTGGATTCGAACTCAGGACCGCGAGATCGGGAGTCCGCGTCATACCAAAGAGCCAGCAAGCTCTGTTGTTGTTGTTTAATGTGTTTATTTAAACCAAAAGAATACATATTTGATTTTTACAAAAAATTATTCATAAATAAACAAATGAATTTCGCTTTTTATAAAATAACAGATTTATTCGAAGTACTACGCTTGCAGTTTACAAAAATCATAATCAGTATTTATTAATATTAAAAATATGTTGCATGCGATTGTGCAAGGTCGATATGGAGCTAATATAGTATTGTATGAATCGCTTTTTTAAATTTTATTACAATTACTTTATGGGGTGATAGATAACTTTATACAGAAAATTGGGTAACAATTATAAAAAAACTGTATTTATTTATTATTTTTATTGTTTAGGAAAAAGGAGGGATAAAAGGAGAGGGGAGTATATACAATATTACAAGAATTAGCTGCTAGCCGGTCATTTAACTTATGATTTTTATGTCAGATATTGATTGTGTTGTGAATTTTTTTTTTGTTTATTTTTTTAGATAAGCCACCAATATTTTTTTGAGTGTTGATGTGGATTTGATTTGCGGTCTAATTTTGTAATAGCCATGCTATACCTTAATGGGTTTATTGGTTTGTTCGTGTTTATATTTAATAATATTCTTTTATCTGTAGGCGCTCTTTTTATATGATAAATTATTGGAACATTATTATTATTTTGAAGAATTCCTAGGTTATCTAGATATGTGAAAATTTCCGGAGGACTTAGCCCATTATTTATGCATTTTTGAAAATAAAGTTCGTTTGGATATATAATGCTTTTAATTAAGTTGTTTTCTTTAATTTTATGTAGAGCCGAAAAGTAGTTTCTGCATAATTTTAGAATGAAACAATCGATTCTGTTTATATTTGCATTGTTGTATAATATTGTATTACTGACGTTTTTTTTGTAATTTGATATGCTTGATTTATTGATGCTAAGGCATTTTCTTAAACAGTTTCTTTCGAAAACTCTTAGTTTTTCCATTTGTGAGTCGGCTAAATTGAACCAAATTGGACTCGCGTATGTTATTATTGGCCTTATTAGGGCTTTGTAACAGAGAATTTTTATTTTTTTATTTACATTTTTTGAAAGAAAAAGTTTATTACAGTTGTTGAAATCTGACATTGCGAGGTTACGTTGTTTTGATATCAATATAATTTTTGAAAGATAGGTTTTCGTCTAGCGTAACACCTAGATATTTAACAGTTTTTTTATGCGAAATAATTTCATTGTTAATGTTTTTAATTTGAAATATTTTTTCGTGGAATTTGTTAAATTTGTCTAATTTGCTAAATTTTGCTTTAAATAGTATTGTTTCGCATTTATTTATATTTACTTGGAGTTTCCAGTTATTGTAAAAAATTAATATTTTATTAAATAGCGAGTTAAGCTCGTCGTGAATGATTTTTATATTGTTGTGTTTAATGTATATTATTAAGTCATCAGCAAAGGCAATTGCGTTTTTTTGATTAGTTGAGTTTAAATCGAAAAGGTTTAGTAGATCACTGATGTAAATGTTGAATAGTATAGGGGACGTCACTGATCCCTGTTGAAGGCCGTTTTTAATTACGTGTGATGTATTAGATGATGCGTTGTTTCCGTGTATTATGAATGATTTATTTTGAATCATGTTATGAATGATTTTTATTAAATGTTTTGGGAATTTTTTTGTGATAAGTTTTGAAATTAGGCCTTGAGTCCATACTGTATCAAATGCTTTTTCAATATCTATCAGACATGCACCTACGAGTTGGTTGCTATTTAAAGCCCAAGCTATGTCTGATGTCAGTTTGTTTATGGCATGGGTGGTTGAATGATTGCGTTTAAACCCGAATTGGGTATCTGAAATTATATTGTGCTTGGTGCAAAATAATGAAATGATATTCTGAATGCATATTTCATAGATTTTTCTTAAGTTTGAGAGTAGGCTTATTGGGCGTAACTTTGTTAAGAGAGAAGAGTCTTTATTTTTTTTGGGGAGTGCAATTACTTTTACTTTTTTCCATTGTAAGGGGAAGTATGCATTGTTAATGGCGTTATTTATTATAATGCTTAGTATTATTACGTCCGTAACATTTATTAAATTCTTTCGAATTCTTGATCTAGAAAAGAACTTAATATCCAACGCGCATGACTTTATTTTTACGTTGACGCGTTTGAGCCTACATTTTACCGCACTAGCTCGTACAACGATTAGTCGCGACGACGATGATTTCTCCATTTTGAGCCTACACTTGCGCGCACTAGCTCCTGGGAAGGAGTATATAGATCTCGCAGAATTAACTTTGTGAAAATGAAAATGAATGAACACGAGCAGATAATATTTTTGGATAAATAAATAAATAATAATAAACAATAATTTTAATAAAAAATACATTTTAATAGTCTTACTTATCAATGATGATTAGAATGTTGTACATCTGCAAATTGGATTGGAATAAAACCCAGATTCGCCAATGAGATGGATCTCTAAATACAAGTTTTGTGTTTTACAAATAATATCTGTACTCGCGATGAAAAATGCTTTTTGAGCATGAAACTTTTAAGATCGGTGAATTTTCCGAAGCTGAATGCTAATGCTGTCGGGATTCGGGTCCTTTTTATAACCCTTGACATTTGGTTATTTTTATATACAAAGAATCTTATTTGTCATACTTAATCCCTTCCCTAGATTTAATTTTTAATTATTTGGAGTTGCCCAATCATAGGGTCGCTTCTAGTTTATAAAAGAGGCATTGGTACGCTTGCGTGTTCGTTTTGATAATCTAATTTATAACTTCTCTTAATAAGCCAGTTTGTTTAACAATTTTGTAGCTTGACATTTCGATGATCCGTGGTCGATATATTAGTAGTTAATTAATTCGTTAGGGTATTAAATAACAATTTGATTACTTTGTCAACTAAAAATTTCTTATCCATTTAATTTCAGATTATTAACCTGATATGAGCAGTTCTTTGATTTGACACATTGACCAAAATTGTTAATAACAATAATTTGTTAATTAATAATTTGTTTAAACAATTTTATTTTTTTTTTCTTGATATTTATTTGAAAAAGGTAAAAATTTTTTGTTACATCATTGTTTAAGTAATAAATTGTTTATAATAATTTGTTAGTGATAATATTGGTTAGTAATGGTTAAAATGGTTAGTAAAAATTGATTATTTGTTTATGACAATTAATTTGTTTATAATAATTAATTGTTAATAAATTATTTGTTTAATAATTAGGTTGTTGGTTAGTGATGGTTAGTTTATTAATTAATAATCTATTGATTTGGGAGAAAATGTTTGTGATCGATTTTGGACATTTTAATTTTTGAGGTTCATGAACTGTGTTGTTTTGATTTAGTAAAATTTCCAGTTTACGCTTTTCGGCTTTTACTTTTTTCGGTGCATGATCGGTCTTCACATCTTCAAGATGTTAGATTTTCCGCTCCGGTCCTAAGTGCACTCTTATCGTTTTCTCCTGCGTAGAGATCATGACCCTTTTTGGCCTGCATAAGTTCTCATAGAGTTCACGTCTGGGTTACATCTTTTAAATGCATTTGACCTATACATATGGTTTGTATATTGGTCATGGAGCGTACTCTTTACGGGGTTTGACAAAAAATTTTATTAGTCATTTGGATTACTCATGCTTAGGAGTGCATTTTTACATAGTATGTTCTTTAACATAAATTCTAAATTCATTTCAGTCTTATATTTTGAATAAAAGAAAACGAGAACGGAAATAAAGATAAAAAAATAATAAAGAGATATATATATATATATATATATATATATATATATAATCGTTTCGGCTCGGGCCGTTACCTAGACCTGTTGATTTTTTATTTTTTAATTTACTGATTATGTTTTTTAGAATTGTTGTGTTTATGAAGTAAGGGAGCTCGAACTTGGAATTATCGGGATTTGTGGCTGTATTGTTATTTGAGAAGGTTGTTAGTGTGTTTGTTGTGATTGAGCTTTCATTGAATGAATTTATGAAATTATTGACTTTATTTTGAATGAGAGAGGCGAATTTTTCGTTACCTAGATTTATGTTCTTTGTGCTAGTTAATGCGAAGTGTGTGCCTATTATTGCTTGTTTGTCGTTTGTTTTTTCAATGATGTAATAGTTATTTGCGTCTTTTGGTAAGGCGTTTGGGTTTATGTTAGAATTTGTAATTAATGAAACATCTTTTTCATTGATGGTTAGTGGTGAGATAGATATGTTATTTTTTTTATTTCTGAATAATCTATTAATGATTGAAAAAGATTTGGATGAATCATTAATTGGAATGTTTTTTAATTTGTTATTCCAGTAACTGTGAGCCAGCAAGCTCATTACGTTACCATATACATCTTATATAATTATAGTAAATCCTGCATTACAATACAAAGTTAATATAATCACAATAATAATTTTAAATAAATTCAATAAATAATAAATTAATAATGACATAACAAAATCATCATGTTGTCCCTTATAAAACCTATTATTGGGGGAATCAAGCAAAGGGAATTGCATATATTGGTGGGAGGCACAACCCGAAAATAAAGGAATCCCTTGTAGGGCATGATAGTGCAGATATCACACCAACATGCAAAATCCTCTAATGGCAATAATAATAGAAAAAAATAATAAAAATATAACATATATATAATATATATATTATAATATATATAGAGATACATAGTTATATTGCTGTGTTTGTAGTATATAATAGATTCCTCAAGCATAATAGTAATAATTTTTTTTTTCCTTTCCATTCGTAATTAACAACATCAACATAATATCACCTTACATACGTCATAATAATTGTGATTTGAGATTTTGTAATGTAACAAATGGAATTTATAAATACAATAAATAATTATATAAATTTATTTATATAAAACCGATTTATATAAAACTATAAGTGAGGGGAATAAGTTAAGAGACATAATAAAAAGGGCTAAATTACTCAGAGAAACAAACGAAACTAAAGAACAATTTTTTTCTTCTTTTCATTTCAAGATATAACCAAGAAATGGGAAATATCATCATTTTCCTTAATATTTGCAATAATCATAATTTTAATTATACGATTATTTATTTTGCGAAAAAATAAACTAATAACTCTTCAAATCAGGGTGAAACAAGGCACATAATGGCGTTCTATGATTTTTTTTTTAAATATAATAAAAAAATTATATCCAACAAACACTAATAACAAAATCTGTTTCAGAAGGGCAAAATAATTAATGGGGATATTGATTATAAAAAATAATATAGGAAATAATAGGAAAAACTCTAGTGTATTACCCGGGGTCATTCGATACAGAAAATACGAACAGTCCACGGAAGAGAGGAAGGATTAACAACAATTTTATTTATATTTTATTTATATACATATGTACCAAATAAATCTTAATTGTAAATTATAATAATTTAACAAACTTATATGGAAGACAGAAATACAAAAACAAATGTAGCGACATGACAAAGGAATTGAATATCACTCACAAACACCAATATAAATACAAAGAAAAGCATAATATCGCGATCGTCGAGGACGTCTATTTTATAAGGCCGGGGTGGATCACGTAGTCAAACGCGACACTTTAAATATAACATTACATAATATCAAGGAAAATAATTATTAAAAGATACACAGGTAATGAAGGAAAATCTGTTAACGAGAACGTGGAAACAGGACCAGAAAACGATCTCAGCATTCGACGAGGACGTCAAATAATTAAAGCCGGCGCGTGTTACGTATGTAACGGAATTCATATACTTAATTAATAAAATAATAAATGTTGCATAAAATAAATGGAAAGGAGAACAAGAATCAGCATAAAGAAAAATATGTGCAAGCGTTAAATTGGGAAACGATGTCAATATGCGTAATTATTAACCAATATATTAAGAAATATGAGCAAATATTAAAGTAGTGTGAATTAAGCCTAAAAATGAGAACACCTCGACGCTGGGAGAACCCAAAAGAGTTGGCAGTTTTTCTCTATAAATCAGGGGACGTGAATAATAATGAGAGACGATTCGACTGATCGGTGAATTAAGACAGTAGTGTCAAGAATCAGACGAAAAATATAATACGAAGTAATTCAATTCCGGTCGGTGACTCTCGTCGGTAAAACAACACGACAAACTCACACATTCGCGATAACACAAAAAACGTAAGTAATACAATAAAACGGGCACACACGTAGAACGCTAGACTGTAAAACGAGCTACTATTACACTTCAAATTCTCTCTTCCGATTTATGATTAATAAAGCGGTATTTCAAACGCGATATAATATAATTGTATTTATTTTAATCCTTAAACTTCACAAAGGCTGAATCGCTTTGACCGATTCAGCTACGGCAGAAAAAGAACTGGGAAATCATCGAATTATAATTAAGCGAGTAAATAAAGAAATAAATAAGTAACGCGTCATAAATGTAATAATAAATAAATATATAAATAAGTAGTTACGGAGTATAAATAAATAAATAAATATAGCGAATTATACCACGTAACAATATATATATATATATATTTTATTGTATTGTTATTATTATTGTCATTATTTCTTGTATTTGAATGGTTTTTTTTTTCTTTTTCTTTATTTTATTAGGTCGTGTAAGGGTTCTTCAAGATGGAGAATTTTGAAGACATATTTTGGGATTTGCTAAAACGTTCGTCATGGACGCGTAATATCGCGCATGAATTGAATGAAATGGACGCCATTCGATAATCTTTAATAACGGCAAATTTAAACAGTAGTAGTGATTCAACCATCTTGAAAAGCAGATGGTTACGATATAGGTTAGCCTCATCATTTCCGAGAAGCGGCATTCCTTGAGACGAGAAAACAGATGGACAACAGGGTCCATCTCTCTTGGAACATGCCCTCTCGCAGAATGATAAAATAAATATAGGTAGTGGAGGTGATAAGCCGGAAGTAGGAAATTCATCTCTGTTGGATACACCGATACAGATTCAAGCTGATAAAAGAGGCTTGTTGAACGACGTAATGGGGTTCTCCGATCCAATAACGGGAAAAATGGTTACAGTACCCACGGCATTGTTGGAAGACGTCGTCAACAGGTGTCTTCGTAGGCAAAAAGAAGAGAAAGAAAAAGAGGCTAAACTAGATGAAATGTGTAGCAAATTAGCTGAATCTTTCAGATTTTCGGAGGAAAGTCAAGCGAACGATGAAGTAGAGGTACGAAGTATTAAAAATAAGCTACCAAAATCGAAATTGATATAATCTACTAGGCGTTATAGTAGTGGTAGTAGTAGTGATAGTAGTGAAGGAGAAATCTATTCGCGAAGGACGCGAAAGTTGCGGGACATTGACGAAGGAGTGAAGGCCCTAAGAATTATGCAGTGCTGGAAATTAAAGTTTTCCGGTGATGACAAGCAGAATCCGGATGAATTCATCGAAAGATTGAACGAATGCCGGAAACATAGCCGAATCTCTGATACAACGTTGTTATTGACATTGCCCTGTATCTTTAGAGCCAAAACATGCCAGTGGTTCAGGACTAAGGGTAATATGATAAAAAACTGGAACCAATTTAAATCAGCGTTCAGGAGTCGGTTCAGCAAACGATACGAACGACAGGACCTGATGTCGGACTTGAATAAAACGGCCCAGCAGAAAGGAGAGGGGATTGAAAGCTTTGTGGAAAGCATTCAATCAGTGTTGGCCCACTTCGAACGATCATCCTTGTTAGAAGACCAAGTGTCAATCGCATATTGGAACTTATTGCCGGAATATAGGACCTATGTAGCTGACAAGAGGATTGAGTCGTTCGAGGACTTATTGTATTATGGACGCAAATGGGAAAGAGTGCAGAAACAACTAAATGATAAGTATGTATCGCCCGCACTGAGGGAAGAATATACGGTACCAACAGCGGCCCCTCCTGAACCAAAGACGAAAAAGGTAGTGAAGGTCGCCGCAGTAGGCGAAATAAACAGTAGTGTAGAGAAAAATGCGACTAAGGGGAAGAAGTCTAAAAATAAAGTTAAAACAGTAGTAGCAGCAGTAAGTGAAACCCCAATTCCGGCACAAGTCGCAGCTCTAGTGTTAACTCAACCTCCGTGGAAAAAGGGACAAAATCCTAACTTCCAAAATGGGCAGCCCAAGAACTTCAAAAGGAATTGGGTGAATAATGTTCCAGGAGGATCTGCTCCATATTATCCAGGTACTTGAAATAATCAAGGAACAGGAGTTAATAATAGCAGTGTGATAATGAATACTGCAACCCCACAAACGTTCGTGACGAATCCACAACCAATGGCAGTGAAGGAGGTGTTTTACGGGGCGTGCGTGACGTGTCAAGCGGTAGGACATAAGGCAAGGGATTGTCTGAATCGAATGTGTTATCGTTGCCAGAAACTGGGGCATATCGCGTGGGAATGCCCGAATAACACCTTGGACACGAGTCAAAAGTGCCAATTGTGCGGCAGACCTAATTGTGAGGTCAAAACCTGCCCTGATTGCGCACCATTTGTACAACAGTGGGGAAACGGTCAAATGGGAGAGCAGAATTGTCCAGACTCTCCCCAATGTGATTCAAGGGACACAAAAGCTTTGTGAAGAACAATGTAGTGGCGGTGCTCCAGGATTAGGTGTTATCCAAACAAATAATCTTAAGGAGTTAGCAACTAAAATAGTGAAGGAGTGTAGTGGCGTAGTTCCCGGATTTTCTAATATAATAACAGATAATAAACAAAGAATAGCAAAAATTAGTAGTGACATAGCTCAGAAATTATCTGAAACTTCAACAGATAGTTTTAATGAGTCAGCAAATAAAATGGTAGTGTTGTGTAGTGACGGAGCTCAAGAATTGTCTGTAACTCCAACAGATAATATTCAAGGATTAGCAAATGGGAAAGTAGTGTTGTGTAGCTTCTCCATTATCTAAAAATCAGTTAGATAATAGTGAGAAGTCAGCAAAACATTTGGTAGTGAAGTGTACTGGCGGACCTCCTCAATTATCTGAAAATAAAGTGGATAATAATGAGGAGTTAGCAAATAATATAACAAAACAGAGTAGTAGCGTACCTCTTCAATTATCCAAGGCTACATCGGGTAAAAATGAAGAGTTAGCAAATAAATTGGTAGTGCAGTGTCGTGGCGAAACTTCTTGCCAATCTGGGAGGCCAGATGAGGGCGAGAAGCTAGCAAACTTCTTGGATTTGTCGGGGCAAAGCCAAAAGGATATTTTAGTAGTATTGGAGGAGTGTTTACAGAAAATGAAGCTAATGGACGAGTTGAATCCAGTCACGAGTCCAGAGCAGGTAATCCAGAGAACTATTCAACTTAATACAGAATTAAGAGGTGAAATGGAACAACGAGTTCTAAATGAAGTAATTCCATTGGTTGAACAATGTAGTGATGATGTAGTGAAGGCGAATAAGATAGCTGGTTCATCATTGGAAACTCGGAGTTTCTTTGATGTCAACATAGCTGGAGCTGAATATAAAGCGTTGTGTGACTCTGGAGCGATTATATCTTTGGTCGGGAGCAGAGTAGCTGCACAACTGAAGGATAATTTAGTTCCCACGTCGTCAGGAGTTAAATATGCTACAGGAATGGTAAGCAAACCTTTGGGAGTCCTGTCACTAAAGATGAATGTCGACGGAATGGAATTAATCATGAAAGTTAGGACAGTAAAGCAACTGGACCAAGATATGATACTCGGGATGGATTTCTGCAAACTCTTCGACATAGACACGCGTTTTGACCGGGGTCTGTGGCGTGCTAGGGAGGGTAAGTGGAGAGAATTCTTCAGATGTGGTAGTGATGGAAATACCGTCATTCAAATTGAATGCGCAGGTATATCCGAATTAAGTAGTGTAGAGAAAACTAAAATCAGTAAGTTAGTGGTTAGAATTTTGTCAAAGGCAACTGGGAAACCCGGCCGAATTACACTAACTGAACATTTTATAAATGTACAAGGGGCCGAGTCTGTCAAACATAAATTTAGAAGAATGTCCCCGAAAATGTTACAGGTGGCCTACGAGGAAGTGAAGGAAATGCTGAAAGAGGGTATTATCGAAAAATCTGCTAGTGATTGAAGTAGTGCGCCAGTGATGATGAAAAAGGTAGATGGAAGTTATCGTTTTTGTGTGGATTATAGGAATTTAAACAAAGTAACAAAGAAGGATGCCTATCCATTACAATCAATGGACGATAAATAATCTTGGATAAATTGAGAAAGGCTCAATATCTGTCCAAGATCGATTTAAAGCATATTTTCAAGTTCCTTTGGAGGAGGCTAGTAAAAAGTACACAGCCTTTGCAATTCCGGGCTCAGAACTTTGGCAGTTTCGTAGGATACCGTTTGGACTTACTAACGCGCTTATGACCTTCCAGAGATTGATAGAAGCTTTGTTTGGACCGGAATTCAAACCCTATATCTTCGCGTATTTGGACGACATTTTAATTGCGACCGAAACGTTTGAAGAACACATAAAATGGTTAAAAGTAGTTTTGGAGAAGATAGTGTGTGCGGGCTTAACTATCAATCAAAAGAAATATGAGTTTGGATGCACCTCTGTTACGTATTTAGGATTTATTCTGGATAAAAATGGTTTGCGATTTGATGAATCCAAGGTGGCACCGGTAGTGGAGTATCCTGCACCAAATACGGTAAAACAACTGAGAAGATTCTTAGAAATGATCGGTTGGTACTCTCGCTTCATTCCACAGGACTCCGAAATTAAAATTCCGTTAGTGAAGCTCTTAAGAAAACGACAACCGTGGAAATGAGCAGAGGAACAGCAGGAGGCGTTCGAGAAATTAAAGGAAGCTCTGACTAAAGCTCCGGTGCTGAGGAGACCGGACTTTAGCCGGACTTTTGCAGTGCAGTGTGATGCAAGCGGTTTTGTGATTGGGGCAGTTCTCACTCAAGAGTTTGAGGATGGAGAGCACCCAATCCTATACATTAGTCGAGTGTTGACCGCAGCAGAACGGAACTATACAACCCGTGAGAGGGAGTGTTTGGCATTGTTTTGGGCGATTAAACAGTTTCGCCCCTACATTGAGGGATATAAATTCAAGGCAGTGACGGATCACAATGCTCTCAAATAGCTAAGAAATTTAAAGGATCCCACGGGAAGATTAGCCCGTTGTGCTTTAGAAATGCAGCAGTGGGAGTTGAATTGAGATTGAACATCGCCGCGGAGCCAATCATTACGTTCTAGACGCCCTATCTAGAATGTTTGAGGATGAGGAGGTCTCATCTTTTACAGATGTTCAAGATAAATGGTATTTGCAACGATTAAAGGAGATTGAGGAAACTCCTAATAAATATCCCAAATGGAAAGTGGAACAAGGTAGAATTTATTACTGGCATTACTGGATCCTATTTTGTTTCGCGAAGAGAAGTGGAAATTGACAGTGCCGAAGGAACATAGAGTGAGAGTGATGCAGGAAGCCCATTGCAAAGCGAGTTCGGGATATCTAGTCGTGGAGTAGACCTATGATAGAGTGGCTCGCGAATATTACTAGCCAGGTCTTTGGTATGATGTAAATAGGTTTGTACACGAATGCCTTGATTGTCAGAAATATAAAGTATCACAATCGGGACCTAAAAGACTAATGGGGACGAGATTAGTGGAAAGGCCTTGGGTAGTGATGGCAGCTGATCTGATGGAGTTCCCACCAAGTGAAAAAGGATTCAAATATTTACTGGTATTCCAGGATTTGTTTACTCGATGGATTGAGGTCCAATCTTTAAAATCAGCTGAAGAAAAAGCAGTGTCGAAGGCTTTTGAGGAGTTGGTGTTGTTTTGATGGGAGACTCCGAAGTATTTACTAACGGATAATGGAAAAGAATCGAAGAAGATCACAGAGATTGGAATTCACATATACATGAATTCAGGTACCCAGTTAACACAGCAGTGTAGGCTACGACTCAGGTGTCTCCAGCCTTTTTGAATTATGGTAGGAATCCTCGTCCTGTGAAAAGCTTAAGAAGTGAAGTGGAGAGTCATCAATTGATCAAGAAGATAGACCCTGAAGTGTCGAAGGATCGAGTAAAGAGACTCGATGCTTTATGAGATATGGTAATGCTGTTCATCGAAAAAGAAAGAATGAGGCAAGACAAACTTTATAATAAGGGAAGAAGTAGTGTTGAATATGTGGTAGGAGATAGGGTCATGAGGAGAACCCATGAACTATCTAATGCAGGTAAAAAGTTTCCGCCAAATTAAAGTTTGAAGGACCTTTCTAGATTATCGAAAAATTATCCCCGGTAGTGTATGTTATCTCAGGACAGGGTAGGAAAGTCTTGAAGGCTCATATTGCGGAGCTAAAGAAATTTATTCCTCCTCGGGAGGGAATTTAGGGAAGATAATTCTTTCTCTTTAGGTAGGAATATTTAAATGGGTAAGAGTATTAATCTTCTTTCTTTTTCAGATGAGTAAAATTCAATTTGGAACAGTACCCTTCATCGCGGAATTGGAGGCAATTCCGAAGGAGGAAGAAACTCTAGTAGTGATGGGAATGACCATAGTTGAGGAGGATCTGGGGTTAAAAGACCTGACAATTGAACCATCTAAGGAGATAGATCTAGTCTTGTCTCAACCTTTAGAAGTATTATAGGAGGTAGTGATGGAGGAAAATGAAGAGGATGAGTGGAAGAAGCCAGCTCCTCGAAAAATTTCAAATTCAGCCACCAGGAGGAAGCAGAGACGGGCCAGGACTGTTAATCCTTTTGACATTTGGAATTAGAAGATGTTTATAAAAAATTTTTATATTAAAAATAAATAGAGGATGGCAAAAAATCACTATTATTAAGATAAAAAAACATTGCACAATTGAATTACTAAAAATATCCCATGTAAAAGTATAATAGTTACACAATGAAATAAAATTTATTAGTTTGTTCAATAGTAAAAAAAAATTTGAAAAAAACTATTACAATGTTAGTTATAACTATGTTCAGCATTTAAATAAGTATCGAAATATGCATAAAAAGAAAAAGCAAATCGTAAAAAATATATATAAACTATTGAATCATTGAATCATAAAAACACCTTTAATTTTTTTCAAAAAAATATTATAAATTTAAATAAAATAAACAAAACTTTTAGATAATGGAACAAAAATATATAATGCACAAACAGTATTTTTAATTACCAGATTGTAACAGGTTAAAAAAAACGTTGAGTAAGTTTACTGTACACATAATGATTTGTAACATTTTCTGATTATTGTTTTACCATCTATTAATGTTTGGCTCCATTACATTCGTAATTATATTTACTATTTTTATTCTGAATATTATCAAAATTAAGAAAATTATTGTACGATTTACATTTATATTTTAATATGTAATAAGCATACAAGAAGATAATAATAATTTTATAATAGAATATAATAATATAAAAAATTAAACTTTATTAAATTTTCAAAAAGAGAAAAAGTAATTTGTTTTCTTTATATCGTACAATTATTAGTTGTTTAAAAATTTTAATTTACAATAATTGTAATTAGATACTAAAAAATGTATGTATAATGATTTACATTTACTAATTTAATTTAAACAATGCGTTTTAAATAATAAAATTTAATTAAAATGATTTTTTGGAAAAATTGATTATTTGACAGTATATCAATTGCAATATATAAATAATAAATGTTTTAATGGTCAAAATATTATTAATTTATTTATAAATACAATTGATAATGCATTTAAAATATTGTTGCTATGATAATGTCATTGATACTATAAAAACATATTTACGGATATATAAAATATTGCTAATAAAGCTTTAATTATAAATACAAATACATTGAAAATTTATCTTAATTTAAGGTAAAAATAATCATCCTATACAATAATAATTAGCAAATATAAATGCAAAGATAATTTGATGTGATTTTGTAACTATTTACTCGTGTACTTATAAATGTTACTCAAAGATGTATCACGAGTACTTGCTCATTCGAAAGTTATGGAAAAATAAAAATATATATTTTATATCATTTTAAACAACAACATTGTGTTATAAATATTATATTAAAATAAACATTTCTAAAAATATTTTTACTTTTGTATAAAGCGTTGAATTGTTTAAAAATTTGAATAACTTGTTTTTAGTAACAAATTGAGTTCGGTTAAAAATTTTGGAAAATATTTTATTACTTAGAGTTGTACATGATAATCCCTTAATTAATACCTGACGAACACTATTAATCATTCAAAGTACGTATATTACTTCTCATCTTTTCCATAAAGAGAGCATGAAATTGTCAAATGTACTGGTAATTTAATAATGACGAATGTAAAGGATAGATTAATGGGACAAATGAAACGTTCTTGAAAGTAGTTATAAAACTTATATTGTTGGCGGGTTTAAAAGAATAGGAGTTGTCGTGCCAAGGGGTTCACGTTCTCGCAGCCATAAATCGACGGAAATTAGGTACAGGAGGCCGTGTGGATACATTGGCGAAAGCCGTCTCGTTTATACGTTTCAGCTCAGGTGCGAGGGTATTAGGAAAGTAGAAGGGGATTCATTCCTCGCAACCTCTTCCACGCGCAATCGAAGGGGATGGGGTTAGAATTCCATCCTATTGATGTGCACGCGGTCCCTCGGTCCGCGCACGCTCACTATATCCACTTGGGACACCAACAGGCATCGGTGCACGCGTATAACCCTGACACGACTAGACGACAACGAGGACGAGGACGTAGACGACGGCGTCGGCAATCACAACAATGTACTCTATCTCGAAGGAAAAAAAAGGACGAGGTCAAATACAGATGGAGGAAAGCACCGGCCGGGTTGCAATCGTGCCTCACCCCTCCCCATCCTTTTAATTCATCTTGCAATAATTTATCATATTTTACTCTTACATCATGCTTCAAGAGATCAAATAATTTGCATCTCGGTAAATTGAAAGTATTACGATTTAGTAAATAATAAATCAAGTGCGCGAAAACTCATTTATCTGCGTTCTTAAATTTTTCATCACGATTAACCAATTTTTCCATTTTCCTTTTTTCCTTATAATTTTTGGCTAATTTTTGGAGAAAAAAATATGTTATCAATCCTTATAATTTTATTTTATTTAAATTATCTGGATGTAGATGATAAATAAAATTACATTAAATTACACATAATAAGACACCAAAATCTATCAAATATATTTATTAACAAAAAATTGTTACAGTTGTTGATCAATCATATAACTGGGAATATTTTTCACTTCACAGTATTGAATCACCACTGTTATTTTTTTATTATATATAATAATACACGAAATTATGCAATAACATTTTCTTTAAAAAATGCGATTACATATTTTCAATTTATTTTTTTTTTTCTATAAATATATTTCCATTCACCTAGTTAAAATAAATTCCACCTGTTTTTTTTTTGTATTTAAAGTTATGATTAATACTATGAACTTAAACAAATGTTTCATACTCAACGAATAAATACAAGTCCCGTTCGCCTAGTCAAATTATTATAAATAAATATAAATTTCCACTCCCACTAAATTTATGAAAAACAATTCGTAATTTATATAGAAAACATTTCATAATTAACCCGTAAGTTATAATTCATTTTTTGTATTTAATAATCATTGCCTTCTATAACTTTTGCAAATCCTAATTCATTGATAAACGACGCCAACTTCCAGCTGTCAATTTCATAATTAAAGTAATCATTTTCAATTTAATCTTATGAATATATCATTTAAATATTTAAATTAAAAAATTAAATTCTTTACAAATATTACTACAAATTATTAATTCTTTTTTATAACGAAAATTATAATTACTTATATTATTAAAAAAAATTTGAAGGTAATTAAAAAAAATTTAGAATTTTAATCAAGTAAAATTATACATTTTATATAAATTTTAAATAAATTGCAAACATATCTATCTTAATATTGGTTCTGTGATATCTATACTACAAATATATTTCCGAACATGAATTTTTGTATCAAATAAATTCCAACTTTTTATAATTATGTAATTTGTTAAAAAAGTATATGTATATAATACTCATTATCACAGAATAAACACTAAGAGAGTGCTAAGCTCAATGTTAAACTTTGGCGATAAACATGGCGGCAGAAATATCTTCTTTCACTCTCGTACAAATAGAAACACTAGCAATCTCTGAAAAGTCCATGGCCCGAACTAAAATTTTTTATAAGTGCTTTAAAATCTATTGAAAAAAAAAGTTACCACTGCATGTACGAAGCACGAGTATATTCCCTTGTGCTTCGCATATGTACAGAAGCGTTTTTTTCAATAGATTTTAAAGCATTTCTAAAACATTTTAGCTCGGGCCACAGACTCTTCAGAGGTTGGCAGAGAAGCTATAATAAAATATAATAAGTGCGAGAGATAGAGAGAATATTTTTCTCACCATCAAAATACTTATATTTAATTTAAACAAGATAATTAGTTATGCGAATTTAATATATACAAACATGTAAAATGTACTTTTATGTATTACATTCATTTATAATTATATTATTTTTACAAATAACACTTACTATTAAATTTAGTTACTTACCTATAAAAATTATGTTATTGATCTCCTTATATTTGTGATTAGCACTATTCTTGATTTTTATTAGTTAAAATAAAAATCACTTTTCAATTCTCACAGTCACTTTGACACTAATTAACAATATTTATATTCACAATATAAATATTATAAAAATATTATATTGTAATTAATATTTACATTCACTTAGCATTTCATTTATATAACACGTGTATAAATTAATTATTCACATTCTTCTTCAAAGAGTTTTTACAACTGTTATAAGCTTAAAATCTATTGTTTGGCTACAATTCTTTAAAAAATAATAAAGTAAACATGAACCGGCTTAACAGTGCCGGCACACGAAAAGGGACATACGAGATGATATCATTATATTAAATTTGTCTAAATTGTCACTAGCATTGAAGAAATTTTAATTTTTATATTGAGTGCAATAATATGGTCTATAATTATGTCTAATTATTATAAAATTTAAGAAATTTCAAATTATATTGGTACGGGCACTTTTTTTTACGTCACAACCTTTCTGTGGCTTGTCTGTTACGTTTGTTGCTAGTTCTTTCATATACTATTGACCCCCTCTGAAATAAATTAAACTTTTTCACTAAAGTTGTGACGTCTGTATTACATCATAAACTAAATCTAAGAATATTACTATGTGAGTAAAGTTAGCGACTGTAAGATATTGAAAGTGAATATAGATGACACGAAAATTGAATAATAAAAATTGTACTTTACTTATTTTATATAGTAGATAAAAACGTATTTAAATATAGAATCTTATAATGGTAATTCGCTCTAAAATTTAATTAAATGTATCGTAAAATATTATATTATAAGAAACAATTATTAATAGTAATAATAGTGCTAATTGTTATATAAAAAACTAATGACGATCGAGGAATGAAGCGCGCCCCTGTAAGTTCAGGGATGGACAGACTTGTGCTACCCGCTGAGTGTAACAGTTCAATCATTAAATTAAGCTTTTAATTAGCATTACATAGTGACACATTCTGCAATCTTATTACCTTCCTTAAACTTGATATCTCTTTATTCCAAATAAATATAATATTATAATTTTGTAGTAACATATTTTTGTGTGTTTAGAAAAGAAGAACTGGGGATATAAAAATATTTTGAAGTATTATTGTTCATTTTTTTACATACATTTCTTTATTATCGACTGTGGATAATCTGTTGTTCTTTAAATAAAAAGTATCTAAATCAATAATTATTAAATCAATAATATTACACAAGCAAATCATATGAATATAAAAAATTAAAGTATGTATTTAAGCAATATAAGAAGATCGCAAATACTAACTTTTATTCCTTTTTTGCCTTTTTCTGATGAAAATCCATATGATCGTGTTGATGATGAAATTATAACTTATCCTGATAAAACTGTAGCTGACAGGTTAAAAAATTTGTTTCAAGTTAAGTAAGTATATAAATTTGTTTAAATCAATAAATTTAATTAAACGATTGAAAGAACAAGCATTTATATCTTTAGTTCGGATTCCGGACTGCATCCATTATTAGTATCAACAGCACAAATAGCATCTACAACCTTTATTGCAGGTGGAATTTATGGTGGTATTAAATCATCAAGAAGTACATTTATCAATTTTATAGAAAATAATGAAGCGACCTTATTTCGTAATCAATACCAAGCTAAAAGACAATTATCAGATAAAATGTTTCTAAGTTTTGCTAGAGGCTTTATATCCATGGGAACAAAAATTTCATTTTTCTCTACTGCTTTTATGTACAAACTTTATTAATAATTTTGTAATGTAAATTTACTAAATTTATTTATCACTTATTAAATAAAAAGTGTTTAATCGCAGGTTTACTTATACTATATCATCTATTATTCTAAATAAAAATTCAATTTTTAATTATTCGATTGGAGGATCATGTGCTGGAACTTTATACAAATCTCACTTGGGTATTAAAGGAATGATATCAGGAGGAATTTTTGGTGCTGCATTTGGAACTATATATGGAACTTTTAAAGTATTACTTTTAAATATTTTTAAATTGACTGAACAAGATTTATTACAAACAAGATGCGAATTAACAGAGTCACGGAATATGTAAGTACTGTAAATTTATAAATTTAAAGAATTGAAATGAAAATAATTTTAATAATTTTTTCCATTTACAGTGTTGTTGCAGAAACAAAAAGGAAAATTGTATTAGAAAATTTTGAAAAGGAATTAATACAACAAATGACAAAGTAAAAATAATAAATTAATGTTTAAAAGTAAATTTTATATTTGTTAAATAATTTTAATTTTTTTTAAATTTATGATATAATAAATAATTTATTTAATTATTAATACTAAATATTTATTTTTGTAATATAGATTACTATGATAATAAATATTAATGAAATTGAATTATTATTATAGCAATTATATATACATTTACATATATAATATAAAATACTTTGATTTGAACAATATTTGTATATTTAAAATATAATAAAATACAGTTTCAAAATACAGTTAATACTACAATGACAAGCATAACCAGATTGCATAAATAAGTAATAAAGAATTACATAGAATAGGCCTGGTCACTATCAAACAACATAAATTTTTAAAAATATAATGTAAATTTCTTTCACTGCAACATTTTTCAAAAGCTGAAAATACTTTATAAACTAATTAGTTGACAATATAAAATTATACTTATACTTCACAAAGTATCCTTAAACTCTATAGTTAAACATCAAATTTTTTATATATACAAAGTTTTGAGAAAATTATATTTTAAAATTATTCCAAGGTGTCAGTTTCCTGAACTTTTATTAAGCGTTTTCCACCTCTATTTGGTGGACCTTTCGGCTTGGCAAATTTTGGTCGATGCAAATTTACTTTGGGATGCAATTCATCTTGCAAGAAAGCTTCCGTGAGATCCTGTCCATCATCTATTTCAAGCTATGTAAAAAAGGGAAAAAATTCAAAAACTGAATTACACTACTTCATAAAAATATATTTTATAAACCTGAATAAATTAAGAAAAACTTTTGACGAATACTACAGGCCTATTCTGTATTCATTTTTACATTATTCATTTTTATCATTTTATTACATACCATCTGGATGACTTGTCTTCTAACATCGATCTCAAAATGATAGGATTGTGATAATGGAAATATAATAAATAATTGAAACTATTTAAATATTTTATAGTTTAGCATAGTATTTTATTATATAATTGATACGGAATGTATCATTGGCAAGATATACAATTAATTTTCTCTCATAATCCTTAACTGCTAGAGCTTTTAACAAAATTATTACAAGTAAACAACAATTTGTTGATAAACAAATAAAAATCTTATTCAAGAATAGGTCTGGAGCAAGCGTCAATCCCTTGAAAATAAAAATTATCTAGCCTCAGGCAAGTATTTATGAATATATTACAAAATTATAATGCTGCATCATAATCATTCAATTGAACATAAGTCTGAATTATACAATTTTTAATGATTTATAAGTAAAAATCATTTATTTTGTTTATCTGTGCGTTACAATAACAAATAAGAATTTTCTTCAAAATCAACAACCATCGATTAATTAAAATTTTTAAATTAAAAAAAGCTATTATTAAAAAAATGCAGATTACAAAATAGAGAATGCTTATTTAATTTTATATAAATTATATGGTTACCTTAGAATTTTTCCATCCACCACAAAACTTTTACCGTAAATATAAATGGGTTTACTATAAAAAAAATTAAACAGTACTTCAAATAAGATTTTTCGAAAGACAAAATAAAATTCTACAAAGGTAACGTAGGTTTGTTATACTCATTCTCTCTTTTTTTTACAGATTTATCAATAAGATATTACATTAAAAAAAAATTAATTTAATTACTATTATAAAACCTGAAAGTAAGTGGAATATATCAGGATCAGTCTTAAATAATATAATTTTTCACTGTCATATTATTTTTACCATAGCACTGGGAACAGTGCACACGTACACACATGTATGTATATATATATACATATTTTTAAAAATATTGGAATAATATGAAAAATATCATTTCATTAAAAAATGGTAGAATTCTTTTTTCAAAAATTAAGTTTTTTCTTTGGAATAACTATTAAGATTAATATTTAGATTTGAACTTTTTTACTATTCCATCTGTATAACATATGAAATTTGAGTAGATTGATAATATAAAACTATTTTGTAAAATATTTTTTTAAAGTAAATATAAATTGCAATACTCTAAACATTTTAAATACTATAATCGTAAATCTTTTTCTATTTTTATTTTTCATCACATAAATAGTATTTTGTAAAGTATTTTATAATAAAGCAATTAATATCATTTATCAATAATTGATTCACTTTTAAAAGAACAATTATTTTATAATCTCAAAATGTATGATTTTATTTTCCATTATTTGTAATTAGAATTTATATAATTCTTTTTAAATTTTCCCGTTATAAATATAAAAATTCTAGAACTTTTAAATGACTGAATATTTTGAAAAATTTTGTATTAAAATATGATAAAATTTTTATAAAATATCTAACTTGAGTTAAAAAAGTAATTGAACTTTCAACATTTATCTTCATTGTCTCTTTTCTAAATATTTCTAAACAATTACTATGTATATCAACATCCGACATCAAATTTTACATAAGATTTTAGTTAATATTGAAAATATCACTAAGTAATGAATACATATATAACTTATTTATATATCACGTCTTTTGGGACTAGGAACTAATTAGAGAGGCAATGCATTGAACATTATTTTTATTTATTAAATAAATGTAAAATTTTGCATTTAATTCATATTTGAAATATATAATCTAAGATAATAATAAAAAAAAAGTAGTTAAGTTATTTTTGTAATAAAAAAATAAAATAATTAAAAAATGCATCAACTGTAATTATTTAGCAAAGGTTATCTAATTAAAAAGATATAAAATACAGTACTACAACTTTAAAATAAATATATATATAGTATCACTCAATAACTTGTAAAAAACTTATTTTCAAGATGAGTCGGACAACTGAAACAAAGTAGAAACTCACTAAACTCAAAATAAAATAAACTTGATTTCTAATTCTATTATTTCTATTTGATAACTAGAATCTTGTAATAATATCACTGTTAAATCTCCAAGTATTTCTTAACTTATTTAAAAAAAATATAGTTTATACTATTTTTATAAACTATTATTTCTTTGTGCTTATCCAAATTAAATTTTCTACTAAGTTCTAATTAAAAATATTATTCTAAATAAAAATATTATCATTAAAAATTTAGAAAAATACACAAATAGATTTCTATTCTGATAGTAGATTGTTTACGTATTTTTATACATATCACTTAAATATATTAATTCTATGAACCTGAAAATTTTGTTTAGTAAAACAATATTTCCATTAGAAGTTACTTATATATATCTCAAAATAATTCGCGTTATCACAAGTCGAAATCCGAAGCTCTGAACGAGATTTTCTTGCTCTTTGTTTACTCTTTTAGTAAATATATAGACATTAGTAAGTCTCCTGTCTCTTAGAAATGAGATGCAATCATAAAAATAAAAATATTAGGCCTGTTAACTTAAAACGCAGGATCGCTTCGACTTCGTTTTTTTTTGTATTATTATATTTGATGGGGCACATGGCATTGATGGAGTGGCTGGTGTTGATATGCCCGTATCTTTTTTTAGTGGCGGGTCTTCCAACATATCTGCCAACTCATCACCGCAAGTCACTTCTAACTGTGATCAATCGCAGATTTGTAAAGAGAATTTAAAATTTGTTTTTTTTTATACCTTATATAAAAATCAATCAATTTGATATTGTAATAGCTTTAAAAGTTATTTTATAAATTTAAAATTTGAAGTTGATGACCTCATTTTGAAGGGAACAGATTCATCTGAAATTCTTAAGAAATCAATTTTTTTCCATGTATTACACATTATCAAAAAAAAATCTTAAAATATTGAGTTTCTATTATAATTATCTACAAAAAATTGATTTTTAAGATTTTAAATCTGATCCCCACTCATGCAACTGTCCTTTAATGTTTATTAAAATAATTTTAGATAATAACAATAAACAATAATTATTAACTTACTTTTTTTATTATTGTTACTCCTAAAGATTGAATCAACTCAAGTAAAGGAGCTTTGCAAGATGAATATAACATCCTTTCTTTAATACTACAACTGTACCCAGGCATACTATATATAAAAACTGAAAATATTTGATACAAAAATAAAAATTACTGAAATAAAAAAAAAGTGTTAAACAATTATACAATTTCATACCTATACACTCCATAAAATCACCTTCATGAGTATGCTTGAAATTGTACAAATGATATCTTGCACAATCAGAAGGTACTTTTGTCGGTAATTTGTCTAAAGAAACTTCACATGCCATTACTAAGTAAATTTTTTCTTCCTCTAAATCAATTTTTAATTGTACATATTCATAAACACCCTTTCCTAAATCTGTAATGGCTTGTTTAGCTTCATCCATCACAGGAAAAGCAACACCACTTAAAGTTTGATGTCTAGTTTCAACAGAATAATCAGTATGGACAGTTGTTTTCTTTAATTCAGCCAGTTCTTCCTCAGCAGTAGTTAATGGAGCTGGAGTTGCATCATTTCTCTTCTGTCTATAATAACCTTCTAAACTAATATCATCTGAAATTGTTCCATGAAGTTCTTCTTTAATAGATGCTGTTCCAAATTCTTGTTTTAAGGTTGCTTTTGTTGACGCATACAACATTTTTTGTCTAACTGGTGCAGTGTCTGGAGACCATGATATCAAAAGCCAGTCATAACCAGAATCTGAAGATTTAGAATCAAGACGAAAAAGAATATATGCTGGTTGATTTTCCTCTATTAATGGTTTTACCATCTTATCATAATCGCTTTGCCATTTACTAACAGATTTAGATGAAGAAGATGGTACTAATTCCTCTATAAATTATTTAATGACATTACTAATATATACCAAATGTTAATTTTTGAAAATTTTTATCAATGATATTTAAAACCGGTAACAAAATATTTGAAAAACAGAATAATTAAGTAACTGAGCCAAATTCTAATAATAGAATATTTACTTATATCTGTACAAAACATTGTATGAATCAAAATGTTAATATTATTAATAAAATTATTTAAAACGTAAAAATTATAAACTTACCATTTTCAATTGAAACTTTCAAAACGCGGATCTTTCCATCTCTACATTTGACAAAAATTTTCTTCAACGCTTCATTCGCTGCAAGTTAAAAAAATATTCATAATAGATCCAATACAAGCTCACGTAATGATATAATTATAAAGTTTGAAATTTTGTAAAAAAATTAAAAAATTTACCTTTAATTCCCGTCTGATGAGACATTTTAATTTTGCTTTCCTTTATTACCGAATAACTTAGAAGTTTTTTATTATCACTTTCTTTTTTTTAAATGACTCAGCGCAATCGATGTCCGATGACCGACGATCGCGAACTGACCGAAATAACTTCAATAAAATAAGAATACATCAGATGAGAATGAAATTAATAAAACTATATCTGAATAATAATATGCTCGAACATCAACACTGAGAACATGAAGTGGAAAATCGCCACCAGAAACTGGAGCCCAATTTTTATAGATGAAGTAGCGTCTCGAGCAGTCTTTTAGTAGAGCTTGTAACCACTAGGTGGGCAACTAGCAAATTTTTAAGAATGAACATAAGAAAAAGCCATACAAGGGCATAAATATACGCCTTATGATGAAATTAAGATAACTGATCCATGCCGATCATCCTGGTTTTAATATTTCTTTTATATCGCAATATTTGCATGAAAGTTTTCCAGATTACATACAAAAATTGGTAATATTTATACCCTAAGAAAAATTGTTTTCCCTACTGCGGATATATAGTATGCTCGTATGTAATTGGTTGAGTTACCAACGCTCTAGTACGTAAATAGCCGACAATTAACAAGGTAATAGTTTTCGGTACAGTCATTAAGGCTATTAACAGTTCTTAAGGGTTAAATGAACACATTGAACTTAATATTAAGGTTAATGATTCGCAAATTTAGACTTATATGATTTTAATGCAAGTAGTTCTCGTACTATCATATACAAATAAATCTTTAAAATCACAAACCTTTTTGGAATAATTAAAGCTTCGTACCTAAACAATCATGAAAATCTAACATCAATGAGATTCTGGTATCTTTTATGCTCTGCCTAAATCTAAACCTACGCCACATGTTAATATTAAAGATTAAAAAACATAGTCATCGATTCAGCCTATCATGGCAAATAATACCGTCAAGTTCAGACGAGTTCCAAACATAGTATTTGATTTTAGAGTTATAGCAAAAATCATAGATTCTAAGAAAATTGACGATTTTACCTTCATAGATGATAAGGTATTCACAGGCATTCACGAGACTGCAAGCACACGATTGATTGTGATAATGTAGACATTCTTGTCAAAAAAAAACAATTATAAAAAACGCTTAATTTCGGAGATGATTCAAATTTAGATTAACAATAACACTATAAATGGACAAAAGGACACACAAAATCATAAGAACAAATACCATATGATCCTCAATAATATTACGTATAATAACATCATGACGTAAAGCGTGACGTCAAAATATTGTATATATTGAGGTGAAATATAATTTGTTTACAATTGACTAGTGACGTTACGACAGAAACGTCGTTGAACACCTATTCCTGCGGTATTACTTTTGGTAATTATTAATATTTTAAATTGTCGTTTTATATATATGTCAAACCAAATTGTATATTAACATGTTTTTATTGTTTAATAAACAATCTTGACAAGGGCAACTTGCCGAATCGTCGACGAATAACATTAGAATAGACACGTTTTTATTCACCCTGCACCTATTTGGATCTCTTTTACTTTCTAATTAATAAATATGGATGGTGCTTATCATAAAATTTTAAATTACATTCACAATATTTTCTGTATCTTTAGAAAGAAATTTCAGTTATAAGCCTTCCAAAAGTAGGTAAATCATCCAGTGACCCTTCGAGCTAAAGACCAATTAGCCTATTATGCTTTCTTAGAAAAATAACTGAACCTATATTACTCAATCGTCTTCAAGAACATATAGACAAAAACAAAATTTTGTCCAAATTTCAACATAATCAAAAACTTCGCTCACCCATCTGATCGACATCATTCGTTTGTTTTTATCCAATTGAAATTTCAAAGTAAAAGTTAACAATGATTCTTCTCCTATTGTTGCAATATCTGTAGTTACATAAAGTTCAAAATTCATACCGTCATTATTTAATCTTTTTGTCTGCAACATCCTGATCAACAGAAAACTTTTTATCGCTCAATATGCTGTTCTTCACTTTTCGCTTACTATTTCCCTTGCTTCCTCGCCTAAAAATAAATTCCTGATTTCTTATCAAGCTTAGTTATTTAAATGGAGACTCAGTATTAACTACATCAAATCCAAAGCTACATTATTTATAAATTATTCCCATTATCTTTCTCTGGTATCAGTAGAAACACAAGATGACATGGACTAAAACGGTTAAATACATCAGTATCACTTTTGATCGGCATCTGAGATGGAATTAACATGTAACCGTAACTCGAAACAAAATTCTTGTAACTCATCATCTCTTGTGCTTCTTTTTGACATACAAAAGCATCTCTTCCAATACTACTGTTCGTTTAATTTAAATACTGCGGTTGAATGTTCGCGATAATTCTCGTAATTGTATAACACAAGGAAAGGTTGTCACAGAAAAAAGTCAATATTCACCACCTTATTATTTTAATTAGTTTCACACAAATATATTTAATAATAATATTATAAATTATTAATTCGAATCGAGAAGCGCAACAATCTCAGCGAAGTTCGCACGCAGTGTTCACGATAGAACCGGTCGATATTACGCGTGTTGGTCGTACGACAGACAAAAGGCTTCTGGCGTTGAAAGAATTTTCAAGAAATTAAGGCACACACTGGAATGTCTAAAAAGTACGAAAGAGAGAGAGAAAAAAAACAACAAATTCACCTTTTAAGGCATTATATTGAAAGAAAATTTCTCGAGTTCGCGCGGAGGTCGCAAATGTAAATATAAAGGTTGTGATCTCTCTCTTCGTAGTCAGACATTCCAGAGAGCTCATCGAATACATTGAACAACTACATTAAGAGCTTTTAAGACTATTATACACAGCATGTCTACTTGTGTTATCTCGATATGAGATTCGGTAGATTTCCAAACTCTCAAAAAGTTCAGCTTAATAAATGAGTTACCAAAAAAATAAAACGAGTTATATATATATATATTTATCAAAAAAAGAAAACAAAAAATAAAGAAATAGAAAGAAATCAATTTCAAATGTTTTTTTAATCGCAGATTACTATTAATAAAATGCCAATTGATATATATTGTAAAAAAAGTAAAAATCATTTTAATTTTTTAATATAATCTTCAAATAATACTTTAATAATGCTTTAATAGCAAGGAAATCAAATCATTTTTTAATTTTCTGTTTAATAAATTATCTAGATATAAGAAAAAAATCGAAAATAAATACATAAATTAAATCCTAATTCATAAATTTAAATAATATTATTGTTTTAATGAAATTTTTTAAGTAAAATAATATGAAACTCGAAATGTTATAAAAATAAACTTATTTTTCGTTAATGATACTTTGTACAGAGGTATTTAAAATGATGTATTCATTTATTTGTTTTCTGGATAGTTCAATTTATTTATACTTATTTTGGACATTTTGAAAATGCTCAACATTGCGTAATTTTAAATGTAATATAGGTAGTGAAACAAAAATGATTGAGTCTCTCATCAAAATTACGTTATTTCCAATCTTAAATGTAAAACATATAACGGGATTATCAGTCGCTAGAATATGACTCAGCGGAGTTAGGATACGGAGCAGGGTTTGGTGAAGTGACGGGGTAAATCAAAGAAAGTTCTAAAGTTTTAAAGTTTAAAGTTTACATTTAATAAAATATAGAAGCACACAAAAAAATAAAATTCATTACAAAAAAAATATGATTGAACAGTTAAAAAAATCTTAAAACTACGATGACTCAATATAATTCAAAAATTTATTTAGTATTCGGCGGTGCCGCGGTGAGATAACATTATTTGCAGGGATGTGCGGTAAATTTACAAGTCTCTCCAAAGTTCCCGGTGCTTCCGCGGTAAATTAATATGAAATTATTAATACTCAATGGTTTCGCGGTGATTTTATACAATTAATTTATTATTCTGCGAATTCTGGGTGATTTTACACATTTATTTTATTTAATTTTCAATGCTTCCGCGGTGCTTTTATACAATTTATAACAATTTGACGCTTCCTTGGAGTTTTTATATTATTATTAACAATTCTCTAATTTTTAATAATTTTTCCGTTAAATAATTGAAACTTACTTGGCGAGATTTAGTTCGCCAGTTTACCGCTACGTTTCGGTGGCTCGACGGTCGCGGTAACGGGGCGGTTCGGCTGGTGGCTGCCAGGGGTCGCTGGGGGCCTTTCTCGGGCTGGACCTCAGTCGACCCACGGAGCTCCGCGTCGACGGACGGACTTTTTCACCCCTCTGCAAGACGATCTAGCGATCCTGTATATTTGTCTGCTTGGGGCCGTGGTCCGCCGTTCCAGCGCCGGTGCCTGTCACTTCGACGACAGCAATCAGCCGAGTCGGACCTCTTCGCTCTGGCTCGTTCAACGGGATGCCAACGGCGGCGAGCCCCCAATGATCCTGGGGATGCCCGACGTGGGTTGCCGGTTGTGGGGGTGAGCAAGCTCACTAGTCCCACACGGTGGCCTCCTGGTGGTCGTCCTCTGATGGAACCCCCGAGTGATCCTGAAAATGGTTCCGAAGGTTGACGCGTGTCAGTCGACTACCCTTCGAAGGGCTGTGTGGGTGGTTTTATGCACGTTGGCGGAGCGACGACTTCCGCCGAGCGCCGAGCGCGGGTGGTAGTGGGAGTGCTTCAGTGGTACGCAGTGTATGCCTACAGCAGCGCGGGTGAGAGCTGGTGGGGCGCTTGCCCCGACCGGGGATATGGTGGTGCTGGGGCTGCTTCACCGGGGTCCTACTGCGGCGCGCTTTCGGGGCGCCGCAGCACAGTTTATGCGAGGAAAAAGTGATTTCCTCACAAGCATTATTAAAGTGGGAAAAATTGAAGCTACCTCCTTTATACCGCTCACTCTGCATCAATCTACATTGTTCACTTGTGCAATGCGCAATATCCAACCAACATTAGAAAATTATTATTTTGTAATTAATAACTTAAAATTCACATTCACTTTGGTATATAAATCAATGTTTGTGAGCTACGTAAATTATAACCATAAATGTATAATAATTAAAAATAAACTTGTTAAATGAAGAAAGCAGGATGGGATGGTGGTGTTTTAAAACAAAGAATCAAACTCCTCTCGTCCTGGCAAGTTGATAATTTGTATTACAAAATATGATCGTTCCTTTTCATGGTTCGAATCAGAATCCCCAATTCAATCTTCCGTCCCTTACAATTAGCGCATCAGTGCCCCGTACTCCTTTCTTCGCCTCTTAATTTCAATTGTTTTTTCCTTAAAACGGGAACGATTACGTTCATCGCGCTAATCGCCCGAATTCTCGATTTTTCGATTGTTCGATTTATTTCACATTCTCACACATATGCCTTCCTATGCCGAAGCCCTGGCATAAAAAACTCCTGCCTTGCCCGCAGAAGAAAAAGCCTTTAACAATCTAACTAATTTTCATTCTCGAGATTTTTTCACAATTTTCCAATACGTGATGGACTGTTTTAACCCCTGCATCATAGAATTCATGCGACAGAGAGAGAGAGAGCGAGAGAGAGAATGAAAGCGTGCATGAGAGAAAGAGAGAGAGAGAGCGAGAGAGAATGTTCCAGACAGGTAGAGTGAGAGAGAGAGAAGATAAGCTTTAACTATGCATACAGCGAAAACACACGGAGGCTCAAACAATCCCGCTGCGACCGAACACACTCACACCCACACACGTTTCTCGCGGGACGCTAGGGATACACACAAACACCTTCCGGACTATGTGTGCGTCCCTACGAGCTCTTTGCTCAACCTGATCAAGCGTCTAAAATCCTTGCGCATTCTATAGAGTTTTAAAAAGTCCCAAAACCAGCGATTATAACTATTCTTATTTTTTCACCAAAACCGAATTCAATTTGATGTTTATAGCAGCCGTGTACATATACTTCAACACATGGATATGTGTGGTGTAGTTGATGATAAAATTTGTACAATTTTCCCTTACAAGTATACGTCATCATCTACTCTCACTCCTTTTTTTCCTCTTATCGCCCGTTTCGAATATGAAGTTAGTTGAATGCGGTCGGCCAGAGTCAGCACTATTTTTCCAGCATAACTTGTAACTTACTCCCACTCCACATTTTTATTACCACTAATCTTCTCCTCGAACAAGAAGATAGTTGTTGAAAATATAAGGTTTCTACAAACTTTCTAAATTTTATACCTGTACAGATTATATAAAGTCAACCATCGCAAATTTTCTCTTAATTTTCATGTGCAGATAAAATTTATTATATGTTAAGGAAAATGCTACTTTGGGGAAGTTGCATTTTTCATTGACAGTGGCTTTCGAGAGCTTGTACAGTGTATATACATTTACATAACTGCAAAAATCTCGAAGGTATTTTAAAAAAAAAAAGTGTATGATTACGTGTGTTGTGATACTAAAGTTTGAATACAAACAAAGTGTAATATTTTTAATAATAATTCTTTTATGGGATTTATTATTAATTTTACAAATAATATTATTACTGAAAATATCTCTTGGAAGAAAGAAATGCAGTTATAATGTTATTGGCTATGAAAATTAATATTACAGTAATATTAGTGATCCCACATAAAAAAATAAAAGATTCCATAAATTGCCATCGAATGAAGAAATTCAAAAGAAATGGATACAAGCTTATGGCAAATTATCAATATCAACAATCAAACCTTTATTTTATGAATGTAAAGATCATTTTCTTTCCAAAGACTATAAAAATGCAAACAAAATTTATTAAAATTGGAATGCTGTTCTCAAAAAAAAATTTATTAAAAATTAAAAAAAACTATTTACATGGAAATTCATCCAAAGCACAAATCTCAGATTATCTGAAAAAATCTGACATTACAACGAATTCTCTTGCTTCAACGGAGTCGCTAAAAATATAAAATAATTTCATAATAAATGAAAACACAGCCGCCAGTAATAGGACAAAAAAAATTTAGTACCCGGAACAATGATATTCTAAGATAACCATGCCATCATCTACAAAATTGCAGGAAAAAATTTTCATAAGATACCTAAAAGACATTACAAATATTAATAGTGAATGGCAGTGAATTAGATGTGTACAATAAATTTCAAATATTTTATTTTAATAATTTAAAAAATAAATATACTTTTTGTAATGAGCATAATAATTTTGATAATTTTTAAGGTCACTTTACCTTTTCTTTTTTACAAGTATTCTGCTGATTTTAATAAAAAATTTAATATTGATAAAAAATCTCAGGGCGACTACAAAAGAATAAAAAAATTTTATAACGAATAATCTTGAAATTATTATGTAATTATAATTAGTATTGTATATATAGTTTTATTAAGTAAATTAGAAATATAATCACATATTTTATGTCTACACATCAGCCCAAATATATATTATAAATATTATATTAAATTTTAATTTATTTAACAATATAGTAATTAAATGTTGTTTAATAATTTGTAATATATATTGTATGAACTTCATTAAAATATAGTATGTATAATACTACTTTTAAGTATTTATTTGTAAATATATAATATATCAATGTATATATTAATTTAAAATATTTAGATATTTGTATAACATTAAATCATTGTAAGAGCAGTGTGCATTATTCGATAGAATCAGTGTATAAACATATATCTTTATAAATATATCAGTATGAACATAATATTTTTAAAAAAATATGCGTACATTTTGTGAAATTAAAATTTATTATTAAAAATGTTTATTATGTTATATATAAGACTTATTATTAATAATAGTAAGGTAAAAGATTGTTTAAAAAAAAATATAATTGTTTATATGAATATACATACTATTTAGATATATTATTTACTTATTAATATAATTGTTAAAATATTATTGAAATTAAATTTATCAAAATGCATACATCATAAATATCATAAGTTGTTTATCTTTATTTAGTAATCTGTTCCTTTTTAAATTTGTTTCCTCCTCCATTTCTTTTTTATAATTTTAATTTTTTAATACAATTAAAACACAACAGAAATTGTTTGCCTTTTTCAAATTCTGAATACTGCTCACATTTTTTTCAAGAAAATCAACATGTGCATTGTATCACCAGGATCGGCTCACAAAAAAGGACATCAGGGCGGCAGTAAAATGCAGGGCTCTTAAAATTTTGTTTGAATGGCACATTTGTCGCCACTTGTCGCATTTGGAGTTGACCCCCCCCCCTCGTTAAACCCGTAGAGCAAGGCAGGTCAACTCTAAATGGGAGAGCGGCGATAAACGCAGCAGACGAGCCACAGACAGGTTGTGACGTACAAGAAAGTGCCTGCTCCAATATAATTTGAATTTTTTTTGATTTTTTAATATTAACATATAATTTTAGTTGAAATTATTATATTCAATTGAAAAATTAATTTTTCTTTCCTATTTTTAGTATAGTAACAATTTCGATAAATTAAGCAAAATAAAATTTCCCCATATGTCCCTTTTTGTGTGTTGGTACTGGTGACCCGGTACATGTATTTACATTATTGTATTTCAAATGCTTGTAGTCGACAACAGATTTCAAGTTTTTAGTTGTTACAAAATTTCTTCATAGAAGAAGCTTAAAAAATCATTTATACATGCAATTGATATAAATGAATTTCTAAGTGAATATAAATATAAATAAATATATAATTAATTAGTATTTATTATAAAGTTAGTGTGAGTGAATTTAGAAGTGATTTTTATTTTATCAAACAAAAATAAAAAATTATCCGAATCAACTACAATGTTATTGTTTGTTCCATAAGAACATTGAATAGCAAATAATCCCCTTTTGACCGTTGACCACCTGGCAATCGGCTCGAAGTGGATGGAAAAACCCGTATGGCTCATCGGAATTTCCCCACCTACAGGCTAATAACAATTAAGCGGCATTACTTCAAGAAATTGTATATAAGTGTGGCACTTTCTGTAAATTATTATATTCACCTCCAACCTTGTAACAAACAGTTGTATTAATTCTATAGTAAATACATAAGTTAAATTATTAAAAACAAATTTGATAATTAAACCCACACTCATCATAAAATAAATAATTATTCGATTGCGTCGAAACATACGCGTTCGAAGTGGATTTAATAAGAAAGGTTCACTTTCAAGATATTAAATAATCCACGGTAACAGTTATTATAAAGTGACTGTGAGTGAATTTAAAGGTGATTTTTATTGTATTGAATAGTGGTATTTTTATGGTATGAGGAATATGCTCTTTCTCTCTCGCACTTATGACGTCTCTGCTGACCTTTCAAGAGTCTCTGGCCCGAGTTAATTTTTTTTTAAAGTGCTTTAAAATCTATTAAAAAAAACGCTTTTGTACATATGCGCAACACAAAGGAATATACTCGAGCTTCGTACATGTAGTAGTAACGTTTTTTTAAATAGATTTTAAAGCACTTATAAAAAATTTTAGTACGGGCCATGGACTTTTCAGAGGTCGCTAGTATTTCTATGTGTACGAGAGAGAAAGAAGATATTTCTGCCGCCATGTTTGTCGCCAAAGTTTAACATTGAGCTTAGCATTCTCTTAGTGTCTGTTCTGTGAGCTAGAGGAATAGCGAACAGTTTTTAAAATTTAGAATAAACGCCCTATTGGCCATCAGCAATCTCTAATAATCTATGGCAGCAGACGGACCACAAAAGTTTTGTATAGTAAATAAAAGTGCGCTGTGGCGGTCAAGTTACGTTTGAATTAAGCTTAAGGATAAATCAGCGTATGCGACATGCATATAAATGATAGCCTTCGGTTTAGACCGTAAAAACAGGTCACGTTTCCGAATCATGACAATGTGCTGTCACATACACAAATGTAAATATACATGTATTCAAATATATTTAAATATAGGTAATAAGAAAACATTTAAAAAAAAAAGCAAATGTAATGGTCATTAATATCTCGTTTATTTAGTTATAATTATAAAATTATGTAAATAATATAGCCCTTGCGTATCTGTAAAATGCGCAGAACAATAAAATAATAAATGTACAAAGGAAAGACGCGGCGTCTGATGCACGCAAGCAGAAGTCTAGAGAGAGTAACGCTATCCTCCGTGGTGTATACTACGAGCTGAATAAAATCGCTTTTATTTAAATTTAATCTTGAGAGTTTTACCTTATCTTAATAAATCCCTACTTCTATCTTCCCTACATTTGAGTTTCGCACCGCGAACAAGCTCCAATTTGTTTTGGAACAAATCTTAAGATTTCAGTTCTAATCTTTGATTGATTTTTGCCAGGGTATTGCAGACTTTTACAGCTTTATAATAATTTGAAAATGTTTTAATTTTATAATAATTACACATAATTGTATTGTATTGTATTCAATTTAAAAATTAATTTTTTTCTGATTATTCGTAATAATTTAGACAAATTTAATAGAATAATATCACCCCATATATCCCTTTTCGTGAGCCAATACTGGTAACCTGGCACATGTTTTTATATTATTGTTTCTGAAAAACTTGTAGTCAAAGTATAGATTTTAAGCTTATATCAATTTCAAAAACCGTTTCGAAAAGCGTGTGAATAATTCATTTCGCTCTCTGTTAAAAATGTGACTGTATTTTGAATTTCATGTAAAGTTAATGAGTGTTAATTAATATTTTCTTAAGTCCTAAGTAAATTTTACTTGTGCAAAAAATGAAAAGAAAATTAAGCTCAGAAATATTGACTTTAAATAATCTATATAGGTACGAATTTCAGAGAAAATTTTATAATGTTCAACAACATTAGGAAATTATTAAAGTTTATTTATTTAATTTAGATTCTTATGATAAAAAAGATTACATAGATATCTCGTATTTACTAAGATTTTACAAATTAAAACAATATTTAATGATAAAATGAAATTATATCTAATAATCAATTTACAATAAGAATCTAATAATTTCAGAAATAAATTTTAAAAAATTAAATTATTCTACATTAAATTAAGTTTATTAAATATAGTTGTAATATATATATATACATATAGATTTTATTTGAATTTCATTCTTTATTTAAAATTCATTTTTTTATCACTTAAATATTTGTATTAAAAATATTATAATCAAAGGGAAGAAGGAAAAAGGATGAAGTAAAAGAAAAATTAAAAAGTGAAATTTATAAAATATACATATATTTTAAATTGAAGATTATAAACTATAAAGTAACACTTATTCAATATTCAAATTTATATTTAACAGTAATACTAATAAATATAAATAACAAATCACACAAAAGGAAATTATTTTGTATTTTATATTTCTAAAATAAAATCTATGGTCGACAACGTTTAATTTGAATCAATATACCTATAAAATAAAAAGGTAAATTATAAAAATTTTGTATATTTTGAATTTCACTTTATAATTTAAAATAAAAATACATAGGTAAAATGTCTTTTTCTTCCTTTTTAATGTTTTCATAAAATATTTTACTTTTCATAATCTGTCAAAAAAAAACTTAACAATGTGTACTTGAAAGCTATTTAAAGTTTTGTGCTTAAATAAAAAAAATTATATCTTATAACTATTTCCATAATACATTATTTGATATAATTTTCTTTACTTATGTATAAAACTTATTTAATAAAACAAACTGTTATCTCAATTAAAATATCATGATTAATGTAATTAATTTGGATTAAAAAGCTGTATATTAATAAAATTTAGTATATTTATAAGATTTGTTAAAAACAATATTTTTTACAAATTTATATTTTGATAAAGTTTGATCTTATTATTTTTTAATAAATTTTCTAATAAGGTAGTCAGTGATATATATACTTGAGGAAAAATTTTACAAGTTGATTAACCAGCTACAATACATATATCGATTTGCATATTTGTAAAGTGTGTGTTTACGACTGCTATAAATAACCACTTTGATTCATTTTTTATACACGACTAAAAATCGTTATAATCAATCATAGAACCATTAGTAACTTTATATACATATTTAATATTAAAATTTATATATAAAATTTTTATTTACATCACATTGTAAACATGAAATGAAAATGAAAACAAAATAAAATTATTATATTATAAAAAATACATCATCTTTGAAATACATACAACTTATATATATTTCATAACTTAAATAACTTTTATGATAATACTTGACTTTTTAAAACCATAAATAAAAATTTATTCCCATATGAATTAAAAATATATGTCGTATTTTACAGTTATAAATTTTATACAATACATGTGAAAAAATTTTTACGTATTATAAATGTTTTATTCAATTAATCTTCATTCAAGTATTATAAAACATATGAAACATAATTTAAAAAAATATATTTGAGAATTATAATATTTTTTAAAAAACATATAGTTTTACGAACACGTGTGACCTATGTTTAATAAGTTAAACATAATTTTTTTATTTAAATAGTAACTAAATACTTATAATAGATACGTATAATGCAAAATTTATTATAAAATCTTATTTAAGTTCATGATAAGTTCTAACATTTCCAATTTTCGAAATACATAATCTACTGTAAAAACGAATGTTTGTATATTAAATATATTGCCTTTAGATCTATGTGGATTGAATTCATTTTAATTGGTTCAGACAAGATATCGAATTCTCCAAATTTTTTAATATTATTTTCCGAAAGCACTATATGATTCGTTAGTACAAAACATGTATTTATTCATATAAAAAACTAAACTTTAAAAATGAATTCATAATGCAAAAATAAAAATTATAATTATTCTTTATTCAATACAAATCCAAGATAAATTTTAAAGTTATTGAAAAATCCCATTATTAATATTGTTGTTTGTCATTAGAAAAAAGTTTGATCTCAATGATAAGTAACTTGCACGTTTTTTAATTTTTACTAAATACAAATATACTCTTTTAAGGAGAATTAAAAATAAAAAAAAAACGAAATTTAATTAGTGAAAATATAAAATTATTAATATTATTTTCATACAAACATAATAATATTATTGCTTTAAAAATGAATTGATTATAATTATATTAAAATTTAATTCTAATTCTCATTTTATAAAGCTGAAAGCACAGAACACATACTTAGAGAACGCTAAGGTCCATGTTAAATTTTGGAAACAAACATGATCGGAAAAATATGCTCTTTCTCTCTCGCACATATAGAAACACCAGCGACCTGTTCAGAGTTTGTGGCCCGAACTAAAATTGTTTATAAGTGCTTTAAAACCTATTGAAAAAAAGGCTACCAATACATGTACGTAGCACGAGTGTATTCCCTCGTGCTTCGCATATGTACAGAAGAACGCTTTTTCCAATATATTTTAAAGCACTTATAAACAATTTTAGCTCGGGCCACAGATTCTTCAGAGGTTGGCAGAGAAGCTATAATAAAATAAAATAAATGCGAGAGATAAAGAGAATATTTCTCTCACCATGAAAATACTTTTAATAAATTTAACCATTACTAATTAATTTGACAAATAATATTAAATAAAAGTAGAAAAAAAATTTTAACAAATTATTTTTAATACAATATAAACAATTTTTGAAAATATTAATTTTTAACAATTACACTAATTTTAATAAATTATTTGATGAAAAAAAAAATTTGAAAAAATTTGTTAATTTTTAACAACTACACCAATTTTTTTATAAATTATTTGATGAAAAAAAAAATTTATATGTTACTAAAAGTTTAACAAAAAAATTCGATTCATTTTCTTAAATAATTCTAATACATTAAATATAATGTTTTATCTTTATTCTCAAAGAATCTTTAAAAATTTTTTTCACTAAAACGGAAATGTAATTGCAGTAAAATTTGTTTCCCGTAGAAATGAAAATGTTCGTCAAACATCTGTGTCACCAATTGCATGAAGCAATAATCTTTTATGACAAACACCAAACACGTGTGAAAAGTTTTGTGTTACTAAGATTTTGTTTGAAAATAACTTTAAATGCACTTTTTCCACCTCTTAAAATACCATGATTATGATACCAGCAATAAGGGGCGGTGTAACTCGCTTAAAAACATTTAGTTTTTAAATTAAATTAGAAAATGATAGCTTATATTGATACAGGTGTACTTGTACCTGTTGTGCTGATTATAATAACAGCAATAAGGGGGTGGGGTTAATAAATAAAATTGATAAATTTTAAATAAATAAATAATATTGGAAAACCAAATTATTCTAATAATAGTATCTATTATTAATTCTTGTATTATTTATTTAAAAAAAAGTATTAAATATTAAACTTACAAATGAAGAGAACAATATTAATTTGAAATAGTACCATGGAAATAGATATTTATGCAAATATACATACTTTTGAATTGTAAATACAAATGTGAAGAAAATTTATATGTGTATATTTGTATTTTAAATTAATATTTCATTAATATATTAATATATAAATAATAATTATAAAATTTTTAATTATTGGTATATTTAACAATTGATGAAAATAATTAAGACTTAAAAATTAGGATAATCTTTCATTTTAACTTGGATGTCTTGCCAAAAATTTTAATTGAATATAAATACAATAATAATAAATAAATTTCAAAGAGATTATTTTCAAAATATGATTTATATATTTTAGTATAATATATCCTGTATAATATTGTAAAAATTTAAATTTGACAAATTTAAATACATTTAAATACATATCTCAATATACATATGAAAATGCTGAATGTCATTCAAATCTTTATTTTTAACTTAGAATTTGTTATGGTTATTCTTTTTCAAATTAAATTTGTAAAAATAAATGAATTTATTATATTTAACTATTTTTATTTAATTAGTACTATGTACTCATATATAATAATTAATATTATTATTATTTTTAATCAATATAAAATATTATCCACTGATATTCTTTGATTACTTGTATTATGAATTGAATATTTAAAAACATTAAATTAGTAACTTCATGATATTAAAAATTATTCTATTAGCTTAATTTATTAATAATAAGTTAAAATCCAAGATATTAAATAAAAATACAATTTTCAAATATATCATTTATTATTAATGGCTTTAAAAGAAAATTATATTTTACTGAAAATTATAATTTAAAGCAATTCATGTTTTATAATCAACAATAATTTCTAGCATGAAATGCTATATATTTTTATTAACTTTTCACAGAAATACATAATATTATTGTATAAAATCTTTAATGAATATAAAAAATAATTTATGGGGTATGAAAATTTAATCAATGTATATGAAATATATATATGAGGCTTTCTAGAATCAATTGTTTCTTTAATTTCCAAATATTACTTTTGAATTTTGAAAATGCTCTTGATAAAATCATTTAAATTTAAATTAAGTACCAATAAAAGATTTTAGAAACTTGTTAAATATACTCTTTATTTGTATATTTTTCAATGAAAATATAAATATAAAAATTTTTCCCCTATTATAATTTTTAATTAGATTTATTATAAGTTATTATTTCTTATAAAAAATATAAATTTGTTTGATTATTTTTTAGAATGTTTATACATATATATTAAAATTAATGGCATAAATAATCTTAATAACTTAGTAGTGTCTATTTCTTATAAAAAATATTTTTAATTTTAGGAGTTTTATTTATGAAATTTTATAAAATTAAAAAATTTAAGTTATTTAAACTATAAACCTTCAAAGTTTAAAATATATAAATTATATATAAATTTTATTAATTGAAGCTAAAATAAGGGCATATTATTGTTAATAATAGAATTAAGTAAAATTACTTCAATTAAGAATTTTAGAACTAATAATGTTGTGAACTTCTAATTTAGGAAATAAATAATTAAAAATTATTTTTAGTTCTTAATAGTAATATGTCTGATAAAAAGTAATAAATTGTAAATTTATTTATAGAAATTAAAATTTTCGTGTTACTATAATAATATTTTTGGATTAACTATGAAAATTTTATTTATTGAATAAATGTAGATATATAATAATTAATATTTAAGTTAACAATATTAACATTTATAAATTTGCAATTTATTGATTTTATTTAAACTATTAAATATTTATAAATATTTAATTATTTATTATATATTTATGTAAATATATTATTATTTAAATCATGATAATGCTCCTTCATATCATTCTGCTAATAGACCAATTAATAAAATAATTATAATTAACATTATCGTTAAAGATGCATAATATAAAAATAAATTTAAATCTCTAATAAATGAAATAATTAATGCAATTTCTACATCAAAAATTAAAAATATTGATGCAATTAAATAAAATTGCATAGAAAATGGTATTCGATTTTTTGATATTGGATCAAATTCACATTCAAAAGTAGATGATTTTTCAATTTCTTTATATATTTTTTTTTGATAAAATATAATTTAATAATATTATAATAATAGTTAAAATTATAAAAAATAGAATGATTAAAATTATTTTCATTTATAATCTTATTTAATTAAAAGGTATTTTTTATAAGAAATAGATACTTGTTACGTATCTAAGAGGTCACGACTATGTTTATTCTTTGATAATTAAATCACGATAATATTTTCTCTCCAGGTTTCGTTCTGCCCTAGCCAAATCGGTCAAAGCGTTCTGGCCTTTGTGAGGTTCGGAAATCGTCAATTAATGAAGCGCAAGATAATTAATATAATACTTTTGTTTTATTGTATTTCTCTTAATGAACGAGAGAGAGAAGTATCGCAATGTGTAATATAACTCTTTCGCGTCACGAAGTTGAGCCCCGATTGTACAAAACGAATAAATATTAAAGAACCCGAACCGAAGTAGAAGTCAAGGTTCAAGTGCGAGTCGTAGAAGAAGTCCAAGCAGGAGTTCACGTAGAAGTTGAAGACGAAGTCGAAGGCGAAGTGCCCCTACGTGTTTTTCGATTTAACTCGTTACCTCCGCTGTATGGGGGAAATTGAAGGATCCGCGAATTCTCCCTCCAGGTGCCTCTACTTGATTATCGTTTTGTCAGCTTTCCCCGGTATTGTCTTCTGACTGACCTATGTACATTCCTTGTCAGCTCTGATCTTGAATTTTCTCACGTTGGTGAGCTGAGAGGTTCTTATCACATGCGGGTTTCCCATTACTCGCGACTCCCTTTGATTCCCACAATGTACAATTTAATTCGTCGCGTATGCATATAAGTTTTACATACGTGACAATACTACTAAGTTATTAAGATTATTTATATCATTAATTTTAATATATATGTATAAACATTTTGCAAAATAAAAATTACATAATTGTGTTTACTCAACTAATAATTATTGTTATATTAAATATAAAATTATTTTTATAAAAAAATTATTTTGAAGCAAATATTTATATATTTATTAATGAAATATTTATATATATACATATATATTGTTAACATATATTTAGAAATATTCCAAAAAGTTACAAATCAGTCTTTTAATTTTGAAGAAGGTGAAAATCATTTTATAGATAAGAAAAGGGCAAGATAATAAATTTCTTACTTTATCTGTGACCAAGTTCACTTTATTTGTTTATAAGTATATTTAATTATTCAATTAAAAATGTTATTTAATAATTAAATGAAATAAATACAAGTTTTTATTTCTTTGCATCATCCTTTTATTATCATTAAGCTCCACAAAATGAATGTTTATCCATGTTAAACAAATACAATTATCTTATATATTCTAATAAATTTTATGAGACATAAAAAATAAAATAAGAAAAAATACACTTAAAAAATTTAACAATTAATCAAAACCAATATCTTTCCACACAAAAGATTTGCATAAAGATGTCCTATATAATAACTTCTTCAATATTTGTATTAAACACAATATTTTTAATAACAACACCATTTTTAACTAACACAAAAATATAAATCATATTTTTTAAAATAATAAGTTAATTCACCGGTAATTTAGACGTTATTGAATTAAATATGTTTATTTTCTAACCACCACAAATAAATAAAAGATTTTAAAATATAAATTCATTTTATACAATGTAACACCGCGAAATTTACTTTATGTAAATTTTCCCGATCGGCTTTACAAATTTCTATAAGTATTTTTCGCACTAAAAATCCCGCACTCACTACTCGCACAAATTAACCCGCACACTAATGTTAATTGCACACTTTCTTTATTAACTATCGGGACGAGTTCCGTTATTAATATTGTTCGCCGTCGGGCCGACAAACCCGCGTGGTCAACACTACTTAATTTTTCTATGTAACTACGCAACACTACCGATTTATTTTCGCCGATATTTTAATTATTTAATATATCCAATATTACAAAATTATAATATTAAATCAATATGTATATATATAATAATAATAAGGAAAGATCTTACCAGTTAGCCGTTAGTTAATATTAATTAATAGATATAATTTCAACAGAATTATTTCTCCAATGGGGTACGGCTTCCTCATGTATTTCCCAGATAATAGATTTGTATTTTATTGATATATATATGTATATTTTCCTCTCGGACTTCTCTCCCTTTCTCTCCAATGATTGCTCGCCACTTCCACAATAATGAAATTATTATATTTATTTGATTCACTTACTTTTAGATTTTTTTAATTTTCACTCGAGGGCAGACTCACTGTATACTACTCAAAGGCAATAATTAAACTGAAAATGGCTTTCCTTTGTTCTCGAAGGAAAGCCAAAATTTTATAACACACACTACCGAAAATTATTTGAAATTTTATATATTTACACCTGAGCTTGCGTGTGTAACCCTTTCCCTTATTGGTTACACACCGTCAAGCTCCCCCCTGGTCCTGTGCTTTCGAAGTCGTGCAATCTCATTGGTCGATTGAAAAATCGACAAGAAATTGCACGATTTTATACAAAATTTATTATTACTGTAAAATGCCGATAATTCCGGGATTGGCATTATCGGCAACATCGTGGAGGCGATGATTTAATTTAATTAACACCACTACATTAGAATTCCCATGCACCGAAATATATATGTATTTCACAGCAATACACACAACACATCTCTCTCTCTCACTCTTACTCACACTACGCTATCATACTTTCTCACTCTAATCGTAACTCACACTACAAGAATAGGGAGCGCATCGTTCGCCTCGAATTCCGGTTATTTTCAAAATGTCCGGCCTCGTGACAGTTTGTAAACAGTGTGATTAAGAATAAAGAAAAACTACATTTCAAGCTGTTGCTGCCTTCACGGAGGAATCGTATTTATTTATTCTTCTTTATTAATTTTTTCTATTGATCCCCGCTTATACTCATCTCCCATAACTAACAACTACATATATTTTCGTTGCAGGTTAGTGATAACAAAACAAAAATGTTTTACATCAAAAACTCCCCCCCTAAATCGTGACTTCCCCCGAAGTCACGCATTTACGAAATCTACTTACTTTTATTAGTTTCAGCTAGATTCTGGGGTTGGTCCACACTACTTTCATTCTTGGGAACTCACACACTACTTTTCGGTAATTTAGGATGGTCAACACTACCTTAAGGATTTGGGAAGGATTAGGGAAAAGGATAGGGATAGGAATAAAGGTGTTGGTGACCCCGGGAGCCCAGGGGAACCCCTACATGTGTAGGGATCTTCCCCCGAACACTCCCCCGATCACCATGGTCCGGAGGTCTGGAGGCATTTCGCGCACATGGTCAAGGAGCCGGAGGACGGTGTCTAGGCCCACTCCAAGCCTCCGGTCGGAGACTATCCGGGGTATTCCCCCAAACAGTTCCCGACCCTCGGCCCGGGGGGCCCCCGACCCAGCCCTCCGATCCACACTACTATTAGGGACCCCGTCCCTTCTGGCCACCCTTGCCCAGTATTCCCTGCTGCATCTAGGGCATTCTGAAAGATCCACCCCCCTCCGTCCGCAATTATAGCAAAATACGTGGGCTGCCGGTTGGGGACAATTCCTCCTCCGGTGCCCACGCCTCCAACATATAAAGCATACCCCCGCTAGGGGATCTACCTCAGGATTCGTGGAAATCCTCACTAGGCCTCCAAACATGGTACCCGTCTCCCTTACGGGAAGGTGCGTATTCTTGCACCAATCCCTAAAGGGAGCCGGCCTCTCCAAGCGCTTCACCTTTTTATTATTTCTCTTCTGGATGGTTATGGGTGACGGGCGCCAAATATTCCCTTCCGTCTTCCTAACCAGCGCAGAGACGGGAATCGGCTGTGCCTCCTGCCTCTTCGGCGTTACCACCGTCGAAAAGACATCTCCCATTTCGAGATGCCTATTCGGGTTGGTTCGCCGCGCCCTTCGCCGTCTCCTCCTCAACGTGGAAGCGGAGGGTTTTGGGGGAACCGCCCTCACCCACACGTCCTCACTTCCCTCCCCATTTATGTCCATTCCCTCCGGTTGGTTCATTAGGGGATCGATAGCTAACGCCCTCATTCCCTCTGCCATATCGCAGGGGCGGGCGAGATCCGGCACTACTACCGCCTCTGCCACTTCCGGGGCCTCCACTACTGTAGCCTGCTGGAGGAGTTCGGGTCGGTCTTCCTCCGGTATTCCTTCCAATACCGACAGGAAGGGTACCGTCCCGAATTGGATTTTTCCGCTACTTGACTCCATCTGCAACAGAAAAAAAACAATTAGTTTGCCCCCCCCCCAGTCATCACTACTTCCTAATCATTGGAGAGAGAGATACCCTACTCGAGGAGGTACAAATTTCTTAAGTTCTGTAATATGAACCTTCGAGATTCGTCGGCCCTGATCGGCAATCACGTAAACGACCGGCGATAACACCTGTAGTATCTCATACGGACCTGAGTACTTTGGTGCCAACTTCGCGGAGAACTTGTTTATCGCACGCGACAGTTCGTGATTCCTCCTCATCACTAATTCACCAACTTGAAACGTCACGTTCACTCGTCCCTCATCGTAACGTTTCTTTTGTCGTTCTCTTTCTCTCTCAATGAACGTCACTACTAAGTCCCTCAATGCATCCAGCCTCTTTACCCGATCTATCCAAAGGGCTGGATCCATTTTGGTCAACACTACCTCTCCTTCCACTTCTCTTCTCAGACTCTTCACCGGTCTGGGATGTCTTCCGAAATTCAAAAATGCCGGAGATACCTGCGTCGTTGCCTGTACCGCAGTATTCACAGCATGTCTAAACTCGTGGATATGTTTATCCCAATCTCGATGATCCTCTTTGATGAACGTAGCAATCATGGTTTTCAACGTCCGATTACTACGCTCCACCGGATTGGCTTGAGGATGATATGGCGGAGTCGTCACATGTTTCACTCCATACTCATCCAGGGTCTCCTTCAGCCACTTATTAATGAATTCCTTACCATTATCAGTCAACAAGTAACTAGGCGTCTCCCATCGGAAGAGTATGAGCTCCTCAAAAGCCCTCGCCACTGCTTTCCCTTCTGCGGACCTCAATGGTTGCACCTCGATCCATCTTGTAAACAAATCTTGGAAAACCAACAAGTATTTAAATCTGTTTTTACTTGGAGGGAATTCCATCAAGTCCGCAGCCACTACTGCCCATGGTTTCTCCACTACCCTGTTTCCAAACAATCCTTTCGGCCCTGCTTGTGAGACTTTAAATTTCTGGCACTCTACGCATCCCTGTACGAACCTATGTACGTCGTACCAGATACCAGGCCATTAATATTCCCGGGCTATTCGGTCGTACGTCTTATCCACTCCCAAATGTCCGGAACTTGCCTCACAATGTGCCTCGGTCATCACTCTTGTTCTCAACTCTTGCGGCACTACCAATCTCCACTGCTCTTCCCGAAACAAGATAGGATCCAGCAATGCATCCTTACGGTAGCAGTAAATCCTACCCTGCTCCACCTTCCACTTCGGATACTTATTTGGAGCTTCCCCAATCTCCTTCATTCGTTGCAGATACCACTTATCCTGAATATCCGTGAAGGATGAAACCTCTTCATCCTCGAACATTCTGGACAGGGCGTCTGGAACGTGGTGATTCGCTCCCCTACGGTGCTCTATTTCGAACTCCCACTGCTGCATTTCCAAAGCCCAACGAGCCAATCTTCCCGTCGGATCCTTTAGGTTTCTCAGCCATCTTAGAGCACTGTGGTCCGTCACTGCCTTAAACTTGTATCCCTCGATGTACGGTCGGAATTTCTTTATCGCCCACAGCAATGCCAAACACTCTCTCTCGCTCGTGGTGTAATTTCTTTCCGCCGCGGTCAACACTCTACTTATATATAAAATTGGGTGTTCCCCATCCTCAAGTTCCTGAGTCAGGACCGCCCCAATCGCAAATCCACTCGCATCACACTGCACTACAAAAGGCTTACTGAAGTCCGGTCTACTCAGAACTGGTGCTTCTGTCAGTGCCTGTTTCAGTTTTTCGAAAGAGTCTTGTTGTTCTTCCGTCCATATCCAGGGTTGACCCTTCCTTAACAGTTTGACTAATGGGATTTTCAACTCTGAATCCTGCGGAATGAACCTTGAATACCACCCTATCATCCCCAAAAATCTTCTCAATTGTTTTACGTTATTTGGGGCCGGGTACTCCACTACTGGTGCTACCTTCGATTCATCCGGTCTTAATCCATTTTTGTCCAAGATAAACCCTAAATAAGTTACTGAAGTGCATCCAAATTCGCATTTCTTCTTGTTGATCGTTAAACCGGCCTTCACTACCTTCTCCAACACTACTTTCAGCCATTTCATGTGTTCTTCGAACGTTTCGGTCGCGATCAAAATGTCGTCCAAATACGCGAATATATAGGGTTCAAACTCCGGTCCGAACAGGGCATCGATTAATCTCTGGAATGTCATTGGGGCATTCGTGAGTCCGAATGGCATTCTTCGAAATTGCCACAGTCCTGAACCTGGGATGGCGAACGCAGTATACTTCTTGCTCGCCTCATCCAACGGAACTTGGAAATATGCCTATTTTAAATCTATCTTCGACAAGTATTGAGCCTTTCTCAACTTGTCGAGGATTCCGTCCATCGATGGCAATGGATAGGCATCTTTCTTCGTCACCTTATTCAAATCCCTATAGTCAACACAAAAGCAATAACTACCATCCGATTTCTTCACCATCACCGGTGCACTACTCCAATCGCTGGCTGATTTTTCTATGATGCCTTCTTTCAGCATCTCACTCACTTCCTCATGAGCCACTTCCAACATTTTAGGCGACATCCTCCTAAATTTATGTTTTACAGGGCTGGCTCCTTGCACATCAATAAAATGTTCAGTTAGGGTCGTTCCGCCGGGCCTTCCCGTGGCCTCAGACAAGATTGACTCCACTAACTTACTTATTTTCTTTTTTTCAACACTACTTAATTCCGAGATACCCGCACATTCAACCTGAATGACGGTATCTCCCGAATTATTATTTCTGGAGAATTCTCTCCACTCCCCCTCCCTAACGCGCCACATCCCTCTCCCCAAGCGCGTATCAAGGTCGAAGGTCTCACAAAAGTCCATGTCCAAAATGATGTCTTGGTCCAGTTGCTTCACTGCCTTTACTTTGATGATGACTCGTTCTCCGTCTACGTTCATGTTAAGGGACAGGATTCCCAAGGCTCTGCTTATCGTTCCTGTCGCACATTTCACTCCCGTCGACGTCGGAGTCAACTTATCCTTAAGTTGTTCAGCGATTCTGCTTCCGACCAGAGATATCATGGCTCCTGGATCAAACAACGCTTTATAGCGAACCCCTGCGATGTCCACGTCAAAGAAATTACGATTTTCCCATGATGAACTTTCCACTCCTCGAGGTTCCTTCACTACCAGAGTATCCTTCGGTCGATGATTATTATCGTCTTTTGATAATATTTTATCAATCCCCAATGGATCTTCTTTATTTCCACACGACACTTCACTACGGTCTACACTACCTGGGTCTATACTACGAATAAAAGTAGTTTTCCCCATCTTCACTTCTTTAATATCATCACCACACTTCACAACACTACCATTTTTGTTCAGAGTTAACTTCTTGTCAGGATCTAACTTCTCCGCCGTTATTTCCGTCCTTGAAGCTGGCTCTGTATTGATCCGCTCGTTTTTCATCATTTCTGGATGTCCGGCTTCCTTCCCTTTATCCAAAGTTTCCGATGTTACGGGTAGATCCTTACACACTTCTTTTTCTGCAGAAATGTTATTTCCTATAGAAATTGCTAACTTCTCAAGCTCCCGATTGTAAATTTCGGAACCCTGAGAAGGTACGCCATTACACTCACTTCTCACTACATTTAATAATTTATTTGTCCCTGAAATCACTACTGAGGGGGTGCGGGACAATTCAGCCCCCCCTTCAACCCATTTCCCAACTGGGATACCAAATTTTGACAATTTGGGCAGGTCCTCACCTCGCAATTGGGCCTGCCACATAATTGACACTTTGGCCCAGTATCTAAGGCATTATTGGGGCATTCTCTTGCCATGTGTCCTGTTTTTCGACACCTAAAACAAATCCTATTAGGGCAATCCCTTGCCTTGTGTCCTACAGCTTGGCAAATGGCACACGCCCCATAAAACACCTCAGCCACGGGTGAATTCTGACTAACACCTACTGTTGCACCATTTTCACCTGCTTGTCCTTGACTGGTCCAACCACTACCTGAAAACTGTGGGTTTTGCGCTCCCACCTGAAATCCATATGGTTTCTTCTTCTTAAACGCCTTATTGAAGAAGAAGTTCGGTTGGCCGATCGTCGCTGGAATGATAGGTTGAGGAATACCTATCGTCGCCGGAACCACCTGTTGTGCAACAGCAGCCACCTCACTACCTTTATCTTTCTTTTTGCTCTTTGACTTCTTTTCGACTACCTTTTCTGTCACCTCTTCCACTTCATCCACCTTCACTACTTTCTTCGCCTTTGATAATATCTCTTTTGGTGCTGCTTTCCTCGCTGTCATTTGTTCTGGTGGAAGTGGAGGTGCATATTTCTCACGAAGTCCTTTAAGTTTCTCGAACCTCTGCCCATAATATTTGATATCTTCAAAGGTCTCCACGTTTCGGTCCCAAAGATATTCGCGATATTCGGGCAAAAGGTTCCTGATCGCCATTGCCACTTGATCCTCCATCAAGGGCGGACGATCTATTAACGACACTATATATTTAAAGCATTTCACAAACTCACCAATACTTTCTCCTTTTTGTTGTGTACGACGCCTCATGTCGTCCAACAAATCTTGGCGATCATATTTCTGTCCAAATTTGTCTCGAAATGCTTTTTGAAATTGTTTCCAATTTCTAACTTCTCTATAACACGATCGGAACCAACTACTGGCTTCCGATCGAAATATGCAGGGCAAGGCCCGTAACAATACCCGATCCGATATGTCACTGGTTCTTCGACACTCACTTAACCTCTCCAAGAAATCGTCTGGATCTTGTTTCTTGTCTCCCGAGAATTCCAATTTCCACCAATGTAAATATCGGATGGCTCGAGCTTCTTCGTCCTCTCCCCTTCTAGGTTTGTTCTTGTGCCTTGTCCTGCGGTCAACACTGCACTCACTATCGTCTTCACTGCTATACTTTTCTTCATGTCGTTTTGATTTTGTTTCCTTCGGCCTAATACGAGAAGGTTTCCTATCACGACTCTTTCTTGAATCGTCGGATAATCCTGCAGACTCCCTAAAACGTTCGCGTGCGTCACTCAGATTATCCGACTCCGAATCATCATCATCACTACTGTATTTTGATTTAGTTTTATTTAGACGATGGCTTCTTCTTTTTATTTTCTCCTTGGTCTGCACTACCTCATGTTGTTTACTATTTATCCCTTTCCTATATTTTTCGAACATCTGTTCGATAATATCAATCGGCATCGTGATCAAATTACCCGACACCGGATCCGTAAACTTCAGATTGTTGTCTCCGTCCCCGTTTTCGGAAGTCTTTTTATGACTTTCCTTATTGGCCTTCTTCACTGGAACAGAGACATCCAATACTGTTTTGGTTCCTTTGGTCTCATTCTGCAACTCACTTTTGTGGTCTGTGTCACTACCAGTATGTTCCGTAACTTCACCTTCTTTAAAGGTACCGTCGATCTTTTCGTCCCACGGGATATTACTCTTCGGTAATGATCTCCGAAGTCGATACCTCAGCCATCGATTCTTAAGTTGTACCTTGCTTCCACTACTTTCTAAATTCGACGATGTAATTAATTGGGCGATTGATAAATCGTCCAAATTATTCACTTCTCTAGTGATTCGTTGCGCACGCACCGATCGCAATACCAGATTTCTTAATAGTTCGTCGAAATCTTCCATATTCACTTGATACGCAAAAAAAAAAAATTAAAATAAATCACTCAATATGGGAGAACAGGAAAAATATTACTAACTAATTCCCTATCTCGTCAACACTACTAAATTTATTCGAATCTATAATACTTGCGCCAAGTAGTAATAATAAAAAAAAATAATTTCCAAAATAAATTGCCCGTATATCAATATTAATATAATAAATATAAATATAAGTAAATATAAACAATAAATAAATGAGAAAATAGATTAAAAATAATATTAATAGTATTAAATAACAATATCAATAACAAATTCAAATACAATATAGATAGATAAATATAACCCTAATATATATATATATAAAATAACAATAATAAAAAAAAATAGTTATAAATATAAATATATATACATGTAAAAGACCAGTAATAATATATAGAGATAAATAAATCAAGATATTACCATAACAATAATAATAATAATAAAAAAAAATAACTAAATAAGTAAGGCAATAAATATATATTTGAATGTAATAATAAAAAAAAATATGACGTTGTTAACAAAATAAGCAAATTTAAATTTCCAATAAATTTTGAACAGGTAAATAAACTAAAACTATTAATATATAAAAAAAATTATTTATAATTACAACTAATCATTAATATGACTATAATAAAGAAGAGGGTAATAACACGGAAAAACGGAAAAAAAAAAATTTGAATAATAATAATGGGATAAAATTTTAATAGTATTATTTTAATGATTTTAAAATAGCTATTATTAACTAGATAAAATAAAAAAAAAATTTAAATTTAACTATGTATATAGATACGAGAGAAAAGAAAAAAGACGCAAAAAAAAAATTATTGATTATATATATAAAAAAAAAATATTTTATCTGAATAATTAAATAAATAAATTACTAAGTGTTATTGTATATATGTATATAAAAAAAAATTTCCTGGAAGAATAATTATAAAATATATGTATATAGAATAATTTAATTAGTGGTATATATATATAAAAAAAAAATATTAATATAAGTATTATAATGAACAAAATTATATATAAATATGGATAAAATATAGATATAAATAATACATTAGAATATGATTACATAACAAAACAAAAATATTATACAAATTTTAGATATACATTGTACATATAGAATAGAAACAATTTCATAAATATTTACTCTGGCGATTACCTTCATCCATACCTAAATAGGGAATAAATCATAAAATTCTTACAAAAATATTAAATTAATTTCGAAGATAGATAAGGATAAAAATATTTATATTTCTAAATTATAATATCCTATTCTAATATTTACTAAATTTTTCCTTGTTCTCCCAAACAAGGTCGACACTACCACACAAATATCGCAATATTTAATAATTGTACTTAAATTAATTTTACTCAATTCAGAGGAAAACGATTATAACAATTACTCTAATTATAATGAAATATAATTAATTAAACTTTTCAGATTAAAAAAAAAATTTTCTTTTCACAGCACTACACTTCACACACAAATGTAAAATTTCAAATTTCATATAAATTCCAAAATTAAAATTCAAAATTAAAGTTATCACGCAGTATTAATAACCGGGTCCCTGTTCGGGCGCCATTTTGTAATACCGCGAAATTTACTTTATGTAAATTTTCCCGATCGGCTTTACAAATTTCTATAAGTATTTTTCGCACTAAAAATCCCGCACTCACTACTCGCACAAATTAACCCGCACACTAATGTTAATTGCACACTTTCTTTATTAACTATCGGGACGAGTTCCGTTATTAATATTGTTCGCCGTCGGGCCGACAAACCCGCGTGGTCAACACTACTTAATTTTTCTATGTAACTACGCAACACTACCGATTTATTTTCGCCGATATTTTAATTATTTAATATATCCAATATTACAAAATTATAATATTAAATCAATATGTATATATATAATAATAATAAGGAAAGATCTTACCAGTTAGCCGTTAGTTAATATTAATTAATAGATATAATTTCAACAGAATTATTTCTCCAATGGGGTACGGCTTCCTCATGTATTTCCCAGATAATAGATTTGTATTTTATTGATATATATATGTATATTTTCCTCTCGGACTTCTCTCCCTTTCTCTCCAATGATTGCTCGCCACTTCCACAATAATGAAATTATTATATTTATTTGATTCACTTACTTTTAGATTTTTTTAATTTTCACTCGAGGGCAGACTCACTGTATACTACTCAAAGGCAATAATTAAACTGAAAATGGCTTTCCTTTGTTCTCGAAGGAAAGCCAAAATTTTATAACACACACTACCGAAAATTATTTGAAATTTTATATATTTACACCTGAGCTTGCGTGTGTAACCCTTTCCCTTATTGGTTACACACCGTCAAGCTCCCCCCTGGTCCTGTGCTTTCGAAGTCGTGCAATCTCATTGGTCGATTGAAAAATCGACAAGAAATTGCACGATTTTATACAAAATTTATTATTACTGTAAAATGCCGATAATTCCGGGATTGGCATTATCGGCAACATCGTGGAGGCGATGATTTAATTTAATTAACACCACTACATTAGAATTCCCATGCACCGAAATATATATGTATTTCACAGCAATACACACAACACATCTCTCTCTCTCACTCTTACTCACACTACGCTATCATACTTTCTCACTCTAATCGTAACTCACACTACAAGAATAGGGAGCGCATCGTTCGCCTCGAATTCCGGTTATTTTCAAAATGTCCGGCCTCGTGACAGTTTGTAAACAGTGTGATTAAGAATAAAGAAAAACTACATTTCAAGCTGTTGCTGCCTTCACGGAGGAATCGTATTTATTTATTCTTCTTTATTAATTTTTTCTATTGATCCCCGCTTATACTCATCTCCCATAACTAACAACTACATATATTTTCGTTGCAGGTTAGTGATAACAAAACAAAAATGTTTTACATCACAACAATAATAAATGTTTTCATTGGTAAGTTTAAATTGTATTAAAAAAAATATTTTTTTTAACTAACACAAAAATATAAATGTATTTTAAAAAAAAAATAATAAGTTTATTTGCTGCTAATTAACACTTTATTAAACTTTTTGGTTAAATTATTAACCGAACGCGAATTCTTGTTGAAAGAACTTTTCTTACTGTTCAAAAATTTTAAGAAATGAGAAGTAAACACATGTGCCAGATTATCAGTGCCGGCTCACGAAAAAGGACACATGGGGGTTTGATTAAGGTTCGATTCACAGATTAGAGTTTTTGAATTCTCTGAGTCTGTATCATATTTTAATTCATCATCATCTGAGCCTTTATTTTTCCATTGCTCTACTTCATGTAAGTAGCTTTTCTTATTTTCCTCTTCAAAATGCTTTTTTGAATAATTTAAATTATTGAATGTAGCTCGAGCAAGTTTCATATCAGTATCTATCTGCCTGCAGTGTTTTACAAAAATTTTATCTTGCCGTTGAGGTACACCATCTTCCAGAATTTCTTTCTTAAGGGCTCCAAAATATGATTCTAATCTGGCATATGTAGCAACTGATTTATTATTGTTAAAATAATTGTCCATCACAATTGTCCAGCATGGAAACTCTCGACATATTATTGTTAAATTATCAACAAAACTAGGTAAATAGAATTCATTTACAATGTCGAAATTTATTTCATTATTTATGACTTGTAATTTTTCATTTTCTTTAATATTTTGAATAGAATTTGCAATAACACTTTGTTTATTCTGATTATCATTAATTGGGTCTTCTGATAATTCTTCATTTTTACAACTATTTTCACTATTTATACCCTGGGACTCAAATGATTGAATGTGTTTAATTATAAAATCAAGTGAGTTAGTACTATTTGTAGAATAATATTTATTACATGCTAATCTATAAACATGTTTCAAAAATTCTTTAAAACAATTAAAGTCTTATATGGTCGACAGATAACCAATACATCTTACAAACAATTGTTTAATCTTTTTCTCTTTATTATTGAAGCACTTCCACTTTACTATACAATGTATTAGGTGAGCAATATCTGTTCTTAATTGGGTAGTAATATTAATATTTTCACCTTTTTCCTAATAATATCAAAAGGCAATCATCATTATATTGCTTAAATGTTTTTAAATTAAATGCGAGTGTAACTGCATTTTGCAGAGCTTTGCTCATATCGGTTACAATTTCAGGTGGTATTTTTGCACCTGATTTTTTCCACTCGCATAACCAGTATGTCAGAAAATTTGTATCATTTTTTTCAGACATTACCTGACATACTGGTACCACCATATTATTGATATGTGTACTTAGAACTGTTAAAAAAATATGGCTGCTGTCTCCATTTGGCCTATTGACTTTTAATGCAATAGATCCAGTTGAATCCAATGACAATGGATTATTGCAACTTCTTAATATATCATTATGTATACTTGTTTGATCACTAGACCAATACATTATAAAAAAACTTGTCATATCCAATCTGTTTTATGTATTTGTTAAATTCAACATTCAAAAAACTTGCATATATTTAACCATACACAATCATTTTTATTTTTTAACTCATTCGAATATAATTCAAAATTTAAAATTGCTTTCAACAGTTCATTAGTGGAAACACTTGCTGTTGGTCCACCCATTTTAATTTTATTAATAAATATTTTTTTTAAATATATATAAGTGTATAACAAAATGAAAATATTTAAAACAAAAATAAAATATTTTCAGCACAATTTCACTGCACTAATACAATTACACAAATAATTAATATTTATAAAATATGCTTTAACACAAAGAAAAAATTATTATTAATCAATACACTTTAGCTGCAAAATAAATGTTCTAAAAAATAAATGTATTAATAAAAACTTATAAAATAATTTCCACTTATGAATATAATTTTAAATATTATTTAATAATAATACATTTGTTGCCGATAATCCCAAGGTGGAGCGGCTTGTGCTCGTACAGGACGATCGATACCCGCCGAGTAAGTGGCCACTGGACCGTATCACCGAAACTCACGCTGGTCAAGATGGAATCGTCCGCGTCGTCACCCTGAAGACTGCCACCAACACACTGACGAGGCATGTGGTCAGGTTACCGCCTCTTCACCTCGACGAGACACCTGGGACCCCAGAGAGAGATCTGCATGAGTAGCGGCGTCAATTGTAATTACGTAAGTAAAGCGAGTTACTATCGCGGTTTATGTAATTCGTCCTGCGGACGAAGGCGGGCGGGATGTTCGGCGTTTACCTGCCATCAGAAGGCGAACGGCAACGAAAATTGCCTCGATAGGGAAAATAATCCCGAGGGCGGCCCCAAATTTTATGATGGAATGCCGCGCAATGCCGCGCGGGGGTAATGGAGTGCGGCGTGGCGATGCTCCGAAGCGTCACTCCTACACCAGGTATCGTGGTGTGTGAATCGTAATTGTCGGCTACGGTTTGTTTTTCGTATTAGCATCTCCGTAGCGTGCGATCGCGTCGTATCACAAGCGGGATCCGCCGGGATTGTTGACGAATCCTCGTATACAGTCGTGTGTGTGTATGTGCGGATATTTGGTTCCGCACCCTGCTTCCACCGGCAAAGGCGCCGGTCTTACCTCGTGAGGTTGCCCCATTCGAGTCCATATCAGGCCCAGCCGCCACGGCCCGCAGCGGCCCACACTCCGCTCATCAGGTTGAGGACGCGGTCCCGAGGCGACGGAAAGCGTCCTCCCATACCAAGCGCGGTGTTGAGCTCCGCCGAGGACGCCCGCCACTGCGTAGCTATTGCGAGCGTCACCATTGTATGTATTGGTAAATATACCTGTGTAAAAAACGCGTGACTTTTCCCCAGCATCGAGGGGGTTTTTACGCCACTGTACGCGATGAGCCAGTAAACATTAATCTTTTCGGCTCAATTCATCGTGTTTGATTTGAAGTACCCGCCTCCGCCTCACTCCTTTTCCATCATATCTATACTCATTCTTGTTGACTTATGTTAATTGAATTTAAGGTAAAAATAACATTAATACATGTCAATATTAAAAAATTTTTATATAAAATTAAGAACTAGTTGTAACCAACTAACAATTTTCAATAATTTAAAAATTTTGGCGCAATTCTTTGTTCGGATAGAAAAAACAAAAGAAAGCCGTTTCTTTGTTTAAAAGATTTAATTATTAGACTGGGAATTTAAATCATAAATTCTTAGCGATAGATAGTACTAAATGTTGTCATCTCGAAAAACTAATTTAAAAATTAATTGATGCTAAAAAAAAATAGTTCAATAAATTACGCTAAGTTTATTAAAAAACAAGAAAAAAAAATGCTAAAAAAATATTGCTAAAAACATAATTCTATTATATAGAACATATATTCAATTACTAATCATTTTTTTGCAAATTACCAAAAACAAGGATTATCGGACATTACAATAAAAAAAGGAAAGCAATTAAAATATAAATAACAATTAAATAGGTAAAGAAAATTTATTTTTTATACAATCTATTAAAAATAATTAAAAATTGTTTGTAAATACAACAAAACGAACTAAATTAACACATTTGGTTTTAATTACAGGTATCCATTTTATTACAAAAACAAGTGTTTGCACTTTTTTGAAGGCTGAAATATTACTTTCTTGCTTATAATTTTGCTTTTATTCTAATATTAATATTTGTTTTTTTTGTTACTTTTCAGACCAAAGAATATCTAAACAATCACTTACTATCAAACCCTGTTCCACAAATCTGAAGTAGTCTTCTTCAATTCGTCAATGTATATTTCAAATCTTAAAAAATCATAATTTAGATGTTATTCTAATCCTAATATTTATATTTTTTACTTTTCAGACCCAATGAAAATATAAAGGAAACAAATTCATGATCCTATATTTATAAAGCAACATTATCCACCAACTATATAAAATATAAGTTTAATATAATAAAAATAGACAAAAAAATTTTCTAAACCCAGCAACATTATTACTATAAATATATTTTTTTTTGACACCATTTTTTTACAAATTACCAAGACCTAAATTAATGGGATATTACAATACAAAGGAACATAAAAGGAACTAAAATGTTAATAACAATTAAATAGGTAAAGAAAATTTATTCATTATACAATCTATTAAAAATCATTAAAAATTGTTTTTAAATACAACAAAACTTATATTAACACATTTGGTTTAAATTACAAGTATCCATTTTTAAAAAAAACAGTATTTGTACTTTTTCAAAAGGCTGAAACTTTGGTGCAGATTCCTGTACCCTTGTATACATATAAAAATGGTCAAGTATCCCACCTGTATTTGCTATGAGGTCGTGGAATAAAATTGTTGTTGTTTCATTCAATTGTTTTAATTTTTTAGTTAATAAATAAAAAAAAAATATAAATATTTGCTTTTCCCTTTAAAAGTATTACTAGTTCCATTTTGGCCGCTAGTGGCGCTGATAATTCTTTTTTTACAGTACAAATGCATTCTGCAATAATCTAGCATTATTTAATTGAATATCTGAGCGATATTCTTGAAAAAATTAAATGTATAGTACTAAGAAGGTGCATTTGTTTAAAAAAAAAAGATGTAGCTAGCTGGTCTAGTTTTTTAGATATTAAATAAAAAAAATTTTTTTTGTTGATATAAAATTTCGATTTTTCTTGAAAACCAAAAGGGTGCATTTGATGAAAATTATTTTATCGTGTAGGTAAAGTATCGAGGAGCCAGCCTACGAAGATTTACCTTGATGCATTAATTTGTTCATATTTTATTAAAAAAACAGTATTTTTAATATTTTAATGTTATTTGTCCATCTTTTGCTTCCGTATCGACAATTCGATATTCTTTGTACCATTATAATTTTTTTTTCCTTGTTTGTGGATTATTAATTATTATTTTGCACAATTTTTAGTTGATTTGATTGGTTTAGTTTATTTATTTAAATTCAAATTTCCTTGTCATCGTGTTGGGCTTGTTCACGCATGCGCTTTGGCTTTAGTTCATGGCTTAAGAGTTTTTATAGTTTTTTATTACAAATATTATTTAAATTAAAAATTTAGAGGGGTGCAATTAATTTGGGCGAGGGTGTATTTGTTTAAAAAAGAAATTGATCGAAATTATTGAGTATTGATCGAGTTATCGCGAGTACAAAATTTTTGTTGTTCAAAATCTTTATGAATTTTTTTCTCAAAATCTTTATGAATTTTTTTCTCAAAATCTAAGGGGGGTGCAGTTAAAAAAAATAGTTTTTTCGGAGGGTGCAATTGAATATCTACCTGTCCATATTTTTTTTTTTTTGGAAATTCGAAAGTTCGTAGGCTGGCGTGGAGGTGGTTGTTCCTGACACGCGCGTGTAACCATCCCACTATCGTACGTTCACTTTTGAAGCTGTAATTATTGTCAGCAGCGCTGAAACATGATGGAAAAGTGATCTACGAGCATTGGAAATCGGCTTGGCTCATTGATGCGTATTTTCCCAATAAATGTCAGTTGGCGGTATAGCCGTCCATTTCTCTTGACAGTCAGGAAGCATCAAACGCTGACTGAATCGCAGCCACACCAGTCGTATAGGTTACACCGTCAACTTGCACCCGCTCCCACCCGCTGGGGCACCAAGAAAAAGTCGCGTACTATCAAGCTAAAGGCCTTCCTGGACGTTATGGCTCCAAATATCGAAGATGAACTGGCTCCTCTACGTGCCAATGTCAAACAGCAGGTTTGATATCTTTATCCTCCATCTCCCATATGTCTTCGTTGTTCCGAATTTAAAGACCTGAGTGCGAACATGATACACCTGCACGTTTAATGATAACACTTTATCTACCATAAATTATGTTCGTTTTTCTATTATTAATTACTCATTTATAAGTATCAACACGCATTTATTTACACAAATAAAGTACTTGGGAATACTATTTTTAATTTTTATCCATTGAGTTTAGTAGAAACATTTTTAGTATTTATATTGTACATATACTATGTACTTGTATTTAAAACGGTTGTGCTAATTAATTTTAGTAGTTTTTTTTCATTTATGTTCACAAGTGAAAATTAATATTCATTATGAAAACGTTATGTACAAATAATACTTTTAACAAAAAAGTCTTATTTGTAAAATAAATTATTATTAATAATAAATGTAAAATAAATTGTTTTAGGGAGATTTAGTCAGAAAACTTAAAGCAGATGGAGCTCCAGAATTAGACATTAAAAAAGCAGTCACTGAACTTAAGCTTCGAAAAAAGTTATTGGAGGATAAGGAAGTTGCATTAATTCCAGATTCTGCAGGATTTGACAGAGCAAGAATGGAAGACCTCTTAAAACGCAGATTTTTTTTAGATCAATCATTTGCTATTTATGGAGGAATAACTGGACAATTTGATTTTGGTCCAATGGGTTGTGCTTTCAAAACTAATCTTTTGAATGCTTGGAGAAATTTTTTTGTACTGGAAGAACAAATGTTGGAAGTTGACTGCTCAATTTTAACACCAGAACCTGTTCTTAAAGCGTCTGGTCATGTAGAACGATTTGCTGATTTAATGGTAAAAGATGTAAAAAATGGAGAGTGTTTCAGATTAGATCATTTAATAAAAGCTCATTTAGAAAAAATATGTGCAGATAAAAAAACAACTGAAGAGACTAAAAAGGAATGTGAAGATATAATAATCAAACTAGATGGTATGAATAAAGTAGAAATGGATACTGTGCTTAAAAAGTTTAATATGAAATCACCAATTACTGGAAATGACTTAACCAGTCCTATTGAATTCAATTTGATGTTTGCCACCCAAATTGGACCAACTGGTTTAACCAAAGGCTTTTTAAGACCAGAAACTGCTCAAGGCATTTTTGTTAACTTTAAACGTTTACTTGAATTTAATCAAGATAAATTACCTTTTGCTGCTGCCCAAATTGGTAATTCTTTTAGAAATGAAATTTCTCCAAGATCTGGACTTATTAGAGTAAGAGAATTCACAATGGCAGAAATTGAACATTTTTGTGATCCTGGCGATAAGAGTCATTCAAAATTTAATTCACTCAAAGACACTATTTTACTTCTTTATTCAGCTTGTAATCAAATGGATGGCAAAAGAGCTAAATATATACAAATTGGTAAAGCAGTTGAAAGTGGTCTTGTAGCTAATGAAACATTAGGATATTTTATGGCTAGAATTCAACAGTTTCTTCTAAAAGTGGGTATAGATCCAAAAAAATTACGATTTAGGCAACATATGGCAAATGAAATGGCTCATTATGCATGTGATTGTTGGGATGCAGAGTGCTTAACTTCTTATGGATGGGTAGAGTGCGTTGGATGTGCAGATAGGTAAATTGTTTTTAATACAATTTTATCATTAGTATAGTATATTATAATATATAAAACTTTATTATTTTTGCCTTACAGATCAGCATACGATTTAAAACAACATACAAAAGCAACTGGTATAAAATTAGTTGCAGAAAAAAAATTATCTCAACCAAAAACTGTTAATGTATGTGAAATTGTGCCCAATCGCGGCATTATTGGAAAAACTTTTCGAGCAGAGGCAAAGTTAATATTAAAAAAACTTGAGGAATTAGAAGAAATAGAAATAGATACTATAGAAAAATGTTTAAATGAAAATAGAGAATATGAATTACAAATACTAGATAGTATTTACAAAATTAAAAAAGATATGATCACAATTAATCGAAGTCAAAAAACTGTTCATGTTGAATACTTTGTTCCTTCAGTAATTGAACCTTCTTTTGGAATTGGTCGAATAATGTATGCAGTGTTTGAACATAATTTCAAAACAAGAGATGGTGATGAACAAAGAAGATATTTCACTTTACCACCAGTTGTAGCACCTTTAAAATGTTCTGTTCTACCTCTAAGTGGAAATATAGAATTTGTTCCTTTTATCAAGAAATTATGTAATATTTTATTTTGATATATTTTAATGAAACTTAAATAAAATAATTAATAAGATTTTGTTGTTACAGCTCAAGAGCTGACAAAAGTAAATGTAATGCACAAAGTTGATGATTCGTCCGGTAGCATAGGTCGTCGATATTCTAGAACAGATGAAATTGCAATACCTTTTGGTATCACCATTGATTTTGATTCTTTAAAAGTGCCCCACAGTGCCACATTAAGAGAAAGAGATAGTATGAATCAAGTTAGAATAAATGTAAATAACTCAAATAATAAAAACATTATTTTAAATCTGTTAAAAATTAAAAGTTGAAATGTTTTTAAAATTTTACAATTTATTTATTTTTTGTAGCTAGAAGAATTACCAAGTATCATTAGAGATTTATCATTTGGAAAATTATTATGGTCTGAAGTACAATCAAAGTATCCAAAATTTGAGCAACAAGAATCAATCGAAGTTTCATAAATTTTATACATAAATTTTGTTATATATAATGCTCATTTGTTCAAAAAATATTTAGAATATTGCATAAATAATATACATACTCTAAACATCAAATGTTACAATAACAATTGCCTAATGCATATAAAAATTATTGTTTTACAAAAAAAGTAGAGTTCTATATAATGTAAGATATGTTTACTGCATAATGTACTATCGTAATATATAATACATTTAAAAAAGAATTTTTGTAATTAAATTATAACTCTTTTTTATAAATATAATTTTAAATAATTTATTATAAATTTTCAAAATTGTTTATTATAAATTATGTTTAAAAACAAACACTTGGTTTTATTTAAAAAGTGCCGTTGGTATTTAATCTAGTAGTTTTTGTACTTTAGAAACGTTTTACATTATTGCCAGGTGCCTACGTAATTCTTAAAACTGATTATCCAAAATTACAAGGTATTATCATAATTATATTTATCAATTAATATTTTTTATTGTAAAACGTGTAGTACAGATTCATAAAAAGACAATTTTTAAACAAAAAAATTTAATTTTACGAAATATTTTAAATTCATTTAAATTGCTCAAGTGTGAATTCGTTGACACACTCCACTCGGATTGGTTAGACTGTATTTAAAATGACCGATCGAGAGAAAAAACATTTGGCAACATCGCAAAACCGGCAATGGAGGGAGACAAAACTAGTATGCGATTGCTGAATGTTGACATTCAACATGGCGGCATGTCGTCAGTGCTGTGCTGTGTCGTGGTGAGTTTTTTCAGTCCCTATGTCTTATAGATTCGTGAGGTTTGGAATAATAAATACAAAAATGAAGTAATGAAATTTGTGCTATATTTTTAAAAAATCTCATATATCAATAAGTTAATCAATTAAATATATTTAATCGATGACTTGTGCACCGTGCCATTTCTATATCTTTCTCCTTCTCGAATGAAAAAAAAATTTAGAATCTTCTAACTAGCAGTGGTGCTTCCCATCTTTATCTAATTATTACATTGGATTTAATATCAACCATGTATTGCAATTAATTGTTACGAATTTTCTGAAATTTTTTGTTAAAGAATATTTTCCATACTTTTTTCCGTTTTCATAACGGCTCTGCCCTTGTATGAGTTAAGTGATCCAGATTGGACGTATATTGGTTGATAAAAAGATATTTTTTTTATTTTATTATATTCAAGAGTAAAATTTATTTTTATTAAATATGCTTGTTTGTGATATTGTGAATTAGTAAACAATTTGTTTCTATGGAATTAAAAATATTATAAATGCGCGTTAATTTGGAATTAATTGTACCAAATGATAATTGTAGTATAAAAGAATTTTCACTTTAAATTCATAATTTACAATAATTATTTAACCATATTTTATATTTATACCAAAAATATAATAACCCATAAAACATAGCAAGATTTTAGAATACATGAATTACTATTAATATTTTAATGAATCCATCTTACTCCTTTTCAGCTTGTGTAATTGTTAGTTTAAGACATTTTTGAAGCAACGTTCATTATAAATTCAACTTTTAAAAGCCGAAGAACAAGAAATCGACAATATAGAAATTATTGAAACGACACAACCACACTCAGCACGCATTGAAGACATCTGAGGATTTTCAAGTCAACATTATTTATCTTTTCAAATCTATAACGTTTTTGATTTGTATCTTTTAAAAGAGATAATTGCTGTTTAAACAAAAACTTAGTATTTCTCATCTCTTTAATGCCTACAATATCTATAATTTAAAAAATTATATTAATCTGAATTGTTGGGCATATATTCACCAACTTATAAAAAAATCTCATTTGTATGTGAATGGAAAGTATCATCATTTGTACACATGAATATTGTGCTAATAATTTTATACACACTTAGGAAATTGGTAATATATGATAAAAAAAAGTTCAATAAAACTAGTGCATTATTTGTTCATATGTAATATATTAAAACTATTCTGGATTGTATTAAATATCTATGCAAAATTCCACTTGGAGCATCATAAAAAGTGCAAACAAGTCACAAGCTGTTTGTTTAAGCATCGGTGCTTTCTCAATGAATGGTATCGATGATACGTAAAAAATATAAGGTAGCTACCAAATAGCAGTAACGAGACCATTGCCTTCCTTTTACTTTCCATAAGGAAACCAGTGGAAGATAATAAAAGTTCTCTGACTGCATTTTAAGAGCCTTCCTTCCTCTTTGTCAAGTTCTCGTAAAGTCGTACATAATAAATAAACAATGATATAAGGTACCAAGAACCATTCTGTGATATCTATGTTAACACTTAAATAATTGAAAAGACTAAAATTTCTAAGTATAAGTATATAATATAGTGAATGGCTGTTACGAGTCATAAAACACTATAAACTTCGACTGATCATTTCCATCATTTGCAACGAGACGAAAATAAAGAAAAATAAATAATATATAAAAGAGAGGAATATTAGTAAGCATTAAAAATATCAAGAATTTGAGACATGTCCAACAATCCTCAGTGGAAAACGTTCCAGCCGCCAATCATGAACTCTGATCCAGCAATATTAGAGTACAAGTCCATGGCCATTCCAAGTCCAAAAGTTATCAGTGGCACACAACAAGCAAATAGTTATCGTAATGGTACCAATTATAGTAGTGACTTCATGGAATCACCTCCCAACTGTGGAAAAAATTCCACAACATTTAATAATTATTCAGGCGCACAAACTTCTCCTCGAAATGGAACAGTGAGGTTTCCCATTGGTACATTCACTGGTTTAGAAGGAGCAGTAAATTATTCAGGAGATACAGTAACAACAAATAATACTTATCAACCTGATCAATCGACAAATCAAGGCACACGTGAAACTGGCATCATTGAAAAGCTTTTGGTATATTTATTTTTTTTTTATCTAATACAATTATTTGATTATTTGGGGTATTAATTACAAAAGTTTAACTTTTCTGAAAATAATTTTAACAACATACATTTTATTGATCTGTTAATAATTTAAATCTAACATTAAACAGTTGAAGTCATAGAGTATATATTTCTCATATATTTCTAGTTTAGAAACAAATTTCTAAATTTATTAGTGATTATTTTCAACGATTTAATTTTTTTACGATACAATTATATTTCACTACATAACTAAAATATTTTTACAACTTTTCATTTTATTATTATTAAATTTATTTTATATATTTATTAATAATTTTACAATTTTATTATAAAAAGGACTACATAAATTAATTAAATTGTTAAATACCAATAAATACCACTTGATAAAAATTGCAATCATAAATAATAATTAGGAAATTAGCCTTGAGAGTATTATTTGAAATATTATTTGTCGACACATTTTTATATAAAATCAAATTTTAAAACATATTTTTTTAATTTTAATAATAAATTATACATGTTATTTATGAATTTTATTTTTGTATTCAATTTATGGTACAATTTTCAAAAAATTGGAATATATCATTGTCAATAATATGTTAATGAGTTTTAATATATTGTAATATATTTTCAGCATTCTTATGGATTTATTCAATGTTGTGAACGGCAAGCAAGGTTATTTTTCCATTTCAGCCAGTTTAGTGGCAATATTGAACATCTTAAAATTGGAGACCCTGTAGAATTTGAAATGACATATGATCGTAGAACAGGAAAACCAATTGCAAGTATTGTTAGCAAAATTGCACCTGAAGTGGTAAGAATTTTAATAATTTTATAAATATTTATAATACATGCAATAATTATTATAAATGTGCTAGATATTTTTGTTCTTCTTAATAACTACTTATTAATGCTAACTTGTAGGTTTTAAGCGAAGAACGAGTCACGGGCAATGTTACAACAGAATTACAAGCACATGGTGATTCTCAAGGCCGAATAAGTTATGAAAACAGAGGTGAATGTTTTTTTCTACCATATACCAAAGATGATGTTGAAGGAAATGTAACTCTTCTTAATGGTGATAGAGTCTCTTTTCAAATTGCTACAAATCAACGGTAAATATGAAAAAAAAGTTTTGTTTTTTTATAATTCAAAAAAATATTTTGTTTCTTATGTTTCAGTGGAACTTTAGGAGCGTGTCATGTCAGATTAGAAAATCCATGTCATCCTGTCCGTTATCAAGGAGTAGTGTGCTCGATGAAAGAAAGTTTTGGTTTTATCGAACGAGCAGATGTTGTTAAAGAAATATTCTTTCACTTCAGTGAAGCAAAATCTATGAAAGAAGAGTTGAAACTTGGGGATGACGTTGAATTTATTATACAAACTAGAAATGTAAGAATATTAATATTTTTTAGTACTTAATAATAATTTCTTAATTTTTTATTAATAATTTTATATCTTATTATTTTAGGGTAAAGAAGTAGCATGTAATATAACAAAGTTGCCACCAGGATCTATTATTTTTGAGGAAATAAGTGATGATATTATTAAAGGACAAATTTTAAAACCACTTGAAAGAAGCGTTATAGCTAGACACCAAAGTGATCCACTACCAGGCCGCATTCGTTATAGAGCACCTGATCACTCAGAAGTCGAAGTATCTTTTGGTGATAAAGATCAAAAGGGTGATTTTACTTTAAGGTATTTTTTATTTTAATTTAATATATTTAATTTAATATAATAATTTATTTTAATATAATATTATTTATATTAAAATAGTTTTTTATATATTTTATATACATATATATATTTTTAGACATGGAGATTGGGTTCAGTTTAGAATTGCAACTGATACAAGAGATCAATTAAAGAGAGCTACGGAAATTTCGTTATTACCTGAATCTTTTTCTGTATCTGGTGAACGCCGCGAACAGGGTATTATTGCTTCTTTAAGAGATGGTTATGGCTTTATTCGTTGTGTTGATCGAGATGCTAGACTCTTCTTTCACTTTAATGAGGTGTTAGATGTTGATAGAGAAATAAGTGTTGGTGATGAAGTAGAATTTACAGTTATACAAGTAATTAATTATTTCTTTATTTATTAAAAGAAAGCAATGAGTAGAAAAAATATAAATTTTTTAATCAACTTTTTAGGATCCTTCTTCATCGTTTGCTAATAATAGACAAAGTGGAATAAGATTGAAGCACTTACCAACAGGTAGTGTACAATTTGAAACTATTATAGAATCTAATGTACTAGGTAATGTAATTGAAGACACAAATGGTAATGAACCAGGATTGATAGGTTACCTCAAAGATGATGAAGAAAAAAGTATCATTTTCTTTACTAAAGATTGTAATTCTAAAAATGTTCCAAAACTCAATGATAAAGTAAATATGATTGATTTAAATTTAAATGTTCCAACAAATTTATTATAATAATGAATGTAATGCATATTATTGTTATAGGTTCAATTCAATATCTGTCAAGTGAAACGAAACAAAGAACTTGTTGCTGTAGATATATCACTTTTAAGTCCTAATGGAGAGAAAATTCAAAGTTCCAATGGAAGTAGAAAATTCACTGGACAAGTTATTCCAGGTTTTATAGCTGCTCTTAAAGATGGTTTTGGCTTTATTGAAACTGTAAATCACGACAAAGAAATATTTTTTCCTTTTAGGTTGGTTTGATATAATCATTTATTCTAATAAACATATCTATAAAAGAATTTAGGATAATATTTAGAATTTTTATTTTTCACATGCTACATTTAAAGAAATCGCTGTTGATTAACTTTTTTTTTAATACTATCATGTCATTCAAATTTATCAAAGTTTAATTTCAAATTAAAAATGATTGTATTAATTTATAATACAAATTACACGCATTAATTCATTAAAACTGCTTCATTCATCGTGTTACAAAGAGCTTTGTTTACTCACTTTTCAGCAATTTTGAGGGAGATGCAAGCATTTTGGAATTAGGTGCGGACGTCGAGTGCAGTATAACTTCTGGAAATAATAATAGAGGGTCAGGTGGGTGCACTGCTGCGGATTCCGTGCGACTTTTACCTAAAGCTAGCATTCCTAGGCCAATTGTGAACAGTGACGTTTTGGATGGAACCGTAATCCGTCCACTGCGTAGCGCAAACCCCGAGCAGTCAGAATACGCCGGATTGATAAAGGTCAATCCGACGACTGAGGAAGAAGAAACACCCGAGTACGAGTTTGGCATCATGGGCTTATCGAACAAACGAGAACTCTTGCAAACCGGTGATCCAGTGCAGTTCCAATTAAATTCGGACGGACACGCATGTAACATTGTGGCAGTACGGAAAAAGCGCCGAGCCACCGTCGATGCTGTCAAGGGACTCTTCGGCTTTTTGGCCTATGAAATTGACGAGGGCAAGAAACTATTCTTCCACATGAGCGAAGTATGCGATAATGTCAAATTGCAGCCCGGCGATCAAGTTGAGTTTGTTCTGGTGACAAATCAACGGTCTGGAAAGTCTTCAGCGTGTAACGTTGTTCGTTTGAGGTAAAAAGGCTTTTAAATTTATCTTAAATTTTTACCTAATAATTAAATGGTTTATTTTCATCTGCATTCCTTAATTTATATTAGTATTAATGTAATTCACTTTAATATTGACAATTTTTGTAAAATAACCTTTACATTCCGAAAATTCTGTAAATATATATTATGAATACATAATGAAATTTGTTTAATATTGTAGTGACGCTGTACAACAACAACGACCAGAGCGATTGATAAGTTTACGTACTGTTCCTTCACAAGAATCTGGACCGAAATTAACCGTAGTCAGGCAGCCTAAGGGTCCAGATGGAACCTTTGGCTTTAGTCAAGAAAGAATTCAACGCAAACCTGGTGCCATCGAAGAATAATATTATTCATTAAACCTAATGACAGGAACGAAAGAAGATAAGACATAACCTCGGATTGTATACCTATCTTCATAGTTTTTGTCCATGCACGTGTCGACGCCGAGATTATTGTAATACCTAATAATTATTATCATTATAATTTTATTCTTAAGGTAAAAGAAACGCGAAACTAAGAACATTTGCCAAATCTAATACATTTTATTATAACAAATATAAAATAAAATGTGTAACGACAACAACACGCATAGTCGGCGGCAACTAATTGGACAACGAGTCTATATTTTTTTTATTTTTTATTTTTATTCGAGGGAAAAGTGTTTTATTCTCTCGTCGTACATACAAGATAGAACAAAACAAACAAAACAAAAAAACAACAAAAATACAACTACACTGTAGTTATTAAATTAATTAAAATCGCGAGCAAATCGCCAAACATTGTTAATTATTTGTGAAATTGTCATACGTAAGTAAGTTTTGGAAGATTTCGAAAGCGATTTAGTGTTTTAAGTCAAAAAATAAAAAAAAAAAAAATAAAAAAATAAATAAAAGAACAAAAATCGGACAACGTGCAGCAGGAAGAAAGTGAATGTATTACAAAAAAATGAAAACCAGCAGCATGAAATAAAATAAAATTAGCACGGACTATTATTAACGTTCAAAAAAACATTAAAAATTTAGTAATAGCAGTCATTCTGCTGTCGTCTGTTTGTAATTTTTGCGACAATAAAATTTGTCCTGTCTGTCTTTATAAAAATATACGTACATGTTGATACTATTTTTTACGTTATAGTTTCTTTGAACCGTATTTTTTTTTAACTAAAAAAAGCTAGTTTTGAAGAAGAAAAAATAAAGACAAATTTGAAGAAAAACAGATTAAATTATGTAATTGCATGTATTCGAAGAAACGCTATGAAATCAAATAAAACTTCGAAACATATAGCAGACAAAACAGATCAGGGAAGTAGAAACAGTACATGTATCGACGACTTCGTTGATGTATGATATAAAACGAAACGTGTAAAAAGACATTACGCTGGACAATTGTTTGTCCTAGAGAATATATTTAAAAAAACAAAAAAACAAAAAAAAAACAAAAAAAAAATGAAATTAAAATCTTTTGATGCCCGTGCGTGTACGAGCTTTTTAAATCATGTTTAATCATTATTTGAAGCAACAAATGAAAAAATAAGAAAAATTCAAAATATTCTTACGCGCACTTGCACAAATCTGTCGTTAAGTTTCAGATGCAATCTCAAATTGTAAAATCAAATAAGATTTATAAACTTCATTTAAATTTCTTATTTGGATTAATATTAAAAAAAGAATCATGTGAGACAAAGTAAAACAAATTTTCAAATTGAAATAAAGTATATAATAATAATTAGATGTTAAATGATTATTTTCAATTTAACATTTGATCATCGTTTCCTAACGACAAATTAAAACCTACTAAATATATATAGATATATATGAAATTTAAAAAAGTGAAATAAAATGAGTATAACCGAGTGGATGATAATATTTCTGCTGTCTCAAATGAAAGTAGTGTAAAAAAAAACACAAATATGGAGTGGAAAACAAATTACATAAATCAAGCATTCGCGAAACGAAATTCAATGCTTATCATTACCTTCTGTCCCATAAAAATACACTAAAAAAATTCATCGTAGTAAAATTACGTTGTAAATCCTCCTTTGGAAAATAAACATTGGAAGCATCAGAATGAACACGATATAACAGTGTCCTTAGTACATTTTCTATGAAATTGATTATTTGACAATTTATCAATTTCGTTTTGTTACGATAATTTAATTTAAACACAATTTAATATACTTTATTTACAAAAACACATCATTTTTCAACTTTTTTAGTATATTTCTAATAATATGATTATTATGTACAAAAAAAATTTTATTTTAGAGTTCATTATAATAGAAAATTTTTCATTAAAAATTGTTAATAATTGCTGTACACTTTTTTTTTAAATAACAACACACTCGTACGGAAAAGGTCCTCGGTAATGTGGATTCTCAGGCCCAGGACATGCTACGAAAATTATCATTTAAAAAATTTATCTTTATAATTTTTTTTTTTTTTCGTTTAATATTTACGTCTTTCGCATCGAATTCCAAAGAAGCCAGTTCCTTCACACAAACATTTATATCCAGGATCAGAAGTAATTTGGAGACAACTTCCCCCGTGCATACACCTTGTCGTGCTATGGCAAGAATTACGCTGTCCTCCTGTGACACAAAAAAATAACATTTATCTTTAATTTTTTATTTAAGAGACAAAAAAATTCAGTAAATTCTTTTTCTTATTATTGATAACACGAAAAATTTATTTAATGTATTACATAAAAATAGTATTCGATGAAAATATTTATATTAGATAAAGAAAAACCAAAAACAAATACACACCAATAAATTATTAAATAATAAGCACATTTTACCTGTAATAGCAAGTTTACATTCTTCCATATTAGGATATCTAAATTCAGATTTGCAACCATAACCGCAAGAGCACTGACCACTGGAAATTCTGCATCCATTTCCCATTTTATCCAATTCACATGCCAGTGTTTGCATTCCTATAACATTTAAATAAACAATTTAAGGTAGCTCGTTGATTTTTAATTTACCTACGATTTTTAATGATAGCCAATAATTACAAAGTCAAACAATAGAATCTATAATTTTATTTAAAAACGTAATTAACAAAAAATGATAATGTTTCTCTTTTATCGTTTGACTCTTGATTTCCCTTTTCTATTCTTTCCAGCGTTTATCTTATACCCTAATTGATAGAAAAAAGAGATAACAATAAGGAAGGGTGCGAATGACAATCGCCCGGATGCAATCGTCACACTTCCCGCACACGCGAGATAATTTTGATTAATTTATTACTACTTGAACATTTAAGATAAATTTTTCGGATTAACTCTATCGTTACATGCTTTTACATAAAAGCATAAGAATATTTATAGTAGAGTAGCTCTGAAACATATAATATAAAAATATTTTTAGAAAAGACCTTAAATTAAACAGGTTTTTACATTAATATTAAAAATTCATTGAAGATAGTCATGCCTTTTAATATATTATATAAATAAGCTCAATTTTTGAAAATAAAAGCTTATTTTTAATCAAATTATTAAAAGAAAATATGCGAAGCAATCAAAATTAAAATGAGTCGAAAGAAAGGGATACACTTGTGAAATTCTGTTTCATGTACTTATCATATATAAAAGAAAACAACATTACCATTACTTAAATGAAACAACATTGATATAAATAGTTTTTGTTTATATATATTTTATGCCTAACTATGTTTTTAAACAAAAATCGTTTTATTCTATGTAAACATTTTAGTACAATTGTTATAAAATTATAAAAATACATTCATTAATAAGAAGTTTTTTTATAATTTTCATAAATAATGTAAAATAACAAAACGAACAAATTTACAATGTATATTTTAAAACGTTATTGATATTTCGAAAAATATATGTCAACAATATTTTTATTACAAAATGTGAAATTAAAACGGTATCTATTCACAGTTTTTAAGAATAAATTTACAAAATTTTGAATTCGTTATTAGTTTGCTTTACCTTAGTCTTTCCAAAATATAAATAATATATAAATTCCGTGAGATGAATTTTTTAAATGTTCAAAAAAAAAAAAAAAAAAAAAAAAAATTAAAGTTTAACACAGCAGGATGAAAAATATAAATGATATTAATTTTTTAAGATTAAAATCAGAAAAGCCTTATGTTATAAACATTTTTTTAATACAAAATTCAATCTATTGTAATGTAACTTTTAATGTTTTAAAGAATTTTTATGTAAAAATATAGATGTTACTGTATTTTTACCAATTAATTATCAAACGGTTTTAAATAGTATTGAGAATTGTTGGAAAGAGTATTATTAGCTGATAAATTTGAATATTTAGACACTATTTTTCCGTAGAACTATAGTGTGCAAACTTTCAAACACAATAATAAATTATAAAGATTGACGATTTACAATTGCAAGTAATTATGATTGCGTTACATGGAAATATTATTAGGAAATGTAAATTAATTAACCTGCATTTCCAAAATTACTAATTTTAAACATACAAACCGAAATGTCGTAAGTACCTAAATATGTAATAAGAAGAACAGTCGTCATCGCTAGTCGTTGCATGGCTGCCGGGTTGGAAATTCACACGAGTAGGAAAGAGAGAGAGAGATAAAGAGAGAGACACCGAGAAGATAAAAGAAGAGATCGTCGAACTTGGTGATCTGAAATAAGGAGGTACACACCGATAAGTGAACGCAGTCGTACGCCGAGGTCATAGTTCATCATAGCTTCACAGTCGCGAAAAATCATTGCAGTGTGTTAGGATCATAAAAGTTAAAAAACCCATTATCACTTATTTAGATTTTTTATGCTCGTGGATCATTTACGCGTACATCACATTCGATCTACTTTTGGCATTTTAACCATTGAGCTGGTGATGGTTAAGGCCATCTCTTTAACCCGGTTCAGCTATTAGTTAATACATAAATTAATTTATAATTGATGTTTGTTTTTGATTTGTGATTTATCTTTGTTGATTAATATTTTTTCGCTTATTTTAATGCTTTGACATCTTTAAACGCTTGATTTAACTAGTAAAATAAACCGTAATATATTATAATGAAATCTTCATGCTATATTGAAATGTGTGTTATAATAAAATACATTTGAATGAACAGTACTTTTTTTAGCTAAAAAATTATACCAAAATATATTTATACCTTTAGACTATGTTATTTGTACATCATTTATAATGCATTGTAATCTTTATTTATAAAGAAAATATTTAAAGATTTTTTTTATACAATTTAAAAGTATTGTAAGTTTATTAGACTCTGAAAAGTTATTGAATTTTTCCAATAATATATTTAATTGAATGAATTTTTAAATAGCTTTAATGCTTATTCCATATTTATAAAAATATACACGCGTGCATATTGGATATTATACAGTTGAATTCATATTGAATTCAATCAGTTCAATATGAATTCAACTATAATGAACAAAAAGTAACAGAAGTAACTAAATAAAAAGTATTTTAATGAGTAGCGCACCATGCAAGAACAAAATATCTTGAAATTTATATTTCTTGAGTTCAATTTTTCTATAAAATAAATATAAATGAAAATACTATTATAATTTATATTTTGCGTGCTTTTCAGTTAAGCAAAGTAAACACTAATTTTCAAATTAATTTATAAAACGAAATTACAATTTATATTTTTTATTTCAATTCGTATCATTTGCCAAAATATTTTTGTTTTTATTGTAAATAATTTTGTAAAAAAAGAAGAAAAAAAATATTTATAATTACATGTATTATATTTGACATTCATGATGGTCATTTGAATCAGTTTTTTTTGATAGGCATTACGAAAATTAGTTAAATAACAAAATTATACAAATCTTTGTATCATTTGTCGACTGCGGTAAAAGATATACAAATCACTCAAAATCTATTTATATAAAAAAAAAGTTTGAATCGATCATTCAATAAAATATTTTTCAAATAAAATTTAAATTCAGACAAAAGATGAGAATTTACAATGTAACCAAATATACGGATATTTAATACTTGATTGTGTTAAAAACGAAAATAGTTCATAAGATCCAAAATCGTACTGCATACCTTAATATTATTGCTATTTGCTTATCAATATGAATATTTAATAGGAAATAAGTTTATTTATACTAAAAACCGAGTTGAAAGCAAAGTAATGTAAATTGAAATGATTAAAAATGTACTCAACAGAATCAATTGCTTAGTCATTTTTAATACAATTCATTCAAGAAGTTAAACAGTCCGTACATTACCCTTCATTCAATGAATTTATTAAAAGAGCAGATTGAGCAGATTAATAAGTATCTCGAATGAGTGCACAAGAATAAGGGGCTCTTTGTTTTTCCTATATATGAATGAACTAACTCGCTGATAATCGAAGTTGTTCGGTTGAGTAGCGCTCGATCGAGAATTCAATTAGAAAAACAGAGTGGCAAGTGCAACGAACCGCGGCTATTAAACGGGAACAACCAGAACAACAACAACGATACAAGAATAAACGGCGATGTCAGTTTTAGCAGCGATAGCTCAAAATGTGAGTGGCACCGTGCACAGATCTCGACGGGCCGGACCGCGGATAACGACTAACCAAAGTTCAGAGCCCGGGTTCCTCGGTAACTCAACCAGAAGCCAAAAGGAAAAAACGGTGGAGACGAGATGCGCTGGGTGGTTGAAGCTGTCAGCTCTCAGCTGTCGACTTCGTCGATTCATGCGCTATGAACCTCCAAGATAAACATCCTCCCTCCCCCTTTCCCATTCGTCTGTCGCACATCTGCAACGCATCTTTTCTTCATTCCATCTCCTCAAGCTAAATTTATTCTACCTCTTACCATGTCAAGTCTTTATTTTAGTTTAACTCAACATCTCGTTATTTCTTTATTACCTCATATCCCTTATGGTTTCTGTTATTTTTTTTTTTTTTTTTTTTACGTATATTTACTCTTTAAACTCATTATACACTAATTTTGAATCTTAATATCATTTACACAAAGTACATTTTACTTTTTTTTAAATTCAAATATTCACACAATTTATTTATTTTTTTTTATTTTTATAATACACTTACTTAATCATTCATTAAACTATTTATATTACTTTAATAAAAACCTCTGCTCTTACTTATACTCAATTATGCTTAAGTATAACGAATTCTATAATTGTAACAAAGTTGCAAAGTTGTAACAAATATTGCACATTTAGCTGTTCAAACTATAAAAATATTGTTAATTTTATTTAAATTTCATAATTCAGTATTGTACATTTAACAATATTCATTAATATTATTTAATTATGTATAAATTAAAATTTTTTTTATCCTAATGTTAGTAAATTAAACGCTTTGATAAAATATACATTTATTTAAAAAAGTAAATGTAACATTATAGTTTTTTAATATAGTCTTAATTAGTATGATTGGATAATTCAATTTCACAGCATTAGTTTCTTTATATAAGATTCAAAAACGATTTCGCTATGTGTATGTATTTCTATATAATATAATACAGAATACAATATAAAAATATTAAATGTATAAAATTTAATTAAAATTCGATTACAAACCATAGTAACATATATTTTACTATATATTTTTCAATTTTAAATTTTAAAATAGTTTTTTCAATTACTGAAACAGTTGACTATTATCTAAAAAAGAATTTTTCTATTAAAAATTTACTATTCTAGATGGCAATCTCAATGAAATATTTTTTGATATGCAGCTTTCTTTATTACATCAAATTCTAGAAAAAAAATATTATTCTATAAATACTGTGAACATTAAATAATAGTATTTGATTCATCTTTTAAAAACTGTATGTGAAATTACATTACATGAATGTTTGATCATGTTGCTCGTGAATCATTGTAGACCTTCTTGATTGTACTATTCCTGTTTGCCGATCATACAAATCGCGTAAAAGATTATCCTTTTCTTGTTCTAAAAGTGCTATTCTATGACTTTTTTTACTGACCTCCTGTATATAAACATTATTAAAATATATCTTTTAATAAAATATTTATATAATGTGTAAGGTATACTAGAGTTGTACCTCTGTTAATCTGTGATTTTGATTTTTTAATCTAGACAATGAATCCTGCTGTAATTGTGCTGATCTTTGAGTATTTAAAAAAGCTAAATTCATATGCAAAGGTAATCCACCTCGGTCCCAACTACTAATTAAAGCAGCAAGATGTCTATTGACTTCAAGAACTCTTGCTCTTTGTAATTCTAATCTTTCTTGCTGTGCTTCTGTCCATGGTTCCTAAAATTTTTTAAATATTTTATTAAACAAAAAATGTGATTGATAAAATAAAATTTCAACAATCTTCGCACTACATGTGAACCCATTCTTCCTAAATGTTTAATTTTTTCTTGTGTGATAGAGATTGTTTTCATGTACCAATCTTTTGCTTTTTCAACAGCTGCAAGACCTTGCAGTAGTACATCTTTTTCTTGTTCCATTTGTTTTATTCTTTTCATCTGAAAAAATACAAAAATTAAAAAAAATATTTTTTTTACTTGTCCAAAAAATATGTAGGGTTCCCACAACTACCTCTCATAAAAATTGTATTTTTGTATTATTTGATTGGGAAACCTTTGATGGAATTATGCTTTACCATATTGTAATCAATACCATTCTGCAAAGTATGTCGCCTTGGTTCTCTATGTCGACTAGGTGATTTTTTATTTTGTGTTTGTAATCCTAACTGTTGAGCATTTTGAATATCAATTGATTTACCATCCCCTAATATCCTGGTTGGATGTAATAAATTATTTGTATCGGTTTGATACTTTGGCCCAGCAACTTGACGTTTATCAGAATTCTTATCAGCACCCATCATCAAACCCAATTGCCAATTTTGTAAGACAGTACGAATTTCTGATTTATCAAAACTTCTATCCGCATTTAAAATTCTACTGTCAAAAGCTGCACCAGTTCGAGGAGGTTTGGGAGGACCATATACTACATTATAAGTAATCATATTTTTAAATTTCTATTGTATTAAGAAAATTATAAAATTTTTGTTTATACGTGCCTTTCATAAGTTTTGACTCTGGACAAATCCTAGAATCAACATCATATGTTGAATTTGCTTCTTTTCTACCTGCTAGTTGTGGCATACTAAGTGTTCTTTGTTGTGAAATAGCATTATTTGGTCTAATTGTTGCAGTATTTAGAGAAGTCCAAACAGTTTTACTTTGATTTTCAAGAACTGGAGCAGAAGGTGGTCTATTTGGTGGACTACTATCCAGTTTTTTTGACTCACTTTCAGCTTGTGTATGCAATAGGCATATTTTCAGACCTGCACAAAATCTCTCAAAAGATAAAAGACCATTTGGGGGAGTGACTTTTTTTAAACCATCTAAAACTCCTTTTGGTAATCCAGATGACTCATCGTCTCGCCAACGTGCTTCTATATCAACATAATTGACATAACCTGTAGAAAATAATGCTTATTTTAATTATTTTCTTCCAAAACATTAAGTTTTTTTTATAAATGATGAAAACTTTCCTGTATTTTGGTCATCCATAATATCAAAAAGAGTTCTCATGGCGGAAACAAAGTGCTTTGGTAGCCCATCGATGCTGGATTTCGTAATTTGGGCCATTTCGACTGCAATACAATATTTCATAACTCTAACCAAATTGGAGTACCAAAATAAAAAAATAACTCAAAAAGTCACTCTAGAATATGAAATGGAAGAGTTTGCAGACTAGAGATAAACACAGGTTGTTTACCTTTGGTAATTCGGAATTTCCCAACGCAAAGGCAATCCAGACCCGAGGAAAATGATAGATAACCAGACACACCAAATCCGCACAACGAGTGTAAAACAACCTACCTGTTTCGTCTAGAGCATGATTCGCGGGAGGAATCGAAATCTTACAGGTGGTCCGTACCAAAACATTCCAGTACCCTCGGCTGCTACCGAGTTAACTCCTGGCTGCGAGTGTGCGCAACAAACGCCCTGAACTGCTCGCGACCGTAGGACGGTGCAGCCCGTCTCTAGCCTCTTGTCCTCCTCGTCGGGGGTCCTCGCCGAACGTTTGTAGCAAAGGCAGTAATCTTCCGCAGGTCTGCCCGCTGCCCGCCACCCCCGCTCTGGCTCCGGATCCCGTCTCCACACACGCGCACACTCGCGCACGCGGTCGGGGACTTTGCCGCAATATCGGGTCAGCGGCGGCTCACGGTGCATGCCACGTACCTGCTGGTACTTTGAATTTTCTTCCTTTTCTATTTCTGCTTCCACTTCGTCTCGATTGCGCGGACTATCCGCCTTTTTTTTGTCCTTACCTTCGAATTCACCATCTGAGCATTACCGCCTGAAGGATGAAAAATGACGGAATGACGCTCGCCATCATCACCGTCTCGTTAATCGTCGTTACGCCATTCTTCTCTCACTTTACCTTTATTTGAATTTTATTTCGTAACAATTATTTATGAAATGGGTAACTGTAATGGTCGGACGTTCTGTTCAATTGTTCCACACTCGATTAATTAAATTGCATGATAATTAATTAAAATATTTGATATACTTGAATGACCTATTGTAGGATTTTACGTGTATTGATCGAAATTTAATGTTGTTAAAAACGTAAAAGAATCTGACGCGTTTCACGCAGTTTGGATAAAATTGTTTAAATTAAACGTTCGTGCATTTGCATATTTAATTAGGAAAAATTTTTAAAAAATATTTTGGAACAGATTTAGAAACAACAATTCTTTAAGACATTAAGAGTGCTATATTTATTTTTTAACATTTAATGATTAATTTTTCACATAAATATGTTTTGAGTTTACAAATATAAATTTTCCGACATTTTATAAATACAAGCAAGCATTTTTTGGAACAAGAAAAAGTTTGAACTTAAAAATGTCAAGGTTTATGGTGCCTTCCTGGCCATATGTTTACCATTTTCTCAGGCGTAAGTCTATATATTAGAATGAAATATTCAGTATCCATACACCATTACTATAATACTAATTATTTGCAATAATTTAGCTTAAAATATCCACAGCTAATGAATACAATATTATGTAATATAATTGCAATATAAACATTTAGTTATATATATATATATATATAATAGATCTTTTTAGATATTTTTTTTAATTTTTAATGATAACCATAGAGAATCCCAAAAAAATATTTTGTAAGTACGAGCGAGAGAGGGGGGAGAAGGGGAAACCAACAATTTGTCATCTATGTTGGTAGAGAGTAGATTTCAAGCATGTCACCATCGATTTGAAAGTAGTTGACCAAGCAACGAAATTAAGAACTGGATGCTGGGGCGTCATCAATGTTGGATGGCGTTTCAACATCATTGACGCGCTTCTGTCCGTCGTCCTGGTTAGGGCTCTTGTCCTCAAAGTCGCTCTCCGAGGAGGAGGTTGGCGAATTCTCGAGCTGCAGGTCGATGCCCTGAGTTAGCAGATTCGTTATGCTCTCGACGTTCACACTCTCGTCTTGCTCGTGAATCTTACGGAGTGCGTTGGACACGATGCACAGGTCGCCTCTCAACTCGCTTACTACCGCCGTGATCTTTTGCGCATCCGTGAGCACCTCTACCGACTGGGTGTAAGGGTTGTAGCGTAATCCAAAGGGTCGTTTTATCTGGCTTGCGAATTGCCTGCAATTTCAAAAGTTTGTATTTTTTATTTGTTTAACTCTCGTTCTTCACAAAAAAATGTTACTGCATTGTGCATTTATAACACGCTAGTATCATCAATCCACTGTATCTATTAAATCATTTATGATTGTAATTAAACAATTGATATGTAAACATCTTTGTGTAAAAAAATCCATCAAAATTTATTGGTATTCGTCAATTAAGAGCAATTAATTTTTTTTATTGCATCCAGGATATATTTAAAAAATTGAATTCATATATATAATAAATAATTTAATTTAGTATTTAATACCGAGTGTCTCACCTCATTTTTTCTTTAGCTTCCTCAATGTTATCAGTATAATAATAGGCATTTTGAAATGCCGTAATGATGCATTCTTGCTTAACTGTAACATCGGGTTCAAATCGAAAAGTTTTCTCAGGAGCCGATACCGCGTGCCTCAACTCTGCAATCGAGGATAAAAGACCAGCTCCATAAACACGCACGTCTCCATCTTCCTTGCAAAGTCCAAATTCGACCGTGAAGAAATAAAGCTAAACAAAAGAATTAAACTTTAAGGAGTTTTTTAAAATAATTTAAACAATAGCTCTCGTTCCATTGATGTATTTATCCCAAGAAAAATAGTTTCGTAAAAAATTATAATAAACAATAATGAAAGAATTATTGAATGTAAATATTGAAGGAATGTGTGATACGTATAATAAAGGGAAGAAGTTAAATTAAGTAAAGAGTAAATGTACTTCATAAAATTTTACAAGATGATAATGTCTCATAAATCTATAAACAAAGAAAACTAAAAGTACAAGCATCGAATGTGGTCTTCTTATCTACATTTGAAAATTTGAATTTTACCTTTTATTTGTCCTAAATTCATCACTCTTTATTTTGCTATAAAACAATGCTAACACAATAATCAAATATTTTAAATTAAATAAATTTCTATACAGCTTTACGATTTTAAGCATCCGTGTGTAAGATTCCTGTAATTAACTGCATTAAAGTGATTTTATATTTTCAACTTTTCTTAGTTACAGAAACTCGTATTTGTGATTTTATTTTATTTTGTAATATTTCTTATTTATTATAATCCTATATTTTAATTCTTTGTGAGCAATTAAAATTATCTATTAAATCCTTTGTCATCTCGTTTATAGAATTGAATTTATCTCTCTGTCTCTCTGTTACTCACTCACTCCTCTCTTTTTGTAGTTATACATTTATATATTATAAAATGAGTAAAATATTAAAATATTATTATTAAATAAGCAAAAAATCCTTTATTTTATATAAAATTCTCTCGACTCCTTAAAAGTTTAATTCTATAGACAACTTTTACAGAAAAAATGACAAGTTATTCCTTATGATATACATAAGTTTATAATCTGTTGTTACCGTTGCAAGCTTCTCGATGTCTTCGTCGGCTGCTCCAAGAGACGCAAGTCCAAGTTCCTGAGAAAATTGAGCGAAACTCGGATTAGCCAACAGGGGCATGTGTCCCAAGAGTTCATGACAACAGTCTCTGTAAGAAGTTTAACATTCGTTTAATATCTGTATACAACTTATAAATCATAAAGATAATAACAAGATTTTTTCACATTTATCTATTAGCGTACGGTTCGGGTGTATAGAAAGGATCCGAAGAGTGACGAATGTACTGGGTACAATGAAAAACACGAAACGCCAATCCAGCCAAAAAGTCACGGGGTGACAAATAACCAGCTACCGGGCGCAATTGGAAACCCGTCATTTCTGTATTTACAAATTTTAATGAAATATTCTTCATTTATATTTTAATAAAATATATTTAACAAAAGCACTCACTTTTTAAGAAAGTATTTACATCCTCCAACTGTGGAATATTGTCTTCTCTGAAAATGTTAATTCCAAATAAACATAACATATATTTGTTTAAAAAATATTCTAAAATCTTACCTGTATCCACAATATTTTACAAGCTTTGGCCAATTTTCAAGGTATTCCTTGCAGGCGTGTTTTTGATAAAGTTTATAAAGTTCACGAAATATAGTTCCCCTATTAAAAATTATTATTATTTTATAATATTATATTACATATTTTTATTTTAATCACAAATTACATGATTTCTCTGACGTTATAAATAATTTAATTTTTAAAAGAGACAATTATAAGATTAAACATCAGCTTTATAAAAAATTACAAATCATAACACAAAAATTATACTTTTATGGAATAATTGTAAATTCGTTTACAAAAAATATATATATTTTTTCTTTATTCAAAAAAAGTCAATTTGTGACTGGGATTTTTACGTCAAGCTTAACGCATTTTGCAAAAGAGAAAAAAGTATTCTACGACTTTAAGCGAACACCTCGAGATTTGCAATTGGCAATCATAAAATACCTTATATAAGTTATACTCCGCTTATGACAAATAAATTGAGTCATGTTCTTTTTTATATTTTATTTTTATTTTTAGGTTTTTTATATCTAATATATTTTTAACAATATAAAAAAAAAATTATGTCGTAAATGAATCATATATAAATTTATAATAGTCTCAGTAGATAATAGGATACTTGACATTTTCGTGCAAAAAAAAAATAAAAAAATTTTAAAATACAAAAACAAATGATAAATATTATATATATCAAATAAGTGACTACTAATTAAACCAGGTCATTGAGTACTTTCTAGGTCATGTAAAAAAATAACTAGTTATATATATCAAAATTCATAAAAAAAAATCAGTAGATTCTTATTTTCTAAAATGCCACTAATGATATTCAGAATTTTTTTTTATCAAAAAATTTTAACGAAAAAATGCATTTTTTTTGTACTTTTTTTGTTATAAAATGAAAAGGCGTAATTTTAACACTATAATGTTGATGGACAATTTATACATAATAAAATTGTGAAGAAAATTCATTTTTATATAAATTTATATTTTTTTATTTATTTATATTAATTTATATTATTTAGATTTGTTGTATTATAATTATATTTTTTAAAACCACCGAAAAAACTAATATCGTCTAATACATTGAGCTGGGAATAAGTTCGTAAATTTTCACGTAATTTAATTAACATTAATATTATACGAAAACTAACATTCTGATGAAGCTAAAATTTTTACAAATAAAGTACATATTAATCACTTTAATTTTTTAAAACTAGAAACTCTAAATATTAAAAAATAAAAGTTACAAATTTTTTAATTAATTTAAAAATTTTCAGATTTTTGGAAAATTTCTCAGTTTTTAATTTTTCGATCGGTTTAGAAAAGATGAATTTTATTCATAATTTTATTAGCTACAAATCACCCACTTGTACTAAATAAAATGTATTTTTTCACTAAAATTGTTTAAAAAAAACCCTGAATATCATGAGTGCCATTTTAGAAAATAAGAATCTACTGATATTTTTACGAATTTTGATATGTATCACTAGCAGCTTTTTTTCATGACCTAAAAAGTGATCTATTGCTTGATCTATAATATGAATGACCTTACTGCTTCTAATTAAAATAATGAACCTTAAACTGCTGTAAAGTCCTGAGTCAACTTAAAAATTTTAATATAGTTAAATATCCATACATGTTCGTGTGCTATTATCTATTTGTTGTTTTGATTATTTAATTATCCTTCAGAACGGTACCAAATAAATATCTTTATATTTTTTTAATTACACCAATATTTCATATCCTTTAAATCAAACCAATACATTATTATCAATGTAAAATCACTTAAAAATTTCTTTTTTTTCTTTTTTTTATTTTTAAAATCTTGCTGAATTATATTTGAGATTTATAATATAATTATAAAGTGTTTAAACATGTTTTTATCTTTACATTGTATGATTATATTCTTTCATGAATTGAATAAGTATGCATTGAACAAAAAATATGTAATCAATTTTAATGTAATGCATTAATGAGTAAATTAATTTATGTATAAGTGGTGACATTTCATTAGTCAAAGTACAGAGAATTCCAGGCAAACACAATTTAAAAGTAATCTTTACATATTTTATACAATTATTTTGTTATATATATATATATATATGCATTATGACAATTAAATAAAAAAAAAAAAATTAAAATTAAGTATTCGATAAATTTATTTGCAATAAAGCAATAACTTAACTGTTCGTCGTTAAAATTACAAACATACACTTGAATTCAGAATGAATTTATAAGTTAAAGTAAAAATTTATTTTTAATGTTCCGGAAAAAAGAATTGAATTTCATGTATTTACTACCTTAAGAAGTATCTTTGTTATAACGAACACCTAACAGTATATTTGGCTTGCTGCAATAGGAATCGAGTGAATTTTATTCCACAAAATTTAACATAGTTATATTATATCATCAGTAGCGATATGTGATATGAATTATTTTTAAAAGTATACAAACTAAATCATTTAATTTTAAATAATCGAAAAATACCACTATGCATAAAATGTAGTGTTTATGATTATTAAAGTATCAGTCTTTTATCAGTTGTTCGTTTATTAAGCATCTCGAAAAAAAAACAAATAAATTTGGAGATATCGAGATTGAGAATGCGTGTGTTCTAAAGTTTTTAAAAAGTTTTCTAAAGTTAGATAAAAGTTAAAAGGAAGTGACGTTTGGTCGGAGAGCTGCGGCCCGTCGTCAGTTTAACGGACAAAAGAGGCCGAGGACTTGACTAGATAAGACGTACAAACAGCCGTCAAGTGAAATCAGGGCAATTAGACGTTATTCAACTCGCAAACCCCGTAATATCTTCCTGTCTCCCTTTTCCTCCATCTATCAATCGGTCTATTTAGCGAGCTCGTGTTGAGCGAAGATTCGAAGTCTCGAAGACTCCCACCTCGTGGTTTCAAGGAGTTAAAAGGATCCATGTGCGCACTTCTTCGTGAGCTAGAAGATATTGGCTTCGTGAGGAAGGAATCACGCTCCTTGAGCTACCTATTGTAAGCTTTTTTCAGGACCATTAAATTTACTTGTACTCGGATCTCCACCTCGTTATTTTGCTTTCATGTCTACCCTGCCAAGCTCAATACCCAGTGAAACTTTTCAAATTGTTCATATTTTTTATATGTCTGGAGATCAATCGTAAGTTTTTTTTGTATTATTGACTTGGTAAACTGATCGTTCTCTTTACGCCTAAAATTTGTCTTAATGAGGTTAAAAATTATACGCGCATATACCAATCGAATTGTGAATCACAATAAATAGACACAGAGTTTTAAGAAACGACATACTTACCAAGTTCTGATTTCTTCGGCTGTATACTGTATTTTTGGAATCGACATACCACTGAGAATGAAAGAAAATGTTAACTAACATTCGGTCTATTTGTTGGAAGTTCATAGAATAAAAAATAAAAGGATTTTTAAACTTACTGCTTGTAATTATTTGCAATGTCTGCAAAATGTTCGCGACGTTTTCGGTAAACGGGATCCTTGAAGCCCTTTCAACGACATTAAATTCACATACATTAAATTTTTTAATTGCATAAGCATTGGTGCGAATCAAGTTGCAAAACTTACGGGATGATCAGCATCCAACTCTGTACCGTACATAAGAACATTTTGTGCTTGATCCAAGTCGGCTATTTTCCGCGGAAACCATACCATGTCTACTTCGCTAAAATCTATAATTTTATCATTGTTTTTATTAAAAGATCTAAATATAATACAGTTTTATTTTTCTTTTAATTTAAACTTTTACAGTTGGTGTATAATGGTATATAACTTTCTTTAAAAAAATATTTAAAACTTGATACAAAAAATTCGTACAAAAATAAACTTGATAATGAAATGTATTTTTAATTACTTCAAATAAAATATAATAAAATTGTAATATCAATGCATTTATATATATATATTCCGTTTTAGTGAAGTTTTACTGTCTTATTTACATTGTACATATAAAAAACTTTATACATTTTATTATTATTTTTGCTTAAGCCATGATTGCATTTGTACGTTTCGATTGAAATATAAATTTTCTATGCAATAAATTTAGTTTGTTTAAAAAACTAATTTTTAAATGCTACGTAGAATGAAAAATTTATCATATTTCTTCATTTTCACGATCATATTTTTCAATGCTTTAAATAAAATAAAGAGTAAAAAAACCATTTTGGGGTGACAAGTCTTTTTAGTTATATTTTTCGAGTGTTAAAACTTCTAAAATTTAACGAATGTTCTCAATTCCTCATCTTTCTAGTAAGACTAACCAAAACTAGGAGCTGCTGATAAAGGAGGGTGAAGTGGAGGATTTATTTCCTCGTATTGTTCAAGGTTAATTGCAGCAACTTCCCGACTCAGCATCCGCGTGAGCTGCTCCATCCTTTTCGCGTCGCACTCAACATCCACCAAAATTTCGTACTCGGACCCGCGTCGTATGGACCTTCGAGATTCTATATGCACCACGTTAACACCCAAATCCTTTAATAAACAAAAAATACGTTTTTAACGTTTTTAATGAGCTGAAGAATTTTAATCGATAAAAATTAAAATACCTGCCTGGAAAACTTGGAGTGCTCGAGCTAAGCCTCCGATTTGATTTTTCAAAGAGAACACGAGAGAGTTTTTATTGTCGCTGTTTGCGACTTTTTCCATTATTGGCAACTGTAACAAGTATTTAAAGCGATTGATTGATTTAATTAATATATCGATTGGTGCACTCTTTTAACATTGAAAGGGAAAAAACTTACGTTGCGATTCTTATGCAAAGGACTTCCTCCCTTAATAGTCCACTCCTCATCTCTTCTGTACAACCACATACCCAATAAACCTTTACCTGAGCCACTCATCTTTTATTTAAAGTAGCAGTTTACTCTTGTGAATAGAATTTAATTCTGTAAAAAAAAAAATTTTTTTATCATCTTCTGTAAATGAAATGGAATTGCTGATGTAATTTTTGCAATCAACACTAACAATTAATACAAATTATTTTAATGAGTTACGAAATGAAAATTTTAATGAAAATTTACTTATTTAAAAAATTTAGAGAGGAAAAATTTTATATTTAAATTTTACAAACAAAAAGTTATATTTTTAACACAAATTTCTTCTGACCTTTTACAAAACTAATTTCAAAGTAATCTTTACCAACACTTCAATATCTATTTGTTAAGGGGATGTTAAGAGATTGACTTTCTTAGTATTTTATAGCAGCATGAGTGGTTCAAAAATTTTAAACAATTTTCGACTTAAGTATTAAAAAAACATTGATTCAATTTTTTAGCAGTTACTCCGATTTGTACACAAAACTTTGAAAAATTATCTGCGTTCCCAATTTAAATCAAATCAAAATTCAAAGAAAAAAACTGATGCAAATTTAAGCTTTTCAATTCAGAGAGATGAATTTGAATTCGTAATTTTTGTCAATGAATTATTATTGAAATAAAATAAAGATCACGTATTATATTTATTAAGAAAGTCCAACTGCCAATGTCGTGTCTTAGATGAATCTGGGGATATTTAAGCTTTCACCCCCTCCGAGGAATGGAGCTTGTTGAATGGCGCGATAGACGCTGATTGGTCAGCGATATCTTTGAGACATGACTTCCTATTGGACGATGAAACCGTTCATGGTATTTATCTGTTCTCTCCTTTCACCAAGTTTTCCTCGAGCTTTTCATTTAATTTCCCTATAAGCTAGCTCTCTTTGTGCAATATCTTAAATGTGTCCGTATGGTGGTGACAAAATTACAAGGAGCCGAAAACATAGTCACATAAATATACTTTTAATTTTCTGGTTGGGGAATCGCATTACTTTAATTGCAACATACATCCTTTTTTGTCAATGAATTGACGAATCCGTAACATTACAAGATCAATTAAATAATTAAATGTATGAAAAAACAGTTGCATTTACTGTTTAACTTGTAATATTTCTAATTTTTGTATTTCATCCCTTCAAAAATGTAGTTTTATTACATGAACCGTCACTTGTCACTATTTTATTACAAATAATTAAATAATTTATTAAGTTTTATAATTATTTGAATTTTTAGTAATAATGATATTTGTTATGAGGCAATATAACAATTTTCTAATTTTTAAATGTCTGTAATTCAAATAGTGTAATACATACAATATTTACAAGAGTTTATTTTATATTATTAAAATTAATTGGTAACCAATGTTAAATATTTAAATATTCCCATTTTTTAATGATCCTAAAATCAATAAAATATTAATTTTATTAATTTTTAAAATACTATTTTTAATAAAAGTTTTATCTTACTTACTACTTAAAAAAAAACCTAAAAATTATTCATTAGTTTTACATAAATTTAAATGAATATTTTTTAAAAATAATTATTACTATAGATTCATAAATATTAAAATAATAAATGCTCTATTCAATTCTATATAAATATATATTTAAATATCGTCATTGTTTGGCTGATTAATAATAATAATTTAATATATTTTTTATTTCCATTTTAAAATTATCCGTAAAATTTTATTTAATATTCTGAAATCAGTGATAATTTAAATTCTTACGAATATATTGCGATATGGCTAACAACAATAAAACCGAAGAGTTATGTGTAAGATTATTGTTCCTTGAATGTAATATGAAGAATAATAATATTCATAATTTTTAATTTTCATAATATTTAATTTTAATTCTCTCAAATACATTGATTTTCAAAAAATACATAACAATAATTTTAATAAAAACAAAGTAAAATACTTTATATTTTATGATCTTGTGTACAAAATTTTTAAAAATTAAAATTTGTAATTTAGAAAAAAAATTTTTTTTTTTTAATATTTACTTGAATTAATTTTTACTATTGTATAATAAAATAATACAAAGATCTAATGGTAAGAGAAATTTTTAAGAAGAGAATTGTATAGGATTGGATTATTTAAAAATAATAATAATTTTTTAGTATTAATTTTTTTTTAATGTCATTTAATGAGAACAAATTGAAAAAGTTCGCATTGTAGCTTTAATTTTCTACATTCTAATTAATATTCAAATATTTTATACTTAAAAGATCTTCACCTGCAACTACGCGTATAAATGAAAAATTGATACATTACAATACATAAACTACATTTCAATTTTCAATATATCAAGTTTGTGTTTTCAATGCTCTTTTTTTGAATGTTTTAATCGAGTTATACTATTGAAGAAAAAAAATTATTTTAATACTTAAAAATATATTTATAATAATTCTTTAACAAAAGAATATTACAATCGACTCGTAATTTTGTTTCCACACACTTTTTTCAATAAAAATATTTTATGTATATTACTTATAAATTCCTTATAAATTAGAAAATGGAAAATAAAATTCTTGTTGTTACATATTTCACCAACTGTGAATTGTTAATATAAAATAGTAGCTACGATGAATGAGAAATCCAATTGGACTTGCATAAAAAGTGACAAGGATTGGTAGTGCGATAGTGTGCTTTGCTTCCCCAAGAAAGAAAGAAGGAAACAGTTGAAATGATGGAAGTTGATGTAAAAGGATCCATCTCCCGTAATAAGGGTAGAAGGTTGGAGGCTGTAGCGTCTGAGAAGTGCTGCTTTTAATAAAAATCCACCTCTCCTTTTATCGGATGCTGGTAAAGGAGCGCAAACTACCATGGACCAAAGTAGATGCAGCACATTAGCTTTCACTGGCCATCAGTTACGCTCTATCGCTCTCATTTTATGTATATATGCGTGACCGAATGACGTACATCCTACCATTTTTCCTTATAGCTTTTATTCTTCTTTTTCGACAGACATCCATCTTTTGGGGCATCACTTTGGGCTTACGATTCTTGGAGATCAAAGGGAATCATCATCGAGACTCGTGTCATCTTAATCTTGGTATCGTATCACTTGGTCCAATTGAAAATCCATTTCTTTACACTCAATGCAATAATTTTGAGCCTTGAGTCGATTCATTTTTCGCAAGTGTAAATTAAGTTGACAGCTGCAATCATAAATTTAGGTACAATAATAATTAATACGTGACTAAATAATACAATATAGATTCTCGTAGTTATTAAAAGTTTAACCTCCGGTATCTTTTTCCAACAGGCACGATGTTTTAATTTCAACTCTATTTTATGTGCTTATCTACTATTTTCTTAAAAATAGATTAAAATGTCTGTTTAACATACAAGAAGAAGGAAATGATACAATTCATTCAAAAAAATAAATCATGAATTCCGTTCGAACTCTACAGTTATTTTTTAATTTAAAAAAGTATTTTGTCTGATTCAAAGAATCAAAAAATAATGTATAAAAAAATAACCAAATTATTTTTTCAAATTACTAATATTAAATTAAATTTAGCAGTATAAAATGTATTTCAAACAATGATACATAACGAAATTTATTTTACTTATACTTTAGTCATAATTAAATTCTTTTTTCTTGTTTTCAATTAACAAAATTAATTACGAAACATAAAATTTTAATTTTTATCTGTTTAACCAATATATTTTTATTATTACTGAGGATAAAAAATAGATAATGCATCGCAAAAAATATCAATCTTACCGAATCATTGTATTAGAAAATACTTAATTATTATATAATCCCCATATGGTAATCCCCCATGTTAGATTGTAATAATAAAATTATCGTAGCGTTTATTAGAAAAAATAAAAATCAGATGGAAAAGTTGCAATTATTTTTATGGGTATGTTAATTCTTGATGAATATTACTCAAAGATAAACAACGAAAGAGGAGAAATCACTTCTTTGAAAGAGATTAATCACTTAATCTGAAAATCACTAAAGGAAACTTGTCATTTATTTTCATTTCATAATGACAAATACAGATATGAACTCATGATATATTGAATAATTTTATACTAAAGATTAATTATTAAATTAAGTAAATCATAACTGATCATATTGGTTTTAATAGAAAGTTATTGCTGAAGTTTACGAATTTAACGTAAATTAAAAATCAGAATTCAAAAAATTTAATGTATTAAAATGAATTTCAAATAAATAAAATATAAAATAAAATTTGATAATATATTTTTAAAGAAAAGTGAGTAATTATCATAATTTCATTTTATTTAGAAGATAATAAGGATCTGCAATAAAAAAAAAGAGAAAAAAACGAAAATTTATAATGTTATATAGAGGAAAAATATAGAAACCTTAATAAAAATATATGTTTAAATATTTATTTTTGAAACTTAATGAATAGTTTATTAAGAATATACATTTTTTAATTATAATTTAAATTAATTTTCAATTTGACCTTAAAAATATAATTAAAATTCTAATTGAAGTCGTTTACTTATTAGTATTTAATGTCTTTGCATTATTTTCTCATTTTATTTGAAAAAATTTAGAAACAAAGTACTAATTTTTCATTTGCCAGGAATCAATAATAAAGTAACAAAGCGACGATAAGTAATTAAACTTTCAGCTACTTTAACAAAATAACTTCTACCATGTATAAATATACATTAAGATTTTTTATCTTTTAATAATTTATTGTAGTAATGACAAAAACCAAAGTAAATTAATGTTTTTACTTGCCAAGTTGATAATTATACAGGCATTATCATAAAGTTTTTAAAATTCATAATGCTAATTATCTTGGTGCACCTTAATTTACAATTGTTTTAATTAAGAATGTTAGATCGATAAAAATTCCAAAAAAAGCTAAGCTAAGTGGATCGGCGTAGTATCGAAGGATAAATACGTACAAAAAGCATTTGTATGTCAAAGAGCAGGAAAGGACCACCGTCTGGGGGTGTGGAGCGAGAGGAGGCAAAGCCTGAAGCTCGATAAGTCGTTTACGAGAGCGAGATCTCGAAAGCAGGAGCTTCCACCCCCAAATGCGGGGGTAGAAGGTAGGGTTGGATGGCGCTGCGAGCGTACACTGAATCAATATCGCCTCGACCGCTCCTTTCCAGTAACAGAACACGGCCTGTCTGGGCCCGTGGCGACGACGCATCAGCGGCCAGGATGGCCGACTCCGAGTTCGAGGAGTTCCGCTACTATTTCGAGAGGTTGCCCCAACACCTCAAGGCCCCCATCTCCAATTACACGTGAGTTTTCATCGACCCTCTAGCTCATCCACTCTATTCGTATTTTGTCTGCGAAACGGATTTACGCCAGGTGTCGCCGTCCTGTCCCTCCATCACGTGCGTGTGTTGCGACCTAACGTGAACGTGGAGGTACTTGCAAAGGTTGGAAAAAATCGGTCCAGACGATCCTAAGGCAGGCGGACATTCCTGGGATTCTACGGGCCACGTAATCGAGTCAGTTCGTACATCCCCATGAACACCCGAGTACAGATCTCCAATTCCTCAAGAATTAGTTTCAATTCGTCGTTTGACGCGAGAAAGAGAGAGAGAGAGAGGGATAGAGAGAGAGAGAGAATGAGAGAGAGAGAAAAGAGAGATGCAGACGAGGCGTATCGATCGAGACTCGATATTGTTGCGGCTCTTAATATTAAGGACTAACAATGTGTTAAACTCTTATGTTGAGCTTGCGTGATGTCATTATAATATTCGAGAAAATAAGCAATTGAATAGAGCCTGTCAGTGATTGTAAATAAGACACAGTTATGCGTCTTCGCATTTCATGTTTACAATTAAGAGAGTGTGCATTTTTCGAATCATGGGTTTCTTTATCTTTAGATTTTTGGTTGCAAAATTGGACTCCCCCCTTACTTTCAACATATTATTAATCGAAATACAATATTTTGATTTTATTTTTATCAAAATTTGCATTTATTATTTATTTTTGCAACGACCATTTTTATGAATTTTTGTTAAAAAAAAATATCTTTCTGCTAGAAAGTATCATTCCTGCAATATTAGAATTAATGCTGTTAATAATACGACCAAAAACGAGAATAATTATTCGGATAAGGGTACGAATTTCGGGTTTATCCAAGAAAAACCTTTGAAGGTACGCAGTTACCTTTTTACAATCTCTGATTAAAGTACGATAACCGAACATTATTTAGCCTCTGCAAATTAATGCTTCATAACCACGTCTAATTAAGTTTCTAACACTTCTATTATATAAAAACAAAACAAATAGAGAAAGTTCATCTAATTAGACGAAATATGATTTGAACACAGACTCGTACACGATGTTATTTTGGACGATTCTCCGACCTCATCCCAGGGCAGCGATGGGGAACATGGGAGGGTCATCGCCGATTCCGAGGATGAAGAAGTTGTTGTTCTACATAGGCATGAACTGCATAGTGGACACTGTTCTGCAGACGACGAGGAGTGCGAGCAGATGTGCTGCTCCTCCATCGTCGCTGACAGCGACTTCAGGTACCCTTGTTCAACCCGAAAGTAGTAACCCGAATTCCTTTGCTCCTTTGTATGCATCATTTATTTCTTCGTATTGTTACCCATAAATATTTCAGAGTTCGAAAGTTTTTCTTTACTCTCACTGCCTCTGCAAGCCTCCGTATTTCGCGAAATAATTTTTATTTTTTAAATGCTACTGGAATTTTGAGATAATTTCATGGAATAACCTTCATAGAGTAAATTTAAATTTGTTAAGATAACTCGTTTTTTGATATAATGTATTCTTTTAATATTTTTTATATCACATCGTTACAGTAATTTATCAGTACTTTTAACATTCATGTGATTTTTATTATACATTTTATTATGTGATAATAAATCTGTTCTAATTATAAAGTTTATTAACTAATGTGTATAAATTAGAATGAGCATCCAATATAGGTGTAATGAGAAAAAAAATTTTAATTATATAAAGCGTGTGCTGTTTCGTCAATTTTACACTATTATTAATTAATTAATGATTAAAGTAACAATTCCATAAAGTCTGCCTATTAACCTGCCGTATAATGAATACATTTTCCACTTCCACATCATTTCCTTCCACCTAAAATGTTCATCTTCAGAATTTCAACTTGTAAAATTCCCCAAGTTTAACCGTAAAGCATAAATAGCCCATTAGCAAAACGATAATATATAGGTTATTCACGCTCGAGGGTAGTATGTAGCTGAATATTATATTGTTGCACCCGGGTGACCATTAGTTTATTCGCTGGGCTGAACAGCGGAGGACGACGGAGCCGGGTGTTGCCCGTGAATGGCGGTCGTGACAGCGTTATTAGTGATATCGGGGACTCGTTCTCATCGCTCAATTCCTGGTCTACCCCAGAACACCACCCAAGGGCCAATATCCAGTTGAAGGGGCCAATTGTTAACGGTGAACGCAGACGTAGACGACTTCCCGAGATACCAAAGAATAAGAAATGTAAGTTTGGCGTTCTGGCGAACTCCTGGTTCTCTTTATGGGATCGCCGACAAATTCAATTGCGCGATTTATTGATTGTTGGCTCAGGGTTCTATCATGTTTATGGCAAACTAGAAGTCTTCTAATAAAATATTACCTTTTTATTATTAGAAAAAGATTTATACTCTATGCTCTTATTTATCTACATTTAATTTATTTTTAATTTATTTATTACATAAAGAAAAACAATAAAAAATAATCATTTTTAAACAGTTGCTTTAATATTAAATTATAATTTTCATGATATCAGTCTTATTAGATTAGTATTTTTATATTTGGACTTTATGAATCTCGAAAAGAAATTTTAAAAAGAAAAAAGATAATTTTAATTCAGAATCAATATTTTTAATATTTTTAATTGCAAAGTATACATAGTCAATGAAAAATTAGTGACAATTGTTTAGTTTTTTTTTTTTTTTATATTAAATTTTATTATGAATATTTATTATTGTAAATTTTCATCCATCATAAAATATAATTTAAGAATATATATTTAATTATATTTTGGTTGCATTGTAAATTATATAATTATTGAATAATTAAATACTTTATTTTATAATTTAAATTCTATTGCGACTTAATTAAATTAATTTCAATAAGATATTTTGATTTTTATCTATAAAAAATATCTAAATTTGAATCTATATGAGTAATTAAATAATATTATTAATATTAAATAATACAAATCTAATTTTACTCGAATTTTTTAATATACACGGTTATGAATCAAGATGTGCATCAAAGTACAATTTCTCAATTATTTAACAAAATTTAACAAATATATTAACGGTTATGAATCAAGATGTGCATCAAAGTACAATTTCTCAATTATTTAACAAAATTTAACAAATATAATCAATATTTATAATAATAGTACAGAATATTTTAATTTTTCGAAATACATCAAATAAGATTAAAAATGTCTATCAAAATGAATCAAACTATAATGAAGTAAATATGAAATATTGATAAAAATAAGTATTAATTTTATTTATTAGGCAAGAAATTTCATGTATTTGTAATGTAAATATAAATATTATCTTTTTAAATTGTGATAAATTAAAAAATGTATTATTTGAGACAATACTCCTATGGTATATTTCAACTTTTAAAATATCTGAAGATTAGAATTGTAATGACGATTATTTAATAAAGCTCTCGGGAAAATTATTTTCCAGCTAGGTTTGGAATATGATCAATAATAATTTATTTAAAGTTTGTCTAGTTAATGTAATCCTAAAGAAAGCAATTGCGTCTATTGTGCATAAAGTATTAATCAACTATAGTTGCTCTTCAAGATAAAGGGAAATAAAAATTTGATAATTCGAGTCTTTTTAAAAAATAATGCCCTTTGTTCTCATGCTAAACTAAAGGAATCAAAAAACTACTCGCAAACTTCATGTGTTTTTAGCGCTTTCAATAGAGTCGTCGCCATCCCTGGCAGAAGAACTCGGTGCGGTCACTGGGGGTATGCCACACCTCATCTTCCGGAAGTGTCACCCTAACCTCCGTCACGAAGATAGTTCCCCTGATAGCGAGCGGATGGCTACCGATAGCGGCCACTCAACCGCACATTCTCCGGAAAATGGCCCCAAAAGCGTTTCCCCCATTCCCTGTAGGTCATTACAAAACGTCAACTCCGTGTCGCTTGACAGTATTGGTATGTATGATGCATCATCCTTATAAATAAAAAATATGAAGGAAAAATTAATTGAATAGGAAAGTTTTATAAGTTTCCGCATGTAAAATTTATGATATCTATCCTTTCAGCAATACCGTCTCTTTATTGATTTTCTCTTTCAAGTGCTAAAAGTTTTTTGATGGACATCTATAGTGTAAAATTAGATTATATTTACATGAGTATACATGGTTCATCCACGAAATATCGAGTTTTTTTTTTCATTTTGCGCATATTCGTCGTAAAAATTTGAGAGGGGTCTTAAAATGTCGACAAACTCTTTTCTCATTTGTCTCTTTTTTTTTTTGTTTTTTTGATAATTAGGTACGGCAAGATTTTACTTCGCGCGAAGGGTGTTTTTCAATTTTTTGACACGGCACGATGGAGCGAACAGCGTTATGCAATAAAGTTTTGTTTTCAATTAATAAAAAACAGTGTGGAAACATATAAAATGTTGCATGAAGCGTATAGACATAATTGCATATCAAAATCGCAAAATGGAAAATGCCACAGAGCTTTTAAAGAGGGCCGAGAAAGAATCATCGACGAGCCTCGATCTGGGCGCCCAAAAACTTTCGAATAGCTAAGAACACCCGGCACGTGTTAAAAATTTTAGATTCAAATCGTCGATTAACAGATAAAGCAATTCAGGAAAAACTGAATTTAACGCGATCTACAGTGTACAATATAGTGCAAAAAATTTATAAATATGAACATTTTTGAAAAACATCAAAGCTGAAGAGTTTAAAGATGCATTTGAAATTTGGAAAATATGCATTCAAAAATGTGTTGATGCAGGAGGAAATTATTTTGAAGAATTTAAAATTTTTATTTTACCCTGCTTATAAGTCCACCAATAAATCATTTTTCAAAAAAGAAAGGTAAGAATTTTTTTTTTATAATCTTTGAACAAAAGATTCTCACGTAGTGTTTTTCCACTAAACGTTTCACCGCTCCCTGTCAAAAATTTAAAAAACACCCTTCGCGCGAAGTAAAATCCTGCCTCTCCTAATTATCGAAAAACAAAACAAAAAGGACAAATGCGGAAAGAGTTTGTCGATATTTTAAGACCTCTCCAGAATTTCTACGACGAATAGGAGCAAAATGAAAAAAAAACTCGATACTTCATAGATGAACGATGTATGATAATATAAAACTTATTATTTTCTTGCTAAACTTTGTAATTCTCATTTCATTCAAATAAAATTTATTCTAATTTAAATATTTATCAAAAAAATTTTTACCTTTTATAAATGAATGATAAAATAAAAATTTTTCATTACTCTTTTTCACGATCAAACATATAAACATTTATAGTTAGACAGGTTAAAAACAAATTTTCCTAACATAAATTTTAATTAATTACATTAAAAAAATTAAAAAATTTTTCGATATTTTTATCTTAATTTTACATTTCTAAATATATTTTAATAAATATATTTCAAATTGAATGATACAATTTATTGTATTTATTTTTAATTTAACCTCAATAATATTTTAGATATAAAATTTAATTACATATTTATTTTTTTATTATACATTACTCTAGTGTAACTTCCTAGATATTTTTTGGATTTTAGGAAGCAACGGAATACCCTTTATGCAATTGGAATTACTCGAAGCGACGCATCGAGGACTTCACAAATTTGTCCCGAGACACCGGGACGAGATCGACTTAGAGATCGGAGATCCAATTTACGTACAGAAGGAGGCTGATGATCTGTGGTGCGAGGGTTAGTAGCAATGTTATGCAAATATATCATCATCGAGGAATGGAAGTGGGGTAATATTAAAATACATGTGTGCACGTAGGAGTAAACCTCCGGACGGGCCGCCAAGGAATATTCCCCTCAGCTTATGTGGTTGACATGGACTACAGTGACTTCGATCCCGCGGCACCCAAGGTCAAACGAGAACGCTACCTTCTCGGTTACCTGGGCTCCGTCGAGACTCTGGCTCACAAGGGCACGAGTGTCGTTTGTCAGGCTGTGCGTCGAATTGTCGGGAACTCGGGTGACGAACCACCCATGTCTCAGAGCTGCATCCTGGAAGTGTCCGATCAAGGGCTTAGGATGGTTGACAGAAGCAAGCCCACGGTAAACTTTTACTACTGCACATGCAATCCAATTATTTTAGCTCAAAAGAGGGCCGAAATGAAATTTGCACCAACTTCGTGCGATATTTTTGGAGTTGAACAATGACCATGAGTAAAAAAGAAAAAGTATCGCAAATTTCTTTTTTTCTTAATAAAATCCTTTATATCAAAAGCTAAGCCACAAATGAACAAGTCTCACCAATTCATTTTAATTTTTTTAAATAAAACATCAATTGTGGAAAAATATTCATTAACGAAAAATAATGTTCAATGTTTCATCAATAAATGAATCAATTTACATATTTTTTTTATCTGCGTGTGTGTAACAAAATCAAACAAATTTATCTGTAAAATTTAATATTTTAAAAAAATTCTTATTTTTATATTTACATTCATTAATACATTATTGTTACATTTATTACAATTTTGCATTAGGTAGTCTTTATCTATAAAATATTCAGTTTTTATTTCACAGATTAAATATTTTAAGTTTTACTTTTTATTTACAAAATTAAAAATTACAACACAAAATTAAAAAATATAAATATGTATTATTATTCATAATAATACAGTTAAGAATATGAGTGAAAATTTTAACTTTACGGTTAATTTTATTTTAATTTTTTATATATATTTCATTGATGTCTTGAATAAATTTAAGTTTCATTATAATCATTTATATTGAATCATAAATGTCGCAAAACATTGGGCGATACAATATTTTTAATATGTATAAGACGAATATAATATTAATCAAGCTTCACCTCGGTTATATACATAAATAGTTATACACATTTAGTTGTATATAGTGTTTATTAAAATTATCAGTATTAAAGAATATTATTGAAAAGAAATAATAAAATCTTAGTTTAAATTAAATTATTAGAAATTTAATTAATTGAATATTAAAACTTTCACACATAAGATAAGTAATTGTAATGTATTTATAAAATTTATATTTTTTTTTTTACAAATTATTAAAAATTATTTGATTTATTGTTCATATTTATTATTCATGAAACAAATAATCAAAATGTAATTCAATTTCGTATTGTAAACCATATCCAAATTTAAATTAAATAGTTCTACAATAAAGTAGCGACAAAAAATAAACTCTTTATTTTTATTTGCATCAATTGATCTCTTTACTAGAATAAATTTTAGCTAATAAAATAAATTAAATGAATACATTTTTCATTTTCATTTTTAATTTAAAAATAATAATTTTAGAATGTCTGTACAAATTGAAATTTCGATAAATTTTTTCTTATTGCTTAAGTAATTGAAATTACAATAATATTTTATATTTATATTAATGTTTTATTGATATAATAATCATAAACAAATCTATAATTAGGTAACTTTTAGTTAATATTGTTAAAAAAAATTTTTAATTACAATTTATTTATTTATTTTTATAATATAATAATTAATAATGATAAAAAATAATAATGAACAGGATTATTAATTCATGCAATAGAAAGTTACATATTTTTTTTTAAAAATTTAAAATCTTATTTTGCTTTAATTGTAATATTTATACTTCTAAATAATTAAGTCATTTAATAATCAATTATTATAACATGTAAAAGGTTTATATAAAATTTCAAAAATTTTTGCAAGAAATCATAAATAATATTCGATTACAGGTTATAAAAGTGATAAAATCATAAAACAAATTATTTCAATATAAACTTGCAATGATTACACAAAGAAATCGTAAGAAACTGAATAATATATTTTATTTTGATATATCTATTTCATAAGACAAGTGTTCAATCATACCAAATTTATACAAAAATATTATTTCTAATACATATATAAATCACTAATTTTAAATTTTATTTATATTCTTTAGAAAAATACAAGACCGTGTCACGACTACTTTTACTCGCTAAAAAATGTTTCCTTTTGCGCCTTTCATCCTCGAGATCATCGTTACCTTGGATTTATCACAAAACATCCAACATTGCAGAGGTTTGCTTGCCACGTTTTCATAGGACAAGATTCAACAAGACCCGTCGCAGAAGCAGTTGGGTAAATATTTTTTTAAAATTTCTTTTTTTTTTGGAAATATTTACAGCTGATTTTATTTATTAGTAAGATGTTGCTCCATACTTTATTTTTACTGCCATATTAATGATGTAATTAATCAATCAATAATAATTAATAGACAGAAATATTTTTTTATATAAATATCATGAAACAGCAATACTATTTTATTGCGCAAATTATTATGTTGTTATCAATGGGATTCATAATATTCTTGAAATTTTTACCCATAGATAGTTAATGAAAAATCTATTCAATGTTAAATTATTTATCTAAAAAATACTTTGACTTTACATTGATTTGCTCTAGATGAAAGTATTTATTTTCTTTTAATAATAATTTTTTTTTGTATAAATTTTCCATTAACTATTGAAATTTTTTCTAAAATAATATGAAATCGAATCAATGATTATCTGCAGAAATATTTAAAATAAGTCATATATACTTTGCAACAAATTACTATTTTTTTCTTTAAATGCGCAATTGAATAATTAAATTAAATATATTCCAATTGTAAATATAATATAAATTATACAAAAAATAATTAAACATGCTATAATTTGAAAAATTTGACAAATTAATTTCAATGTTAAATACGTTTAAAATAACTAAAATAAAAATAGATATCAATTATAGTTATCTTTGAAATTTTATTTTATATAGACCAAAAAATGTTATTTATTTGAGTATATAATTATGTTTCGGAAGTTTGGAAATTATATATGCTCAAATATATGATCAAAATTCCATTGTTAAAGTTCAAATTTTCTTATATACCAACGTAAAATGTTTATTTTATATAATAAATAGCATCCTCTATTATTCTAGGTACATTTTTTCAATTATTTTTTATTTATTATTATTAATAAAAATTTTAATTATAAATAAAAAAATAAATATTTTCATTAAAAATAAGTTGGAATTGATAATTGACATAAATATTGTTACAGTGGGTTTAAATCAACAATTACAAATAATGGATATTTATAAATTAATATTTTTTTTTTTTGCAATATGGAGAAAATTACAAAATTTAAATGATATTTATTTAATTTATGGCCAATTTTAATTATTTTATTAATATAATATAAAATCATTAGTTATTAGAATGTTTAAAACATTTTTTACGGTACTTTTTTTATTACTTTGTATACATTTATTAATATTGTAATGATAGTATATCTGGATTCTTTAACGAAAAGCATATTTTTAAGAGATAGTAAAAGCATAGAATAAAAATATTTTTTACTGTAATATAAGAATTAAATTCGGTTGTGCACTGTTTTGAAATATATTTTTCTTTTACAGGCGAGCCTTTCATCGATTCTATACAAAATTTATCGAGACTGCTTTCCCAATAGAAGATATCTACATTGAATAATTTTTTTGACAGCATCCCTTGTAAATATATTTTCTATAGTAAACCACTATACGAAATTTATGATATATTATATATGAAAAGTTATATAACAAACTTTGAAAATAAGTAGTATATTTTGGTTCGGTTTTGTAGTTTTGAAAAATTGTAATCGATTAGGCTTTGAAAAAAAAATAATTTGAACTAAGTACATACAGGTGAAATTTATATTTTATAATTTAAGGTAACATATAAACATATACACACACATTTTCTTTTTTATTAAGTAAATTATATTTTTTTATAATATTATACAAACATATATTTATTATTATAACATTTCAATTTAAGTATTGTAAATAATAATAGCCAATAATTCTGTAAACAAATTTTGAAAGGAAAAATTATACTTTAAGTTTATTATTCAAAGTATAACTAAATCCTTGCAAAAGTATTGTATAATAAATAAATAAGTAAAAAGTGATGTAAAAACTATACTATGTTTATTTTAATTTAAGTTTAAGTACACGAATATCAATATGTAAGTGGACCATTTTATTAGTGTGCTAAATACGAATTGAATATTACTGTTATGGTAGCATTACTTCTCATAAACAATAATCACTTTTAATGATATTAAGGATCTGAAATTATAACTTCAGAGAATAAATTTTAAAAATTTCACCTGTTTGTCTCGTTAATACGTATTCGGAAGCAAATACATTTTTTCTTATTTCTTAAATATAGCATATTTGAAAGCGCTATAATTAATACTTATTTACAATTTGATTTATCATTTATTTTTATATTTAGAGTGTATTGCAGTGCATTACTCATGTAATAAATTTTATTGATTTTATTTTAATAATTTTGATCAAACATTCAAAACTCATAAACGTAATTTTCAGATGTATATGTCGAAATTATTAATAAACACATTATAGAGGAGTTATGAATTAAAGTAAAAAAATAAAAGGCGAAATTTACATTTTGTTTTCTTTTTTTTTTGTGAAAAAGAAATAAAAAGACTTATAAATCATAGTTAGATGACTATAGTAAATGTAATTTATGAATTATTTGTAAGTTAAAAAAAAAAAACATGTATAGCATTAAACAATATGACATGCAAGAAAGGAAATCGTGGTATGCGGATCGAAATTTTTTTTTGTAAACAATTACTTTTCTTTTATAATCATCGTATTTTCTTTCATTTTTCTCATACTGTCTACATATATTTTTCTTGTATCAGGCAGCATTATTTACAAAAATGTTCCACCTCTATTAAGTCTTGATAATTCAGTCTTGACACAATAACTATTACATATACAATGATTTCCAATCATTATAAAGAATTCATTATTTGTTATACAATAATAATAGTAATAATAATATTAATTCACCCTTATCTCCTTCTATTCCTAAAAATAATTTTCAAGATTATCACTATCATTAATTTTACTTTAATTTAACGTGTTAACAAAAACAGTAAAGAAATTTACACGTATATGAAAAATCTTTGTCAATCAACGGTTCAAATTTTTAATTTTTGCAAACAAAGTTTTTTAAATTTATATCTGTAGAAGTTTTATTAATTTCACAGGTACTTTTTGATATATAATTTTAAGCAACGAGAAGCATTTTGGTTGATTACGCAATTAACAACGTGCTACATAAAAATTTAACAAAATCTGATTTTCGTCAATTTGACGTTCTTTATATATACTGTATCAAATATTCAAGTAAATAATATGATTAATTTCTTAAAATAAAAAGTTTACAAAATATTTATTTAGAATTTATATATAGTTTATGAATAAAAATATACCTGAATACGATGTAAAAAATGATCAATAAATTTATTTTTATGGACTAGAATTTTGAATTTATAATTAAGTATAATTTTGAATATTTTTCTATTTTCTATATATTAAATATGAAGAAATAAAATTTTAAAGAAAATTGTAGCACGTATTGCATAGACCAATTGGAAGAATTTTTTTTTCTATCGCTGTAACTTCGATAAGAATTACCAAGTAGAACTACTTTGTTAAGAATCACTGCGGATGTAATATTTGAACAGTCTGAGTTTTCTCGAAAAATTGGTTGTCTTGTTATAATTAGTTATTAAGTACATAAAATACATTAATAAAAATATCTTGAAATTTCTTGAGCTTAAATAACCGTAAACATAGTTTACAAATAATAAATGTTAATAATTAACAAAAATCCCTAGTATTGCATAATTAACAAAAGACAATTTTTCTAGACAACCTTAATCACGAGTAAACTATAATTCTTTCATGATTGCTTGTTTAATCATTAAACATTTTTATAAATCTCTGCAAGTATCTCAATTATCATTTGAATACTCATAATTCACAATATTCATGACTGCCATAAAATATTAACGTTTTATTCATTTTAATCTTTATTAATATTACAAATATTATACCTATGAAAATGTCTATCATAGTTTTTTACACAATTTTTGCTCGTTTGCATAAACCAAAAATACGTACATTTCCCATGGCGAGAACACTGAGATTACGAGTAAATTGAGTTTATCCTTGTAAGTGAGATAAATTTTATAATAATCAGCTTTGTAAATAATTTACAGAAATGAAACGATCGATAATAAATTACATTCCAATACTAGATGAAGATATTATTTTTCAGCGTATTATTTATTTTTTTTTTAATTTGGGTCTTTTTTTTTAACTGTTCAGAAATGTGATAAAAATTATTTTTAAAAAAATAGTTATGCATGATAGATAAATTCTTTTAAATATCGATCGTTTTCATCAGCTGCTACATTCACAGTGCATTATATTTGTTAAATTATACTATAATAATAATTATGATTATTATTATTATTGCAGTGATGATAATGATAAAAATAAGATTATGGCATATATAATGAAATGAGAATAATGATAATGATTGTGATGATGATAATTATGATAATGACGACGACGACGGCTGATGAAAGTGATAATGATGATGATGATAACAACAGACGCATTTTTTAATATTGTTGAAGCATGTAATTTTTTTTAAAAATATTAATAGGCTTAACATTTCGCGCGTTAAAACAATTTATACAAAAATCTATTGTGCAATGCTTCAACTATATTACAGAAAATAACATATTATTGAAAGTAAATATATTATGTCATAAGAGCATAATCTAAATCAAAAATTCACAAATAATTTCTAACGAATATCTTTCAAATTCGTTGATCTTTTCAAGTCTTCCAAACTTATATAATTTTTTTATTGCAATCCACAGTGAATCAATAAAAAAACAGTGATAATGAATTCCATTATATTTTTTATGAATTAGCATTAACATTTTAAACGCATAGACTCATAAATCTAACATAACGTACAACATTATTTCATATCGCGTCACATTTTGCACTCAATAGTCCCAGACGTGTATTCGTCCTTTAATGTTTGAATACCGTTTGGCAATTACTTTTATTTAAAAGCTAAATGAACTATTTACAATTTTTCGCATTTTTTAGTCATAAATTTTTTCGATCGTCTAGCTTATTCAATACAAAAAATAAGAATTTCATTTTACAAGGAATTTCTCTTATATCTTCCATGTTGTTTTGTCTTTTTGTACAATTATAGTCAGTCGACTAGACATGACAAATTTTAAAGGGCAAAACTACAGAGATTGCACTACATCTTTTTAATGCTTTTTTAATAAATTTTGGCCTTCTTAGTATAGAGAAAACAAAATTAGCTATTATTCTTTGACTTGTACAATCTTTATCAGCATTTATGTAACTCAATATATATTTTATTACTTAGATAACTTTAATATCGCTAATCTGTACAATGTGATCACATTTCATTAGTCACTACACTCCAATATCATGTTGAACATTTAATTGCAATGTTTCAAGATTTTTTTCTTGAATCTTGTGCTCTGGCTAAATAAAAAATTTTTATTGCTATTAATCGAATATTAAATTGCAAATGCATGTGAAACTTATATAAAAATGCTTATTACATGTTCTTGCGTGAAGTTGTTGCATTGGATTGGGATATTTGATTCATCTAAATCGCTGAACTGTGATTCACATGAAGATACACTATCAACCATCTGCAATTGCGCACGTCTTATTTCATTTTTAACCACAGAACCCTGCTATAGACAATATGTTTATTATATTCCTTTACCATTATTATGTTATTGAAATGATAGTTATTATTTTGAGTTAAGATAATCTCTTACATCACTAGCAGTATACTCATGAACATTTGGTTCTTCTGAAGCTTCTGAAACATTATATGTGATCAAGCATATTATTTATTATAAATTCTTAAGAATAAGTACAAAGTAAATTTTTCGATTAATTACCTTCAAGACTTAACGTTGGTGGGAGATTTGTAAATAATTTTATTATTTCTACAGTAATAATATAAAATATTAAAATAATATTCATTTAGTATATTAATTATTAAAACAATTTACAAATAAAATACCTGGATTATTTTCTATAGCAGAAGTTAACAACTGTTCATCCTGAAATTCTTGAAAATCAATAAATTGATTTTCCGTTGTATTTACAGAGATTGTGCTAGGATTAAATTGTTGATAATTGTTATGTACTTCTTGCAAATTTGTATCTAATGCCATAGGTTGAACTTGGATGTACGCCGGAAAATTTAATTCTCCGTTTACGCACGATAAAGAATTATCGACATTAACTAATTCTAAAGTAAGACATCTATCTACTGTTCTTTTTTTAGGAGAAACGTCAGTTAAATCTTGACCATCGTATGGCCTTTTTAAGTTTATTTGTTGCTAAAAAAATAGAATTATTAATTTTAAAACCTTCTTTTTTCTATCATAAAAAAATTTATAAAGAATTTTTAATTTTATTTACCAAATTACTTTCAGATTGTATATTAGGCTCTAAGTAATCTGTAATAATATTATCTTCTAAATCAAAAGGTATGGATATTTCAGAAGGTACAGTACTAGTTGTATTATTAATTATATTTTGTTTAGAAATTTCAAAACTTTCCTCTAAGTTTTGAACAACTTCAGAATATGATTCTTGTTTAATTGAAATTGGTGATGTAAAGACTAAAATTTATAAAATAAAATTTATACAGTTATTTATTCAATGAAAAGTATATTTAATCATTATTATTACAATTTAAAAATTTTATATAAAGTACTCTATAAAAAGTATATGTTCTGTTAATTTTATTTAAATATTAAACATATATAGTAATATTAAAATTAAAATATAAAAAATAAAATATTAAAAAATTCAGAAAAAACATAAAGATATAGAGAAATTAATAAGTACAAAATAGCTGCTAATTTTTATTTGATTATCATGATAAATTGTATTTTTAGATTAATTTATTTTCATACATTTAATACATGTAAATATTTTGTAATAGAAATCAATTAATATGTTTTTCATAATTTTTTAAAAAAATTATTCTTTATAAACATATTCATTGATTCTTACGTGTATTATATTTATCAATTTTTTTTACGAGACATTGAATTGATATAATATTAATTAATTAATTAATTATATAATTTGCAAATTAATCTCAAACGAAAACAAAATCAAATTTACAATTTTTTGGTTTGATAATAATTAAAAATAACTAAATAAATAAAAAGTAAAAATGTGAAAATAAATATTACATTAGAAACTTGTAAAAAGTTATCTTTATCATCTAATTTATATGTTAATATCTCTATAAATTTAAGCAATAAACAAAATGTGTAATAATTTTTGTTATTATGAACATTATTTACACAATTAAAAGTATTATACCTTTCTCTGTTATTGGATCAGACTTCTTAATTATTGAAATAGGGCTTGTTGGATTATCCATTTCTAGAATTCTCTTTTCCGCCACTAACTTAACTTTTTCTGAATTTTTCTCGACACGATTTAATAAAGTATCTTCACAATTTTTCTTTGCAGCAGGCTTACCTTTACTTCTTTTACCGGAAAAAGGCCACGTATTTTCAATATCCTTTATTCCGATCTTACTTGCTTGAAGAGATGCTGGAGGTAACCGTTGCGAATATATAGCAGCTTTGACTAATTGTGCATTTGGTAATGGCGACGGTGATTTGCGATCTTCGTTTATAACTGGAGATGGCAAATCACTAATCAAATGAGTAATTGCGTCTTCAAGCTTAGATGCATCTTCTAAATTTGGTGTTCCATTAGTTCCATTTGAACAATCTGATTCTGATTCCTATTTTAAATTATGAATGTCAGGATTCAAATTTAAATATTGAATTCAATATTGAAATCGAGAATATATAAAGAAAAATGATTTCTAATTCATAATTAATAATTAATCATTTTAATTCTTAATAATTAATAGATTACTCATTTTTGTCTCAAGTTTAAAAAATTATTATTTAAATTTTTTTAAAATCGTTTAAGGATTAAAAAAGGATAATTAAGAATTATGAAAAATAAGTAACTTTAACTTTTCAACTTGAATTTAACTTACAACACTATCGTCAGTCCCTCGAATGGCTCTTGCTGTGGTACTAGAAATCGTTGCAGAGAATCGTTTTTTCATATCTGCAATTAATTCTTCGCCCTCACTTGGTCTGTAAATACATAAAAAATATTTTAATAATATAAAATATTACATTTTGAAATATAATTGTATTTATATAATTTAAATAACTTACGAAGTCAAAGTGTTGATGCAAATAAATGATACAACGCTTTGTGTTGTTTCATCGTACTCAAGATAACCATGTGTGCGAAGGTATATGAATTCCCCGGTTTTTGTTATTAATCGATAACAAGATGATCCGTGGTTTATTCCTTGATCATACACTGTGCAAGAAATTCAATGCACGTTAAATCGTTACTCTTAATCATTAATTTCAATATTTATTTATTATTGCAATTTATTTATTTCAGTTTATTATTAAATAAAAAGTTGTAATGTAAATCTAATTTTCATAAAAAATTGTGAATAAATCACTTAAGTATGGCATAATCATTATCAAGTGAAACTTACTATGCCGAAGGGCAACTATCGTCCATCGAACATCATCCTTATGCATAAACTTGAACGCACTGGTTCCTGATACTTCCTCGGACATGTAACCAGCAACAATGGATATTCTATGATCACAAAATATAATTCTACCATCTACTAGATGCCTCGTGAAATATTCATTTTTATTTGTTTCTAAAATTGACAATTCTGTGATAGACCTATGCTTTAGTAGTCGAGCAGTACCAACAAAAATAATGTCATTACTCGTCGTGCTGTGCTCTATAATATTAAATAACTTTATTAATACAAGAAATTAATCGATAACTTAACATTGCTATAAAAAATATTATTGGAAATAAAATATAATAGATTATTCTTATCAGCTTATTTTGCATGTTAACGATAATAACTATATTAATTTAAATGACTTATTAAAAATACTAAAAATAATTTTAAAAATATTAATTTTTATAAAATTTTTAGAAAAATAAGAATAAAGTATATATTTATAATTTTTAATCTAAATAAATTAGAAAAACGCATTTAATTTTGTCTTTTTTTATCACATTCAAGTTAGTAGTTTGATATTTTAAGATGAAATACTAAAGTATAATCATTTTCAAGTGCTTTGAATAATTAACATTTATTTGATTTTTATTCATTAGCATCATTAAAACCAAAATATTTTGAATGTTAAACAATCAATTTCATATTTAACCAATAGTAATTTAAGCGTTAAAAGTTTCAATCAATATAAAGCATGATTTTTAAAAAAATAAAAGTTTATTAATAGTTAAGGTTTTATTTTTTATATATTTATTAAGTATGATAAAATAATGTAAAATAAATTTATTTAAATACATTTTTTAATAACTATTATTAATTTTAAATAAAAAATTGTTTTCTTATATTTCTACAACGTATTATTTATTACAATTTATTAATTGTAAATAAAAATTAACAATCAGTAAAATTAATTCGATTTCCATTTGGTTATATTGAAGTTGTGTACTAAGATTTTTATTTGTATGATTAAGCAAAAATCATAATAGAATATTAGTTACCTTAAATAAAATAAAATATAATTCAAAGAATAGAATTTATAAGCCAAATTAATTGACGAATACGTCGCTCAATTATAGAATCATGAAAGATAAATTTATTATATCTAAAATAAATTTCTTTTCTATTTTATTTAAAAGCATTTTATTGAAATATTACTTTAAGACTTTAAAGGTTTCATTCATGCCTTTTCATATTTACTTACTTATCCAGATAAATGAGTAAATGATAATGCAAACTTCTCTATATTTCTACAAAACGTGTAACAGCTCTTTAAATATTCACCTGATATACACATGCATCTAGTAGAGGTCTAGTTAAGTGCATAAAATACCTTATAAATTTCTTGCCACAAGCGATCTTTTACAAGGACAAGTCTTTTTACTATGAACTACATTTAAAAAGATATATTAACAAAATAAAAATTTAATTTGACAAAAATATTACGATATTTGAGCTTTGGAGTGTAGTAAAATAATTATACAATGGATGTGGAGAATTGGACTTCACTAAGAATTTGAATATTATAAAGATTATATGGATTTTTTGTACATCATTCAATAAAATTATTAAAATTAAAAGGTAAATTTAAATCTAAAATACATTTATTATTTAGAAATTTAACAGCAAAAATCACAGGATGTTAATTGTTATCAAACAAATTAATGACACAAAGCACGTGTTAGTAAAAATATTTTAGAACAATTTTAAATAAAATAAATAGAATAACTAGAAACATTGTTAAAGTTCGTGCTTGCAGCAGTAATAACGATTCTGTAAATAAAGGTGATTTCACGATTCATGTAGATATGTCAGCTAAAAATGACTTGAACAAATGAATCAGATTTGACGGTACGATAGAACTCGGCAATAATTGTAGAAGTAAAGTTCAAAATAATTATCTCCGAGAAATTTTATATGATGAAAAATTCTTCTAAATCTTATAAAAATTTTAAATTATGTAATTTAACTAATTTAAAGATTTATATAAAATCACAAATTCGGAATTTATAGGAATAGCAATATTTTATTATATCATTTAAGCTGGCATTTATTTTATAGTATTGATATATTATTGATATGAATGAGTTTTTAATGAGCATTCTTTTCTAAATTTCCATATTAATTTTTAAAAAAATTTATAAATAAAAAATTTTTTTGTTGAATGGATCTACTTTTAATTTAAATTATTCATTTTTAATTCAAAGCTTAATGATTTCACTTGCATTGATAAGCTTTTAACCTACTTTTGAAAGCAATCTTCATCGTGAAAAAAAAAATAATTTTCTTTATAAATTTTCATTCTTCCCAAACTAAATTATACAAGAAATATTTGAATAAATACAAATAAAGTATTAACAATGCAATAAATATTAGCGCAAAAGTTATCTTTAGGTTAATGATAAAGAGTAAATCTACTGTTTGTGCGAATGAGTTAATAGAAAAAGGAAATTCGGAATAAATAAAGTTTAAAATAAAAACAGCTCCTTGTCAATCCTGACCTCTTTTCGACCGCGAATTGTTTAACTCCTGATTTTTGCATTCATTTGCGAGCCTAAGGACGCCTGTGATTTGTAAATACTCGTACTGCACGTTTTCCCTACGGGAATTCGTGCGTTGTGACATACGAATATTGAAACTGCGCCTCTCTTCCCGAAAATTGTTATACTCCGGGACAGGTGTGCTGTCTTCCGATGAATTTGAAGTTTCTTCGAGGGAATCAGTGTTTGTGACCGCTAAAAGATTTCCTTCGGGAGTCAAGCCTCTTGTCAATTCTTCGTGGTCGTGTCGGTACACGTAATTATACAGGGAGTCCCCAATCAGGTCAATCTGAAAATTAAAAAACAGATCACCAAAACTAAATAGTATTACCGGATTTTCTTTAATTTCTTTAGTCTGTTTATAATATAAACAAATTCAAAATTAATTGATAATACGGTTGTGATAATAACAAAATGAACCGTCTTCTCTTCCCATTGTACAGATAAAATGAAATTATATATATATATATATAAAAGAAGAAGTTATTTTTTTTAGATTTCTTTTTATTTTTAATTTTTAACTGTACTTATTGGGTAAATATTGTTTGAAATTTTTTTTTTTTTTTTATACATCTAACGGTTAAGGTTTTCTACTATTTAAGTATTAAATTTAATTATTTTGTCGACTCAAAGTAATTTTATAATTATATAAATACATCCTAGTAGATCAAAGTCAATGTAAGAAAAATTAAAAATTACACAAAATTTTAAATTACCCTTTCGAACCTTAATAAATTACTTTTAAAAATTTATTGTATGTTTTCGAAATTTAACGTGAACGCGTTAAATTAGATTGTTTTGATGTAATGTAAAAGAAAATTAAACGCACTTAGGCTATACCTATTGTACACCTATTGGAGATAGGTTAACAATTCTAGCTGGAAATTCTTCAGTAGTATTTATTTGCAACAGATCTAATTAGAGGACGTGCTAAGATTTTAACCAATTGAATGTCAAGTTTTCTGACTATTTAAACGATAGTCATCAATTTTTGTTCCCTTAGAGCCACAGGACCCCGAGTCTTTACCCCCAAACTACTATTCTTACTTCAACGAAGGCCAAGCATTGTCACAACATGTACTCGTTTTTATTATGGAATTATCGACATATTTTTCTAATACTGTCATCAAACTTATTAAAGTGATAGTCGACTCGCCAATCTCCAGTGGGTCATCCGACAATAAGTTTGATGTCTTGATTGCTGAATGTTGACGTGTTACTCGTGAACAAATGTGCGTGCATTCATCGAAATTTACATACGCAAGAGAAAATTTATATTTTTTCATAAGTTTCTACTTTTCAAACTTTTAAATATAAAACTGAATTTTGCCGTTGGAACGTCATAAAATTTAATTTTAATATATAGATGGTGCTTTTGCAATAATAAAAATTACAATATTAACATTTTACTAAATCAATAAATATAACTTCCCGCCTCCCGCTCCTAAATGAATACTAATTAAATAATCAATTACAATGTGGAACTGATACTTCTTTATCTGTGAATATTTTAACAATTGAACTTTTAAAGAGAATAATTTATTAAGATTAATTTATTGTAAGAATTAAAAAAAAAAACAAAAATTACAATTAGTCTATAGAGAAATTTAGTTCAGCGAAGAAATAGTAAAACTGAACGGTCGCACGTGCGATATTTATGTTTAAAAATACAGAGCGAGCAGGCTGAGATATCTCAGAAATCTGGGAGAGCGGAAGTTGGTGCATAGAAAGGTTGCCATGGATTCCGTACGACATGCGCTGAGCTTGTTGCTACATCATTTGCCTAGGATTTGATCGATAATTGACGATTGTTGCTCGGGTAGCAACCTCGTGAATCGATGTTGTTTTTTCAAGAGTTACTTTTATTATATGTGGTTATTGTTATTCGTTTGTTATAATTGGTGTGTATGCACTGATAATCAAGTGTACAATGATACATGTCAGAAAAAACTGATTCATTATGAATTTCTTTATAGTACTTTTGTATTATTATTATAGAATATTTATGAGCAACCAACATTGAAGAGCTCCATAAAAATTAATTATTATCTTCACTTAACAAAACATCGTTTCTCTAAGATAATTGCAGTGAAATAGGGACATTGCTTTTTCAGACCACGAATTAGTCTCGCTGACCCCTTGGCATACTGCGGTACTTACTTTAAGAACTCAACTCCTCGTGGATGACTCTTTTTAAAATAGTCGGAATTACAATCTCTGCATCGATTTTTCACCGCGTGAACTACTACTTGTAACGCGATTCTCGTGTATATGACCTAGTTTAAGATAAGCAGTCTCTTCGCATATCTCATCCGAGTTTTCGAAGGTTAACTCATCTCTGGTGTCAATTATAAAAAAATTATTGGTGAAAACTTGATTTTTTGATTCATGAAATTCAAAGTTATTTTTTATTTAGATGTTATGAAGAAATAATTTATTAATGCTATAATCTGCTGATACTAACTCTATTCACGCTTGCTGCAGCAATAGACACTGATTGGGATTACTCATCAATCTTCAGCGCAGGTTATTCAGTGCCAGAAAAATTTTATTAATGACTTGATTTTTAGAAGAGTCCATTATTGGGGTTCCACTAAAATGAAGTTATTAATAATTACGGATATATCCTCATTTAAACATAAATCGTACCTGACTATACAAGTGCATAATGCAATAAATAAATGAGATATTAAAAACTAAACAAACAAGGACCTTTAAAAAAACAAGTCATTTAAAAATCTTAAATATAGTGGTAATTTCATACTGGGTAGCTTATAAAAAATACCAACTTGTATTGATATAACATACTTTTTAGTGCCTTTTACGAATATTTTTCATTCTCATTGAATGATATTGTAAGAGTTGAACTTAGATAATATATAACGACTTGCAGAAATTTTTTAAATAAATCCTTTTTTCGTAAAACTACATCATTTTTAGATAATTTTACACCCCTTTCAACTCATAACGTAGCAATACCAAGCAATAATAATTTTTTTATTCTTAAAATATGTGTAAATAAAATAATAAACTACACTCACATCAATATTAATAAGTTCTGTCGTATATTATTTGTTAAAATAATTTTTCCTTTTATTTCATTTTAATTTACTTATTTTGCTTAACACAACCATCGTTTTTTTCGAATACTACAAATATCGTGAAATATTAGAATTTCTTTTAACATGCAAAAAGGATATTTGATGTTGAAACTCATATTGAATGTAAGTGAACATTTTCTCATAACTAAATATTATGAATTAATAAAAATTTCAAGATGCATTTCAAATAGCACAATCGAATACACGAGGAAAAAAACATTTTCACAGACGTCAATAACTAGTGTGAATAATTTGTAAAAATTTCTTAACAAGAAATAGTAAAATATCTCAGAATCATATTTTTCAATAATAAATACACCAAAAAAACAATTAATTTTTATATATTACTTAATAATATCGTATTTAACATTCCACGATTACTGGTTTACATTTCATACGAATAGATTAATTAAATATGAAAAGCGAACATTTTCAAGATCTCATTAATAAAATACTCTAAATTTGAAGAAATGTATTATAAATTCACGGTTGATCTACTAAAATTTTAAATATTCAAGATTCATAAAATAATTTTACGAATAAAGAAAAATGATCAATGGAAGGATTTCATTATATTATTATAGTATGTACAGTAGTTAAAATAGGTTAATGGGTAAATGAAAGATTTACCTGTTCGTGACCGAGGTGCTGTTCCACATGTCGGCTAATATAAATAATCTTTCCTGTGGTAGTTACCACAAGCAGAAAACTTGAATTACCAGCCAAATTCTGAAATGCAATACACATCATTTACATATAATCAACCATTTTCATTAATAATTATTATTTGAAATAAATAAAAAATTCTAATTATTTTTTTAAGAAAAGGCTTTATGAGCCTTGTCTAGTTTTCGCCGTTCAAAACATAGTCAGCTTTTGCAAGTTGTAAAAAAATACTAATATTATAAGCAAATTTTTGAAAAAATTTTAACAATATATTCTATGTTTACTTTTACAAATTAAATTTCAAATAAAAATATGATTTTAGAGTTAATATAAATGTTAACCGATAAAAGAATAAATAAATGATTGGAAAATTTTTATGCACGGTGAACCAGGCTCTTTTTAAAATATTAAACACACACACCCATTCCTGTTTTGCATATCAAATATTCAATTTTTTAAATATCAATAAAAATTTTATTTCATGATGTAAAAAAATCATTTTATACATTACCTCAAATTTTCATAGAAATTGGATAATTTACTTGTAAACTAGATCATTTTTGAAAATTTGGCTTCGAAAAAACTCGACTAAAGTTTTGATCAATAATCTTTCTGTTATACAATTCAATTTAAATTATGCGATAATTATTTTATAAATAAATATGCGAACTTAAATATTTTAGTATATTGATTTTGACTGGTATGATATTCAAATATGCAATAAAAATCGATTTTTTGAAACTAACAAAGTAGGCAAATAAACTTTTTAAAAAATTTCACATAATTATGTAATAATTGGACAAAGATCTTAACTAAAAAATATTAATATAATTTAAAATTAGAAGTTTAAATTTTAAAATAAAAATTCTTTAAAAAAAGTCATTATTATTAAAAGCAAGTAATTAATATTTATATGTATTATTATACAATATGTAGGTAGTTTTTAAAGATGAAGAAAAAAAAAATGTTACGTTAAAAACAAATTCATATCAAATCTACTTGTACAAATTTGATAATGGAAAAGTATTAAAATAACTTTTTATCTTTAATTATAAGTAAATAAAGGATAATATAGCGATTTTTTTCGAAAAAAAAATAAATAAAAGAAAATAACGTATTTACAATTCGTAAGATCTTTATAAAAAGTTTCTGAATATTTATGACAGTTATATAAGAATAATATTGTCAATGCATTAATTAATAAGTAAAGTGGATCTTATAATACAAATTATATCCATACTAATGTTAAAATATTTAAAGACTTACGTCTATTAGGCAGTTTTCGAGGTCGATGTCATTGTACTGACGCGGAAGAAATTCGTTGTTGGTCAGTCCTAATGCTGAAAGTGGAATGTCATTATTTACAACAACATATTTAAGTCAACAGAGGTTATTATTATTGCTATTATTTTTTTTAAAGACAAAATATCAAGTATCAATAGCAAAGAGAGTAATTACGAGAATAATGCATCCATCCACAGGTTTCAATACAGATGTTACTTTAACGCAAGCAACAAACTATTAAAAATAAGAAACCTGTGTATCTTAAAACTAATTTTAATAAAATACAATATATATATATATATATATATTATATACATATATTTATAAATATGTTTGTCAATTTTTATTCCAACAAGTATTTTACTCGAGTGTAAAAACATGCAATTCATCATCAATGTATCATAATATTCAAGATGTGAATATCTTTTTGTGTGCTAAAAAATACTGTAAAATTAAATGCACTGTTATAAAAAAGCAACTATTTTAGGGGAAAATATATAAAAGAAGCTCCTTAAAATTTGCCAACTGCATGCTAATGGAATGAAAACAACAGATGTAACCGACGTCGGAATGTGCAGTATGTCGCATACCTTTTTTGCATGTCGTCACAATACCGTCATAGTTTGATCTTTGAATTTGCAGACTGATGAATAAGAATTAACATTGACAGTACGCTGCTAACATTCTAAGACACTAAAATGCTAAGATGCTAAGATGGATATTTCTAAATCTAATGCTTTTATTTTAAACACGCATTGAAATTCCGGCGTGATTACTATTTGCAAACATTTTCTTTTTTGCCATACGAGAGCCATTTTCCGTGAAATGCATTTTATTAATTATGTGTAAATAATAATATTCAAGGATAAATTAATACATTGCTGTTACAGTATTGATTTTACATAATTTATAAGTATTTATGCATGCAAATTTATGTAGCGATATTAAAAATAATTATTTAAATCTGCTTCTGAAAATTTTTTAAGCAAAATACGCTTTTATATTAAATAAAGATATTTTTAGAAACAAAATTGAGTAATTTATATAAATGATCATGTTAGTTATTAAATAATGTTTTGTTCTATAACTTTATAATAATTGAGAAATTTTAAGCTTGTAATGATTATCCAAGTTAAATAAGTTATTTTTAATTAAAATGCGTTTTTACGGACAATATAAAAAATCGAAAAAACTCGCAGGTCATAAAATTTGTTTTGAAATATGAAGTTGATCGTTTTGAAAAAAAATTCTTCATCTTTTTTTATATTAATTTATATTTGGAAAATATATTGCTTTATACTGATAAATACAATACATTTTTATAATATTGTATTTACATATGTATGAAAATTATAAAAATAAACATTTGAAAAAAAAAAACATTTTATTTATTCAAGTAAAAAATATTCGTATTTTACATTTGCAAAATTTTAAAAATGCGTTTAGTGTACATTTTTAACTTAAAAAAAACTGTTTTCGTTTTTTTTTTTCTGAATCATATAAGCAGTGTATATTTCCTTGATGGTTCTCTATTTTTTTTTTTCTTAACCCTGTTTTTCAGGCACGATCTTGTTTATGAAATTTAAATTGATGAATATCTTTATTGGAAAACATTAAATTTATAATCCACATCGCAATAGCTTTTTTTAAATATATTTATAAATATAAGTAAAGTATTGTTATTATTCTATCAAATAGTGTACTATAAAGAATTAAATTGAAAATACTATTGGAATTTTTCGTCAAAAATGTATTTTTCAATATATTTTAAAGAAATAAAAAGAGCGTGTAGGAATTTAAGTGACTGTTCAATTTAATATTACTCAAAAAATACAATACTCTACGATCTAAATCCAAAGCAAAATACATTCTTTATCAAATTCTAAACTTTTAAATGTACGTTTTTTAATATTTCCATATCTCTGTAATTTATTTAGTAAATTCTAAAAAAAATTTAGTCATTGAATATCGAATTTAAACATTTTTAAATAAAATGACAAAGTATTGAATTACCTCATTTTATATACATTTAATTTTTAAGAATTTAATTTATGTTCTAAATTATCCTCTAAGTGAGAATTTTATAAAATTTAACTTATTTCTCCAACGAATGGGTAGCACTTTCTTATGTACGTAACGAGTTTTATATAGAACTTAATTGTGATCGGATAGTTTGTATATGTAAGAATACATGCCAGATAAAAAATGGTTTCTGGTTTTTACTTATAACTGTGACTGCATAACTGTGAAGAACATTTATAAATCTTCAAAAAAAGGAATTCATTATATTCACTAATACATTTAAGATACATATAAGCATGCGTACTGAAATTCAAATAAATTATTCGTGCAATATAGACAAGATTTTCACATATAAGTTGTACATAAAAGAAAAAGACCATAGAATTTTACGTGCAAGAAAATAAAATTAATAAATGCAAATCTAATCAAAAGAATGAATTGCACCTTTACATATGTTTCGGAATTAATTGATCAATCATTTATATTTTAATTCTTGCCGGAGTAATGATACCACAGTAATCGATAAATCTATACTTAATGACCTTAGTATTTTATATATCGTTTTATGGATTCATTATTAATTTCAAAGCTGAGAAACGAATACAAAAGTTTAATCGATTATTTTTTCTAATAATTTAATTATTTAATTCAAATAATAAATGTGACATTAAATGAATTATAGTTATGTAATAATAATTATGCATAAAAAAAACTTATAATGAATGAATTTTTAATAAATTATTACTCATATTCATAAGTTGATAAAATACTTTTTACTCATGCATTTTATAATATAATGATATCTCTGATTTTTACTGAAGCGCTCTTATTTAGTGACAAGTAGAGTTAAAGAAATTAATTCAAATATAAAACGTACAAATTTTACGAATTCTATTAATAAGTAAAGTTGTGCTAATCATTCGATTAATTGGCAATTTCAATAAAACGATTGAATTAACAGCAAACTCGAAATTAAACTGCTAAATAAACGAGGATTGTACATGATAATCGCTAAAAATCATTTAAAATTGATCTTGTACAACCAGAATAGTAAATATACTAAAGTATACGTATATAAATAGAATTTCATGTCAGTATTTTTTTTATTTTTTTTTATTACCTTAAATCATTTTCTTCATATACGGACATAAATTTTTATGATTAAAATTTAACATTACATTTTGTGTTATTTCAATTTTTATATTAATGAAATTCTGTCGAGTACATTGTTCATTAAGTAATGTAATATTGAGTGTGCATGGGTTGTAATTATAAAATATCTACATTTCAATAGTACTTCAAATCAAAGTAAAATAAAATAAAAAAAGAAAAGAAATTGGATTCAAAGGCTTACTGTAGGCAATCCTTAGATGAGCGGCAGTCAATCTTAAAACTGATATTTTATCCTTTTTTCGAGAACCTCCGCCGGAAACTGTGGGAACCAGTGAAGCCATCGTCGCAATTTGCGTATTGAGATTGTCCCTGCGCTGCTTTTCCGCCATATTACGGGAAGCCCGTGGATTGCTGGAAAATACAAGAAAATATTTATGGGTTACGAGTAGTCGTTTTATCAAATCTTTAAATTAATAATTTAAATTTACATAAATGCTTTACTCTTAATTAATTTACAGTTTTCTCCGAGTACAATAAAAATTTTTTCTTTTTATTATGCGTTAACTTTTATGCTATTACTAAATGGATAATTTAGTTGAAAGACATTTTGCAATTATAAAAATTAAATTTTTTTTATTTCTAAAAATTTTATATAACCTTTAAAAATTTAAAAAGTCATTTTCAAAAATTGGAAACAAATTTTACATGTTTTTCATAAGGCCTAGTTATTACTGAGACTGTATTTTCTTTTATGCCAATAAAAGATGCCATGGAATTACATAAAAATTGATGAGATCTTGGTTAAAAGGAAAACTCACGAACGATTTTTATGTATACTCATAAACTGACAATTTTTATGAAATTTTTAAACGATGTAGCTGGTTTATGAAATATTGAATACTGTCGACCTTCTTAATGCTTATATAAATAGGCATTCAAAAAACAACAAAATATCAATGTATTTATAGTTAATATTAGCTTAAAAACTGTTGAAAGTTTAACTGTACTATAATCTTTACTGCGTGTATTGGGTTTAATGGTTTCCGAATATTTGTAATATGTGGTATTTATTATGGAGAAACCCCTGTCGTCTACTTATGAGACAGACGCGCCCCTTTTTATTTTAACTATTGCAAAGTATGTGTATTTAAGCAGGAAGATAACTATTTATCTCATTTTATACTTGTAAATGCGTTTTTAGTTAAGTACAGTACGTTGTCTCGTAAAGATATTTTGTACTTTTGTAAACATACATCATATTGAATAAATAACTTACAAAATATAAATACATTTTCCTTTTGAATAATAACCTCAACAAAAACAATGGCTAGTAAATAAATATATACAGCGTTTTATAAAGATAAAAATTCTTATAGAATCAAAATAACATTGAATAATATTAATTTTTGTTAATATGTCAATGTGCTCTACATATTTTTAGAACTATCACACAAAAAAATATAAAAAAAACGTAGATTATTATTTAAATAATTAAAATAAATATTTAAAAAAAAGAATAAAAATGATAAAAAATAATTAGATTTAAAACAGTATAAATAGAATATAAAAAAAATTATTTCTAATTTTTTATATTCTAATTCTTTTGTATGATTACTCGTAGGTATTAGGTATGTCTTTATCGAACTTGAATTGAAACTAGTTTTACAAGCTGAAATTTTTTGGCCGTACATGGTCCATCTAAAAATAAGAAGGGTTATTTTTTTTTTTGAAACCGCTTATTTATCATAGCGATTTAAAAAAAGTCAGATAATGTGCAGATGAGATTTTTCTATTTGTTCCTTTTCTTTCAATCATTAAAAGCAGCAGAATTTTACTTTGCATGAAGGATATTTTTCAGTGTTTTGATGTACTCGGTAAATTTTTTATTTTGTCTTAATAAAATGCTATAAAGACTAAATACTTTAAATGATAAAAAAAAAGTTTTTAAGGATAAAATAACGTGCAAATAGCAATTATACAATTCACATTCAATAAGGCTATCAAGAAGTTAACCGATTATTCTCGTTCTCAGCACCCAAAAACAGCCCGAATCGATTTTTAACGCCCAATATATGCATAAAATTTTTAATTCAAACTATCATTCTAGGACCAAGGTAATCAATGACACCATGAATTGATCAACACCTACTTACAGCTGTCCTTAAAAACTTTTTAACGCATAAAAACCCTTCAAATTTTTTTTAACGAGTTATAAACAAAAATTTTATTGTATAATGCTACTCCACCATGCGATCTATCGTGCCATGTTACAAAACCGATAAACATCCTTCGCAAGAATGCATATACTGAGGGTGCTAAAGATCGGAAAATGAAAAAAAGAAGGAGACAAATAGAAAAAACTTCTCTGCACATTTTTTGTTCTCTTCGAAATCGCTACGATAAATAGTGGTTTTAAAAAAATATAAAAAGCATTACTTCTTGGACAGACTGTGTAGTTATATTCGTGATTTTTTTTTTAAGATTGTAAAATAAATTTAATTCTCATAACAATAATTTTAACGTTTCAATCATAATTTTAATAAAAAAATTTTGGCTAAGAATGTCGAAATTATTAATTTTTTAAAAAAAATGTTTTGTTATAAAGCTTTGGGCATAATTTTAATGAGAAAATTTTCAATATATTTTTGAATAATGCACTTTGGTGATTATTTATATTATTTTACCATACAGCATAATAATAAAAAAATTTAATAATGGTATAACAATCATAAAAAACTTTTATCCATTGTGTTAAATAAAGTACAGAAATAGATCGTAATACAATGATGAATAAATTTAAATAATTCCTTAATGTTTGCCAACTGAAGGTAATAATTTTTAATCATTTAAAATATCTAAAATTTAAAAAAAATAATGACAAAGATGTTGTATGTGCATATATTTTATATTTGTTTACAAATATACGTGCATTAAATATATTTATTATAAAACTTTTGTATGTAATTTGGTTCAAAAAAATTTTCATGCATATTTAAAGAATAAAAGGGATATTTTTGAAAAGATCACAATTACAAAAATAACGCTAATTACATCATGGGTATTTTTAATCAGTATCGTTACAATTTTCAAAACAGAAAAGGGCGTTGTAAGTTAATATATAATAGTAATATATATACAATAAAACTGGAGTTACATTTGAAAAAATTCTACAATTATAATCGCACGTTCAGTAGCGGTAATCTGTGCTTTACGAACGAAAAAAAAACAAAGATAAATTCTGGATATTAATTTCACAACAAATCCATTCTATTTGTAATAGAATTCACACATTTCAAATAGAAGATTTAACATGAATGTAAATTGTATGTGTGAGTGAATACACAGAGCATCTTGAGACAAGGCCGATGTGCGTCGCAATGACATCAGCGAATAAATGCGCGAGCGCGTGTGTGTAACGCAGTGTCCCTGAAACTTTTGCGATGCAATTTCAAAAAACTTACATCTCATGGGACTTGGGTTTGTTACATCGTGCAATTGCAATCTAAACTTTATTTTTTCTAAATGTATTTGGTTCGCAAGTATTGGTTCCTAAACTATCTTGTACATTAATTATCTATCCTTCTACTTTTTATTCATCTATATCTTCTTAATAGTATTTGCGATTAAAAATTATGTTTTCAACATTGAGCACACACATAGATAGGTACATACATACAAACATATTTATATGTGTTGATTTGTGAATTTACCCAAATAGTAGTAACAATCGACTATGAAATTAATGGCAAAACCGGGTCTCACGACAAAAATAAGTCACTAATGTATTTTTATCTCTTAAACAAGTATCTTTTTATATTTGCAAATTTCTTTTGCGCTTGAAATGTAGGTAATAATACTTACGATAAAATCTTTTAAATCTATCTTTGTGGTTTTTAATCATCTTTTGATGTTTTAAAGAATAAAATTTATAGTTATCGCGAAACCTCTTACACAACTGAACGGTGTCTTAAATTCACGATGCTCGTGAATAATATAATATAATATAATATAATATAATATAATACAATACAATACAATACAATACAATACAATACAATACAATACAATACAATAAAATACAATACAATACAATACAATACAATAATATAATATAATACAATATAGTACAATACAATATAATATAATATACATTAATATACAATTTAAAACTAAGAATCTATGTATTGTAATAAATTATTATTCTCATAAAATAAACTAAGTGTTCCATGGAATGCATTTGGATGGAAATGAACATTATAAAATTTCTCTTAATATAGCCTTGTGTACTGTACACAATATTCCAACTAGAATAATATATTGTGGAATGTAGGATTGTGATAGTTGTAATAAAATAAGATAAGATACTATTAAATGAATACATCACACAGATTTGTGTTATTTTTTATAATCTTCGCTTATTTTATCGAAAATATCTCTATATAACCTACTACTTTAATTCTAATTTTACTCACCTCTTTCAATTTTATGTTTATTCATAAAAAGATCTTTCTTCTTTACACTAAAATGTATGTCCATGTATTCTGCCTTTAGAGTCTATTAATTTTAAACGACGTTATTCGTATTTATAATTTCTTATAAAACATTAAATTTTTCTGTCTCATTTCAATTTTATCTACATCTATTTATTAATTCTTTAATCTTACTTTCTCTCTGCATCTCACAGGAGGGTAAATTGAATATTGATTAAGTATTGTTATCAATAATTAATATTTATTTGATAAGATTTAATCTAAATTTGAAATGGCTAATAAAAAAAATATAGTTTTTAATTTAAACTTTTTTCAATTTTCTGTTTCACTTTTTTCTGTAAAACTTACTTTTTTTATGTAAATATACTTAAAAATGTATTATTAAACATTTTTAGGTTAAAATTCACGGAAGCTCATGGAAACCTATCAAAACAACGGTAGTACTTTTTATTTTATTAATCGTTTACTTTCCACATCTTTATCTTGAAATTGAAAAAATTGATGATTAATAATTAAAATCAAACATAATTTCAAAATAAAAAAAAATTAATTTTGTATATATTGAATTATGATTTTATGTGTATCATTAAAAAAAGAATTATTAACTATAAACTAAATATTTTATTAAGAAATCTGTAATATTTGAATTTACAATGCAGGTTAACATATAGCTATTTATTTTTATTTATTTTTTATATTTAAATTTTATCATTTAATGAAATAGATGAATCATTTTTTTGGATAAATTACCTATCATTATCAAATTCATCTCTCAATCGAAAATATTTAGTTTCACATATAATTTATTTAATCTTTTCCTACTTTATACCATTCTTATAACTATACTCTTACAATTGCATTGTTAATTATTTTAAAATTATTAAACATAGAATCAAAATATTTAATTTAAAATAATTGTAAAAAATAAATATACTTAATTAAACTTCTATACATATACACATACATATACGTATACATTAATGAATAATTTCCTTATTTATATCGTGTTTACACTCGATGTTTTAAAAATAATGTTAATACTTAAAATAAAGTCTTGATGAGTTATTCAATGAAACATTTGTTTAATTAGAAATAATTTACATTATACAAAATGACATAATGTCAATGTAGCGTTACGATGACTTGTCGAGATGAATTTATTCATAATAATACTTGTGGTATGTAAGTCTCGAGTTTACTTTTAAAACTAGATTAATGTGATCCCGTACACTTTGCTTGTTTAAAATTAAAAAAAATCCAGAGCAACACTACATCTAGTGCTCAAATAATAATTAACCATATGAGTGATCGATGAAAAAGTTAATTAATTATATTCAATTGATAGCATTCTTTTGGTACTTCCAACGAATTTCCATCTTTCCTCAATATCTTCATTCTTGTTGCACTTACCATTCGTGTGGTTTTCCTCTCATCCCCTCTTCACGAAATAAACGCTTTTCTCCTCCTTTTCTACAGTTTTTCCGCTTGACAAACCGTATGTAAATAATAATTATTTTGTTCAAGGATAAATCGTCGGTTATGCATTCGACAACAGTCGTCGAGATGTAGGGGTCGCTACCTAACACAACTTCACGCACACATACATGGAAGTTTAGTGCAACAAGCGTACAAATGCCAATTCACTACACATTACAACTAAAATCAGTGTCCTATTCCCCAGGATTTTTCGGGGCATTTTCAACACTTGGATTTATTCTTTGGCTTACAACTTTTTTCAAATGTTTGTTGTTAATTCTTTATTCTCTTATGGAACTCCATTCATCACAATTTAAGAACTAAGGAGCTTGAGACCAATACTTTTATCAACTTTTTGAGTATTCCAACATTTTTGCACATAGAATATTCATAAAATTGAGAAATTACTCAACAAAATTTTTAACTTCACTTCGTTATTGCTCGTTCATGAGATGCAACTATAAATTTTAATAATACTACCTTGTAATTTTACAACATCAAAAGGAAATTAGATGACAAGAAATATCAGATATTTCTAAAATAAAGATACTCAAATAAAATTATTGATTTCTAGATCACACGTCATTAGTCAGATATGTAATAATAAATATTATATTGATTTGAGTAGTTAACGTATTTTTTAAAATATACAGTTGATATCATTGATTAAAGATGTTTATTATATAATAACGATCGTTGCATTTGCATTGATTATCTTTGCACTTATTCATATAAAAAAATTTTTCTTTTTTAATCAATTTTTCATCTTATCATTATCTTTTCATAAGCAATAAATAATCAAGAAAAAAAAATTGCAGAAGCAAAAAGCAACGATATAAATAACAATCTATCCAACTTGCACATTATACTGAAATATAATTATTGTATTAATTACGTACAACTGCTACTATTCATATCTCTGAAAAATTTGAAAAGTAATTTAACTATAATCATGAAACCTATTTCTATTGATATATTGAATGTTTTGACTTTTCCTTAATAACGTTTTAAAAACTTTTAACAAAAATTCTAAATTTTAGTTTTGATGGGTCTTGAAATAAACTTGTAAAGCATTAAAAATATATATATATATGTATGTATTATCCGAGAACTAAGAATGTAATAAAAAAATATATTAATTATTAAAGTACTGTCATGTAATAATGAAAATTAACATTATTATTTATAATTTCTATATATTCTAGTTATAAATGAATTATAAATTTTTTTAGTAGCAATAGATACCATGTAGGCTGATGGAAGAATACATCTCACTGCGTGAGCGTAATTTTTAAATGAAACGATGAATCATTGTTTTTCTTCTTTCGTTTAGAATAATAGGTCTTAACTAATCCATAAGAAATTTTTTTAAGAAATAAATACAAATATTGCATCAACAGAAACATAAAGACAAGATTTAAAAAATAATTTATACTTTAATAAAAAACATCTCATTTGTATGATTTTATACTAAATTCACTTTTAAAATTGAAATAATGAGTATAAATATATTGGTTCAATTAAAATTTAATTTAAATTTACGATATTGCAATTAAGTTTAATTTATTTTAATTATTTTTGTTTGTGAATAATTTACCAATATTATTATTGCCATATTATTAAGAATTCCGATGGTCTTATTTTCTAATAATATTTAATAAAATTAAATATAATAAATACGATTAATGCAAATAAAAATTGTATATATAATTAGACGTAATGCCATTGAAATCTGTTGTTTTTATCTTATTTAAGTTGCCACTTGAATGTCTATGTTAGAATTTTCCAGATAACTATCTAATATGAATAATATTAGATAAGCTTTATACTAGTAGAAATATTAAAATATAATACAAGTATGGGTCATAATGGATAATTCATTGACTGAGGGCACCTTACGCTGATAAATTAGTTATAAGGCAAGGAGTTGAACTTAAGTTTTTCCCCAATTGTCATCTTACTTGCTAAGCCAATACGGCTCTTTATATTTGTTCTTTATTTACGCTATTTATAAATTTGGCAGATTCTTCCTTTCAAATTTGTAAACAAGGAAATATTTATTGTTACAATTAAATTTTTGATTAACTTATATATTTATATATACACAGTTGGGCTTCGTTGAGTTGAGTTCCGGATTAACCGTAACGTAGAAACTACAAATGATTCATAAATAATTAATCAAATTCACTCATGAATTCCCTCCATGCATATTTTATAAAAACCATGTATATTTTATAGATAACTTGTTACACAATAAATATATTTGCAAAGTTTTATAATTCGTTATCGAGTAAAATTAATTTATATAATTTATTAATAAATTATAAATGTTGTATGTAATGTCAAAAATAAATAATATTCCAATAAATATAAACTGAAATGAAAAAATTCTCAGATAAAATATCTACGAAAAATAATTATGTATAATTCAACAAAAGTTCGTCAATAGGATTATTATTAACACATTTTTTAATTATAAATAATTAATATTAATTTGGACTTATTGTTTATTATAAATATGTTTTTCTTATGAAGTAAACATAGAAAGACATTTGGAAAAATACTTTGAACATAATTTTAAATAAATATTTATTTTCTTTTTATCTCTATTCCATTTGATTCCACGTGATTTAAAAAACACCATAGTTATTAAGGATATTTATTTAAAAAAAAATAGTATGTTAGGTGCTGATCTATTATTCATGTTATTGATCTATCCCGTAAATAAAAGTGCACATTCATCTTATGCAAACAAAGAGTTCCGGGAGATTTTATCGTACATTCATTCTTACAAATCGTTTTTGTCGACTTTTATAAATTACCTTTAACTTAACATATAATGAACATGCATTTTCATGAGAATATGTATACTTTTCTAATATTCATATGATGTTTCTAACCGCAGCATAAATATTATTTTTTATTTTTAGACTTGCAATTTCTGTAAATTTTCCTGCATAAGACTATTTTTTTCAAATTAAGTACGTTTAGTGTAATATGCTAATCCTAAAAATATTAACGAAAATTTAATCAATTACGAAAAGTTATTTTTCATAACGATATAAAGGTAATAATTTATAAAATATTAATTTTTTTTTTTTTTTTTTTTTTTTGACAATCAAACAATATTTGATTGAATCAATTATAGTCTCTATAATAAAAATGATTAACATTCAAAAAAAGATGCAAGAGGAAGAGTTAGACATAAATAGCTTAAAAATATTTACAAGGTAAATTTTATAAATGTAAAATTGTAATAATTGGAATGTTTTAAATTACTTCAATTTGTTGGTTTATCATGTAGTATTTGGTCTTCTTTCTTCTGCATAACATTGCATAGCCATAAAATTTAACAGGACCTGAATGACGTGCAAAACAATTTTGTCTCATTTTTCTTACGAACAAGTACAATAACAAGGTAATATTTGCTAGTGAACGAACGCGCTTCCGTTTTGCTTTATTGTTCACGATTGTATCTGAATTCTTGGAATATATTGTGTCAATTGCATGGGTTGGATTTGCGGTCACGTACACCTGTTACATCTGTCGTTGATTGACTAAAGTAATGCTACCAAGTTTCCAAAGTAACATACCACATAGCACCACAATCGAGTTACCTTACACGAAAATACAATCATTTATAAATTTTTTTCTTCATATTTTATATTTATTGAACAAATTTGTTAACTTACGGTTTTTCATTTATTCACATTAACACATTATTTTTGCGATTGTAATTTTTTTTCTAATTATCATGCTAAATTATTTTTTCTACTCATTATTTATATAATATATTATTGATTTTTTACCTTTAGGCATCTTCTTCATTTTACGAATACTATGCTTACAGTACAAAAACACTTGATACTATCTATTTACTGCTTGAATTAAATATATATAGCTTCTACAAAAATGCATTTACAAAATTCGTGCAATAATTAACACATTCAACCGAATATTCATATTTACTTGGAATTGTTAAAAAAATATTAAAGCCTCGTTAAAAGTTAATGTTAAGTTTTTAGAAAATAAAATAATATCTTAACAAAAAAACCAATCAATATTATACCAAATAAATGTAGATAATTATTAATGAATATAATACAATATAAAATCTTTAGCAAAATAATTAATTTAATAAAAAAATAAACTTTCTTTTATTACGCATTTGATTAAAATGATTATGAATTATTTACGTACTTAACAGACATGATATTTTGGTAAGAATCTGTATAAATATTGTATTAAAAAGCTTTTGTATTCATAATTTGTTATTCATCTAAATGTATGTACATATGTTTAATACACCTTCATAATTTTTTTATTAAAGATTAATTTTGAGAAACTGATAGTAAAACTATAAAAAAAATTGTTATGATATAAAAAAATAACAAAAATCGAATGCGGACAGCTTATTTACTTTGAGATTACAAGAACATCAAATTATTAAATTTGTAAAAATTATTGACAAAATTTAGACTTTTAAAAGGATAATCACAGACAAATATCAATGAAATATTGATAGAAAAAAAAATTGAAATATTCTTATAAATCATCTTTAACAAATATCATACTAAAAGATGCCCATAAAATATCAAAATAATTTTTATTTTGTCAAATTTACTTAATTTTTGTTTCAAAAAAGTAATAAAACACCATACAAGCAATGAAGTTTATCAGTGGATAATTCAATCATAATAACAGTAAATTAAATTTAACCTACATAAAGAGTTCTTTTTAAAACTTATCATTAAATTTTATACACCTCACAATCACGTTATCAAAATGTTTAAAAACTTTTTTACAGATATTTGTAAAATGTGTTAATAAACGCACTAAATATAAATGATATTGATGTCATCGTTTAAACTTATTTAATACAACCAATTAAAAAAATTTTATACAACTACTTTCTGAAAGCTTATATTCAATAAAATGTAAAAATATAGAATTTTATTAGAAATTTTAATTGGAAACTATGTCAATGTTAGTAATACATAATTTCGAAAGATTTATACTTTTTAAATATACAATGTGTCCTACAAATTATCCATTGACATTATAGTGTTAAAATTACGATTTTTAATTTTATTATTATTTTTATTTACAAAAAAAATTTTAAAAAATGATTATCATAAGTGGCATTTAAAAAAAATAAGAATCTACTAACGTTTTTACAAATTTTTAACTTTTTTTCATGATATCGTTTATTTTTCTAACTTTTTTATATGTGAAAACTTTATTATTAAAAATTTTGTGTAGTCAAAGTATCTACAAAAAGATTTATATGTTAAAAATTTTTTCTTTATTAAAAAACTTCTAATAAATTTTAAAAATTTTATGAATGGCAAATGAGATTAGTTAATGGTTATTCAATTTTAAATAATTAAAATATTTTAGATGTTCTACAAATTAATGTCCAACCATATACTTAATATTAATAATAAACATTTATTATTAGTTTTCTTTTAAAATTATGGATTTCCATAAAAGTGACTAAAAATCGATGAATTATATTTTAAAATATTTTATCAACATGAAAAAGGGGGTCGTACTCTAAAAAATAAAATTGTTCTGATTAAAGATGAAAAAAGGAGTAAAAACTTAAATAGAAGCTACCATCGCCCATCAAATAATAGATTGATAAAAGAAAAACCTCCAAATTTGAGGATTCGAGCAATCTGTCGTGCAGAAGCCACCCTTCATGGTGTTTTCACTCGAACAACGCCCTCTAACCATCAAGGTCTTTAGTGGGGATGGTTTCGATTTTTATTTCACCAACTAACACTGACCACCGAAGTAAGTGAAGCAAAAAAAGGCTCAATCGATTTATAAAATACACGTCAAATAAACATATTTGTGCAATTCAAAGGAAAACGAAAATGTTGAATAATTTGAAAATTGATAAAAATGATGATTATTATTTATACAATACCTGAGTAGTATGTAAAATTATGTGGTATTATTTTCCAATTTGAGCTTCTATGCAAAATAACAAAGAAAAGAATGAATCGAATTATATTTTATTATACTAAGAAATCTTACTCGACAAACATCATAAGTAAATTTAACTTCCTAGATAATGGTAACGTCATTTTAAATGCGAGAAAGACTTACTTATTGACTTTATTAATTTTTTTTTACATAATCTATGAGTCATAGCCTTTCTTTATCGCAGAATATATAAGAGATATAAAGCTTAAAAATACCTAGATCCAATTATTTTTATCATAGACAGTCTGTAAAGATTTTTTCGATATTTAATAAGCAATAATGTGAAGAAAGTAAATGAAAATAAAATAAAACAGAATAGAAAAAGATAAACGGCACAAGGCATATATACGTATTTACGTTCTGTATTAATGCATGTGTGTGGGGGGTGTAATCGTAGTATTAGAGCTTACTCAGAAAAAGATAGACGCGTTGAAGGAGATCAATAAAAATATTGATAACGTAAGTTGATATCACTGAATATGTCTCAACAGACAGAACTGTTGACCAATACATGCGCCTTTGCCTCTCTTCTTCTCTACCCTCCTTTCAAATTATATAATATATATATACTATATATATTAATATGTGCCAATATAAGCCAGGTTGGAGAGAAGGAAAATAAACTAGATCAAGTGGTTTGACATGTTAAAACAAAGCTTAAACTTTGTTAGTATCGTGTCAAAAAATTACAGATAAAAATACATCGATCATCTTTTTTGTTGCAAAAATTTTCCAAAAATAATTAAAAAATACTTAATTCAATCAATCTAAAACTTTAATGAACAATTACTGATATATTAAACTAGAAAAGTTTGTAAATATATAAGAAAAAAAATGGCTTATTTAAAAAGTTTAAATTAATATTACACACGATTTTTTATATAAATTTCTTTACAATTTTAAAAACTAGTAAGTAACGTATAAAAAAATGATTTATATAATTTTTATCTTGAAATACATTTTGTGGACATCTTGAATCTGAATTTACATTTTATAGAAAAAATGATGATTGAAATGAATTAAAAGACACTTAAACAAATACAAAATATGATTCAAAAAAATTTTTATGAAATTAATAAAAATAACATAAAACATCTACCGTTCGATTTATAAATAATTTGTTTTTTCTTTTAAACAATGAAATATACATCATTGAAAAAAATGTCAAAAAAAATAAATAAATAAATTTAATACAATATTGTCAATAAATCAATTGTAGGTAATGAAATTAGGAGCAAAAATCATTCTAAACGGTTCGATTATAAAATTAAATAAGGAAAAAATTTTGAAGAAAATAATAAAAATTTAATATTAATTAAAAAAAATTTAAATTCGTTTTTTTAAAAGTGCAGTATAGAAAAAATAAAATAATTTATGTGTACTTTGAAAATGTTTATACTTTATTATATGCATTAAATATAATTTAACTGTAGCAAATCTTTAAATCTTTCTACGGGAATTACAGTATTTCTATTGGGATCTATTGGAGTTGTTACAATCCCCTTTTTTTATTATTTTGGAGTAACTATATCTGGGTAATCCGATTCTTATATTGCTATTAATTCAAGAAGTTAATTCAAGAATTTCTTTTCACTTATATCGTGTGTTTCATTTTTAGAAATAATACAAAAAATCCTGGACATTTCATAAATTTCTTACTAAGCAAAAAAAAACCTGATAAAAAATAAAAAAATATATTAAAAAATAGAATTATTATCACTAAATTTCAAGTTCAAATGAAACAAAGGAACTTTATGCAACTAATTCATTATTGTCATACGTCAATAAAGCGAGCTTATGAACTTTCCCTTCACTTTTACCATATAGTTTGTTTCTACCCCTGTCTATGCGTTTATCTATCTTTCTCTTTATTTGTCGCCCTGCGTAAATGGTTATATCTTTACAGTGTGCATTGTTCTGTTTGAACTCAAGCTACGGCTCTCGCATACATCTGCAATTTCTTTTATAAACATATTTGTCTTTGCGGATGCTATATTTGATTTTGTATGAGAATCACTATCCAGTTTATGAATGAATGCTTCGTGTATACATAATTTTTCTTATTTTGATAACAACATATTCATCTATAATTTATTGCATAATATTTATTCAATTAAAAAATACAGGCTTTTAAACATTATCCCCAAACACTTTGTGGCACATTTTAAAAAACTATTACGGTTTAAAATAATTACTAAATATATTTTAACAAAATATAAATACGTTTTAAAACAATGTAAATTGATACATAATAATATAAATCCACGATATATAAATGAAAAATTATAAAATATATATAATTAATATAACATTAAACACATTCGCAATATATTATCACTATAATAATTAAATATGTTGTATATACGTGTAACCACCAAATGTCAGCTAATCGAACTAATTAAATTTAAAATACATCTACTACATTTTAATGAATAATTTGAATTTTTTGACGTAATATATTTTGATTTTGTAAAATTTTCTTTAATAATTGGATGATTTCAAGAACTACACATTTTATTTATTATTATTAAATGCAATTTTAGTGAATACTTGTAAAAAATTATCTACAGGGTAAATTTTCAATAATATATTGGCACGTGTATTTGTGTGTATTCAGTCAATGAAAAAGAGAGAAAAAGAAATTTCGGTGGAATGAGAAGTCGAGAAGAGAGCAAAAAGAACGACAGACTGGTCGGTTGTTACATATACGTACACAAAATATCAGTAGTGTTTACTGGCGGAGAAAAAGAAAGAAAAAGACAGGAAGGAAGAAAAAGATGCAGAATAAGTAACACAAAAAGAGATGGATGGATAGAACAAGAAAGAGAAAATGAATGAGAATAAAGAGAGGGTTGGTTAGAGGTGACCTTCAAAGATATCGCTATCCTTGCTCTCTCCCCTACTTCCTACTACCCCACCCTCTTTCTCTTTGCTTCTGACTCACTAAATTTGTCTTTCTTTCTCTTGCTCATCATATCACCCTTTTCCTTTTTCTTCATTTGAGTGTTTGATTTGTACAATATATCTGTTTTATATTAAGCATTGAATTATATTGTGGAATATAACCTATTTTGTACATGCTCTCGTTTATTATCGCAATGGAAAAAATGTATAAATCATAGTAAAATTTAATTTTATTCTATTTTATTTTTGGAAGTGTATGACCAACAAAAAAAATCTTTTATGCCTATATATATATATATATATATTATAATTCAGTCATACTTTTTTAAGAATAATTACATTGAATTCATGTTACTATTAAAAAATATCTTATATATATATATCTATTATACTGGTATTCAAAATTTTTAAATTAAATTAAACTTTTCGAATTTATTCATTCAAGCTTAACGTTTAATTAAAAAAATTTATTATTTTTACCTAATTCAACGATAGCAATCATTTAATTATACATTAAAATCATAAGTTTCTCAATTGTCAAATGATAAAGAATAAAAATCTGCAAATAGGTAGAAAAGCATTTCCTACAATGTTAATGAACGAAGTGATATCAGAATGATTCCGGCGCGAGTTAATATCTCGACACTTCAACTGGATTGAAAGTCAGGCAAGCATTTGGCTTTGCTCTCACGTAGTCGATCAAGAAATATATATTTTCTTTTATAAATTAAAGTTTATGCTCAAGATTGAGATAACCTTCATATCGGCAATTATAAAGTTCGACCTTCATAGTGTACAATATCGAATTAAATTTAAATTACGCAAATAAACAAAAAAAAAAAAAAACGCACGATACGATGATTAATCCATTTACCTGTTCTAAAGAGCATAGAGATTAAGAAAAATATTATTGTACTCATTGTACTTTCATTTCAACGTCCTATTCACGAAAAATGCTGCTTTCGTTTAAATACGTGGTTAACATTAATGTGTTATTGTTTTCTATCGAATTTCTAAAGATGCATAAGTAAAATCTCTGGCAGTTAATACCGAGTCCTGCCAAGAAAAACTATAAATCATCTAAAATGTTCAAGTTTAATATCCACAAGTATATAGGGTACATTAGAAAATGCCATCTATCTCAATTAAATATATCATTAAATATTTGAATATTCTATAATTCATCGCCATCATGACAATGTGATTAAAATAAAATACACGTCACCATTCATTTTTCTTGATTGTTCTGCATTGGTAGATTTAACATATTTTCTTTAGACATACGATACATCAAGTGAAGCCCCTTTGAATTCATTGAGTATCAAGTGGTAAATTTTGAAAATTAGTATGTATATATGTGCTTTATTATGTGTCACTACCATTATATACCTATCTTGAAGAAACCTAAATACTTTCCAACTATAAGCTCCAATATATATTTAGCTGCAAATCCAGGTGGACATGATTGTTTTTTTTAAATGTCTAATAAGCAGCTGTCACAATTTTAATAATCAATTGTATTTCTATAGTTATTCGAAAAGTTCCCTAATTATATTATCAATATAAATTATAAGTCTAAAATATAAATTCACAAAAAAAAAAAAAAATTTACGAGACAAACTTTTTTTAAATAATTTTCTTTACTAATAATTCAAATTTTAACATTATAATATCTAATTTTTTATGAACTTTTTGAGAAAAAAATCTGATAGATCAAGATACCAAAAGATTTTTACTTTAATATAAATTTATTAATTTTGTTTATATTTTTTCCTCCTTTATTATAAATAATTAATTAAATTCTTTACGTATAAATTGAATAATGGAAGTGATTAGACTGCTTATTACTAAAAAAAGAAAAATAAAACATCATTTAATATGTTATTTACCTAAATGACTACAATTCAAGTAATTAGCTTCTTAGTAAAATGTATATGTAATTTTCTTTTACTCTCTTACTAGCTTCCTGTCATCAACTTCTTCTTTATGAAATTTTTCCAACATAATTTCAATGTATAAAATACTTAACTTATTTACGTTATTCATTAGTTGTATATATTGTAAGATTAAAAACTTGTATAAAAACCAAACTAATAATAATAATAATAATAATTTTTAAATTATTTCTAATATAAAAAAACATTTGAGTAATCCTTAAGTATTCTTAACAAAGTTTTTGTAAACTCAATATTAAAGTATTTTTGTTTTTAAAATTTAATATTTATGATTACTGATCAGTACAATGTTTATTACATTAAGCACATTAAATTTATTATTAAGCAATAAGTTATTATATATTATAATTAAAAATTTAAACTGTTAGCATATATGCATTAATTAATTATGATTTCATGAAATACACAATAAAGAGAATGAATATTCATTCATTAACAAAATATATTAAGCTAACACATTATTGATTAAATGTTAAGATGGAATATAATCGTCATATAGTTATTACAAATATATTAATTATTTTCAACAATATTATATGCTGAGATTATTATATTCATAAAAGACATAAGTTTTTAATACCTATGAATTGTAAATAAATCTATAACACACAATCATTATATAAATAATATTGATAATAGATATCAAATAATAAATTTTGAACAAATTTTGGATTACAAAGAAAGACGCCTTCAATAATTTATTGGCAAGCATAGTTAAATCAATAAAACAATAAACAAATTTGATATCAAAAAATCCCTATAGTATAGATGATAGGTTTTATTTAAATTTTTCTTTTAAGTATAAAATTTATAAGAATATATATATATATAATACTATCTGTTAATATGCATCGGAATATTTATATTTTCATATACAAGAATTCAGATTTAATAATTAATTTATGCCTAAAAAAATGAATAATGATTATCTTCTTATTAGGGATGAGTAATATTTTATACAAAAAGTAAGAAAAGATGAAATTTAAAAATTTTTTAATTCATAATTTTAAAACTTTAAATTAAAACAAAATCATGTATTCAATATTTGTAAAATATTTGTTTGCATATAAAAAAATATTATTTTATAAATTTTCTGTAAATTATACATTTTATTTTCATTTTTTTGGTCTATCAACTTATTACAATACATTTAACGTAATAACTATTGATAAAAAATATTTTTTACTTGATAATATTTTATTACATTAGTACTACTTAATTTAATAATTATAACGACTCAAAAAAAAGAATATCTAAAATTAAATTGATTTTTAATACTTTTGTGTTTAATTAATAAACAAAAATTTGCAGTGTAAAATAAAATTAAACTAATTTTGTTAATAGCTTATTTTACAATTAAAATTATGCTTTAAATATAATTTAATTTTGCTATGTATAAATGTAAATGTTTACATGTCAAAATGTGTATATAGGTAAATGATTTATAAGGCAATGTAATTGGAATTAGCTCTAAACGGAGATTAAATTTAATACATAATAATATAATTGAATTTTACAAAATTTCTTAAAAAAGTTTCGGTGATCTTTTTACTCGTTACTCGGTGCTTTCTAAATTTACATCAATTTATAAATAATGTTGAAACATTAAATTTTAATATTTCAGTATAGTGCATAAAAAATATTACAAACCTTGAATAAATTAAGTTATGTGAACAAATAATTTAGTCATTTAACATATTAAATCCCGTAAAAAATATTAATATCAGCTTTGAGCTTTTTAAGTACATAATATAAACAATAATTACTTGAATAAAGTAAAATACAAAATTAGTAATTCAAGGTATTTTTAATATCTAGTATAAATATTAAGATATATGTAACCACTAGTATATTAACTAACCATTTCTTAAAAAAATTCAATAAATTTTTCTAAATGTCCTAATTGGAAATGCTTGTAAACGATAGATAATATTTATTAGCATCGTATAAAATCATACGTAATTCAATGTTATACATACGAATGAGAGCCAATATTCATATCTAGTTGATATATATCGTAAATTATTTTTTATTCGTATGTAGAGCATCGTTATGTATAATTTTCATGTAAAAAAGTCTTGGATCTTGTCGACCCGACCATGACGCTTTATAGCAACGGCGCATGCGCGTCTCGTGCGATTTTTTACAAAGACGTGGCACAGTTACTCCCAGATGAAAATATTTGGTAAAAACACTAAGTTCTCGCAATAATAAATCGAGCACGACTTCAAAGTTGGCCATATTTTTAATTAACCAACTGTAGTTACAAATTTGATACTGGTTTTAATAAAAACACAAATCTATGTCCCCTGTACTAGCATATATGAGCCTTGACAATGAAAAGGTGCATTATAAAACACTACTATCTTCATTAAAAATATTTCCACAAAAATGAAAATAAAATTATTTTTATTGACACAATTATTTAAAAATGATAATTTATGCAATGTTGAAAAATAATTTCGATTTTCTTTCCTTGTTATATATTACACGTCTGAAAAATAAAAATAATGGCATTTTTTAAATGAAATCATTAAAAAAAATAGTCGTTTCATTAATTTTTAAAAATATTTTAATGTGACTTTTCGAAAATTTCCAAAAAGCATATTTTATGAAAACATTGTATTTTTTAATATAAAATTCAATAAAAACAACTAATTAAAAATAAAAGGAAAATAAGAAATTTAAACTGCTGTTTATGAACAATACAAATATGTAATTGAAGGACAGCCTATTCAGCTATGTGCGATTTTATAGATCTATGTTTTCTTTAGAAATGAAAAAAATATTTACTGAGAGTATACAACATTAATCTATAAAATAAGACTTAGAGAATATAGTGTTTGTTAATTAGTGGCTTAGTTGATGTCACTATCAGTACTCTTATTTATTGACTTATGAGTTTTACCATTCATTGATACAGCTGCGTTAGCTCTTGATAGTATTATATTTATCATCACAATAGAATTAACCAATTTTTATGGGCTCTTTTAATTACTAAGCTAAATTTGTTAGTATATTATAATAATCTGAAATTATAAAGCAAAAAATTTACAAAAAATTTCAGTTGTAATAAAGCAATATATCATCCATCGTGTTTGATAAAATTCACCTACGAAACAATTGATCCCAAATTATCAGAGTATCTGAATTTATTATCTTGCGGGTTTTATAAATTATAACATTGAAAGAAGATTAAACATGTTAATATAATGGGAAGGAGAGATAAATTAATATGCGACTGAAAAAGATGGAAGGAGTAAGCTAAGCTTCCGAGGAATTTTCAGGGTCTCGAGCGTCGTAAGTATAAGTATATAAAAGAGAAGGTGTTTACTCATATGTGTAGTATTATTAGTAGGTAGAAGTGGGAAACCTCGTGAAGGCCACAGTTTAATCACATATATATATACACAGTTGCCAGTCTTGAGGTCAAAGAAAAAAGTTTCATTATGAAAGCTAGGAAATGTAAAAGAGCGCAATCGTAATATTTAGTGGAAAAATGTTTTTAGGGCTTACTCCAAAAAAAAAAAAAAAAAAAAAATTGAAATTTGTCATTTTGAAGACGAAGTTTATCATTTTAACATATAATGCCTTTATACCCATCCATATTACGTCCATTTTATTTTACACTTATATATATATATTCTATATATATATATATATATATATATATTTAATTTGTATATTTAATATATATAAATAAGTAAATATTAAATATATGTATCCGAAATCTTGAAAAAATTATGAACAGAAATAACACCCTTTCAAGATAAATTATTTTTAAAAGAGTTCAAAAATTATATTCTTTAGATTTTTATTATATTTTTAGTTTGGGTTAATTTGAAAACGTGGAAAGCAAATAAATTTCTTGAATTAAATTTTCTATTTTAATTGAAATTTAAAATAACAATCCCTACAGGTATATTTGTTCTAAGCATTCTACAGACAATTTAATTTTTTCCCCAATATTAAATTTATGCATAACATAAAAGACATATTTTTCATTTAATATGTCCAAACACATTATTGTATGAAATGAATAATCAAATATCATTAATATTCATCGTGCATGTATTTATGAAAAATTTTGTAAAAATTTTTAATTATTTTTAATTAAAATTGTATACTTTTTTTTTTATTCTCTTTTGAAAATTTATTTTAATTATTTATTTTCAAAGGATGCAAGTCAATGTTTGTATTTTCTGAACTCACAAGTAAATTTGTGAAAAAGAATGTATTATTTTCTTTTATATAATTTTTATACAAACAAGTAATTTAAGCTTTTGATGTAGATCAGTTATATTGGTATATATACAATTTTTTTACTCTGTGATGTGGCTTTCCTACATGTGTTTCTCGTGTATTTTTTCAAGAATCTTAATAGAAATATTTCGTAAGCACATGTTACTACAACAACCATTTGTAAATAAATGTATTTATTAGTTTTATAATTATATTTGAAATTAGAAATTATAATACGTTCATGTTAAAAATTGTAAACAAATTTTGTGTAAATTTATTATTTCAATTCTCATTATTATATTAATTACAGGGATGTTCATATATAGTTTTATTTTTTTTAAGACACTATTTGTTGCAGCGATTTCAAAGTGGGTAGGTTGAAAATGTGAGCGGGAGTTTTTCCTATTTTCGAACCGTATTATAAAATTGAAAAACAACCTTTGTGCGAAAATCAATTCTGCCGTTTCTAAATATTGAAAAAAAGGTACAAATAAAAAAATTCCTCTGCAAATTTTTTGAACTCTCCAAAATTGCTACGATAAACAACATTCAAAAAACATCAAGTGCATTACTTTCCACACACACCATGTATCTGTTAAATGAAATACATTTAAATATAAAAATTTAGATATATGCTACAGTATGTAATGAGATATATTATTACATATATCATAAAAATATGATTTTTTTATAAAATAGAATTTTTTTTATATTTAAAATTAATTAATAAATAGTATTAATTTTAACATAAAAAAAAAAATTAACTTAGTTTATTACATATTTCAATCTTATAAAAACGGTGTTTTCTTATAGATATTTTCTGTTGTTAAAAAATATTTTAAATACCCAAAACATATAAAATCTGTCACCAGATATGTTGAACATTTGTTGTCATTGAAATGGAGATTTTACTACTATTTTTAATTGTTTTTTCTATTGAGATATTAAAAAGACTACATAATTATACTTTTTTAAAAATTTTTTTTGCATATTATATTTAAAATTAATGATGTACTATTCTTTTATTATCAAAAATCTTTTCATAATGTATAAATTTTCAATAACAAATAGATAGAAATGAATTTGCGATTGGATAAAAATATCATTTAAATTTTGAATTTTTTCCCAGATACATATTTAGACTAGTGTCAACAGAAAAATATTAAAAAATGATATGATGAAGTATAGGACAATAAGGTATCTCAATTATCCTAATTCATTAATTTTTGTAACGGTTTACTTTATATCTTCATGTTGTAAAACAACGCTTCTTCTGTAAATAAATATGCGACACTTTTTTATTTAAGAATGATGTATTTAATTCAATTTCAGTAACGATCTCCATTCGTTTTATTCAGGTTTTAGCGCTAAAAAATAATCGACCCTTTGAATATTAACATTTTTTTGGAATATAATTTGGCTTAACATTATTTGTCAGTGATTCGTTCTGAAAGAGCCTCTGTCTCTTTCATTTTGAATTCTCATTCAGGTTCCATTTTTAGATTTAGGTGATTAATCGATCTATAAAAATATTTTTATTGTAATGTGTCGAAGTATTAAGTGACATATGATTGATCGGTTGGTTTTGCTTTCCTTGGCCAGCAAATTGCGTGAGACTCAGCCATTTGCTCCATTTACTTTATCAATCTGGTATAAATATTCATAGATGATTGACCATTGATGATTGGTTAAAGGATACCGTCAGTTCCTCAATTTAACTAAAATGAATTTGATTCCACGCACTATTAATCTGTCATTATTTAAAGTTGTTTTGATATCTACTAATCGATACGAGATAAAAGTATTAAAATTACTAGATCAGAACCTATAAAATTATCTGTGGTATTTATCAATGAATGATGCTCTTAGCCAAATTTCGAAAATGGTTTTGAAGGCAACATTTAAATTGTTATTTTTATGAAATGCAAATAGTATACAATACCAAAGATGTACTTTTTCTGGTATATTTAGATGTTTATTTACATCAAAAGCGCAACAAAAAAAATCAAGATTTAATTATTTATAGATTATAAATTTCCTTCTTTTTTTAACTGGCATTGATTTAATTTTGAATTACACATTTTAATAGATGTTAAACAAATATTAATTTGCGTAAAAACGGCATTATTTTCCTGTTTTCCTAATACTTTATATTAAATGCGTACTTTATTACTTATAATGAGATTTAAATGAGTTTTATGAAGCTTTTGAGATTTTAAATTATTTTCCAGAAGTTTTCTTAATGAAAATTAAAAAATATAAATTTAACAAAACAAAAGTTCCTATATAAATTAATTTAATGTATAAACTTCTGTTTTAAAATTTGATTATTTAATATTCATGTTCAATATTATTTATTAGTTATTCATGTTAGTTATTACTATGATTAATTAATATTCATTTTTTATAATTATAATTACGGTAATTATTATTTGATAAAGAATTACATTGAATTAAAGATTTTTTTTTTTAAAGAAGTATATCTATTAAAACATGAAATAGTAAATTTTTTAACTAAATTTTTTTTTATTAAACTCTTTTGTGATTATATTATACTTATTTCAAAAAATAATGAATCTGAGATGAAAAATATTTTATGTAATCTCTTTGTAATTAAAAACTTTTATAAAAAAAAAATCTTCATCTTAAGAATCAGCGCCTACCGTTTTTTATTCCATTACAATAATTTATTAGAATTACTTCAAATTCTAACTAATATTCAAAAAAGATTTAATTAAAGTATATTTTAATATCGAAAAACATTTGATAAATATATTTAAAATTTTTTTAGGTGCTATTGTATATAAATTTAAAAAAGGAATTGTATAATACATAAGTTTATTTTAAATAAAAAATAATACAAAAAATAAAAAATAAAGAATATTCTTACATTTTCAATGTATTTTGATTATATATTAGTTTTAGTATATCTATAAATTTTGTATGTTCACGACAATAAAGTATATGAGAGATATAATTCTCAAAAGTAATTTAAAATTCAATTTCCAAAAATTATTTTTATTATTATATCTCTAAGATGCTGTTAATTATTTAAAAATAATTCCATCCATAGCAATTAAATAATTATTTAAAAACCACAAAAAAAACCTTTAAGCATAATTACTTACTGCATTAAAGATAAAATAAAAATCTAATATATTAAAAAAAATTTTATTTTTGCAATTAAAAAAAATTAATTATAGTTACTAATACATAATTTTAATCACAAAAAAATTAAACCAAAAAATAATTTTTAGCAAATTCTAAAAATTTGTTAAAAACTGCTAATACTATACCAAACTTATTGTTATTGAAATGTAAAAATTAATAAGGAAACACATAATTAATAAATTTAAATGGTTTAATTTTTATTATTATTTATTAATAAAAATATGAAAACAACAGATATTTCCTTACATTTTATGATTTTTCAAAAATTATATTTCGCAAATACTGAGTATTTATTTACATATTTAATAGAGTTTCTTCACTTATATTTACAAAAACCACAAACTAATAAGGACACATTTCTCTGTTTAAAATTCGATTAAAATATTATGAATAATAACAATTATGATAAATTCTAATAAGTGATTATTATCATACAAATTGAATGTATATCCAATAATAGATTTTTTAATTGTAGTTAAAATATGAGATCGTGGAGAAAAAAAAAAAAAAAAAATATAACCTAAAATAGCAACATTAATTTTATAAAATCATTGTGAAAAATCGATTCACGATTTTGAATTTTGTAGTGCTCTAAAATATTAAATGAGATTTAGCAACATTGTTATCAAACATTTTGAAAAATCATTATGGTTTTCTTTAAACGTTATTTCCAATACAAAAGTAAGGAAAAGACAAAAAAATCCAAAATCCAAAACTAAATAGAAGAGGAAGTAGAGTACGTCAACTTTTTAGACATTTTAATCATACTTATATTACCTTACTATACTCGCATCATGCTTTACAATACTTCTATTAACTTATTTTCGGGTGTATAAGAAAGAACCGAGAGAAAGAAAAAAAATATATAAGCAAATCAAAGTTCGTCTGTTTTACTTCTTTATTTCCTATCAAAATATGTTTCATTCTGTAAAATATATGATCGATTTGAAAACCACGAAATCCCGTGTATTAATATATGGACCGGGTGTGTGATTGGAAAAATTCAAATAGAATCTGTTGTAATTAGAATTTTGTTCCGATTTTCTATAAATTTAAGAAATAAATTTTTTGGCATGTTGCAACTCAATTGCTTAATATTTTTTTAAAATTATTTCTCTATACAGATTGGTTGAATGAGATAAATTTTAACCAATTTTATTTGTAATATTTAATAACAATTTAACAATGATATATGCATTTTTTAACAAAAATTTTTAATTTAACAAAAAAACTTATTTTATGTAATTTAATTTTTTTATCAAAATTTTTTTTCATTATATTTCTGACGTTAAAGCCTACAGGCACATGCAAAATAGGTAATTTCAAGACTGCACATAGAAGAAACTAATTTAAATTGTGATTTCTTTTCCATACCCACCTCAAAGAAACTTCTTTTAAATATTTTCTAAAATCTAATCTAAATAATTTTTTTTCGTGTAAGTGCTAAATAAATAATACGTTGTATTAGTCTAAAGTTACAAAAAATTTTACATTAGAAATTGTTGTCAAGGAATATCACTATGTAGCACAATTTAGAATAAAAACAATATAATTATACGAAAATTGTACAATAGTACATACATAATCATTTAATTGTATAATAATATTTGTCATGGCACATTAGAGGATACGTGATCATTATAATGTGAATTAATTTTGGCGCCTTTGTTTGCATTAAAGTGAATCGCCAGTTAGCAAATATCCAAAAATAGTAGTTACATAATCAAATTGATACAAAATAGCCGAAGAATGTACCTTCATATAAGCTCAAGCTATTGTGTATACATGTATATGACTTTATGCTTATCGTTACGTTAGAAAATCATTTTAATATTCAATTTTAGATTATTTCTCCTAGTCGATCATTCGCAAAGTTACCTACCCAATAAATCCTAATAATAACTGTTCCTAATTTTAAATTTTGTTTTCACATAAAAAGAAAATTCTTAATTCTTTAGTAGCTTCAAGATATCAAAATTGTTGAAGGTAACTCATTTCTACAATTAAAATTTATAATTAAAATAATGCATAAAACTATTATTCCCTATTTATAGCTTTACAAGTTTGAATTCATAGCTATCAAAAAAATGAAATAATGTCACAAAGTAAACAAAGTAATTTCTTTATTCCAGATTGGATGACATAATTATATGTATAATCTGTAGGCACATATATATAAAATTCCATTTCTTTTATTAAACAGTTAATTTACGCGTTAAACTTTTGTTTAATTTCAAATTCAAAAACAAACGTAAACTTTTATAAATAATTAGTTTTATTATTGCTAGTCTATTTTTTAAATATATTTTTCTTTTTGTATACTACAAATATATATTTATAATACGTAAAATCTCATTACTTATACGTAGTTTAAATAAATTTAATACTACTTAATAGCAATAAAAATTACTGTGAAAGAAAATTTTATGTATTTCTTTGCTAATTTATCATTTATTTTTGGTAATAAAAAAATAAATGAATGATGCATTTGCGTATAATATTCTGTGGGGTACTGAATTGCAAGTTCTTTTACTATAGATATTTACTATAGATTTATAGAACATAGTTTAACTTTATAATTATAAGACTTAACCATTTTATTCTTCCTAAAGTATCATAAATCGATAATTTCAAGAAATTACCAATATACATGTAGATAATAAAAAAGCTCATTACCAATTTCTTTGTAGTTGATTGATTTTTTCATAAATAATTATATATCATCAAAACACATTTAAATTTATTACATCTTCAATACTTCAATAAAATAAAGTTGAGTTTCCTAAATTTTTCAAAGTATTTATATTATTCCACTTTCTCTGAATTACAAAGAAATTTAACAATATAAAAATGCGCGTTTTTTATTTTTTAAATTTCATTAAGCATAACTAAAAGTGATAATTTCTAAAATATTACTTTTTTGTATCTTATAATATTATTATTATGAGTAATTTTTATTGAAATTTTGACATAATTTTGAAATTAGAATTATTTAATTTCTTGACAAAAATCTATATAATTATGCAAAAAAATTACATTTACTTTACGTGTTTTACATTTTTAAGAAATTATATAGAAGTTACAAAAATCTCGATTACTACTGATTTTTCTTTTCAAATACATGCTAAATTGATATAAAATAATAGTAATCAACCAAATGTTTCTTACAAAATAAAATATAATTTCAACAGATATTAAATCAATGATTTAATTAAAAATAAAGATAAATAAAAATTACTGTAATTTATCTAAAACACCACATTTTTTCATTTACCTTGCACCTCAATAATTTAATCAAATGTTCGATCTAAAATATAAAAAACTGGCAATACTTAATACATTTAAAAAAGTTATTTTTAAAATTTTAAATTATTAATATATAAATTCAATACGCTAACATGACAATATTTCCTTGTATGGTTTATAAATATTTTTTATAGAAAATATGATTTGGAGATAATTAAAAAATATTTATAAAATTATTTAAGTCAATTCAGGTGCTCATACAAAATTATTTACAAAACTGAATAAATAGATACATCGACTTATTTTTATACACTTTTTAATTAAATATGACCAAATAATTCTGTATATAGTAGATTATCTAAGTTATATAACTATTTTTTATTCCAAAAAATAATATTGATTAATTTTATTCCAATATTGTTGAATAAGCGTAAATTCAATAATTAAATTAAAACTTATTTAACTATTATTTGCTAAAATTTAATAAAGTAAAAATTAATTATAACATTTTCTTTTTGAATAAATAGTTAAAAATAATATTTTTCTGTAAAATATACATTGTAATAAACTTATATTAATTACATATATTCATAGTGTACTTTAATTGTTTAACTTTTATTATTTTCTAAATAGCATAATTCCAGAAATTACCATAAATGCCGGTTAAACAAATCAAACTATTTTCCAATTATCAATGTTAACTAAAACGAGTAAAATTGAATTTTGTTTAACAAATCATTATCTTTTAGTATTTAATATTAAAAAAAAATAACTACAACATTTTATTTTTGTAGAAAAATTTAGTAAAATAAAATTGAACACAATAATAACACCAATAATCTACACATTAAAATACAAACCAACCAATATACCCATAAAACTAAATATATTTTTCTATATTTTTTTATTACGATATGTAAAATTTAGGATTAAATTAAAATATTTAAATAAAAATTTTAAAAAAAATAAGTATTTTAATTCAATATCAAGATTTTCTATAAATTTCATTGCTTACTATAATGTTCAAACATGATATAGTATAATCGTTATAACTATTATCTCAAAAAAATATTAAATATATATATATGAATTGATATCGTTAAGGCTATATATTATTTATTTAATGATTCAAAAATTTAATCAACACACTTGATAAAAAAAATTATTTTTCATTTTTTTTCATTGGTGTATAATACTTAAGTTTTAAATTATTGATATAATTAACTGTTTAATTGAATACTTAAATTATACATGGTGCATCCACGAAGTATCGAGTTTTTTTTTCATTTTTCGCCTATTCGGCGTAGAAATTCGGGAGAGGTCTTAAAATTTCAACAAACTCTTTCCGCATTTGTCCTTTTTTTTTGTTTTGTTTTTCGATAATTAGGCGCGGTAGGATTTAACTTCGCGCGAAGGGTGTTTTTCAGTTTTTTGACACGGCGCGATGGAGCGACTACTCTAATAGCGTTATGAGATAAAATTTGTTTGCAATAAAAAAAAAACAGTGTAGAAATGTATAAAATGTTGCAAGAAGCACGTGGACATAATTGTATGTCAAAATAGTAAAATGAAAAATGGTACAGAACTTTTAAAGAGAGCCGAGAAAGAATCATTGACGAGCCTCGATTTAGGCGCCCAAAAAACTTTCGAATGTTTAGGAATACCCGAGCGTGTTAAAAATTTAAAATTTGGACTGTCGATTAACAGATAAAGTAATTCAGAAAAAACTGAATTTAACGCGATCTTCAGTGTACAATATAGTGCAAAAAAATTTTTGAAAAACATCAAAACTGAAAAGTTTGAAATGCATTTAAAATTTGAAAAACACGCCTTCAAAAATGTGTTGATACAGGAGGAAATTATTTTGAAGAATTAAAAATTTTTATTTTACCCTGTTTATAAGTCTATCAATAAATCATCTTTCAAAAGAAAAGGTAAGAATTTTTTTTTTATTATTATTTTTAAACGAAACATTCTCGCGTAGTGGTTTTCCGCTAATCGCTTCAGCGCGCCGTGTCAAAAATTTGAAAAACACCCTTCGCGCGAAGTTAAACCCTCCGTGCCTAATTATCGAATAACAAAACAAAAAAAAAAAGAGAAAAATGAGGAAAGAGTTTATCAAGATTTTAAGAACCCTCCCGAATTTCTACGCCGAATAGGCGAAAAATGAAAAAAAAAACTCGATACTTCGTGGATGCACCATGTATTGTTTCACATCTTTGAAAAAATAGTAGACGTAATTCTTTTAAATATTAATGTTTATTAACCGTAATTTCCAGTCAAATTGTACTACGATAATTCTTTATTTATAAGATTTACAGAAAAATGGATTTAAAATACAATTCAAGTGCATAAACATTAAATATTTATTAGCTTGAAATAAATATTTAATATTCTTTAATGAATATTATAAAACGTATATTTATTATACTTTCAATTCGCAATATCGCACAATTTAAGTAACTTCTTATTTTCATATTGAATTTCATAATACGTAACTCGTTCTATATTTATTCGAGTTATAATTATGATATTAATTTATATTATTATGTTAATAATATCTGACGCATTGGATCAAAAGCCAAAATTTTATAGGAATAGTCACTTTCCGTACTTGACAATTTTCACATTCTTTTAGCTATAAATTACAATTATTCAAAAAAATTACATCGGTTATATATTTTACTCTATGCAAAAATGTTTTTAATAATTTGAAAATTTATTATTATTCTATATAAATTTGACTCAGTTCATCTTATTCCTGAATTTATAATGAGGATGAACAAAGTTAACTCGAGATTAATTCATAAAATAACAGAAAAATGTATGTTCTCACGAGTTAGTATAATTTTTTTTAATATATATTTTATATTATAAAAATTGATTAAATATATTTTAAGTTATACTTCTATCAGTACTTCATAATAAAACTTGATTTAATAGTTATGTTAGTGAATAAATTAAAACGTATTTTATAATATATTTATGAATTTTTTTTCAATGCACAATTATAATTATCAGTCCAATAAAATTTGATATAATTTATTAAAAAAAATGAAATTGTCAAAACTTGAAAATATATAAATATATTCAAGGTAAAATTCATGAATATTTATTATTTTACATAAGTATTAATTACCTTTTGTCAAACATTTTGATTATATTATTTATATTTATAATCATTTAGGCTAAAAATAGAGTTAGACATTTGATTGACATTCGAAAACATTTTTAAATGTTCATCTTTAGAAGAGATTATAAAAATGGAATTTGAAAAATGTATTTATTTCTACGACTTGAATCGAAATATTATAATATTTTTATTTATTTATTCGGATTATAAATTACGATAAATATATACTTAGAAGTTATAAAGTAAATAATTCCGACCAACTAGTAATATCAATTAGCCGAATACCATGGAATGTCATGTTTACGTCATTATCCATCATTGCATATTAAAATGTTGCACCTACATTTAAAATCAATTCAAGTAAGATTCTACTCAATTTAATATTTTATGCTTGAGTTTACAGTTGTTAAGGTTTGGGTTTATTGAAATCGTTGTTGATGCTACTCAACGCAGGTGTAGTACAGTGTCAGACTTTGTAAATTGTATTACATATTAAGTTTTATCTACATCTTAGGTATCTAGTTCAATGACTTTTTAGAAAAGGATCAGTGAAAATATGCTTTGAAAAATTTAAATTGGTATTATATCATAAGTATTGTTGTAAAAAAATCCGTATTTGTACAAATTTAATGAAAACTGTCAATGTGAATTCGATGATTTAAAACACACGTTGCTGTAATATTAATAATTTTTATTGGATTTTTGGATTATAATAATTAAGTTTAAATAAACTATTTTAAACAAATTTTTCTAAACTAAAATATGAAACCTACAATTTTATATAATTTTATGTTAATTTATTATCCATGGTATATGGAAATCTTAATAAAAACATGGGCCATCCACTTTTATCTAAATAATTTTCCTTGAAAATTTATTCAACAATATCATTCTTAGCTAGTTGCTTTTGTAAAAATAGCTCGGTTCTATATTCTATTTATAATTATGAACTTTTTAAATAGTTTTACTACTAAAAATTTTCAAGCAACTATGCATAAAATACTAATAGGTATTAAATGAATACTAAATTTTTATGTATACTCAAATTTACTAAACTTGAAATTTTTGTAAAAATTCCACTTTATTATACATTAACGTGATTTCATTAAGCTAAATTTTTTTAAAACTCGCTTGTTTATTAAAATATATTTTTGATTATAAACTCAATTGCTGATTACATTAATTAAATTTATTTATCAAACGTCTTCAATAGAAAAATGAGTTCATGTATATATTTAAACTATAAATGACTAATTTGAAATATGAAAAAGAATTTTTTTTTCGTCAATTTAAAATATTGATTTCCTTTGTTAATTATTACAAAAATATATTTTAAATAATACAATTAATCATTTTTGCGAATATAAAAATTTAAGTTTCTTTTTTAAATTTAAAATAGAAAATTAAAAATTCCTACATTACCGTATTTATGGATTATTAATTGTACATTAAATTTAACTCATCTTTTGTGACTAAATTAATAAACAAATACTTTAATAATTATTAACCCTTGAATTTTTTTTAATTAAAATTTGTAATAACATATTAAACAAACAAATAAATTATACATACAATTATAATTTATATATTTAATAACTGAATAGAGTAAAATTAATATATCAATTAAATTTTCTAATTATAAAGTAAGAAACTTTCAGGTTCATTTATTTTTGCACAATAATATTTTATTAATATTTTTAATAATAGATGTCATGACATTTATTTTCATAGGTAAATATTTAAAAATTTATGAATTCTTCAAATATACATTATCAAAATTATACGAAAAATGTTATCTCTTTTTGAAAAAATTATTTTATTTCTATAAAAAGACAAGTTCAAAATCATATTTAAATACTGAGTTATATATTTAGATTTACTTATTTATCAAATTGGAAAATTAATTTTTTGGCATAATTCATAGATTATATTAGTAATTAGCAGTTATATAAACAATTGAAAAATTCATACATTATTTGAAACAACAGTTATTTTAAATAATTTTTTATTTCAACACTTTTTTTTTAATTAAATGCTGAATATACATTGATTTTTTGACTTTATCATTGTAATTTATTAATCTATAAAAATATATGCATATATGAAAGTCCTATTTTAAAATTATTATGTTGTTTATAATAAAATATTAAAAATAATATTTTATAAATTATGTACTTCAAAATAATTGATAATTTATCACAAAGTTAATAAGTTTCTAATTAAATTCTATGATTTATTTTATCCATATTAATTCATTACACTTTAAATTCAATAAAAGTACTAGTGCATCTTGAAAAGTATATTGAAAAAATACCGATTTCTATTTCAAATAGAAAAGAATGATGATTTATATAACGCACTTGTATAAGTATTACTGCAACAAAAACAAAAAATTATAACCATATTAATAGGGAAAATAATTTAAATATCAAAATTTTTAAATTCTAGTTTGAATGTTATTTATATCAATTTTTATTCTTGCATTTAATCAATAACCATATTGTACTTATAGTTTATTATACATGATAAAATTAATAGACAACAATGTCATTCCGACAAAAAAAATTAGCCAAATAAATAAAATATTTTATGTATGTATAAAATTTTTACGATCATGTGTTACAGTCTGCAGAACGCGACATTGCTTACACTTGAGATTTTAGATACAGAGACAGATGTATCAATGAATCTTGCAGCAATTGTTTTTTTAAATTCACATAAATATGTACTAAAACTAATTTTGTTCAAGTAAATGAAATTGCATATAAATATATTATTTTTACAAATATTAAGTAGAAACATATGGTATCTACTTTATTAAAATTTATTAAACCATTGTGTAACGATATTATACATGACTTAGATGTTAGATATGTTTGTAATAAAATATTTGAAAAACAAAATTTTATCTGTTAGAACCTTTCAACCAAACTTTAAAATCAAAAGTTTCTGTAAAAATTTATATTTCCATATAAACAGAGATACAACTAAAATATTTGGTATTTAATTAAATTCATATTTTACTTTTAGTTAGTTGACAAAATAATTAAAATTTTCCCCTTTAAATTAGTTCAGCTAATGTGTATTAAATTTATTTTATAATTATTTAAGATAGTGTGCGTTGCTTTGATTCAATAATCTCAATAACACATTCCAATATTATTTATATCCATAACATCTAACAATAAACTTGGTTATGAGATTATTCAATGTTAGTTATTCAAGGACATTATAAACAAGTTTCTTTTTATGAATTAAAAAGAAAAAATATGTATACATTTAGAATTATATAAAATTTTCTCAAAGGATTCACGGTAAATACTAAAGTTTAATAAACTATGATATCTTCTTTTTTATAAATATTATATATTTTATTTAATATCAAATTATAAACCAACTTATTGGTTAATTAAATGAAAAACAGAAACTCGTTGATTGAAATGTATCACTCACATATATCATAAATAAATATAGTATTTAGAAATATAGAGTCAATAATCAATCATGACTTAAAATTCACATTTAACAGATCATAAATTATTGTATTCATATGTCAATGAAAGATAAATAGAACAATTAAACAAAAGGTCAATAATAATATTATATATATAAAAAAAAAATGTTAATGATGCCATGATTTTTTTTAATAATAATCCATGAAGAAGATTGTATTTATAAATAAAAAACAATTATTCGTATTAAATATGTATATAAAGTCCTAATAAATTATATTCAAGGTTATGTCTGCCTACTCAACAAGTTATATCTTATATATATTTACTATATTCGTGTTATGCATAAATATCATCAAAAAAGAAGAAAAACATACATCCATAATAACATCGAGTTTGATTCAAAATTATTCTGCTAGGATACATTTTTAAAAATTGACAAATTTGTTTTTATAGATAACGATATTGTAGATTTTTTAGATTTCCAGAAAATTAATGATAATATACCGTGCTAATAATTAAATCAATCTGAATCAATAAAATTCATAATAATTTCTATAAAAAAATAATGTTAAAATTATTATAACCAAAAAAATTGTTATATATATATTAGATATAGATTGCAATAAAAGACATTAAGTTTAATTATATATAAAAAAAAAAAATGTAGATTATAAATGTAATATAAGGAATTATAAGGAATTCTTTACGTGTATAATTTTGACTTATTGTACACAAATAGTGTGTTAATTTTATTATTAAGGCCAACGATGTAAATTTAAATATTTTAATTTGAGGTAATAATCTGTAGTAGTATTTTTCATTTATAATCATAAATTTAACCATAGCTTTTAGCTAAAAAATAAAGTATTGAAATCTAGTTTTTCGTTTAATAATAACATTATAAATTTAGAAATAATAATAAAGATATTGTTTATTTCACACAACATAATGTTAATTTATGAATATTTTATAGTGTTTTAAATTTCAATATTGAAAATACACCGATTCATTATTTGTAGCTAATTTAATTTAAGTATTTAAATTATTTTCAATATTATTATATATAAAAAAAAATATAAATAGCGTTTTATCTATATTTTTTTAAGTAATTTATGTTGAATCTGTAATAATATAAAAGAAATATATTTACCTTATTTATAAAATTAAACTGTAATAGAAAAATTTATTTATAAACAATATAACCCACGTGTTCACCCGTTTTGTATTATTCGCGTTCATTAATCTATTAACTTATTTTGTTTTGGGAAATTTATTCCTTTATTATTTTTATTATCAATTAAAGATATTGTTTATTTTAATAATACTTTTTTAGAAACTTTTTTTTTTTATTTTTATTTAATTTTTTTTATGCCTGATATACAATTGATTTTCGAAATCTTTAAAAAATAAAATTATACTCACAATTAATAGTTTAATTATTTTTTTTGTAAATTGAAAAATCGTGTAACTCATTTTATCAATTGGAAAAAATTTCTAAATTATTTATAAAATAAGCATTAAAAATAATAAAGCCTTGTAAATATAAATTTAATTTTTTTTTAAGTTAAATATGTAATAATATGAGTTGGAGTAATAAATTATTTCCACTCTTCTTTTAACTGAACATTTATTTTCATATTTATGGAATTTATTTTTTTTTACTGCAAAATATAATATTTTTTATTAATGTGTAAATGCTTATAATTTAAATTAGAATAATAAAAAATAATTTGAATTTTGATGATACTTCATGTAACAAATCAAAAATAAATCAAAAATTGAATTCCTTGATAATATTGTATTACATATTTATCAGTACAAAAACTGCTTTAAAGTTTATTTTTCGTTTTAAAATTAAATGCCGTTTTATAACGACATTCACTTGCAAACCCGCATATGTAATTTCGAAGCAACTTTATAATTTGAATTTCATGGGAAAGTAAGCAAGTAAAACTAGCAGGATGAGCGGACTATATCATTGCTCTTAAGTCGTCTATGATTTTTTGCGTGACCTTTCACTCTCGCAGAAAATAATAAAAAGTCTCAACAAGTAAGGTGGCACAGAAGCATTGGCGCATGCATGAAATGCTACTAGTGATACGACGACACACTGGTAAAAACATGCGTAAGAGCCTGAGCGAGACCTCGACCTCCCTCAATGTGCCACATCAGCCTCGATAAATGCGTGTGTGAGCGAGTTAGTGCGTGCCGCAGTGTATGTATGTGTGCACAGGGCTCACCGGTACTGTGCAGTCGGTGTAGGTGTGTAACGATATCTCCCAACTGAACTTCGTCCACGCGACCACGCCTTATCCCTCGCTCACCCACTCACTCTTTCTTGCTCTGTGTGTCTACGGCTTTTGTACTCGATAACCAAGTCCTTTTAATCCTCGGTGATGACTAATCCGGAAGTGTAGCATGCTTTCCAAGATTATAACCAAGAATTATTGTTTCCTCGGAGCTCGTAATCGATGGTCGATACTTCATTATCTTGTTGAACTCTTTCCCCCATCAGCCATCATTCTTTATTTTAAAATTTTTATGCACTCGACCAAGATATCGTAATACTTTTTTGGGACATTTTATTTGAAGTATCAAAAAACAGCTTTATCGACATGAGATTTAATTGGAATTAAGATGGCATTTTTTCGAATACTGGGTTATCAATTATGTATTACCGAGATTACCGAAACTACGATTTAAGTAAAATAACATATGTCAATTATTATTACTGTTAAGTTCATGGGTGCAAATCAACATACCTTCATATCAAAATTATCCAAAAAAAATATACATATTTGCTTAGAGATGAGATATTATTGAGTTTCGGTTAAATAAGTAATTTACTATCAATTAAAATAAGTGAACCTGGTTATATGAATAAACATAACTTTCACCTATTGAAAGTGAAATTTTATTCAGGCTATAACGAAAAAATGGTGAAAAAAAGACTGAACTAACGTTAAGAAAATTAAAAACAACCAATTCTTTCCGATGTCGAATTAAAATTTTTACTTTGAGCTGATTGTTGAAAATTTAAAATATTTTATATGTATAAATTTTATTGTGAAGTGGAAAATATAAGATACTATGTAGTTTTTATTATATAATTGTAATCGACTGCTAAATATTTTGATACTACAGAAGTACAGGCGTGACTAACCAGTTGGATAACAAGTATAATTATAAGGTTCGATAATAAAAAACTATAATAAACAAAGAGAATGTTGTTTTAAGATTATTGTTTGGCGTTTTGGTATTATACAATAAAATTTGTTTAGAAAAGGTTACATTGCAATCACAAGAAAATTAAAATACCAATAAATTTTTAATCATTAAATTTTTATTTTGGCGTTTTGTCATTGAGAAATAAGAAGTAAATTCTTATTGGTTATTGCACGTATAAAATAAGGTTAGTGGCAAGACTTTATTGCTGAATAATTTTTTGTTCTTGAATATAAGTATAATTAAGAAATATAGGTGTAAATCGGAACGCCGAATTTTTTTCAGCGAGATGTTTTCAAAGAATTTTAAAATAAATTAGCTCGACAAAAGCAACTTGAATATATATTCTGACAATGCCAAGATTATTATGTTGGATGAAAAGTACAGATATAGCAATAAATTTATAGACAAATTTTAAGTAAACAAGACCAAATTATTACTCCATAAACCATCCACAATATTAAAAGGTCGAGAAGGATAGATAAGGCCTCGTCATTTTATCGTCATTCGCATGAAAATTATTTCTCATTTTCGATAACCATGAATTCTACATCTGTCAAAGAAGCAATAATTTACCGTTTATTGAATAACTGCCACAGCGTACAAAAAATCCTTGTTAACACAAAGAAAAATACGAGTAACCACTTAACATTGGTTGTTCGTGTTTCTCCCTTTTTTTATTGTCATTTCCGTAAAGAGTGGGTCAAACAGGCCAGGCTGGACCGAAGTGATATCGCTGTTCAAAGTTTGGGGGGGGGGGAAAGGAGAGCAACGCGATAGCACAGAAGCGCTAACAACGACAAGATTAACTGACCTGGAATGCGCGGGAACGTCGATCAAGAGGTTGCTGTTATCTTTGCTAATCTTGTGCTGATGTTGTTCCTGGTGTTGATGCTGATACTGGAAAACGCGGTCGTCCTCGTCACTGCTGATGTGTGTCGGAGGTTGTGTCGCCCTTGGTCTCGCCTGCTGCGGCGCCATGTTATAAAAATGCTGCGAGTGCTCCTGCGAATACTGCGGCTGCGGGAGCTCGCGGTGGTTACTCTGCTGGCGGTGTGTCTCGTGTAGCTGCTGTTGCTGCTGCTGTGGCTGCGTCTGCCACATGTCTGTTCAGAGGTTCCAGACTGGAGGATAGTCATTTACAATCGGGTGCTTCACGACGGGACGCTCCAAGCCAAAGTTATCCGCCATCCTCGTCGTAATTCCGTCCCTGGACCTGGCGCACACTCTTTCCAAGTTCAAAACTCTGCTTTGATACTCGTAATGCAAAGCCGGCCAATCTTCAGCCATTTCTACCACCTCTCACACCCTGAAAGTAAAGTAACCGTACGTGCACACTTTAAGCACCCTCGAAGATAGTAAGGATTACCTAGAAGGCGCGACTGCTCAGACTGTCACGGCGCAATGCACACCAACACGCGTACTTCTATCACAGGTTGCCCTGACGAAGATACCACAGTTTGACTTATTTATCGCATTGAAATCAGCCTTGTAAACCAATCATATGGGCCGGATCATGTCCGAAGACAGTTCAGTAGATACTTTATCAACTGGGTAGTGATGTCGACGGGGACGTTAGATCTTGCACGCACTTAGGCTTTGGCACTACTAATACTATCCGAAATTATCTGAAATCGCGAACTATTATTTGAATAAGGAGCCTTTGATCAGTCGAATTCGAACGTGTCCTATCAATGACAGTATACGTAATGAGAGGACAGGCTGGATAACAATCGAGGAAATGTAATCAGTGTACGGAGTTAGACACTTGTATTAGCTGAATTTTGGTAATTTACACCACCATCGCATAAAGGAATCATCACCTGCATAACTGAATACACTAATGTTTGTAAACTAGTTGGAAAACCAGAGTGCCACTGTCAAAAATTACTTATCGTAAGCATGACAAGCGGCGAACTGTCATAGCGAGAGTATTTCATTCTAATCTATCTGTCCTCTCCGACTGCTCGTCGGTAAATAATGGAAATTTTATTCGTCTGACAAACACGCATATTCGCGTATCACTCGTATGCGCTTATCATCTGTCTCTTTTGCTTTTGGGCTTATCAGCGGACCGCCGTACCGAATTACACACCTTGAATCGGTCTGTCTGGAGCCAACCACGTCACACGAGTGTGTATGGAATACACATAGATAATCATGAACATGCAAAATCTCGATTTGAAATTGAGACCACTACTCCTGACTATTATCGCGCATCATCATCTTCGAGAACAGCTCTGGAGTTTGCACTTCCGAAATATGATAAATCCCGCTGACTGAGATTGATCTCTGGTGCACACTTTACCATCGAGATAGAAATGCGCGATATACAACACGACGTCCCCACGGTTGTCTGCGTACTGACCGCGAGACTCGAATCGCCGGCCGTCGCCTCGGCGCTGCGTTTCTTGCTCAAATAAACTTTGCCTCTCTCTCTCTCTCTTCCGCGCCCACTCTGCGCTTGAAGTTGCCGAATGGTGCGCGCGCGACGAAGCCATTGAGTCTTGAGAAAATTTGCAATGCTTTTCGCGATCGTCCTCTGCTAAATTTTCATTTCACGAGTACAAGTCAAGACAAAGAAACGATGTGGTGGATTTTTGCCATCATCGGAATAAGGTCCTGACACTACCGACACATACAATTGAAGAGAACGAGTACGAGAAAATCCAAACGCAACGACAAAAAAGATGCACGATTTTTCTTACAGCTCAATTGCTTTCCGTTGTCTCATTGATTACTCAACAATTAAAAAAAAACCAACTATAGGGAAAATTATTACATCTCGTGTTACTATTCGAGTGTTTACTCACATGCCAAGTCACATTGTCTCGAAATTTATTATTTTTAAAACAAATTTAAATTGAAGTCGTATGTTACTGTGGCTGAATATACTAAAATTAATGTTATATTTTAAGGATAAATTACAATAAAGTCGTGATAACATTATTTTGTCAATAATATAATATTAAACATATTTATTTATCGATAATTCAAATGACATATTGCAGTTGATTTTTATTTTTAAATAATTTTTGAAACATATATATTACTTGATTAGCATTTCAAATAGAATATATTTTAAATAAATACCTTATCTTCTTCTAGCGTCAACAATTTGGTTTTTTTATTTACTTTTTTTTTATTTCTAATTTCATTATCTAAATTTTATTGAAAATAGTAAATATAAATAAAATATATGTGAAAAAATAAAAACTGGAATACCTATTATACATACATTTAAAATATTATGTCGATAAAATGAGTTGAATTTCTTATAAATTAATTTTTAACATATTATTGAAATCGCAGTTCTCTGTGTAAATTTTATTACAATCATTCAAATGTATATTGTATGTTTCAAATATTTTCTGAAAGAAATTTAAGAACTTATTTAAAAAGATTTTCAAGAAAAGTTATTACATGATATTAGAAAATACGCATTGCACTACTCAATTTTACGTCCTCAAATATCCTGGATTATTCCATAGTACTCAACATAAATTATTTGAATAAAAAATGTTTTCATATTAATAAAAAACTTGGGCTTAGAGCTGTCAGAAAGATACAATTTAAAAAAAAAAATTGTGATAAAACAAGTGCGATGGTGATAAGCCCACTTTCATAATTTATTATGCGAATAACATTACCTTCGACAAAAATTATAATGAAAGGCAGGACTCCTACATTCATAATTTTAACAAGTCTTATAAATAATATTATAAATAATACATTAATTTTTTTTATGATATATAAATTGAGTCTCACTAGTCAAGTAATAAAGAAAAAGATGCTTAATTTTTCACCATAAGATTTGATAAAAAATTCATGTGGCTTTCAAATAAATCATCAAACTATATCGTACTTTACAAAGTACGAGTCAAAAGTATAGCTTTTTAAAATTGTTACAATGTATCTATCGTAAAACAAATGAGGTATTTTTACCAAAATTTTGTACTTCTTCGGCCTCATTTAAATTTTTGATAAGAACCAATTAATAAATTTGTAATTTCACATTCTTTTTGAATATATGAAAAAAGAAAAATAGAACTCAAATATATTTTTACAAATTAGCTTATTAAGAAATAAATTTCCAATGAATACGCAGATTTCATTATATTAATTAAAAAAAAAAAAAGTAAATACATTATTCGAAATAATTGTATAATACAATTAAAATTGTGCTACTTAGTCCAAAATTAACTGACAAATGATAATATTATAAAAATCAAAATCTTGAATACTTTACTGAAAAATATAATCTTGTTAAGAGTATTTTCACACATAAAAAGTGAAGTATTGTAGGAACTTACCCATAAGAAGATACAGAACTTTCTGTAGCCGAACCAGAAGACCCCGCTCCGGCATCCTCGTCATCAACTTCCTCCTTCATTTTTAACATCTAAAAGTTAGAATAATTCATATTTAATTATTTATATTTTGAAATAATGGAATGATTAACAAAAAACTTCGTCATAACTCAAATAAATAGTATACAAATGAGTGATTTATCTGTAAAATATAAATACAAATAATTGATTTTTTAATATATACTCTTGATCAAATTGAACTTCTACATTGCAAAAGAATTTTAAGTTTTTGAATATAATTATATTTTTAAGTTAATTAATAGATAAAGTCTTTTATGCAACAAAAAGTATAATTTCAATGAAAATTAAAATTTTGATTATTTTGAGTTTAACATCTTATAGATTTATATATGTCTATTAAGATACGGCTCATGGCAATTTTTCCATAGCCCATTAACAAATATTGGATTGTCTTCAAAATTAAAATGATATTGCATTTAGAAATCATTCAATACTTTATTAAAAATAATGATCATAAAATAAATTTCATATCCTTCTTCAACAAAAATAATTTAATAAATATATTTAGTTAAAAAAAGTAAATAATAACAATTAAAATTTGTAAAAACAACCTACATTTATTCGTAATGAATACATTTTATTTATAATAAAAAAAAAAATGTAATTATATATTTGCTATTGACGAAAATGCTGAATTTAAGTCGATTTTAGAAATATTAATAACAAATAAAATAGGTCAGCTACACATAAAATCAATGAAAATAGTGAAAAATAAACTATTGGATAAAAAATGGTAATATTGGGTCACCGATTAACACAAGCATATTTACGAAACAATTTTTTTCGCATATGTGGTTTACGGTCCGATCTGCTGAAAATCGGGGATTGATAGTGGTTTTCCTCGTTGAACAAGAGAAGTTCAAAGAATATTGGTAAATAAGGTGGACAATAAGTATATTAAGTAATACTTGTGCTAATGATGGATTACATGCTCGTCTTTTATTTATTATGAACAATTGACGTCCAGCTCCGATAAGCTTTTATCTAGAAATAAGAGTGCAAGAAAACAAATATATTCATCGTGGTAATTTTGACGGTGCAACTATACAGACGTATTGTAAAACAAAATAATTGTTTCCTCTAATTCGGCATTTTATCATTCATCGCTCTTGTAATTTATTTAATATATATCACGAAAAAATAAATATACGTAAATATGATTAACAATATTTTTCTAAAAATTTTAAGTTCGTGTTCTTTTTTTTACTTATTTTTACTTACATTATGTTCTATTTTATATTACATGTAAAAATACAATTATTATTATAAATAAGAAATATACTTACAATTTTAGTTTTCATACACTTTATTACTTTTTTCTAAAAATTTTAAAACGTGATAAAAATTAAACGTATCATGAAACAAAAAAATAATAGGTTTTTTTTAAATAATACTTTTATATTTTAAAATACATCGCTCATATTTTTTATTAAATTTATGCGCAATAATACACATTTCAAATACATTTTTTTAAAATAACTAGAATACTTTTTGTATTTTTGTTTACACAATAAAAGAGAAGTACTTTCTTAATATGAAATGCATTTCATAATTTTTAAAAATAAGCAGGTTACCAGGAATTAGTAATTATTATTATCATCATTATCATTATCATTATTATTATTATTATTATTATTATTATTATTATTATTATTTTTAATATAAAATTAATATATACTTGCATCATAAAACACTTGTTTATTTTTAATTAACATTAATATTAACAATACTTTATTAATCTACACATATACTAAAAACTTTATTTTTTATATTTATTTTTCGAAATAAAATTAAAAGTAAAGTTATATGAATTAAAGTTATGGAACCACCTAATTTTATTTAACATTTAGAGATAAAAAATGTTTAGTACTAGTTTTAAATAATGATTATATATAAAAAATATATGTTATAAAGTAATTAATTTATCACGAAAATAATATTTTTATAATTTTGATATATCCTAAACTTTGATTAATTGTTTCCTCTAAAATCGAAAGGCCGAACTTCCGGTTATGATGCATTTTAACGATCTACAGAATCAACACAGTATTTTTCGAACTGATTAAAGGTTTAAACATAAACTCTAAAAATTATTTAAAAGCTTAATTAACCGACGGTTTCTGAAATAGAAAAAAATTTGTGAATTTATTTAGGCCTATAAAACAATTCCTTAATGAATAAAATGTGATCACTCGCGCTTATTCTTAGATCAGCAAAATTAAAAAATAATATACTTTTTTATTTAAATAAAACAAATATATTGTAAGTAAAAATAAATGTAAATATAAAGAATTATAAAAGATAGTTTTGAATATAAAGTTTTTTCTTTCAATTTTTATCTAATTTTTTTTTTCTCCTTACGATGTCCAGCGAGAAATTTATATTTCAGATAAATAATTTTTGAAATATAATGTAACATCATAAAGTAGACCTTACAGTATTTTAAATTTCATAAGCTAATTCAACATGTGTTGTGCGAAGTCATTAAGGAGAAGGGGATTCTTGGGAATAACATAAACAATTAAAGTTTTAGAATTTAGATTTTTTTGGTATTCGAAAGCAATCGCCAATTAGATGTAATTAAAATGACTGAGTTTAATTTACGTAAATATTTGCTGTAAAAATTAATTTTAAATAAATATTCTGTGAGTGTCTCATTAAACTAATTTTCGTATTTAGTGAAGTTTTTCTTCATATTTATCGAGAGTATCCAATTACAATAAAAGGTATATTTTTGTAATTCGAATTCAAGAAGCTAAAAATAAATATAATGTTGTATCAAATTATGAAAATGAAGAAAATATTTTGATAAAAATAAAGAGGCAAAATAATAATAGTTATATAATTTTTTATTGAATGAAATTAAATCAAATTAAATCAAATTATCGTGAATTCAATCAAAGTATTAAAAATTAATAATAAAAATGCTGTTCTGTACTTAAAAATATGTAAAAATTTAATACTTTTGTACCAAGCAAAAGTATAATAATTATGTAAATAAAACTAATTATTATCATATTTATTGTGATATTTTTATATTTTTTTGATAAATTTATTTGAAAATAATTAACATAATTATACAATAAACTCAAAACATCTGCTGCTAATATTGAAAAACAGCTGCAGTAAAAAATAAAATATTTTTTGTGTATTAAATGTGTGAAAATAAAAAGTATTAAAACTTATTCTTATTCAAATGTATATTATTACCAAAATGTTATTTTAGAAATTTTTTATTAATAAAATGTTTTTTAAAACGTAAATAAACATAGTTTAACAGACACTAATAATATAAGATATATTTATATAATAATTATAAAAAACTCTACTCATATTTAATTAAATAAAATAGATAAATAATATAAAGCATGTTTTAGTATTATAAATTGAAAATATATAAAAATTTAATAAAACTTTTATTTTAAGAGATATAGTATACTTTAAAAATAAAAAAAATAATAAATTCAAGAAATCATTAGCGCATGTAATTATTACAAAAAACTAATCGTAAGTTAATTGTCTGACAAAAGAAGATAAATAGTTTTATTAATAAAAACGATTTAAAAATTTTTAAAAATTCAATTGTAACTTTAGAGTGTATATTAAATTAATAGTACTTAAAATATGTACTTCAAATGTGCATTAAAATAATAATAAAATAAATTTTCTTATTTATGCATAAAAAAAGCATAATACTTTTTTAATTTGAAATTAATAAATTACTTGAGGAATAATAAAACATTAAGTACTTAAAATAATACGCAATAAATGCATTAGAGAGATTAAAATTGAAACAACGAAATAATATGATAAAATTAAACAAATATTAAGTTTGAAGATATTAAATAGTAAATTAAAAATGAATTGATTCAAAGTTACATTAATAAAATAGGTATGAATATAAGATTTCATGATTTAAAGGTATTTCATGAAACCTATCAAATAAATTAAATACTAATATAAAAATTGTTTAATATAAATATCCAATTTACAAAAATTTCCAATTTTATAAACATAAAATCGAATAATAAACAAAATTAGTTATTATAATAAATATAATATATTATAATAAAAATTTATATTAGATGTAACCTTTTATATATCTAACATTCTTTTTTAATAAATATTGTATTCTTTTTCTATTATGAATTAGTGATTATAGTTTGTTATCAAATATATTCAATTGTTTAAATTCTAATTAAATTATTTAATATTATCTTGAATATTCTAATTATATGTATGTAAATTAATAATATCAAATTTAGCTTTGCAAATGAAGTATAAAAAATTTTAAATACATAGATAAATATTTCTAAATTTTTTTTTTGTTATTAATAAATTCATATAGTAATTAAATCTTCTGTCAAAAAAATTATAATAAATAAACAAGTAATAGTTTTAAATGCTCTCGTATTCATTTAGAATTTTAAATTTTATAAATAAACATTGTAAGTAAAGCAATAAATTAAATTGTTTATAACAAAATTCATATACAATTTTAATATGAAAGTTATTATTACATATTAAATCAATACGATTAATTAATGTGGATTTATAATCACATTTTATCCTTATTATTATAATTTATACGTTGATTTACATTTCAATTATAACTTAATATTGTATATATTATTATTATTTAATTTAAGTAATATATAGGGTTTTTATTTTACTTATCTCAATATTTTGTTATTTTTTTTTCTTTTGACAAATACATTATTTATATTTTTAAATAATATGTTAAATTTAAGCTAAGTACTAAAAACTGTTGTTATTTATATATAAATTAAATAAAAAAATAAACTATAAATTTTTGTCGTATATTTAATTAATATTATGTTGATTACTTCAAGAAATTTAATATATATACTGAGATACGATTATTAGGTTTCAAAAGTAAATGAAAAATAAAAAAACTATTTCAAATATTTAAAATATGTATACATTGAAATTTCAAATACATTGAAAACCTTATAAAAACCCTTATAAAAAGCATGAGAAAAAGTTACATTACCTCCTTAATATATTTATGTAATTAAAAAAAATTATAAATTTTAATTTAAACCTTAGAAATAAAGTTTTCAATAAAAAACTGTGTAATTACATTAGTATTTTTCTTTCATTTTTGTGCATTTTTTTCATCCTATTATTCTGGTCTCAAATAAAAACTTACAAATTATAGAAAGAGAGATATTTCAAACATTAACGATTAGATAACGAAGTGCACAACCCCCACAGCTCGAGTCAAGAATAATTCGCAGTAATGATATAGTTGATAGAGCTCAAATATCAAAAATAAAATTGTGAAGATAATAAAGTTCAATCAATCCAGTTTATCACATTTCTAGAATTAATATGCTTGGCTAATATTAGTACAAAAAAAATTGTTGCTTAAATTAAATTAAAAAAAAAAATCGATTATAAAATAAAATTCTGAAAAATTAAAAACAATCTATTTGCAATAAAATTTATTTAATTTGTTAATTATTTTTAATTTTTACGTAATTTAAGAAAAATATATATAATATTTGAATAATTTTTTGATTTACGATAATAAACATAAAATAGAAATAATAGCTAAGAAACAATTATAAACCGTTGTTTAAAAATATATTATTATTATTATTTGAATATTAGAGAATTATATCTAATGAAATTAAAAATAAAGCAATATATAAATTTATATATTGTTTTATAAATAATAATGATATTTGTATAACATGTTTTTATCAATTTTTCGACGATATAATTTAAAAATAATATTAGTAAAAATTTATTAATATTAAAAATATTATGGTCCGTTATTATTAATAAAAAAGCTGAATTTTATTAAAATAGATGATAGAAGTATATAAAAAAAAAAATTATTCTATATATTTTCTATATTTAAAAAAAGTTTGTACAAAGAATATATTGAATTAATACTTTCAAAATTATTATTTTACTTTCTAATTTATACAGAATGAAATATTAATCACAAAACATGAACTTTAAAAATTTATTAATTAAAATAGTGGGTAATTTTAAATATTATATTAAAATGCAGAAGCTGTTTTACATAGTATTTTTTATTCATGCACACTGAAAGTAATTATATATACAAGCATAATATAATAATAAATACAATACAGAAATAAATTTTACACAAACTATTTATTTATTCCAAATACAAAAATTTTTTGTATTAAAATATCTTCTGTAGATGGTGTTATAAAAAATTATTTCGGATACAATATTTGTGTAAATTACAGTAATCATTGTTTTATATATATAATTTTTACGCTTTTATTTTTATCATTTTTATTTTTTGTTATTTTTACGCTTTGTTTTATATAAAAAAACAAGTACTGGCTGAAAGCACAATGTGCTTATTTATTTTTTATACATACCTAGTTTATGAAAGGAAAATTGTACATTCATTGAATATACAAATAAATAATTTTACTAGTTTTATTCAATTTTTATATCTCTACAAATGAGACAGCTAATAGTTTATTGAGCTGTTCCTCCTACTCATTCTAAATCGTATAACTGGCGATCAAGACCTCAAGCCAACCTACTTCGCAAATCCCATATCTAATCTGCCCAATTTACAGACCATATGTGGTGGAAAACATATCAAAAATCACTATGAATCCTTCTGATGCAGATTTGAATTCATTTACGACTCTTCCTCATTACCAATTGAACATAAATGAATATTTTATTAATCGGTGCTTCTTCTATTAATTATCCTACTCTGCATTTTTACTTTAAAATACCAAAGGTTTTCTTAATTTTAACGAAAGTGTTTCAATAAAAATAAATTAAAAACAATAATAATAAAATAAAATTAAAAAGCCTATAAATATTGAATTACATTAAATAAGATAGGGTTAATAACAAAGCATAATTATATAAAAAGCAAGTAAAAAAATTATTTATTTTTCTTTTTAACCGAAAAAATTTTTCCTCGAGCAGCTTATTTTAAATATTTGACAGATTATCGTCTAATTCATTTACTTAAATATTACAAAGTCGATTTAAAATTAAAGATATTTCAAAAAAAAAAAAAAAATTACAATTTTTCTTTACATATTATACAAAAATTTATGTAAAACACAATCTGTAAATGGTTAAAACGGAGCTGCAAATATGTTTATCTAAAACTTTACTTGTCTTACAATTAATATTTATCTATTTAAAAAAAAAAACTGTAAAGGTTAAGTTTGATAATAAATTTACTAAACACTATTTAGGGTCATAAATCATGTACTAATTTAATGATATTTTATATGTGAGAAGATGATCAACATACTCCTCTGATCAATAAAAAATATAATTATAGGGAAATCAATTTAATACCAACTACACGAGAATGTAAATATTAAATATTATTAATCTTAAAAAGAATATTTATTTTTAATAATTATATCCTCATTTTAATATTATCCATTAATTATCCCACTTGTAATAATTAAATAATTTTTAAAAAATGTAGATAATATTCAACAATTATATTTCAATAAAAGATTTTAATGTTCTTCACTCAAAACACAGTTGCATTGATAAACAAATAAAACAAGGTATTTTTATTTTAACTCCAAGAGTCTTACGTTTGAATGATTTGCTAAACTAACGAAAGAATTAAATTGAAATACGATTAAATGTGGCCACAATTTCTCAAACTTTATTGTATATAACTAGTCTATACAAAACACAAAGTATAATAAAGTGACAAGTTAAATTAATAGGTGCTTGTTGTACTTGGTAAGTTAAACTGATCTTTTATAATTTATGCACAAGATAAATATTAAAATTAAAATAAATCAAGTACAAATAAAAAAATATAATTTAAAAAATATAAATAAAATTTGAAAGTTATATTTAAAGAAAATTATAAAAATGTATTCAATCTATTCTCGCGTTGCACTTAAATTTTTTTTATTGTAAATATCATCTTTTTCAAGGTAAATTTTCTTTTCTGTCATTTTTCATCAAAAACGGAATATGTATTAATGTAATAAACAATTTGATAAATAATCGCATAATTATACGAAGTGAATAACGAATATTTCGCAGAAGCAATAAAAATAAAATGATAGACAAAGAATAAGTAAGGTTAGTTACTTGATAATTCGGTGAGAATATATAAATTTGTCAATATAAAATGGTTGGGTACGGAATAACTTTAAAAAAGCAAGAGGCTAGAAAAATTTACTCAAATAATTTAATTTGATTAAATAACAGATGATCTGCGTAAAATTACTCAAAATTTCCGATTTAGCGGATAAATTTTTTCAACAATATTATTTGTGTACAGATATATAATGGTCTGGGAGTAAAAGAAAGCATTCGCTCAAAAGGTTCAATAGACTTGCCCAATTATTTTTAATACGAGATAATCCCCCGTCCTCGTCGGAGCTTCAAGGCGTTACTTAAATGTGTGCAAGTGCGCTTGTACAGGCAAACTTCATGGTGATGGTGTAACAGGTGGATGTATTGACAATGAAAGAGAATTGGTGGTACTCGAGTTTTTTCACCACTACAATCACCACCACCAACACCAGCACCAGCACCACCGCCACAACTACCACCATCCTCCCTATGTGCAAGTACAAGTTATGCGAATAGCGTATCCAAATAGTGAGAAAGAGGGGGGAGGGGGTAAAGCTAAGAACAAATATATCCAGGCGCATACATAACCCGATGAGCACTGGTACTGATTGAGATGGAGTGGGGTATGCAAGTCAGGGAGAGCGTCACCACACACTTGACCCACTTCGACCGCCTATCCGTGACAATCCTCGATCGTTAATTACGCTACATTCCTCATACAACCACGTTCCTCGGTTGGGAGTGAGGCAGGGGTGGTAATCCGCAAAGCACTTGACTCGCGTAATCGTTTGATTTTTATTTTGACTGATCGCATTAGGAGTTACGAACAATTGCCGACTGCGCCCTAAGGACACCTTCTGGCTGACCGTTGCCTGGCATGCGTAGGTGAATGCTAACCCGGAAAGTAGGCGGTGCTGTATGGGGCTGAATTCGACTATGCGCATGCCCGCGGGGATTTCCTTTCAAGGTCCATTTTCATTTCATCTTTGAGTACTACAAGGTTCTCCAAAAATTCCAGACCTCCGGACTGCGATCCCATTCGACGAACGAAATGTAACGATTAACTGCTAATCTCATTTCCTTGTTTTTGTCGAAATCCCTTTTTTCGATTGCATTTAATCCATTACCCAGTTCACTGTATTTTAAAATACAGCACTTTGTTTAATTAACGATCTTCGCAGTTTTCCTTAACTCTGTAACAACTACAAAAAAGTGTAGAAAATGTTTTAATGTTCTTATTTTAATTGGTGTTGGGTTTTAATTGAAAATTTAAATACAAAAAATAAAAATATTTTTACCTATTTATGGTTAAAAATAACTTTTTGTATCCATTTTAAATTTATTATTCGGTATTATTCTTCATTTTACTTTATCTCACCCACAGTAAAATTCATTAATATTTTTGTTAATTTTATTTGCATTAATTATGCACGATGATTTAATAAACGGTTAAAATTGTTAGAGAATTTTCTTATTAAAGTAAATAAAATTATAATACATGAATAAATAAAATTGAAGCTACGTTAATCAGAAACTCATTGTGTAAATTACGTGTACATTTTTTTCTTTTTTAAAAGTAATTATAAAATATTTATAAGAAATTAAATAAAAAATTATCTTTTCAAAACATATACAGACTTTTTATAAACTATATAATGCCGTAAATAAAGAATTAATTTGTAAAAATTTATTAACATGAACTTTTACACTCGGAGATTGAAATTTGAGTTTAATTTTACAAAAGTGCTACACTTCTAGTAGATTCAAATAACATCAATGTGATGGCAAAATTTTATTTTCAGATTTGAAATATATACTTGATTTTATTTCAAGCCATGTATTCCACATATCATGTAGGCTTTGCTAGTAAATTTTGCTTTAATTAATAGAATAAAAAAAAATTTGTAACTGCTGTAGTTATTATATTCAAATAAAAAATGTACTGTTCAAAACAAAAAAAGTATTTTAATTCTTATTCAATAACGATATAATTAAGCTGCTTTCTTTAAATACTATTATAATACTTAAAGTTGAATTTAAATCATTTAAATATTTCAAATGCAATTTGAAAAATATTTATTTTTCATGGCACATAATGTACATGCGTATACGAATTTGCTACCAATATCTTATTCATTTTTAAAACATTTATTATGTAATTTTGTCTAATAACATTTTCATTTTTAATTATAATATTCAATATTTGAAAATAAAAAATAGCATTTATAAATTACGACAAATTTAAATTTATGTAAATATATGTATACGCATAGTAAATATGAATGAAAATGTTTATAAAATTTATTATTCGTAAAACAATTATATAATCCATAAATTATTAATTTTTCATTGGCTAATTCACTAAAATAAATGTTTAAATAAATAAGATGTATTAAGTGAAATCATTTATACAAATTAAATTTTAAATTTTCATTACATATTAATTATTATTTACATTTGAATACGAAGTATTTAAGAAACATTGACTACGGTGATATAATTAACTCAATCTTTTTATCTGTTATATTATATTATTTTAATTGTTCTTGTTAATTATATAATATAACAAAAAATTTTTAAAGAACCTTAAAACCTTAAAGCTTACACATTATTATTATGTACAAATTAAAATATTTTTTTAATTTTATTAAACAATTAATTAGAACGTGTATTGGGCGCTTTAATTAATATTATAAAAACCTGTATGATTAATCAATTTTAGCCAAGATGGTTAAAATACATATTGTTAATAATGATTTTTATAAAACTTAATTTTAAAAAATGAACTTAAAGACTATGTAATTAAAATTTGATAATCATTATTAACAAATTTCATAATAAAAGCAATTATTTTCGTATCACTGAATAATTTTATAACTTTAAGTACATTATTTAAAAAAAAAAAAAAAGGAACTTTATAAATTTTATGTGTAACAATTCATTGCATTTGAAAAATTATATTTTTAGTAAATATACATCAACATTTTAAAAATGATTTTTATCCTATTACTCTTAAAATAGGAGTGGAGCAAGAGCTAATTAAGATGATAAGAAAAATGATTAAGTTTCTAAACAAATTTAACGTTTACATAACTTTCTTGGTGAATCAGCAGATATTTTAACTTCGTGCATACATATCTAAGATTTTTAATAATATTTTTTTAAAGCTTTACAAATTACGATTCATATTACAGCTTTACACAAATTTTAGAATGTCATTAAAAAATTTTCTACGATATTTGTAATACCAATCCGAAAGAAATTATATATATATATAATTTCCTATAATACTTTCACAGACATCTTTAAATATTATTATTATTATAAGAAATATGACAGAAATTTAAATGCAAAGAAGAATATATTTATTAATATGTTTGTATGAGTAAAATGATAATGAAGAATCATAAGAAGTATAGAATAATGAAAATTGAGAATCTGAAAAGAAAACTGAGTTAGACTTTCAATTAGATCTCAAATAAATATATATCCACTCCGAATTATTATTAATATTGAAAAGAATAATAGTGTCATCATAATACTAATATAAGCTTCGACGATGACGGATATGATTTAGTACATCATCAAATATACTCTGTTGACCCACTGCAACTTGATACTCTGCGCTTCATTATTATTTGTTATCGCATTCTCATTTGTCGAATAAAATCCATAAGGATAAGTACTTGGAAAACGAAATAAAAGATAATCATAAGACACCCAGATGACTCTGTATTATGTGTTATGAATTAGAACTTATTGCACGATAACTTTTACACGCGTACGTACGTACGATTAAAATAATGTAATATATATTACATTATTCTTTTTCATATTTTTTCATTAAAATATTAATCTCAATTTTATCCTAAATGCGATTTGACGATATATTGGAAATCATAGAAGCAAAAAATAAATAAGAAAGGTTAAAAATTACATAAAAATAGGAAAATAATAAGATTATTCGAAAAATTTATGTACACGGTGATTTCGTTTTAGCCATTTTGAAAAGCGTTTTTTGGATTAAAAATTTTTTATTAAAACGTAAAAATTGATTATTATGACTTTTGCATACAGATTTTTTTATACTGTTATTACACCAATTCTTCAAAACAAATTTTAGGTTAATACATTAAACAAAATTGTCTTAAAATAGTTCTGATAACTATAATGAAGGTTTGATTTACTTGAGAATTCAATTATTTCAGTTATTTTTTAGAAGAAATATTTAAACTCAAAATACTGAGTAACTATTGCTTACAGAATTTTATTATACTTTATAAAAAATATATAATATGATCTACTTTAATTATAACAAACATTTTAATTAGAAAACAATAATAATAACAAAATAAATTATTTTGGTCGTTTATTAAAGTTTTAATTTTAGAAAAACTTCCTTTTATGCACTGTTAAAATCTACTGAATGTACTACAATATAAAAAAATAATTTTGATTACTCGGCTATAATTTGTATTAAAAAATACTTATATTTTTTTTTATTTAAAAAATTTATTTTGAAAAATATATGTCCTGTACAAATTATTTTGATATTCTTCTTACAATAAGTACATTGTGGTAAAAATAAATTTTTTAACTTTGTAAATACGTTTATAAATTTAAATATACTTAGATTATTAAGTACTTTAAAGATCTACATAAAATTTTATGAAATACAAAATAACAATAAAAAAATGAAATATAGACAATGCATGTACTCTTGATTTGTTAATCGGTAGACTATTAAATTTTTTATATTACAACAAAAACATAAAGATAGCCAAAAAAAAATCGTTATGTAGAAAAAATCATTATAATAATTAAATTATTTATTACCTATTTTAAAATAATGTAACTTTTTATTTTATATTTAATTTGAAACAATAATTCTTTCTAAATTAAAATTAAGTATGAAAGACACATCATTTTTATTATTAAATTTTTGTAAAAAAAATATCTGATAAAAATAAAATATCAAAATTTTTACCATTATTAATTTTAAAAGTATTTTATTTTTAAATACAAAGTGAAAATTTGTAAAAGAAATATAAATATACAGCAATTTTTTTCTTTAAGAATATTTATTAATTATTATCGTGTAATTAATATTTAGAAGATATTTTATTATTATCAATTTCTTATTGTTAATTAAAAATTATTGAATTAATTAAATATATTATATTTGATTTTGTAAAAATTGTAATACTTAACAATAATATTTAAATTATCTTAATTTTAAATTACGAAATAAAGTGAGAGAAAATTTTAAAAATTTTATTTAAAAAGTGTAAAGAACTTTTTTTCATAATCATTTATTAGTTTATAAATTTCATTTAATCGACATATTTTATAATTTCTTTCTAATTAACATATCAATAAAATTTGCTATTAATTAGACAAATTAAACAATACAAAATTTTAAGTTTGTTCCTAATTTCAAATAAATGTAAGTATATATACAAACAAACCAACGTGTTTTATAAATATTTAAATAATATATAATTTCAGATCAAAATTAATAATTTAAAAATCTATGCAAATTCGTAATAAATCGTAACTTAAAGTGTTTGTATTTTATTAAGCAAATATTTCATTGTGGAATATAAAATACAAATTATTATCACAATTATGCACTTGATACTTTATTTTAAAAAAATTATATGAATTTCAAAGAATCTATTAAATATAAAAATAAAATATTATATGTAAGTTTAAAGTACAGTTAATTAAAATAACAAGAAAAATTAATTTTCAAAACAATAATTTTTATCTTTTTGTCTATATTGCATTGCACAAAATGTATATGAATTCCATGTTTATGACCTTATCAATGTTTTCAATCAACAAAATACGAATAAAACTTTAGGTAAATACATAAAAATCGGAAGAAGTTTTTTTTTAAAAAGATTTTCTTTCGTTTTATTAAAAATTTTGAATTACGATTTATTTTCTTTATGAATAATTTATTCTGCTACAATGGTTTTTTCATATTTTACAAAGTAATTTTAAACGAAATTAAGTAAGTTCAACTTTCTGTTTATGTATATGTAATTAAAATTTATTGTGGAATTTTAATCTAAGAGAAACTATTCGTTAAACAATGAAACTAATTCTTTAAATGTCAAGTACATTATCAAAAACTTATAATCAATGAAAATAATTTATTTTCTTAAGATAACTTCTTAAAAAGACTATAAATTATAAAAATAGAAAAATTAATTATTGAAGTGGTTCTATATTATAAAGATTTCATTTAGTTAATTGATTATTGGGGAAAATAAAATATTAATGTGTTACTGTATTTTCACAAAAATCATCATAAACATCAATGACTTGAAATTTTATTTAAAACAAAAAAAATTTTAATCTGTACTAAAATAGCTTTTTAAGCTTTTATTTTATAAATACGACGTATTAAATAATGAATTTAAAAAAAAAAAATTAAAAAAATATGAATTAAAAATAAGCTTTTAAAAGTGAAATTCATAAATAAATATTGACACATTTAATTATCTAATGAATAAGAAGCAGAATTATTAAGAGCTAATTTTTATAAAACATCTCTTAATAAACGGCCACTTGTTAAACAAACAACAATCAAAATCCCGAAACATTGTTTATTAAAAGCAATAGTCACGTTGAATAATAAGGTAGATTGAAAGGAATTTGAATGATGAACACTTATTAAAGTGCTGCGTGCGGTATTAATAAAAAAGAAAAAAGTCGCCGTGTTAACGACCCACAAAATGCTCCACAGAAAAAAAGGAGAGAGAGAGAAAGAGCCTTGGGAGATCCAATTTTAGCCTTAGCTGCATTATTAAATCGTAGTTCAGGATTCTTTATTAATAAGATGAAAAATATTTGGATGCGTGTCCAGAGGTTCATTAATACATCTGCAAGAAGAGGAAAGGCAATCCAGAAGGCGAAGTGAACCGAAGCGAGCAGCATCTGCTGTTCCCCTTTTCCAAAGATAACAATCGAAACATACATAAGACGAACAACTTGCATAAAACAAATGACTTATCCAAAGAATAAAAATTCGATTTAAATGGCTGTTTTATTGAGTACACGTCGACCACCATTGAGGTTCGAGCGATCAGCCACGTCCTTACCAACATAGGGACAAGTTATTAGGCACAAGTACCGTGATAAAATTGAACTTTGGTACTTTTCTTAATATTGCCTTCCTAGCGAAACAACAACCCAACATTTACTTAACGATCGAAGCGAATGTCTTCAGAATGGTTTCGCGCGCATCCCACCTAGCTCGATCAAAAACACAAGAACGTCTTTTCGTCCTCTTAGGCAAACATTTCTAAAGAATACGAAGAGTTAACAGCCCCTTCCCCTTCCTTCCGTCGTTTACGGGTTTTTTTTCACATTCACGCACATCCGGCATTAGTGAATCCAACTTGAATATAAAAAACGCGAAATTAGTTGCGAGGAAAGAGACAGTGCGTTGGGAGTACGAGCATTGGGTGAACTCCGTGAAGAGGGCGTGTAAGAAAAGAAATATAACAACGGCGTTTGTTATTTTAGAGTGAATTCAGTCAAGCTTAGTTGTCGGATCCGTTTATAATTAAACTACGTAGGAGGAAGGCGCGAGTGTCACGGGGAACAACATACGATCGAGGGTGGGGCACCGAACTTTGTGTATAAAAGTTAACCTTGATGCGGTGGTGGCGGTGGCGGCCGCAGACTCGAGGTTCGGATGTTGGAGAGGACTTGAACTGCTTTTTTGAAATCCGATACTCAGACCCCATGGCTTTCGGCATTTCGCTTGGTTTTTCCACTTCACCGCAATCCTAAACTTCTCTCTCTCTCTCTCTCTCTCTCTCTCTCTCTCTCTCTCTCTCAAGCTATCCCCACGTATTATTACTTCTCTATTAACTCTGCCTCTGTTCTATCTACCATTTATTTTCTTTCATTTGCTTCAACTTTATACTCAAAAACTTTGGTGCAACTTTTAAAGTAAAATATGCATGATTTTCAGAGTGTACAAAGAATTTTTTCTTATTCTTCATCTGATAAATTGCCAATTATTAATTAATCTTCGAATGAATTTGCAGACGTATTAAATGAAATTTACATTATGTGTCGTTCAATTGAAAATTTGTCAAACATTACGGATTTTTTAAGACTAATTGCGTTGATTAACTTTTCTCAAAAGATATCATATACTTTCAAAATAATCGCTGCAGATATTTATAAATAATAGTCGACCCATTTTTTTTACACATGATTTGAATTCATAATAACAAGTACGATAGAACGTAGATATAAAAATTGCTTCCGCCGCAGATTTGCGATGAAATTAAAAATATTACCATTCGATAAAGTACGGTTGATTTAAAAACGAAAATATCCAGAATTTTTAACCAAATTACTATTCAACGTTGTAAAAACAATAAATAATAAATTTTTTCAAGTACTATTTTAAGGATAAAAAATCACGAAATGAAAAAACCATTTTAGACGATCAACTAAAAAACTTATTGTTATTTAGTTTATTTATTAAGTATCTTGAGCCATAAATTTTCATGAATAGCCCGCCCAAATCTCTAAACGTTCCTTACTAGGCGATTCTGTCTACGGGTCTCAATTCGAAAAGTAAAAAATAAGAAGGAATGGAGATGATCCAAAGTCAAGTGTGAGGGCCCTCTGTCTTATGCTCTGGAACAATCAAAATCCTTACACTGTTACTGGCTCAAGTTTAGCTAATGCTGTAAATGAGCCACCCAGCATCGGAATAACAATAAATAAATAAATAAATAAATAAATACATAAATAAATAACCTTGATAAACAGAATCCAGATTCGAGTTGATGACCTACATGCATTATCTCTCGAGAATTACTCTACCCGTAACCCAGCCCAGCCCACTTTAAGCGTGTACACGAAGGATGTACATTTATTTTTTATTCTATGCCCATTTAAGCCATTATTACTTTACATCCACATCGCATCGCTTTACTTGCCTCGCACACTCAAACGCATTCAGAGGTTTACAATTATTCCCGCCTTGTATCCGTCGACCACACCACTTATCACTTTTTATTCCATTTATTTTTAATTTTGCCATGTATTATCTTGCAATGCTTAACCACCTTATTTGATCAAATATTAACTAATTGTTTTTCATTTTAAAGTACTCCTTTAATAGTGCACACTATATAAATGATGGAAAATTTTGAAAAATTTTGTTGTACCCCTTCAATTACCAACTTAAGTGAAAGAAATCGGATGCATATGATTCCGATTTAGTAATGCAAAGCTATTTGTTCACTGTACATTTCCAGCCAATTTAAATAATAAATAATTTCCTATTAATAATGCTTTAATGATTACTAAAATATGATTTATATTAATATTAATGTAAGTTTGGAACATAATATTAATGAATCAATCACTATGAAGAATTTATAACAACAATTAATTATATTCCTTTGTCTTCAATTAATTTTAAATTATTCTTTAAAAATGAACGTAAGAAAAATTGGCGTAAAATCTTTTTTTGATTCCTTCGTTATTGATTTAATAAGACTTTAAATGGATAAATTTATATCAATTTTACATACATTTATCTGCATAACTGTATTTTAAATTTTTGTATGGCCTAATATTTGTCTTGATACTTTTCGAAATTGAAAGCAACCCTAACGTTTACTTATTTATTATTTTTGTATAATGCCACACTCTTAAAAATGAAAAATTAATATATAATCGTATTATGTGTATTTTATAAAATTTTTCAATTTGCATCATTGTATGAATATAAGTCTAAAAAAAATCGAACTGGGTCTAGATTAATACAAAAAATATACAAGTTCAACTCAGTTAATTAAATAAAACTAAGCAGATGAATTATATTTTATATGATTGTTGCAGATACAATTGGGTCATTAAGTGAACAATCAAGTTATATTATAATAAATGTTACACTATTTTTTGAATATATAATGAAAGATTATAAATATTATTCAATAATACGTTTAAATGTATTTAAAGAAAAATTTTAGTATTTTTAACGATTCACAAATGCTTCATCTATGTATTATAAAAACATCATACCTCCAATGCAGAATTCGAAAGTACCAACGAAATTATAATTTTTTAAATATATTTTATTTATAGTTCTATTTGTTTTTCATTTTGGAAGTATTATGTGCCTCGTAAAACACAATGACCATTGCCTATGGTCATTGGCTTTAATGGAACCTGACTTAAGCATACATGGTTCATCCACGAAGTATCGAGTTTTTTTTTCATTTTGCGACTATTGGTTGTAGAAATTTGGGAGAGGTCTTAAAATGTTGATAAAATCTTTCTTCATTTGTCCCTATTTTTTGTTTTTTCGATAATTTGAAGCGACAGGATTCTACTTCGCGCGAAGGGTGTTTTTCAGTTTTTTGACACGACCCGATGGAGCGACTACTCGAACAGCGTTACGCGATAAAGTTTTGTTTATAATTAAAAAAAACAGTGTGGAAGCGTATAAAATGTTGCAAGAAATATATGGATATAATTGCATGTCAAAATCGCAAAGTGGAAAATAGCACAGAGTTTTTAAACAGGGCCGAGAAAGAATTATCGACGAGCCTCGATTTGGGCGCCCAAAAAGCTTTGGCTATTTGGGCTAGCAACACCCGGTGCGTGTTAGAAATTTTAAATTTCGACTGTCGATTAACAGATAAATCAATTTAGGAAAAACTGAATTTAACGTGATCTACAGTGTACAAAATAGTGCAAAAAAATTTATAAATGTGAAAATTTTTGAAAAACATAAATGCTGAAGAGTTTGAAGATGCATTTGAAATTTGGAAAACACTCCTTCAAAAATGAGTTGATGCAGGAGGAAATTATTTTGAAAAATTTTTAATTTTTATTTCACACTGTTTATAAGTCCACCAATAAATCATTTTTCAAAAAAGAAAAGTAAGAATTTTTTTTTTGTGATCTTTGAACAAAGCATTCTCGCATAGTGATTTTTCGCTAATCGCTTCAGCGCGGCGTGTCAAAAATTTGAAAAACACTCTTCGCGCGAAGTTAAATCCTGCCGCGCCTAATTATCGAAAAAACAAAAAATAGGGACAAATGAGGAAAGAGTTTATCAAGATTTTAAGAACCCTCCCAAATTTCTACGACTAATAGTCGCAAAATGAAAAAAAAACTCGATACTTCGTGGATGTAGCATGTATATATAAGTATTGGTGCTTTATTTCTTTATTTAGATATTAATAAGGATATTATGTTCTCGTTATTTCATTTTTTTGAAAAATTTGGTTCGAATACGGACGATAAATAATATACTAGAAACACATGTAAAGAATAATTATTGTAAAATGAATGTCTTAATTCGTTGTTATATTCGTGAGTTTAATAGTTCCCCCAAATCCTTCAGTCATTATTTAATTTATTAGCGTACTATTTGATCGATGGCAAAATCTGTACCTTTGTAATCGATGTAAAATTATAATCGTTTTACTGTATTTACAATATTAGCACATCTTATTACACAGTCAAAATTATCGACATTATTGGCGAAATTCACAAGCTTTATTCCAATAATATTTTTATAGCGCATAGTACAAATTCGATAATTGAGTATTTCAATATATATAGAAAAATTAATGAAAAGCGTACATAATAAATGATCATCTGTACTAAAAAAAATATTTCATGCTACTTCATACTAATGATACTTAATTCTATATATTGTATTTTTATCTCGCAATAAAAATGGCTTTGTTATATTGAATCTATTATATAACTGCTGTTCTTGTACTAAAAACTTTTTATTGCTTAGACTCATTTGTTTATAAATTTAATTATATTCCCAATAAATATTGATCTCATTCAGTTAATAAATATTTTCATGAAATACTGAAATCAGTAAAAGATCTATTAATTTTTTCAAACTCTAAAAAAACAAAAATATACGTAAAATTCTGACCATCAGTATATATACATGGTGCATCCACGAAGTATCGAGTTTTTTTTTCATTTCGTGCCTATTCATCATAGAAATTCGGGAGAGGTCTTAAAATATCGACAAACTCTTTCCACATTTGTCCTTTTCTTTTGTTTTGTTTTTCGATAATTAGGCGCGGCAGGATTTAACTTCGCGCGAAGGGTGTTTTTCAAATTTTTGACATGGCGCGCTGAAGCACTTAGTGGAAAACCACTATGCAAGAATGTTTTGTTCAAAGATTAAAAAAAAAAAATTCTTACCTTTTTTTTTGAAAGATGATTTATTAGTGGACTTATAAACAGTGTGAAATAAAAATTAAAAATTCTTCAAAATAATTTCCTCCTGTATCAACACATTTTTGAAGACATGTTTCACAAATTTCAAATACATCTTCAAACTCTTTGGCTTTGTTGTTTTTCAAAAATGTTAACATTTATAAAATTTTTTGCACTATATTGTACACTGAAGATCGCGTTAAATTCAGTTTTTCCTGAATTGCTTTATCTGTTAATCGACAGTCCAAATTTTAAATTTCTAACACGCGCAAGGTATTCCTAACCATTCGAAAGCTTTTTGGTCGTCCAGATCGAGGCTCGTCGATGATTCTTTCTTGACCCTTTTTAAAAGCTCTGTGCCATTTTCAACTTTGCGATTTTGACATGCAATTATGTCCACGTGCTTCTTGCAACATTTTATACATTTCTACACTGTTTTTTTTTTATTGCAAACAAATTTTATCTCATAACGCTATTAGAGTAGTCGCTCCATCGCGCCGTGTCAAAAAACTGAAAAACACCCTTCGCGCGAAATTAAATCCTACCGCGCCTAATTATCGAAAAACAAAACAGAAAATACAGGACAAATGCGGAAAGAGTTTGTCGACATTTTAAGACCTCTCCCGAATTTCTATGACGAATAGGCGAAAAATGAAGAAAAAAAACTCGATACTTCGTGGATGCACCATGTATATATAATTGCACATATACTACCTATGCACAATTATGGAATACACAATTATGGAATTATGATTCACATTTAAATAAATTTAACGACCAGTGTAATATTTCAATATTCTCACAGCTAATGTGAATTTAATTATTTATTAATTTAATTAAGTATTAATTACATCAGAGCTTAAAAAATTGTAATAACGAATATTGCACTAAATCATATAAAGTAATTAAATTTAGTAATTACCAGAAGTCTAGAAGTTTCATCTATTTGAGAGTATTTAATTGTTTTAGTGAAAAGGATTTCTATTTTTATTCAATGACACTGATGTGATTCTACATATTTCAAGGTTTCATTTCAATTTTCACCCAACTTTGTTAAGTTAGATTCTATAATAAGAACTACTATTTTTTTCACTATACTTTTTTATAAATGAAACATTTCCATCGTGGAATTCGTTGTTGAAAAATAAATTAATTAATAGACTCGAGTAATTTTTACGCCGATTAGCGATATGATTCTAACGTAATAAAATATCCATACTTATAATTGTTCGATACAGATATTATAATTATTTGATACACATTAATTATTATGAATAGTAAGACGTAAAATTTCAATTTATTTTCAATTAAATTATTATAATGCCGTATATATCAATATATCAATGTGAGTGCTAGTTCTAGTGGATCCCATTCGACAGAAATATTTAATTCCTCAAAATTAATCAAAATTTGAACCCGAGATCTTTTCCTTATAGTAAAAAAAGTAAAGGAAATTATCTAACCTTTGAATCATAGAGAGAAAATTTCGGAAGGAGGATCAAAGTATCAATTGCAGTTAACCACTCGCCGAGAGCAAAACCCACCTTCCGGGCATATACAAGTAATAATCTTGTCCATATAACACATCAGAGAGATTTTTAGATCTTTATATTAATTCAATAAATTATTTATAAATCAATTCTCGTGTAATATTGTTATTCCCACATGCTTACAATGAAAATAATTCATATCAACGTTCACTTGGTAAATCATCACAAGAACATCGAGAAAATACACGTAAAATATTTTACTGATATACACTATAAATTTTATTTTTGTACTCATTTGGGAAACCAAAATTCGACGTTTATTTAGTAGCATCAGGATGATTTCCGTTTACTGTTGATTACGATCATTATCATCAGCCTATGTTATATTAAATTATTTTGATATATTTTGTTTAATTAGCTGAAATATCACTTTAAATTGTTATCAACATATAATATGAGAATGATTTTATGATTGCAAGGAGATCCACCTTCACTTCCAATTTAAACTAGCTCATTTCTCAATTACTAAAAACGAATTTACCAGAAACACAATTTTAGCTATGTCAATAAGAAAAGCATAAATATGTGTATTAACATACGTTCGTTAAAATTAAAAAAAAATAAATTTGCAATAATATTAATTTAACTAAGGAACAAAAACATATTTGTAAACGTTTTAGATACAAGTAATGAAGTCTTTTTTATCCTATACAACCATTTAAAGATGATAAATGAAGTAAATATTGAAATAAAAAGGTTTTTTTAATTCTTTTATCATAACAATAATACTACAATTAATTTTAAAATAAAAAAAAACGTTTGAATTTGTGAAGAAATTACTTCAAATATCCCAATATATCAAAGAACTAATGGAAGTTGAATTTCAAAAAAATAATTAGTCTTTTCGTTTTTGAATTTTTACTGAATTGTAGAAAAATGAAATTAATTTAAAATAAGAAAAGTATTTGATTAGCATTAAAATAACTCGAGTTATCAAACACTAGTATGGAAAATTTTGTAATTATTATTTGTATTTTCATTTTTTTTAAAGAAAAGATAAATAATTAATCCATTATTTAAAAAATATATAATGGAATTTTAATTATATTAATGTGTTAAAAATTAAAGAATGGGTTTTATTATTCAAAAATATATTTGAAATATTGCTATAAAATTCTAATTTACTTTTTTTTAATTAATATTTAGAAAGATTTTCGTATACAACAGATTAAAATTAATTTCAAAAATTAATTACATGTTTTCTAACTAATGCAAAATAATGAATATTCTGAAAAATACCTTAGTGCATATAAATAAACGTTAACACTGAAGTAAGGTATAAATATGTAAAATTTTAATTTATATTATAAATACTATTTTATGTATTTTTTTTATTTATTCATTAAAAATGTATAATTGACTATTGCTTACAATTTTTTTTTTTTAAATATATTTTGATAAAAATTTATAATTTATATTATAAATTTAAATGTATATAAATACTTTCCTAAAATAAAATAAGTAAAAATAAACGAAAGTTTTATAAGAATTGATGAACCTAAAGTGAAATTATATGATTGCATAAAAATAATGATAAAAATTCATTTAAGTCCTACACTAAGCCTACAAACAATAAAATATGAAAAAAAATTTGCAATCATGAACTAGTAACGAAACTTTAGAATTAAACATCTAGAATTTAATAAAGATTCATTTAAAAAATTCAACGACCATTGTAATGTGTTAAATATTCTCACAGCTAATGTGAATTTAATCATTTTCTGAATTTACACATTTTATATAATTTAGATATACGTTTTTATATGTGTATTCATATAAGATAACAAATTATCATAAACTTGAGCAATATATATTTTAACAACATTGAATTTTTTTGATATTATTTGTAGATTCATATCTGTTTTATTGTAATAGCAAACAAATAAAAATAATATTTCAAAAATATTCTATATGTAAATTATAAAGAATTAAAAAAAAAATGATTATCTTTTATTTTTTGTAGTATCATTTTTTCTTTTGTAAATATTTCTTTAAAAATATACAATTTTTAAGAATTACATAAATTGATAATGCATAATTATATATATTATAAATGCGTTCACAAACATGTTTTATATTTCTTTTATATACATATACAATATATTTTACACAAAAAAATCTATTAAATATAAAAAATTATTAATTTCGGTAATACAAAGATATTTAAGACTAGTAGTTTTTAGAATATTTTATATTCTAAATAATACAGAATTTTTTCAATCTCATGAATGTGTTTTTAATATAAGAAATTTAAATTTTATGCTCAGGTATCTACAGTATTAATAATAGCAAATTATTTGTACATGTATAAATTATAAATAGTAAAGATATTTGAAATTTAAATACTAGCTCAGTAATTAAAAAATTAAAAAAAAAATTAATGATGATCATTAAAGACATTACAATTATCAAAATAAAGCATTTCACACAAAATAAATAATAACAATTTAATTATTAAAAAAAAATATTTTAAATATTAGAAATTATATTATATCTGACTATTAATACGACACAATAAAAATGATAGTAGAATATTTGTAAAAAATAATAATGATAAACTGGCGACAGTCTTACCACAATAAACATTCTATACCATATACATACATGCTACACCCACGAAGTATCAAGTTTTATTTTTCATTTTTCGACTATTGGTCATAGAAATTTGCGAGGAGTCTTAAAATATTGAAAAACTCTTTCCTCATTTGACTCTTTTTTTTTGTTTTTTTCGATAATTTGAAGCGACAGGATTCTACTTCGCGCGAAGGGTGTTTTTCAGTTTTTTGACACGACCCGATGGAGCGACTACTCGAACAGCGTTACGCGATAAAGTTTTGTTTATAATTAAAAAAAACAATAGTCGCTCCATCGCGTCGTGTCAAAAATTTGAGAAACACCCTTCGCGCGAAGTAGAATCCTGTCGCTTCAAATTATCGAAAAAACAAAAAATAGGGACAAATGAGGAAAGAGTTTATCAACATTTTAAGACCTCTCCCAAATTTCTACGACCAATAGTCGCAAAATGAAAAAAAAACTCGATATTTCGTGGATGTAGCATATATATTTGATTTGGTTTTAAAAAACTGCTTTTTAAAAACTTTTGTATAGAAAATTTGTAAAAAAAGTTGATTAAAAAAAGTAAAACATTTTAGTCCATTTCTATATTCATTTTAAATGAATACAACTAATATTAATTTTATTAATACTAATTTAATAAATATTAAATTATAAATTTCAAAATACTAAATTGAAGTAATATTTTAAATTCAATCACATATAACATAATTCTAAATTTTAAAAAAATATTTATATTATTGTAGAAAGTAAAATGAATAATTGCATATTTAAATATAATACATATATATTTACACCATTTAATTTGATTATATAAAAATATTTTTTAGAATATTCGGTTACTATATATTTAATTTTTACTCATGAAAATATTTTTCTATTCAAATTATTTTAGGAATATGTTATTACATAAAAGTAAGAACGTATGCAATAGAAATTACAATCATAAATTTATACTTCATATAAAAGAAATGTTTATAAAATTTAAATAAGTCGGATAAAATCCTTGAATTTGTAGTAACAAGAGTTTTTTTAATTTTATTATTAAAAACTTAAAAGAAATAAATTATTTTGAAATAGTATGTAACAAAGACAATATTAATTTTTTCTAATAGTATAGCTGAGATAAATTTTCATTATTTTAACAATTGTTAGTATAAATATTATTGATTAAAGCGGTTTTATCCTCGATACTTGGAATATCGTAATGTTAAAAAAAAGTACGTTGTACGAATACTTGAATACAAAATAGTTTTATAAAAGATACAATTTTGCTTACACATAGTTATAAAAATGTGTTTAAAAATATATTAGAAACAAAAAATTCGAATTTACATTTCTTTTTGTAAATAGAAATTTTAAATAATTTTTTGATTCATGATTGTACTAACTAAACAATTTACAAGTATAAACTAACTTATTTAGTATAATAGTAAACTTAAAAATTCTAAACTACATATTAAAAGAATCAATTTTAGAATAAGAACAACAAAAGCTATTTTGTTTATATAATATCTATTACAATAAAAATTTGAAAAAATATTTGCTAGTAGTATTAATTATTTAAATAATTTTTGTTTATTAATTTTAGGATGCAATTACATTTTTTAGATTCCAATTTAAATTGATTCATTTTTTAATTTTATAAATGCAAAATTTTAATTCTTGTTTGCAATTACTGATTTTATGAATATTTTAATAGTTGATTGTATTTCAAAAAAGTTATTTATGATAACGTACTTTAATAAATGGACTGTAATTTAATTCCAGTAGATTTTTATAAATTTAAATAAATATAGATTAAATATAAATTACGCATTAATTTTATATGAAATATATTTTTAAAAATGTATTAAAGAAAATAGATATTATAATATAAATTATTCGATTATTCAAATTATAAACCAACGAAGAAAAAGAAACCGAAAATTGTATAACACCTGCTGAATAAAAAAACAATAAAAATGCTGTACAGATAGAGTATAACGTTACATAAAAGTTAAAATCATACATGTTTATTAAAATAAAAAATCATATGTAAATTAATAAAAAAATTTAAATATCTAATTAAATTAAAATATTATTTCAGATTTACAAATACAATGATTGAATTTAAATTTAACATCAAGAATTAATTTATTTTATAAAGTAGACTCTAAATCTCAATATATCATCTGAATATACATTAGCTATCAGAAAAATACTTCGTAAATTAAAACTTATGTATGCCAATATTTTCCCGCTCTCTCTAAGTTTTTATCATAAGTTTCAATATCCTAAAAATTGATGTTCAATTTTACAACTATCGAGATTTTCGGTTTTCTCATTTTTGCGTTATATATATATATATACATATATAATAGAAAATATTACACAACAATATATTAAACAAAAAAAAAAAAAAAAAAAAATAGTGACATCCAAATCAATCTCGCAATGAAAAGTAGATGTGATTTAAATGAAAATTATCCTCTTTCATAAACACAATTATTTTTCGTGGCTAGTTTTGCATAAATAATGTCAAATTCTTAAATAGTATTCCGCAGTGACAAAGACCAAATATTTGTATAATATTTTATAATATATATAATAATAATAATAATAATAATAATAATAATAATATAGAATACATCTATACAATCAACATTAATTTTAATAGAATAAAATCATCATAATTTTGTTTATTTTTTTATATTGAATCGGAGTTGATAATAGTGTGATCGGCACGAATTGGATATTGAAAAGTGAAAAGAATGAAGAGGCATAGGTCTTGGTAGAAAAGAAAAAAGGCAATTATGCCTATAGGATTTTCAATTTAGAGTATCTGCGCTGCGCAACAAATGAGGTGAAGTACTTGACTAAAAAACTCGTTTCTTTTCACTAGTATAATTACTCCATGGAAGCATCTCCAGCGCGCATTCGACACCAAGCCGAGTGCTCTTACGACCCTACGCACACTCTTTCACTCGCTCGCTAACTCTCTCTCTCTCTTTCTCTTTTCTTGCATAAATAACGGAATAATACAGGCGCAAATACATCAGTAGGAACGGCGCTCAAGGTCCCCACGACTCGGTTCACCTCGTTCGCTGCTGCATTGCATTGAACGAGAGAAAAAAACCTCGCCGAAACAAAGACTCTTCCATTCGTCCAAAAGAAAACTTTTCTCTGGATCCCCTTTCTTGGGTGCATAACTGTGCATACGAATAAACATGCACGTACAGATCCATTGATCGAACTGCACGGAGAGGAGTGCATCCGAGGAGCGACATCTGAACAATGATCAACTGCAAAAAAAAGCCGAAAAACCCGACCAAGTACACAAAAATCGACAACGCATTTCGTGTATTACAAAGAAGAGTCGTATGACCTTGATAGCCAACGTAAATGGATCTTTTGTCGTTTTCTTCGTCGCTGACCTGACCCTTCCTTACTTACTTTCTTCCTTCATTTTCCACTGGTCATCGAATTGAAAAGACTGTTTACCTTAATTAAATATATTAAAATAATGATTTGGGTGCTAAGTTTTGCCGTTGAGCATTGCTTCGACAAATTCCTGCCGTTACCACAAAAGCGACAAAATTATTTTAAATATAATTAACGTTTCTTTCGAATCTTGGCAACATGTGCATTGTTGTGTTATTGATATTACAACTTAAAATTAAAGTATAGGAAAGGAAAAAATTGCAGGCGCGCATTTTATAAAATCTCACGTGTTTATCAAAGTTTCTCGTGAATATGAATTATGGATCACATCGATCTATTTTTTAAAAAACAAAAAAAAAAAAACCAAAATATAACACACAAATGCATGTTATTCGATTGTGAAAGAGTACAACCAACTCGACACAATACACATATATGAATGTATGTAAATATAAAAATGTATATTTATTTATACACAAATCAAAATTTATTTTGATTTTTGACATAATTTTATCAACAATTTATTACCATAAACATCAAAAAATATTCTTTTCCTTAATTTAAAATTCTCCATCCTCATCAATAAGTTATAATAGCAGCGTGTCACTATTGTTGTGAAAAAGAGCAAACCACCGCAGTTCCCAAAGAAACGTAAAATAATAAAAAAAAAAGAACCGAGATATTATTTATACTCGAGGTAATGCGCCAAAAAAATCGCGCCTTAAAACAAAATAAAACTGCATCTGGTTTCCTTTGCTCGATTTAATTGTTGTATTCGATGAAATGGATTGAATGGGTGGTATTTGAAGCTCGCCACACATAGCGAGTATTCGCTTAGCCAACAACAAGAAAAAGAAATCGATTACTGTCGCGAGGCGTCTCTTTTTTCGACTCGTCGCGGTTCCACGGTACAAGATTTTTAGGTTAGGAATAGTTGCATAAAAATAATCACATGCCGAGGAGTAAAGGGGGAGACGATAACAATAGTAAAATCATCTGGGACTTACGTGTTTAATGCAAAGTCCTACTGTTCGGGTCGTGGGACCTCTTCGTCTCCTTACCGACTCCTAAGGGTTTCCTTTGGGCACAGCCGCAACAATGGCGGCCGCTTCTTCGTCATGAGACACCACTGCTAAACATTATTTTACGATCCCGCGTCTCTAGCGATCGCCTGCACCTTCGCCCGCGAAGCCACTGATCCCTATCACCTCAACGAAATCACTAATTATCGGCAATAGCTCTGTACGAGGACCCTCGCGTACGCCAAGACCTTAAACTCAACTCCGACCCGAGCCTCCGGAGCGTTTCCGCAAGAAAGCTGTCTAATCGTGTACGTACGATGCACACACATGCACTCGAGGCGGGCTCGCGTGATTGTGTACACATATGTGTAATGATAGGTAGTGGCTATGCACGGGCGTCAGCTAACATTTGCACAAACGCATGCGCACAGATCATGCAGTCCGAGTGTGCACATCGCTGCCAGTGCCGTGCAGCGCCTCGCGCACAGGCGAGCGGGAGCCAGACCCACGAAAACCGATCTGTCCCACAGATTAATTGCAGCATGCGCCGACACTGGCCAACTGGGCGCTGTAGCCGCGAGAGGACTCTTGCGGCTAACCCCACACCACACCTTTTACGCACTGCCGAGAGAGCGCGCCTTTTTCTTTCGTGGTTTGGCGGGACTTTTTACCGGAATTTCAAAATTCAGAAAAATTAAAAAATTAGCAACTGTCATTCTTAAAACGAAGATAAAAGCAGGTTTTTATGTTTTGGCTCGTGTAATAACAAATAAGTTTTGTCCACTACAAAAGACCTTTCGCATACCAAAATATGTAGTCAGAACCTCTTTTTTTCAAAAAGGAAGCCATTATACCAGACGTTGTTGCTGCGTTTTTTCATAGAATCCCTTTGTGATATATATTTGTGCATTCAAAATCGAGTCTTCTAAGAATAATTTACAAAAATCCAAAAATATACCTGTGTTCTTGCACCATTGTATTATGTACTCTTAAAATAATTTATTAAATTGTAATTTTAAGTTTTAAAATTAATATTTTAAGGGAAACACAATTTTATAATTCAAGAGTTTTTACTCTTTATTATAAAAGCTGGATTCAATGTAATAAATAATTTAATTTACATAATTTTCACTACTTTTTTAACCTTGTAGCAATTATAATACAAGTTCTTCGTCCGGTTCTTTAACAGGTTTTAAATATTTATTATGGATGTGAGCTTACCAAAGTTGATTCTTTCTATTTATTCTATTTAGCCTCATTAAATGAATCATTAATTTAACAAATTCGGTGCACAAATAAATAAACTATACATTGCTATATTGTGTACCTAAACAACATAAAGGCTTAATTTTCAATCAAAAATATATTTTATATCGATTCGTACAAATATTACTTTGATAAATGTATATTCACTGACATCAAATATATACTTATTGAGTAAATTTTTATAGTAAAAATTTATAGTAAATATTTCGTATATTTTTATCTATTCATTTTATATTTGTAAATTGTTTTTTATAACAATTTTAAAAAATAATTTATGAAGATTAAATTAATTAAAAAATGAACTTATTTTACTTCAAATTAAAAAAAGTTTACAAAATTATATTCTCCTCTAGATTACTATTCTTTTTTTCTTCGATACAAATGCGTAGAAGTAATAAACAATAATATGAAAATAAACAAATGGTATGCATAAGTTTATTGATGAATAATAATTGAAAAATATTTTTTTTAAATAGTTTTATAGCTAATCAACTAATATATGCAATTATTATATTTTTTATTACTATACCTATTTAATTTGCCAATTATTTTAAATATAATATCACGAAAGCTTTATGTACAAAAATAAAATTTTAATATTATTTTTATTTTTGTTTTTACTATTAATTTAAAAAGTGCTATTTTAATTCGACAAATCAAAAAACTGCAATACAAGAATTGTAAAAATAATTAAAAAAATATTTTTATCGATAAAAAGTTGGTTTTGTTGAAATAAAAAAAAATTTGCTATAAATTAATGTGTTTAAGGATAAATAAATATCCATAGAAGCAAGTGCGAAATAGAGAATAATTTTTATTTTCTCATGACAGAAAACTTTTGTGCTGCCCTTTGAAACTCAGTACAGTAGTAACATGTAATAATCTTATAAAAGTGAAAAATAGAACATATTAATTAAGTAAGAAGGCTTTCCGTAAAATATTATATCGAATAATTTTTTTTCATAGATCTAAATAGAGTTTTTAATGAAATTTTTACTCTCCGATGCACTCTGACAAAATAGATTTTTATTACTTATTGTATAAATAATAAAGAGTTGGAAGCACTTATTTTTTAATTATGAAATATACATTAAAAATAGGGTAAATACAAAGATACAAAAGGTAATATTTTTCAAGTTCTCTCAATGTATCGATGATATTCTTTTTAATCTATATCAACAAAGCATCAAAATACTTAATTAAACTTATAAATAAAAAAATTTGTATTAAAAATATTGGATGAAAATACATAAATGCAAGAACATTATATGGCTGGAATAGCAAGACCCTTGTGGCTTATACAGCGAAAATTATTTTTATAGATAAGCTACATTATAATCTGTAAAAAATTTGTGCATTTAAAATTTATAATTGTAAAGGGAATAAAAATAAAGGAACGAAAATAGATGCAAGAGTCGGGTATGCTATAATGATCGAATTGGTGGGAAAAGGCAGATTGGCTTAGATGAGCGGACGTTACTTCTTAGCTCTCCTTCTAACCTATTCCACCCGATACGGGCACTGTTAAACTAGCAGACGAACCGCAGAGACGGCGAGGCAAACTCTTTCTATCGGGAGCTCTGGTGGGTGATACTTGCGGGCCAAGGAGCCAAACCAGCTGATCGAGCTTCGGAGTCGTCGTCGAACGTCTCCACCGACATCATCGGGGTGGAACGTGTTCGAGAGGAAAAAAGAGACAATCGGAAAAAGGCAAGCATCGGGAATAATCAGCCATGGCACTAAACGCTCTAAAACAGCGGGTAGCGGCCATCACCTTGCGGCAACAACAACCACGAGAAATCAGCGCATTCTTGGTCCCCAGACTCGTCATGTGCGACCCCAAGTGCCGAGCAGCCTCTAAGGTAAATTATTAACAATCATTTTCTCGCGCACCCGACTTATATTTTCCATAATAATAATCGAATAAAGATTGAACTTGAATTGGATTGAGGTGTTCGGTTTTTTCCCTTTCTTCAGTCCTTTCCATAATCGTCTTTGAAAAACTCCATTATTATGTTTCTTGTTGAATATATTTTTCTGCATATTTACTAAAGTTCTACCGATTATCTTCGTACTTTCGATGTCAAGTACTTTCCCCTCTGAATTTACATAATCAATTTCGTATAGTAGTCTGTTGACAAATTCGTGTGTAATTTGTAAACGCAGTTTACGAGGAAAATTTAAAGTAATTTTAGTTAAATTTTAATTAATAAATAATTACCAAAATCATTATTAATACTGTTCTATTCTGATACCTCGTAAGGCACATTTTAGGTTATACATGTTGTATTTTGAAAGAGGCGACAGAAACTTTTTGTGTCGTGTATGTTAAATTCAGGGCTAATTGTATTTTAAGATAAAGATTACTGAAATAGTATGTATATATATAATCTCTGTTCTATGTAGAATACTTTTAATCAGTTAGCTGGTAACAATTAATTTACCATCAATATTACGTATGTAAGCGCGCAATATTCAAAATTTTTTTTTAACATATTTTTTCAAATATTAATTATTATAAAATATTTATAATTAAAAATATTATAGTATTTCTTAAAAATATTAACCTTACTAATTGAAAAAATAATAGTATTTATAATAATAAATTCATACAATGTGAAATCGTTTTCTCGAATAATTTTCGAAATCAAAACAACATACATATTCATGTGTAAGATATTTGTAGTGATATTTACTCTTATAAAATAATTTTAGGTCAAATAGTAATATCATATAAATTTAATTATACAAACTAAATTATTATTTATAGAAATTTCAAAGGATTAAAAAACTTCTTTTTTTAGTTAAAATTTTAATCAATATTTTGTTCTTTACAAATTATAATTCCGTATTTCATGATAACATAATAGATCAAATGTTTTTAATATATTGTAACTACAATTTTTATTTATAAATAAATAAAACAAATTTCTGCATTCCCAATTCTATGTATAATATTCCTCTCAAAAAAATATATTTATCTTAAATAAAACTAAAAATTACTTTATATAAAAAAGTATAATAGATTATGAATTTTTTAACTATTAAAAAGTTGTTGGCTTGTATTTATTTTCTTTATTTAATAGCCTATATTCTTCTACAGTCTGTACATACAATATATATAATATATACAACTTTTCAACAATTAGAAATTATATATAATTGAAAAATGTATATTAATAAAATATTTATTCGTTATTATATTTGAAGTGGTCGTGGAAGGAATTGAAACGACTATTATATTAATTTAAATAAATTTCAGATAAATTATTTAAGTATTATTTAATAAATTAATTAATTTCTTTTAATTCAGTGCTAATTTATTTTAAAATAATCTATAAAGAAAAAAAATTAACAAGAGTAAATACTTAAGAAGTATATAAATAATTTATTTAAAAGTTCAATTTTATCAAATTCCAAAAATAATAATACAATGTAACTCATTTTTTTCGTAGTTTTTAAACTTATTTTATTGTTATGTTATAATATTCTTTATAAATATTTTTTTTTTATTCGTGGTACATTATTATTTATTTTTTATTTTTTTTTTTTAATTTCTTAAACATTATTCCTTGTTAACCACTGTTTGTGGATACTTAGAATATACAGCGAAGGTGACAATGAAATAATTTAAAAGATTTAATAAAACAATATTTATCAATTCGATGCAAATGTGGCGTTCTACTGTCGGTATTTTTATTGTATACATTATATATTTTTATATACTATATCTGGAATTGAGCTCCAATTATATGACAAGGTGATAGAGATGAGTAAGTAATAACAAAAATAAAACATAGAAATGATACATACATTACCTGTGTGATTTTTGCTACATATAAAATACATTTTTAAACTTTAAATTTAAAAATTTTAAATGTTAACTTTTATGAAAAATACAATTGCATTCAAAATATATTCATTTTTATTTTTTACAACAAAAAATGTCTACAACGTGTAAAATATAAAGAATATATATTTTTGAGAACAAGTATTCTTGCATAATAAAATTTATACAGTCGTATATCATCATACATTGTAATCATTGAAAAGTATCAATATAACTGTATGTGTCAACATTTGGATTTTTATTCATTTAGTTATAAAAATTTTTTTAAATTTTTTATTAGAAAGTATTGTTATATATTAATTTTGTTACTATTATTTATTTATTAATAAAAATTAAAAAATAATTATTATATATAAAATACACATTATTTACAGAAAAAAACTTAAACTCCTCTAAATTTGAATATATTTATAATAATGTTTTAAATTTTTTCGTTGTGCTATGATAGTTTTCAGTATATTCTGTACAATTATATTTATAGAAAATAAAAATGTTTTAACACTGAAATATAAATTCTAAAAGTATATAATATGCAATAATACGTGTCGTATTTGAAAATTTATTGTTCATAAAGGATACATTAAATAAATTGAAAAATATTTTAATATTTTACAAAATTAATTAGATGTATCTATAATAATAAAAATTTCATCTTTAAACGACATTTTATAGACCATTTAACAATACATACTGTACAAATATATTGTTTCGTTAATTTAAATATAAATTAAAGAAACGGTGCAAGACATGCACCTATAGAACATCATATAATATATGAAACAGCAATAAAAAATAAAAAAAAGAAGAAAATTGCTGTTCATTTTACATATACTTTTTTTTCTAATCAAAAATTTTATTTTTTTCTTAATTACAATTTGTAAGATGAATCTTTGACCGTTATTATTATTATATCATAATATTTTTAAGCATATTAAAAAATGTGTCCCTATGATTGTATAATTAAATCGTATAATGATGGCTTAATAATTGTTGACGTAACAACACAATCATTGTTTATTCTTATGGCTTATAATTTTGATAACTTCAAATATACATATTTATTTGTTATAAGTTGTTTTTTCTAATTGATTATTAAAATCATTCTCATCACTTTATAATTCATAATAAAATTCAATTAACAAAATTCTATAAAAATTGGAGTTCAATAAATTTAAATTGTATTATTAATTTCTAAATTACGTACGCAAAGTAATAATTAATGTTAATTTTATTTAACATACGAATATTTTTATTAATTTTTAAAATTAGCAATGGTTTTATGAAGACAGAAATTTAAATATAAAAATTAAAATTAAAAAATTATGTACCAATTGCGTAAAGCCGTATAAAAAAAAATTTTGTTGATAAACAAAATACATTTTTTTTATTAAATAAAAATCCTTTTTATATCAATATAATTACACATAATAAGTACTTTGAATTTAAATTATTTTTAAACCTTTAAACAAACAATATTGTGAATTATTCTCATGGTGTCATATTAATTATGTCGAAAAGCTTATTAATGGTGAAAAAACTATAAAAATTACTCTAATATAAGTATTTATTGTATTATCATATTAAGGATAAATATTTTTATTATATTAATAAATGTATTTCGCTTTATTCCAATTTTTTTTTCTTTTTTTTTATAAGGCACATTAAATAAATACATTTATACCCATAAATGTTCATACCTACATGCATAAAAAACATTTAAATGCAACATTGCCATTTAATATCTTCTTTCTGTGATGTTAATTTCTGTTTTAATGTAATGTGCTTTACACAGTTTATTTTAATATATTACATATTCATTTAGTGAATAAAATTAGCCACTGTACAACAAATTCCAGACTTATTCTACGGAACTTACAAGCGTAAATATATAAAATGGGTTTTATATTTACTTAAAAATCACTATTTATTAATTAAGTTGAGATATTTTAGTTGAAATATTTTTAGTATGCTTAATGATAATTGATGCAATAATACGATAATATTTATCACGTGTGGAGTTAAATTTTTTGTTAAAAAATAAATGTGGAAAATATTCATGTGCAAGCCTTACAATCAACAATTATTTCGTTGTAAATAAATAATGTTCTTTGCAAATATAACCATTGGCAATTTACCGTGAATTATAAATCGATTTTAAAGAATTAATTACTATGTGCAATTATTTTTTTTTCTTCGATATGCGTTAAATACAAGTGCACTGCTAATTTTAATCGAACAATCGCAATCGTTTGTATAGAGACACTCCTTCAAATAAAAATTATCAATTAAATTCACATAAATGCAAATAAAATTTTCAACAATAATAAAAGCTTTATCACATGTATTTTAATTTTTCTTTACGACACCAGTATTCTAAGTAATATCCGTTTATTTCTTTTTGTCAGTTTTGTATGAGAACCTGTATCTTAGATTTTTAATTGCTAATTTTACACTGTATATATGTATGTATAAACCGCGATTCAAATAAAAAAGTAAATATTAGCGAGGACCAAAATATAAAAAAATCTTACAAAAGTTAAAAAAGTCTTTGTCTTAAATAAGCAATACTATAAAAAAATAAAAAAATAAATTATTATTGTTAGATTTTTAGGTAGGAAAATATATACTGATCTGCAACATTAAATTTTATCGATAGAATCGATATATATCTCGACGTAGAAATGAGCAGGAATAGTACATAACATGAACCGATTACATAATACTTATTGTTATTTCTATTCAAGATTCGAAAAGTATCACAAGTATACAAAATATCAAACAGATACATAAAAATTATAAAAGAGAAATTTTTAATGTTCTCTTTAATTAAATTAAAAATTTTTTAATGTTCTCTTGATATAAATTTAAATTTGATTCTAGTCCAATTGAAAAAAGTATTTTCTTCCCAATCTGAACTAGAACTTGAAAATTTTATCTGCCAGAGCATAAGCATGTTATCAGTACTGAGTACATGCATATATGACTAATTTTAAATGCGTATGTTCTCGAAACGCTGAACATAAAAAACACTGATTCCATCATCTGAAGTTAGCAAAAGCAACCATTCGCATTTATTACGACCTGTTCGTGACATCAATAATTTCCCGCTTCTTTTGTGGGATAATAGACTCTTACTAGACTCAATGTCTCACTGTTATTCAGTGTTTACTGTGCCTTTGAAGATTCATAAGTATTTTTCATATCAAATTTATTCTTTGAGAACGATATTCCATATTTCTTCGCGATGACAGAATCTGATACCGTAATCAATTTGCTATTAATTTGTTTTGGTGCACAAAATGTGACAATTTATTTTTTATAATAACGATAACTTTTCACTATTTCAGGGCAAAGGCGAATTCAGAATTGAAAAGGATACTTTTGGTGAGTTGAAAGTACCAGCGGATAAATATTATGGAGCGCAAACCATGAGGTCCGTTATCAATTTTCCGATCGGCGATAAATCTGAACGCATGCCGGTAAAGTATCCTTTAAACTATCAGTATAATTGTATGATTCACCAGATCGTGCAATTACATGAAGTAAATATGTGTTATATACTATATAAAACGTGCAATAATAAAAACTAGTTTTGTTGCATTTTTTATGAGAAGTTAATAAAGAAAATGTCGGGTATCTTTCTTAGAAAGCTGTTGTTCAAGCGATGGGAATATTAAAAAAAGCTGCTGCTGAAGTCAACAAGGAATTTGGACTTGATCAAACAATTGCGGATGCTATTAGTAAAGCTGCCGATGAAGTAATAAGTGGGAAACTCTACGATGATCATTTTCCTCTAGTCATATGGCAAACTGGCTCTGGAACACAAACCAACATGAATACCAACGAAGTTTGTTTATTTACTTATTTCTTAATTCTTTTTCTTTTGAAAAGATAACATTTTTTGGCACTTGTAATTGTATTAAATTATTTAAATCATAATAAATCATTAATCAGTTGGCATATTAAAATTAATCAATTTTTATTTTAATCAGAAATTTAGTTATTCTGCTTTAAGAGTTAATTATTAAAATCATAGATAGCATTTAAAAAATCCCTTTGGAGTTTTGAAATTTTTTTATATTACTATAACACACTCTTAAAACTTTGATAAAAATAAACAGATTTTAATAATTATCTATAAATTAATGTATTAAAATTTTCATTCTTTTTTAAAATTATCAAAATTACTTGCAATAAAAAATTAGGAATATAAAATATTTTGCTTTCTTGGCTTGTATAAATGATTTGCATTTTTTTATTATAAATAAATAATGTAATTAAATATGATGTATTTTATTGATTTATTTATTTCGTTTAGGTTATTTCTAATCGAGCAATCGAATTATTGGGTGGTGAATTGGGGTCGAAGAATCCTGTTCATCCAAACGATCATGTAAATAAATCACAAAGTTCCAATGACACTTTTCCAACAGCCATGCACATTTCTGTAGCTCTGGAAATTAATAAAATTCTACTTCCTGGTTTACAAGAATTGCACAAAACAATCGATCAAAAAGCTAAGGAATGGAAGGACATTATTAAAATAGGCAGAACACATACACAAGATGCTGTACCTCTTACGCTTGGTCAAGAATTTTCAGGTACATAGTTCAAGCAAAACACATTAAAAAAATAAATTACATATTTTCTATAATATTGATAATAGTTACAAGTGAAAGTGGTATAACAAGTGGAAATATTTGATATTTTAGTTGTGAAATTTTCAGTTTCATTTTTCTTCAATAGTTCTCAAATAAAATTTTCAATTGAACAAAATCGTAAAATCAACTTTCTCATATATTTCCTTATTAATTAACTAATAATTATAAATTTGTATTTGTCATAAATATCTTATATATAAATATATATATATATTATATATATATATATATATTATTATTTTATTAATGTTGGATTTCCTATTACATTTTCAAATTTTTAAAAATATACCTTATATCGATTATCCTCTTCTTAATTTCTTAGCATCTCTATTTATTAATTTGCATTTTTACCGTATAGGATTATTATGAACCCGGTTAAAATATAAATATACATTTGTACATGTATCTTCGTTACTCAAACATGATTAATTTAAATGAGTTTAATAAACAATAATAAACAATGAATACTATTAATTTTTTGTATAAAAACCGATAACTATCCAAGTTATATTACGTAACGTTTAAAATTAGTTTTTAAAAAATGAACAAAATTTACTTTGAGTTAAAACGAAAAGAAAATATTCATTTAATATAAAAATATGTACCTGGTGTATTTTTAACTTTTGAACATGAATAGTTTTTTTTCAGTACACCTTTGAAACTGCTTTAAACCTACAATTTAAAATTTTAAGCACAAATCGTAACTTTAAAATTAAAGTTCTTCATTTTTTCCAATTTTTTAAATAAAACTATTCAAAAAATCGTTTGTACAATATTTTTGAATATTCACATGGATTTAATAATAAGATATAAAAAGTTAATTTTAATATATAATGAATAAAAGGGAAAATGTAATTAAATTACAGCTTATGCAACACAACTGGAAAATGGAATCGCAAGAGTAAAAGACACACTGCCAAGACTTTACCAGTTAGCCCTCGGTGGTACAGCTGTAGGCACGGGATTAAATACAAGAAAGGGCTTCGCAGAGAAATCAGCTGCAAAAATTGCTTCCTTAACGTGCCTACCATTTGTCTCGGCCCCAAATAAATTCGAAGCCTTAGCTGCTCACGATGCCCTCGTCGAAGTTCATGGCGCCCTTAATACCGTTGCCATATCCCTCATGAAAGTAAGTTAATGTCGTTTACGTTAATTTTGCACCCCCCCCCACATTATTATTGAAATATCTGTTAGTTAATCAAAGAAAAAGCTTAAATATTCGACACAGTGGCTTTTTAAGGTTTCTTTAACTTCAAAATTCGTGCAATAGGTAATTTTATTTAGATTTAAATAACATACTTATGGGTATATCCTAATCATTCTGATAACATTCCTGTGACGGAAATATAATTAAAAAATAAGAAATTACACAAATAAAATTACAAACTTTTGATACATCATTAAATGAGTTTTTTTCAACAGCATACATTATTGACGATAATTTAAAAACTCAGGCTCCTTATTGACTGTACGAATTAAGGTATTTTTATAATATACTCACTGTTAACTTGTAATTGTTAATTTGTAATTCTTAATTTAAAAAATTGGCAGATTGCTAATGACATTAGATTTTTGGGAAGCGGTCCTCGATGTGGACTTGGGGAGCTCTCACTTCCTGAAAACGAACCTGGTAGCTCGATCATGCCTGGAAAAGTGAACCCAACACAGTGCGAAGCCTTGACGATGGTGTGCGCCCAAGTTATGGGAAACCATGTCGCCACATCCGTTGGTGGAAGCAACGGCCACTTTGAACTCAATGTGTTCAAACCCGTTATCGTGGCAAATGTACTGCGGTCGGCGAGGCTCCTCGGAGATGCGAGCTCTACCTTCTCGAAAAACTGTGTCTTAGGCATCGAACCCAATATCAACGCTATCAAGAAGATTATGAATGAAAGTCTGATGTTGGTCACTGCTCTCAACCCTCACATTGGATACGATAAGGTAAATTCAGTTTATATTTGAAAACGTTTTCCACTATGCTGATAAGTGTAATCGTTTTTTCAAATTCTTTCCCAGGCTGCAGCTATTGCGAAACAGGCACATAAACAAGGTCTTACTTTGAAAGAATCGGCTCTGAAAAATGGCTTGACGGCTGAGCAGTTTGATCAGTGGGTCAAGCCAGAGGAAATGCTTGGACCTAAGTGATTACATTGATGAGTCAAAGATCTTAAACGTCATAGTTATGAGAAATTTCTAAACAATAATTTGTTTGATAAGTGAAAATGAAATTAAACCACTATCACTAGAAATAGTTTAAAGTAAAATATTATTTATAATTGGATACTAAATAAATTTTAAATAAAAACATGATAAATTAAATTTGTTTAAATTTTATTTATGAATAAACAATTAAATTTTAGACAAATATATTCTAGTTTTATTCAAGATGATTTTGAAAAACTTGCTTCGTTTTATCATAATGTGTGGGGGGGAGAGCGGGTAAAGGTCATTAAGTAATCTTTTTCGAGGTTCGTCATACTACTATTAATCTTTTACAATTAAACACGAAACATTTATGAAAATGCTCATACGCTGCGTCAGACAAATTTTTTATACAATCGGAGAAAGAAATTATGGAAAAGTGGGAATTATTGGAGTGCCATTTGAGAAAGGACAGGTATATTAAATTATTAAACAATTTTATTTTTTAATTTTAAACTGAAGTTTTCATAGAAAAAGGGAGGAGTAGCTCTAGCTCCTGATTTAATAAGAACAGCAGGACTTTTGGATGAATTAAAATCTGTAGGTAAGTTTTAAACAGAAAAAATTTTATTTAAAAATTTTTTAATGGAACTTTTTGCAGGACTTGATGTTCGAGATTACGGAAATGTTAAGTATGAAACTTCGAACATTGCTGTGGACAATATGACACATTTGGATCATGTAGCTGGATGTACACAAAAATTATCCGAAATGGTACAAAGTGTTTTTAAAGATGGTAGAAATGTTTTAACGATTGGGGGTGACCATAGCATAGGTATTGGTTCTATAGATGGCCATGTGAAGGTTAAATCAATTGTATATTTAATATTTAAAATTATAAAATAAAGTATTAAAAAATAATTTGTATTGTATAGACAAACAAAAATATTGCAATAGTATGGATTGATGCTCATGCGGATTTAAATACAAATAAGACTAGTGAAAGTGGAAATGTTCATGGTATGCCAGTAGCTTTATTAACATCAGAACTGGGTGATTATTGGCCTTATTTACCCGGAATGGATTGGCAACAACCAATGTAAATAAAGTTTAATAAATACATTAAATTATAAACATTTCATATCTTCATATTTTTTAGGCTATCGATACGAAATGTAGCTTATATTGGGTTGAGATCCATTGATCGTTATGAAAGATTAGTCATTGAAAAATTTGGTATTACTGCTTTTGGTATGGAAGATGTTGAAAGATATGGTATAACTATTAATACCTTATAATATTACTTTTTCAATTTTTTTATTTTAAAATTTTCAAAAATTTAAAATGTAATTTTTTTAATCAATTTAGTACTTGTATTAAATGTATTAGTTAAAATGTTGATATTGATAAGATTCAAATTTTTAGGAATTCATGATGTTGTACACATGGCTTTAAGAAAAATTGATCCTGATAATAACAAGTCTTTACATGTTAGTTTTGATATTGATGCTTTAGATCCTCTTGAAGCTCCTAGTACAGGAACTCCTGGTGAGTATAGAATTTATGTTTAATGTAAAAAAAAATTAAATATTAAAATAAAATACTTTTATGTATAGTAAGAGGAGGATTATCTTTAAGAGAAGGTATTCATGTAATGGAAGAATTATATAGAACCACTAGATTAAATGCTGTTGATCTAGTCGAAGTGAATCCAAAAATTGGAGATCAAAAAAGTATTGACTTAACTATTTCTGCTGCAATACACATAATACAAGCTGGATTTGGATTTACAAGACGAGGATTAAAACTTCCTGAAGGCATTACGGATATGCCTTTGCAAACGTTTAAATTATAAAAGCAACAATTAAATTTGATCAGTTTTTATTTGTAATTTATAATCTTTAACATTATTTAATTTAAGTTCTACCCTAGATACAATTTGTTGATTGTCTTCGTTCATATAAAATTCATAATACAATTTACCATTATCATTTGATCCTCTAACTGGCACAACTATCCATACAATGTGTCCATCTGTACCATAATCATCTTCATTTGTTACATTTACACGTCCAATTTTTATTGGTTCTCCCAAATACTTTATAGCTTCAGAATGTTCATTTAATAATTTAATTGCTTTTTTATAATGATCTGATTTTCGAATTTTTTCATTAAGCACATAAGGTATTGTATTTATAGCCACGAAGGTACCAATTCCTCCAACAATTGCTATTTTTTTTGCAATGGACAATAATTTTACAGTGCTCATTACACTAAAATAAAATGAAATTAATATTTACAAAGTATTACGTATTTTATAAAAAAAAATAACTTTCATGTTCAATAATGGAGAAATAATTATGAGTATATATTGAAAAAATAAATAATATTAGTAATTGTTCATTTTTATTTTTATTATTTTGTTCACAATAGAAATGGAATAGAAAAACAAAAAATTTCTTAAATTTTTTCAACATAACATAATGAACTATTAGATAAATTTAGCAATTATATAATTAATATAAAATGAAAATTTTTAATAATAAAATATGAGTAACATATTTTTACTAAAAATATCAAATTTAACATTTATAATGAAAATAATAAAAATTACTTAAGAAATTGTTATAAAACATTCAATAGATATAATGTACTTGGTATTTGATTTAATAACTCAAGAGTAAATGTGTAACTATATGTCATGTACAATAATTTTTAATATAGCATAATTTTACTTTTAATTTTATTAGTTCTATGTCAATGGTTAGATTAATTTAATAAATTTTAATATAATATCTCTCTATATATATTCATTTTTTATAATATGTACAGAAAAATTATGGGTAATAAATAATGTTAATTTCATAATTACTTTTAATAAAATTTATATCAATTATTGTTTTTCATAATGTGAATAGCAATATAAAATTGAGTGAGTTTCTAAAATATTATCCAAGACAATAATTTTAGTTAACACAGGTTTAACTAATTAATAATAATTTTATTTATAATAATTACATAAATTTCTGAATCAAGCAAAACATCAATGCGGACGAAGATTTAACTAGTAAAGTTAAAAAGTACAGAACATTTACAAAGGTTAAAAGGCAAAGAGGAAACGTAAAACGAAAATATAATAGAACAGAGATTAATGAAAAAAGCAATCGCAACTAGAGATATAGTGGTCACTCATAAAACTACATTTTTAAATAGGGTTATAAATGTTTTTCATCATTGTGATTATTTTCATTTCATTTAATTCTTTGTATTATTACAATGTTTACCAATAATATCACAATTACAATAAAAGTATTTATAAAGTTTAAAAATACTTAAGTTTATGCATAAAACAATTACATAAGTTTTTATTATACTAGCTTAAAAAAATTAAATTTTAGCATTTCTTTAATTATTTGAAATGAACTCTTAAATTAAGTTTACTTTTACTTATTAACTTTTTACTTTAAAATGTATTATACAAATTTTCAATCTTATTTAAACATAATGAAACATATACAAAATTATTTTTACGTGTCTTTTCTTGTATCTTATAAGCAATGTAGTAAAAGAAATCGGTGTACTTTTACAAATCAGTTGTATTGTAATACAATAATAAAAAACTCATTATTGAATTATTTAACATTTTCAACATCAGTGCAAGAAATACCTCCACCAATTTTTTTTAAACAATTAGAAAAACCAGATATTTTTGGTAAATTAGGTAGTTTAAAGTATGAACAAATTATGTTAGATGAAGAAGAATTAAAAGAAGAAAAAAAACAAAAATATTTACATGCTGAAGTTCCAAGAAAATATAAACCTTCTTTAGGAGAATATGTCAAAATGATAAAAAATTATTCAATGAAAGGTGATATCGTTGCTGCTCAAAAAGTAATGGAGTATTGCGTAGCAAATAAAGATAAACCTACTGCTTATATGTATTCACTTTTAATTTATCAATTTGCAATTCAAGGAGATCTTATAAATTGTTATAAATATTTTAGTGAAATGAAAACAAGACATTATAAAATAAAAAGTAATATATATACAAGTCTATTTAACGCGTGTGCTAATTATCATGATAAAGATAGAGCATTGAAATATTTAGAAAAAATAAGAGAATTTATGAAGAGACAAAAAGTGCCTTTGCATTATACCCATTATAATGTCTTAATGAAAGCTTATGGTCGCCATGGTGATTTTAAAAGATCAGAAAAACTAGCAGAATATATGATAAACTGTAAATTAAAAATTGGAATAACAACAGTGAATAGTTTATTGTATGCTGCTAATAGTGATACTAAATCTGGTTTAAAACATATTTTTAATATATGGCAATTTATGAGACAACAAAAAGTATGTATTATTTATTTTTCAATTTATAAAATTGTTATATATAAATATTTTCTTTACTTTTTTAGATCCCACCAAATATATTTACATATAATCTATTATTAAGAGGTATTCAAAATACTGAATTTGGAAATTTTACGGTGAATGATTTACTTGATGCAAATCATACTGGATTTTTAATTGGAAAACCAGATCTTTTAAGTTGCCCACCAGCTATTGATAGTTTGCCATTTCCTAATATATATAAAAAATCATCCAGAGACAATAAATTAATAGATCCACCAGTATTAGAACAACTTCTTATTGCTAAATCAAATGAATTAAATAATAGTTTAAACAAAGAAGTTATATCAACTGAAATTCTCGATATGAATTTAGATATTATTTTAAAACATAATAAGTTAATTCTTTTTGGAGGTTTTACTGGAGTACTAGAAAAAATGGACAAAGATAAAGTAATTCCAGATATTAAAACATTAACATATTTATTGGAATTACTTCCAAATTCTGTAAGTGCAGAAGAATCACTTATAAAATATGCATATTCACGTGGTATCAAACCAGATTTAAATTTTTACAATTGTTTAATAAAAAAACGTTGTATTAGAGGAGATAAGAAACAGGCTAAAGTATGAATATGTAAAATTATTTTATATATTATTTATATATTATATAAAATTATATAAATTCCATCATCTTATTTTATTTCATTTTATTTCAGCAAGTAATAAATGATATTCATAAAGCTGATTTAAAACCTAATGTTATGACATACGGAGTTTTAGCTTTTTCATGTGAATGCAGTAATGAGCTTTATCAAATTCTAGAGACTATGGAAAGTACTGGCATTGTAATAAATAAATACATAGCACATTCGTTATTGATTTTTGCAACAAATAAATTGAACTTTCCATTTATATTATTATTAATGAAAATATTGAAAAGAGAAAGGGTTCATATTGATGAGGAAATATTCTTACTTTTAGATACATTTCAAAAAAAATGTACAAATATAGTTAAAACTAAGGTATTAAAAATAAAATTTAATACAATTAAATTATATAAGATCATTTTATATAAAATATATATTATTTTGATAATATAGCACAAATTTTCCACACTTCAGAAATTTAAAACTGGATTTTCAAAATTTAACATGAGATATAAAAGTTGGCAAGAAGAAATGGGTAGAAAAATTTTATGTGAGGTCAAATAATGAAAAATAAATATTGTATATATAATTTTGTATGAATTTTATATTTTTAAAACATTAAAAAGTTTTTATGAAATAGAAAATTATTAATCAGAATTTTTCAGTCAATATGTACATTGTTATTCTTATTCAATAAAAAAAATTTTGTTTTAATTTTTGTTTTAATTGTTATAAAGATCTATTGAATAATTTCAATTACTTAAAATATTAAAATAAACTAGCGCATATATGATTGTCGAGTTTCCGAAACCCATGGTCGACTACGTGAACCAGATATTACGCCCCTTGCTTGACTCGATCCTCGAATACTCAATTTATTATAACCAGTAGGTCCAGTTGGCTGTGCTCCACAGGTTTCTAATGCTACAAAGTCATCAACATGTAGCGAAGGGGGCCTTGAAGTATTCGGAGGTCGAGAACGAAATGGATCAGCACCTCTTCCAACGCTTCCTCCCACTGAGTTACCTCTCATAGCGTTAGAGTACTGATTTCTACCTCGCATCGGTGCAACTAAAAATATAATCAATGTTGCCTTTATTAATAAAGAATTGGGTAACATTGAGGGAGGAAGAGGTGAGGGAAGAGTTGCAGAGGGGACGTGCTGCAAGGCACACGCGCGCTCAAGCCAAAGCTCATTATGCGTTACATTTTCTGGTATAAGAATTTTGTAAATCAATAGTAATAGTAAGCTATGGGCTATTTTTTCATTAAATTTTATAAAAAGAAATTTTTCATTGTAAATAAAACTAAATAATATTTTTAAAAATGGAGTTTCAGTTGCATTACATGGATATAAAATTAATTATAATTTTACCAAAAGGTTGTTTGGTTTTAGTAGTTGGTGCATTAGTCTGCTTTTGCGTTTCTCTGGAATCTTGAGGTTCCTCTTGACACTTTATATAATTTGTATAGTGAAAAGGTACCTTTGCACACACTCTCTGTGCCTCTGTTAATAAATTGAAATCTGCTGGTAAAAGTTCCGTTGCCAATGCCAATAAATCAACAGTATTATCATTGTGTATTTCTAGCAATGATCTTTTAACTCTTTCTCTCTCATTAGAACCGGTTGGTAATATTAAAGTTGCAGGACACCGTTGAGCAAATTGATTTAGCAAAGCCTCAGGTGGCAAAAGTAATGGCTCCAGCAATTCTGGAATAGGCTCTTTTTCTTCTTTATCTTCGACGACTAGTAAGGCTTCCACTAATTCCACAGCTTGACGAATCTTCGTTAAAGGATGCCCTTCCTTTTCCCAAGAAAGTAATATTGACAGCTGAGGTATTCGTAAAAATAACGTTCTTTCAGGATTTTTACAGGAAATCAAACTACCAATAAAATTTACAACAAGCTCTTGCAATGATTCATTTTTTTCACGATCTTCTTCTGAAACAGCTTTAAAATATTCTATTAAAGTTTAGCTTTTAATTATTTATTTTAATTATTTTATTAAAATTTATTAAAAAATAAAATACCTTCCACTATATAATCAAGAAGGGTCTTCAAAGCATCTGGATTATTTTCTAAGCAACTTTTCACGTGATAAAGACCATAATTATGAGTTGTTAGAGATATTAATATATGTAATGTAGTCTCTACGATATCCAACGGATATTTAGATGCACTTGCCAAAAGTTCAATTAAAGTAGAAATAATTACAAGTAGAGGCTCTTTACTAGGAACCGAATGAGTCAGTTGTTTTTCAAATAATTCTGAATTCTCTTGCACTAAACTCAGATTACAATCACAAAGGGTTTCAAGAATATCAATGAGTTCTCTTTGGACATTAGCATCATTGGTATTTCTTAAAACTGTGCACATCATTTCTATTACAGGTGGATATTTTTGATCAGATTTAACTTGTGCTCTTGATGCAGGACTTGTGAGAGTAAGAAGAGTCGCTTTCATTGGTGCATGTCTAGTTAGATCACGAAGTAAACTCAATATAGGCAAATTCTTTTCTAGAGGATTAGCAGTAAGTATGCCATCCAAGAGACATCTACCCACTAATAAGGCGGTAGGCGCTGCTAAATCGCTTAATTGTTTGCACACAGTAGAAACCAAAATAAGTAATTCCATATTCCAGCTTGCACATAGTAATCTATTTAAAATATTCAAATTTTATGAATGTACAAAATCTGAATTCACCAATTAAATTCTGTTCATTATTAATTTAACAAGTACATAATCGTTTATTTTTCTAATACTCTTACAAAATATTTCTTGATATATAAATCAACTTTATAAATATATCATTAAAAGAAAAAAAATTAATAATTTTACTTTTTATAAAATTAATATTGAAATCAATATTTTATGGTTTTATAAATGTTTCAATTATTTATTTAATTTATTTAAATATTTTTAGTAAAGGTATGTTACCTGAGAGTTTCAGTAAGACTACTTGCTTGTGCTTGAAGATGTGCTGACCATAATTTTCTGAATCCCAAGACTCTAATTTTATCTTGAGAACTAGTTTCATTTAATGTTAAAATTGGTGGTAGCAATCTTGTCAGCAGCCTTAATCCAGGAACAAAATTACATGGATTAGAAGAAACCATCTTTAAAACTTCACCAAGCATTTGTGTCCACAAAGATTTTGCAACATTACCAGAACTATCTGAATCAACTGCTCGTGTAAATACTAAAAGTGTTTTGATTATTTCATTTGATAAGCTGCGTGTCGAATTTGTTAGGGACATTGCCTCAATGAGACAATAAATTCCAAGTAGTGGAACTACTGCAGTTAAATCTTTAAATTCTGTTGCCATGCATTTGACAAGTCGTTCAAGAATCGCCCTAATTAACTTTATACAAGGAGTCAATAATGTAATTAAAGCTAAGCCTCTTCGTCCACTAAGTGCTACACGATGGAGTAAAGGTTGCTCATAAAACTGAGCAATATTTGTCATAATTCCTACTAATGCTGTCAATCCATCAGCAGCAAACAGTTGTGTTAAAGCATTTCTATGCTTTAATTCAACGTATGGCTCCATTGAATCAACATCATCATTTGGAGGAAAAACAAGATAATGAAGTATACGGCAAGCTGTTGTTAATTCTCCTATAAAGAGTAAAACAATTTAGAATTCTTAAATCAGTTATTCTTGATAAATATTTATGATTATAAATAAAAATAATAAATAATTGTTTTTTAATACAAATATAATAAATTACATTCGTTTATTATTGTCATATAAAAAATTGATACCTGGACATGTAGAGGCTTTATCGGCATTTTTTCGAATAATACTGATAAGTGATGATACATCGCCATAATTCCAATTAGAATTTTGAGCAGTTACATTCAAATGTGGAATTACATCTCGTAATACTAAATGATTTGTAAATTTATCCAATAAATCTACTGCCCGATTTTGAAATATTTCGACTTCCCTGGAATAACGAATAACCGTGGCAATAATTTCTGCTGCAAATTCAGCAAGATCGTTACTGGAGAGGTAAGGAATAAGAACATCGATGAACTTTTCCATAGGAACAACCTTAATAATAGCTTGAACTCCTTCTGAATATATTAGAAAAGAATGTAATTTTCTAAGCCAAATCCAGTTATTTGGTTGATGTACCAATCCAATTAAACACTGTACAACTTGTAATCTCCATGCAATTATTGATCCTAAACTATATTCTTTGAATTGAAGGGCTGTTAATAAAGATTTTGTGACTTCTGTTTCTTTAAAAAGATAAAGAAGACCCTCTTTAGTATCAGCAATTAATGATATAAATTGATAACATGCTTTAATTAAATTGCTATCAGAATCAGGAGAACATAAAACTAAAAGTAAACGACTTGCAAGTTTCCAATGATCAAAATAAGCAATCAAATGTTTACGAGGATTGCGATTTTGTTCTCTTTCAAATTCCATTTGAGCACTAGCAGGTAGTTGTCGTTTTGGTTGAGCCATTAAAGTTGAAGCACAGGCATATGTGTTAGTTAGTTCTAAAATTTCCAATTCAGTGAATTCCTTTAATTCTGATAATGATTCATAGACGTGAATTTTTCTTAATAAGGAGCAAAGAGCATATTTTAGTCTTGCTAGTTTTGCGGAATCAAGCATCATCAAAGATATTTTATATAATTCATTTTCGGCTTTTAAAAATTCTTCTACAATTTTTGGACTGATCAACGCAGCATCTACTGCTCTGATAGCTGCTAATTTTACAGGAAGAGCAACATTTTCACGCATACACAGTGTTAAAAGCCTTTGTGGTGCATTTACTTGCAAAAGAATATCAGGACCTATCGAAAGACGACACAAAGCTTCAGCTAATCGTACACCTACTTTAACGTGACGAACTTTATATGCAGGTTGTGGTTGTGAACATGCAAATTCAACATTTAATCCTGCATCTACAATGTTGGATAGATTTTTTATATCTTTAGAATTGAGTTCAAAATTACCAAGTGTTGTGCACAAGTTTTCAGAATTATGAACAAACGTTTCTTTTTCTTGACCAGAAGCATTACTAAAATTCACAACTGACTTTGATAAAGAAATAATAATATCATATAGTTTTTCAACTATATTGTCATCCAATTTATCTTCAAAGAATTCTTTACAATTTTCTAAATCTAATAACTCTGGTGGATTAACTGCATATAATTCATCTATTTGAATAGCTTCACGTTCAAAATCAACAACAGGAGGTTCATCATCTGCCATTACATCTTCATCAGATAAAATTGGTTCAAATGGTTCTATTGCACCTGATTCTTCACCTTCTTCTCTTTCACCTTCTTCTTCTTCTGCAGAAATAGATTCTGGACTTAAAGATACAAGCGATTCTGTGGGAGGAGTAGATGGTCTCTTTCCAATTTTGTGTACAACTGGAGATGTTTCCTCTTTCCATTGTGGAGGATCTAACTTTGGAGGTTCAGCTGATGGAGTTTTTACAGGTTCAACAATTGAAGTTGCATGTACAGGAGGAGACAACGTAGCTACTAGACAACTTTCTTGCTGTGATTAATGATTAAAATTATTCAAAAAATGATAATATAATATATTTTATTATAAAATATTTATATAAATTTTTTCTAAAAAATATGTTAAAATATAAAAACTTATTGCTTATAATGTATACATTAATATATTATTACTTGATTTTATAATATTTTATATAAAAAAAGTTACTGTACATTAAAAAACATAAATAAAAGTCAATATAATTACATCAAATAATATTATATATATTAATTGATAGATATTATATATAAAATACAAAAAATTTTTCATTTAAATTATAAGTTGTATTTACCAATACCATTGCATGAGTTTGGTTTTCGTAATACCATTCTTGTTCTTGCTCTACAACTTGAACATTATTCACTGGTACTTCTTCTTCTGTAACTGCCACAGGAGCTACAGGAGTAGATACTGAACTAGAAATTTCTTGGGGATTACTTAAAGATTTTGTTAAAGTACCATACACAGCTAAAGTTATTGTTGTATACCAGCCACGTAAAACTAAACCATCTGTTGGTAAATGCTTTCTATCACATTCCAATTGAATATGAACATTTTGTTTATATTCCAATCCTCCAAGTGATTCAAATGTTGAAGCACCAGGTTTACTTAGATCATTAACAAAAAACTCTATTTCAAATTGCGACGGATTAGTTGCTCTAAAAACAATATACTGTTATATTTAGTATGATTTAAAAATATTTTTTGTGAATAAAATTATGAGTCTAGCATATACCCAAGACGAACACCCCCTGGAAAATCAGCTTGTACTCGAGCTCCTAGAGGAATAATTCTTACTTCACTAATATATACAGGCTTGGGAAATTGCACTAAATCTAAGTTTAATTCCTAAAAAAGAAAATTATTTCATTTAAACAAACCTCATCGAAAACGGTTTAAAGAGTAAATAAAATGACATTGGTGAATTCTTACTTCTGAAATATCGTGTGAGAATGTATCGAAAAAGAGTAACTCCGTATTATCCATGTTTTTTATACCAATGCAAAAATAAAATTATAAATACTCATTTAAAATTCACATATTACCACGAGTTTAACACATAAAAATAACATAAGACGATTATCACACTGTTTAACAACCAGATTTCATTGATAATGGCGTATGTGCCGCTACTTCATTAGCACGAAAAGGTTATTTGGACGGAAGGTTGGGTTAGTTAAATCATGTAAATTTGTACGTACGTCGTCTGCAACGAGGCATGGATTTGGAAAAACGAAACGACTTGACAGTGAAAATTTGGAATGGATTGTAAGTGCAATTAAAATTTTTTTAATCAGTCGAGCAATTAGAAAATAAGTTTTTTTTTTTAAATGGAAACTATAACTGATGACAAATCATGCCGTACTTGTACAGATTTTAAAACTTGGGCTAAATTACAAAAAAAGAAATTTGAATCTCAGCAGGTAAGCACAAGCTGATTCAATACCTATGCTAGGTTGATACAACAAAAAATAATTGTTTATCTCAATTTTTTAATGTTTCATTATTTCATAGAATTCAAATAAAAATAAACAGAATGTGGACAATGTAACAAATATTCAAACAACTGCAAATATGCAAAAAAGTTGCCCACTAGACAAAGATGAATTAGGCTCAAGTTCATGGAATCTTTTACATACAATAGCTGCATATTACCCAAAAGTTCCAACTGTTGAACAAAAGAAAGAAATGAAAACATTTTTTCATTTATTTTCAAAAATTTATCCTTGTGCCATTTGCGCCAAAGATCTACAAGAGCAGCTGAAAAATTCTCCTCCGCAAACCAACTCTCAAAAAGAATTAAGTCAATGGTTGTGTGATATACATAATGAAATTAATAGAAAATTAGGTAAATCTGAATTTAATTGTAGCCTAATAAATGAAAGATGGCGAGATGGTTGGGCTGATGGTTCTTGTGATTAATGAAAAAATTTAGTATTTTTGATATATTTAAAATATTATTGAAAAAATTTGTATACACAAATCAATCATTTTTTTAAATAAAACAATATATATTTATCTTTATAAATTGTTCCTATATTATATGAAAAATGTAAATAATTGTTTCAATTCATTTACAAATATATGCAGGATAATTTATGGACAAATTTAGTTTTATAATTAAGTGATTGCAGAGATTATTGGTGGAGAAGGTGAAAGATTAAAAAATGTATGAGCTCGAGAACGAAGTTCGTAACTGTGCCCTTGACCTTGATCACCTATAGGAACCACTTGAAATGTTCTAATATGAAAGGGAAAATTAATATTGGCGGTTGATGGCCGTGTTACATAAAGGAAAGTTACATGTCCAATAAATATTACCCACAGAGAAGTACCTTTAACAAGACTTTCTCTTATCCATTTATCAACTAAAAATGTCATAACCAAGACCTAAAAATAGTATATAAATTTAAACTGATACGATACTTTTAATTAATTCGTGTATATTATTATAATATAAATTATATACCACAAAGGGTTGGCAAAGGAACCAACCAGATCCAAGAGATACCAAGGATCCATAAAAAGGAAATTTAGTTGAAGCATTTTTACTTGTTCTGTAACAAGATACAATAAAAACTAGCCATGCCCAAACCTTTAAAGCTAACAACCCATATCCAGGTGGTGACTCATATATATATAATACTAGTCCAGGATCAAATGCTTCTGCTTGATAAATAAGTAATAACAATTGTAAAAATATAGTTAAAATAATAAAAAGGCTTAGTCTCCAAATTTCTATAGGAGCTAGAAGACTTTTTGTTACAGTATAGCCAAGTGACATCAATAATAAAACTGTTGTAAATAATGTTTCTGCACATGCTTCAAATAAATTTCCAATTAAAGAAATTCCTTTTAGGTCAAATCCTTTTAATGCTCTGTACACATAAGTATAGGTTTCACAGAGCAGTCCACACAGTTCTACTATCAAAGATATCATGAATAATTTATAAGTTATGTGTAATAGTCTTCTAATGCGCAATTCAAACGCAGTGTAAATACTGAAACCTATGAGTAAAATGTAAATAAAAGATCCTACTATTACCTCTGGTAAAATATCTGTAATTGTTATAATTGAGAAACATTAATTTACATTATTACACAGTGATGTACAATAATAAAAATATTTTGATAAATTACAAAATTCATCTGCTGAAAAATGCTGTTTCCAAAAGCTACCAACTTCTGCATTAGTCAAAGATATCCAATAAGTCATATTTAATCCAATCGCGGACTGACAATCCGACAAAGCTATAAACCACCATCGTGGTCTTGAAGAACGAAATTCTCTGTAGCTCATGCATCTGATTTCATTTTTGTCATCTTTATTAAAATAGCATCCAGAAGCTTTTGAAGCTCCACTATATGGAGATAAGGATACGATTTGTCCAAGATCCCTCCTAAGGACTGCCTCTCGTTCTTCGCAGGTTTTATTTGAAGGGTATACACTTGGCCATTGAGTTGGACTATCATAGTACAGTAATAGATTGATTTCTGTATGCTTATTTCTAATGGTGAAATCATATTGAAATTTTCCTTTTTCTGAGAGAAAACAAAATCTGGTTAAAAAAATCCAATTCTGAAACAATTGCATCGATTAAATATTATGTATGAGTGGTTTCAATAATTTCTTATATACATTATATAAACAACTTTTAAAAGTATTTTTATTTAGACTATAAATAATACATTGTTCGTTATTTAATTATAATTGGTTTAACTTATTATTATTAAAACCTCGGTATTTTATACAATTTTCAATAAATAATTAGAATTGAACAAAAAAAATTTTAATGGTCACATTTTTAAACATTTGTGAAATACTCACTTGATTTGTTATGATGTGCCCAGTTAGAATTTTGGCATTTAAATAATTTAGTAATAAATTTATCAAAAATATGATCACGTAAACATTATACATAGCTGTATTTTTTTTATAAAATTATTTTTATTAATTTTGATACGCATGACTAAAAAAATATCAAATGTACGGTATGACTTGTTCTACACGATTTACAATCCTCTTAAATTAACTAAATCGATTTTTGTTCCAGTAAAACACCTCCATACAAATACGTACAGATAAATGAGGTTGATTATTGACTTTGAATACATTAAACATATATTGCACTAATAGCCTGAATAAAGATGGACTTAAACTTTTATCACCTTGTAATTTAAAAAAATTATGTAGCTTTTTAACAAAAAATTAATTTAATTTCAATTACAAAAAAAAAATCATTTAATGAAATCAAGATTAATTTTTATTAGTTACATTAAGTTTAAAAAAAATCTTACTTTAATGTATATGTATTTATGAATGTAGGTTTAAAATTTTTTTTTATTTTTTTTTTTTATTTTTATAAAATAATTTATTTGTAAAACTATTGTAAATATTTGTGCCAAAACTATTAATTATTAAAATTAATATAGTGTGCTTATTTTATTTATTTATGTTATTAATAAATTGAACAGTAATAAATGAATAAAAAGCAATTTTTAAATTAAAATTTAAAGTAAGGAAGGTCATTAAGATAATTATTACAATATTTATATTGATATGTTATAAACCATCAGAAATACATATATAAATCAATATATAATTATAAAAGAAAAAACTAATAATAGAAATTTTTAAAAGTAATAATACATTTTTAGCTAAATGTACAAAAATAAATAAAAGTTGCATTATAATTATTATTGTGATTGCATATTCATTAATGTAATCATATTAAATTTATATTAATATTAAAACTAAAAATATGAAATTAAGTATTTGAAATAATAAAGTAGTTAAATATAATTTTATTCAATTTTTATTATTAAATATCATTAAAATATAGATTATTTTAATATTATTATTAAAAATTAGGTTTTTGTGATAAAAATAACAAAATTTAGAACAGTTATCGATCGTTTTAACATTACAAAAATATATTAAAAAATCCTTGAATGATACAACCTACTATTTATCAATCATTACACACGAAAAAGTTTATAGCTTTCATTTCATCCGATTCTATTAAATAATATTATATTAAATCCAATCTCATTTTTCACTATTTCTTTTATGCATTCGTAGTATATGTTGATTATTTATGAGCATATATTTTAATGTTGCAATGAAAAATTTAAGATGTAAGCCAATTTTTTGGATTTGTAACCATAATAGTATTAATTTCTTCATTACTAAAACCCTTATTTAACATTTGTGGTACTACGTCGTTTATTATGTGAGAATAACCATGTCCACCAAAATTCATCTAAAATAATTCATAAAATTAGATTAATTATCATTGCAATTTAATATTAAATTTACCGAAATAATTTTTAATACGAACCAAACGATGTTTTGTATGTATATCATGACTCATCAAAAGTTTATTCAATTTTCCGTCTTCTTTAAGTAGCTGCATTTTATCTATACGTTGAGCATCTGACGGCATATCAAATTTGTTATTTAATTGATAATAAGAACATTCAAGACCAAAAAGATCAAATTGGCAGTAAGAACCTAATTCAGCAAAATTTAGAAGTTCTTGTTCTTTTAGGACAGTTCCTTTTATTAAAAAATAATTAAATTGTAATTCTATATGTTTTAATCTCAGATAATCGTTTCAAAATAAACATACTAATTAACTTACGGTCTAAATGAGACATAATTGCATTTTTCACGTTTCCTCCCGCTTCTAAATATATTCTCAAAATTTCAAATGGCGCAGCAGCATTTCTCCCAGGATGAAAACTCACAGGACAATTTAGTTGTTCCTGGGCATATGCAGTTGCTCGGATAGCTCTTTTTTCGAAATCTTTTTCAAAATTATTTTTCATTTTAATTGAAACATATGTTTTTTTTAATACTAAATACAAATTTATTTATAAAAAACATTATAGATTTAAAATAATTATTAATAGACTGTAATATTATAAAAAAATTTTTAGATTAAAAAAATATATTAAAATTTATTTTACATGAATACTTTCATTAAGCTTAATTAAAAAAAAATTCTGGTTTAAAAATTGTTGTATAACATTTTTGTATAGTCAATTATCTAGTTTAATTATGTAAATTAATTAAAATATATTTAATTATGTAAAATGTCAAATATACACAATACTATAATGTTAGAGTTATTAAAAAAATTTTTTTGTAATTATATTTATCTTCAAGGCTAAAGAAATAAAAAGACAATTTTATATGTGATAATGAATAATAACTTTTAGAATAATTAAAAAAAAAAAATTAAATTAAAAAAATTATAATATATAGAAATTAGGGACATCAAGTTAAATATAAAAAAAATATTATATTGTACATGTATATGTACAGTATTCTTAAAATATTTGTCAGCCAGACAGTCAGTAAAAAAAATTTATTTTAAGACCATATTATAAATAAACTCTATAAAACATTTATAATTTAAAAAATAAAATAAAATTATGTTACCCTCGATGGGCCATGAGCTTCCAACTTCACCAATAAAACCAGCTTTTACAGATGGAAAATCCTCACACCCATCTGTTAATTCACTTTTTATCAAATCATATATTTGTTCCTCCGTATTTATCAAAGACGAATGAATTTGTGTTAAAGCTACATAGTGACCTAAAAAATAATAAAAATAATTGTTGTTAAACATAATATAAAATTACATTATACTTTGATAATTTAAAAATTTGTATTGAATTTTTATAAATACTTAATAAAAATGTCTTATTATTTAATTATTCTGATTTTTTTTCATTTGTATAAATTTCAATAGAAAGAATATCATTAAATTAAAAAAGAAAATTTATATTTTTTCATATTTAATTTTATAAATGCTATAAATGTAAAAGTATTTTTAATTAAACTATTGAAATTTCTTTTATTACAATTTTGATATATTTATTTATTTTTTTTTGTACAAATATGTTTCATTATTTAAATAAAAGAAAGAAAAAATTAATCAAATGTTCCTTTTATAATGCATTATAATTATAATTATAATTAAGCATGCATGTTTAATGATCAAAATTTTGCACTACTTATTGATGTTTGGTATAAAAAATTGTTTTAAAAGACGAAAATATGAAGGGTTACACAACCTGTGCCAGCAATTACATGAACACTAGTTTCTTTGCTAACTTTTTGCATAAACGAAATATTTCGTTTAATTCCATGATTTGTATTTTCTACAATTGTACCACCGCCACTTAATTTGTAAAATTTCACGTCTTCCAAAATTGCATCGGCACTATGAACATCGTGAAGATGAAGATTGTACTTACTGCTATAACTATAAATATTAAACAATCTATTTAACTATCGAGTACAACTTCTATTACATCTAACTATCAACTAGTTGTTAAGAAAGGTTATTCATCGTGCATAAATTGTAAATACATAAATTGTGGATATTTTAAACATATAAATACATATATATGAAAAATTTTAATTATATCCACATATTTTTAATTACTTTTTATTATATTACGTTTATTCAAATAAGTGATTCATTAAATAAAACAGTAAAAATGCTTACGGATATTGCCTTATCACACCAACATTTCCAAGATTAATCTTATCACTAACAAATTTTTCTAAAATTTTTGGTGGTGGCACAAAAAATGTTTCAAAATCAAGAGATAAATGTTCGTGAGTCAAGACTTTTCCAAGTTCAGAAGCTTGAACTGGTCCCAAAACTTTAAATAAAATAATTTATTATATAATGTTCTATTTATTATGTAATACAATATAAAATATTTTATTTTTGATGAAATAATAAAAAAAATTTTAAAAAAATTTCTTTTTAAATTTTACTGTATTAACCACATTAGTGAAAATAATAGAGGAAAAATAATTTACCAGTTTCAACGTGTTTGCTATCCATCGTCATACCTATTTCAGTTAAGAAAGAAATAAGCAGATTAAATGAATAATTTCCTGCTAATGGGTTTTTAAATTAGATGCTTATCTTTTCTTATCTCTATACATATATGAAAATTTAATTAGAATTTCATCTGTAAATATTTTTAATCATCTTATAAAAAAACAAAGAGAAGCTGATAATGAATACTAATTTGACTATATGTTTACTAAAATCTGGTATTTTATAATAATATTAAAATATAATAAACACAAGTATTTTATAAGAAAAATAATTTAATGTAACCTTATAAATTTATAAATTAAAAACATTTATATTTAATACTAATACAAAATAAAAAATAAAGCATATATGAAATTAATAAATTTAGGCAAATAAAAATAAACAAATTTTTAAATTATGGAAACTTAAATTTTAATTTTACATTATAAATATTTTTTTTTATCTTTCTAAATATTTCGAAATTGATTGCACGAAATATCATAATTATTAATTTAAATACTATCTTAAAAAAAATTATTTTATCCAAAAATCCAATTAAGCTTTAATATGATATATATTTATATCACATTTTATTTTACATATACAGGTATAAAACCTCTTTACAAGAATAAATCGGATTATTTGATTATTTGAGATTTACTGCAATACTCAAATGGAATAGGTTTTATGAAATATCCTCCAACTTAAGACAAAGTTGAAATTAATGTATTTTTAATTTTTATTTTTTGTTTTCAGAAATAAGAATGTCTTACATATAAAATAAGTAAGCATTGTTTTATTTTTCACTATATTCCTGTTTAATTTTTTTTTTTTGTTTTTGAAACTCATTGCACAGCTTTGTATTCCCAGCAAAAATTTTGTTTCTACATTCAACGACTTATGGTTAATATTTTGTTAAAATTTTGAAAGATCCATTTTTACTTAATATTTAATCATATATAAGAAAATCCAAAGTATATTTAAAAACGGGTTTGTAATTAATGTACTTTATAAAAATCTATTATATTTTCTTTATAAAAAACATTTTGCAGTTTTTAAATTCGTAATCAATTTAAGTATTTCTTGAAAATAAGATATGAATATATATAAAAAAAAATAATTTGAATTTATTAAGTTGAAAATACACAATTTTAAAAATAATTAACTGACTTTTCAAATACAACTCCAATTTAATTTTTTCATTAATTTATATTTTATATGTAATCATTAAACAAAAAATGTTGCATTAATTATTAACACATTTTGTTTTTATTGTTGAAATTTGTTTCAACAAATTAAAAAATATGTTTAAAAATACAAATAATGACCGGTTTGTTTGTATTTGTGAAATATGATAAAGCTACATTTTAGAATTCACGTATATATGAAAAGCCTTTGCAAGTTATTTAAATATACATTCTACAAAAAGCGTATAATGGTTGATTTCGAATAAAATAAATTATATTCTGGTTCCATTTTTCTCTCCAACCTTATTTTTTCTTTTTTCATTTTGGATTTATGTATAACATATTTATTTCGATGATTTCTCTCACCGTATACTCTACTATATTTCGTTGATTTTACTCATACGTCGAAATTTAGTAGAAATTTAGTTTTGAATTATCGTCCTTATTGGCTAATCTCTTAAACGAGAATTACCATGCGACTGCAAATATTTGTCGAATATAACACATATTTAATATAAACTAGTATATACGGGTAATAATATTAATATTAATAATAATAATAATAATAATAATAATAATAATAATAATAATAATAATAATAATAATAATAATATACATTTACACAAGATTCTGCCTTATTTAACCACATAATTAAAATCATTACTATTCAACTATTTTTTTGTGTTTTTTCTTTTTTTTTTTTTTGTAAGTGTTCTAATTTTTTCGGAACACTGGTCGATAAAACGAAAAAATATTTTAAAAAAATAAAAAAATTAATTAATCGAATGTCAACTTCATGCCACTAATTTTAATTGAATAAGGCATGGTACGGTAATTGTAATATTTTTACTATACACGTAAAATTGCCGTCCAATATTCGATTAATATACTAATAATTCTTGTTAATAAAAGTCCAGATTTTGTTTTAACGTCGCTTCATACACTAGTACAGCGGGTCATCACAAATTAAAATGGCGCATATGATAGTATCACTCAACAATTTTAGAGTCTTGAATAGTTCAAAGCTTCATAAACTATCATCGCTATCTTCTGCAGGAGCATCAACTGTCATATTGCCAGCAATACCGCTTCCTTCAGCACTTGCTTCGCCACTTGCTTCCCCTTCCTGCTCTGTTGAACTATTATGTGTTGGTTCATCTATCAAGCAATTTTTTCAAATTTAATTGCTTGTTTCATTTAAAACTATTTTTATTTGAATGGATAAATTTTAAATATAAATAAACTTTAAAATGTTAATAAATAAAATATAAAAAATATAAAAAAATATATACAAATTACTATTTTATTGACATGTAAACAATTATGAAAAAAAAGTCTTGATATTGACAATTATATCTGTATTAAAATTTAAGTTTATTATTTTCTTTATTTAAAAACGTTTTTAATTTAAAAAGACGTGTAAATCGAAATAAATTTGTACAAATTAAAAAAAATTTCATTTACCTGACTGTGTTACAAGAGATTCATCTTCACCTTGTCCAGGACTGAGAATAGCTTCTTTGATTTGACTGTTAACACCTTTTGGATCTAAATCTGTTGCCCAACTAAAATACATCAATGCAAGGTGGGTATTTCCTAATTTTTTGTGAATCTGAAAGGAAAAAAAATAAGTATTCTATGTAAATATTTTTTATTTTGAATAATTGTTTTTAATTTTATTACTCACTTTTCCTATAGAATAATAGACTAGAGGTTCTTTGGGTACGATATTTTTCAACTCTTCAAATTCATTGAGAGCTTCTGTATTTCTACCAATAGAGAAATTAATACTTGCACGATGAAATTTGCACAGTGTATTGTCAGGATCATCTTCAATTGCTTTATTTAAAGTTTTTAAAGCTTGATCAACTTTTTTTAAGGCATGTTGAACAACACCTATGTGACACATAATCGCAGAATTATGAGGATTTATTTGTAAAGCTCTCTTAAAATGTAATTCTGCTAAGCTATATTGTTCTTGCTTTGAAAAAATAGTACCTAGTCCAAACCTTTAAAATAGTAAATAATATTGAATAGAGAATCTCTAAAAAAAATTGAAATTTTTTTAAAATATTTACCAAGCATTATAATGTCGAGGATCAAGTCTGATGGCATTTCTAAAAGCTGTGATTGCTTTATCTAGTTCTTCGGTAATGACATATTCATGACCAAGAAGAGTATATGCGTATGGAAAACTAGGATTGACCTAATTAAAAAAGTATAATAATTAATATTTTATCAATATTAAATTTTACAAATTGAATTTAAATTAAAAAAAATTTACCTGAATTGCTCTTTGAAAAAATTTAATAGCTGTTTCATGTTCAGTTTGAGCAGAAAATAAATTTCCAGTTGCACACCATGCAGCTGGAGAATTTCGATTTTCAGCTACAAGATCTTGAGCTAATGTTGAAAGTTGTACTTCTGCATGCAAATGCCATAATACAGTACTATATATCTCCATTAATTCTGTTCGATGAGGTTCCAATATTCTGACTTGTGAAAAATAGCTGTAATAATAAAAAAATTCATCTGTATTGTATTGTTATAATATTATTTTATATATAATTTTGACATTTTAGTCTTAAATAATATGCTTTATTTATAATATTTTTAAACATCCAAAATTTTTACCTTGCTGCTTTTTTATAATCAATCATTTCGAAATGTGCTTTAGCTAACATAGATAATACCCAACCAGTATTGTAATGTTGTCCTGGCAAAATAGTTAATATTTCAACTGTTTCCATACAATTAAATTGACATAAATTTTGATATGCCATACCTAATTGCCGCAACAGAGACATTAAACCCTCTAGAATAAAAAATTATTCTTAAGTTCACAGTATATATCTATTTCAATTTACAAACAATAACAACATAATTAATTAAGATACCTGCTGAATGTTTTTGAATAGTTATTGGACTTGCATACATTGTATTATTACTTTGATTTACAGCATTTGTATTTGTTATATTCTTCTCTGAGGTAATTGTTTCACTTTTTTCTTTTTCATTTCTATTTTTTTCATTTAAATCATTAAAATTTGATTTACTAAGATTACTTTTTGACAGTCTTGCTTTGGTTTTACGAGATGGGGATTTCGGAGTCGTAAATTTATTACGATTAGGAGATTTATTATTTTCCTGTAATAATAAAAAAATCTCATAATTATTATTTTCGTTGTTATTACAAAAATTTAATACTTTCAACATACATTCTCTTTATACAATTATCATGGTTACATTTTTATTAAAAAAATTGATTTTTTTTAACTGACCACTGTTTTCCTTATAAATTTTATATTAGATAATTTTTAATAATCGATTATAATAATCATAAAATTGTAAAATTAAAGTTACTTATTTTCATGATAATATAAATGTAAAAATAATAAAATACAATAATGTAATATAATAGATTGATTTTAAATTTTTTCATAATAAATACTTTTCAATGCCTTTAAATAAACATTATTATTTGTTGTAGATAATTAAATTATAATTATATATTAAATTAGCCTTTATTTTATTTTTTTAATATATTTAAAATTTTAAATTCATGTACTCATTTTTATTTAATAATTTAAATTAAATACTTTTATTAATATATTGCTATTATTATGTATTTTAATTGAAGTAATTTTACTAATTTATATTTTTATAAAGAGTAAGTATAATTTCAAATACAATTGAATAAGTGAATTATATGTTTATATATAAAATAAAATAATAAAATTATTGAGATGATTTATAGTTATGTTTTGATAAAATTCAATAATATTCAGTGCATGGAAATTTATTTAAAAAATATAAATGAAAATTTGGACATCATTATCCCAACAAAAAGTTGTCTACTTATGTTTATGTAATAAATAGCATGTTATATTAACCATGTAGTGTGAGCAATTTGAAATTTAAAAAATGTAACATATGTAATGATTTAACATAAAATAATTTTAAATTTAATCTCAATAAAAAATTAATAAAGAAAAGAAAGAACAGAATATTTAGTAGGCAAGCTAATTCACTTATAACTTTACAATTATCTTTTTTATGATACATCATAACTATATTGAAAAGGATAATTAACAATAACAATTTATAATAAATTCCAATAAAAATTACATCATTTTAAGTGCCATCTATTGTTTCCAATTTTAACAATAATAAATATAATGATAAACTTGAATTACTTACTTTTACAGAATAACTATGACTAAAAAGTCTTGATGATCTCCTTACATTAGGACCTTGTAGTATTGGTTGAGAAGGAACAGGTGTTGCTGGAGTAACTGTGACAATATTTGCAGTATTACTTGTATTACCAGATTGTGAAAACACTAGTTTGCCTTGTTGTAATGGAGTTTCTTTCCTTGACAATAACTGTTGTAAAAAAATATAATGTATTTAAAAGTTTACAAAACACCATGATTTGGTTTTATTTTTATTATTAAAGCTATTCTTACCCCAACATGAGCATTTAAACCACTAACACGCTTGGCTAAACTTTTTTGATCATTTGCTTCTGTCAATGTTTGATGTAAAGGTAAAACAGGAGGTTCTGGTGTATTTATATCTAGGGGTAAGATTCCAAAACTTGGTGTCATAGGACTCATTGAGTTGCTAAATAAACTACGATAACGAGGTGGTTTTCCACGAGGAGACATGGTTGAACAAGTATTAAAATGATTTGATAAGCTTTGTGGACTTTCTTCAATTGAAGAATGAAGCCTAACATTAGATGATAAACCATTTGTTCCTTGAGTTGGTGTCCTTAAATAATATTTGAAGTTAATATATATAACATACCTACAAACACACTCACCCTCTCACACACAATAATACATGAACATATAGTGCTAAATTTAAACAAATAATGGTTTGTTTTAGACATTATAAAATTTATTTGAAAATTAATCTACTAATATCTTTAATAATATATATGAATGAAATTATTCTTTTTTATCAAAAATTTATACATTTAAAACGTTTGCATATTTTTGTTAATAAGTTAGCTTAAATTATAAAATTTTAATAAACTCACATGTTATTACAATTAATTACTGCTGGAGTATTTGGAACATTATTATTTGATACGATAAGCTCTGATTCTTGTGCAGAATAGGAAATTTGGTTATTACCAATACACGTAGTTAAGCTATCTAATTTATCCAATTGAAATATTTTATTTGCATCAACCTTTTCACCTGTATTACAAAGTTCTTCAAAAGAGTGCCATAAAAAAGGATTTAGTTTTAAAGCTAACTTGTGTGCTTCATTTCCATTTACTGTCCTTGTCATTTGATAATATATTTTTGCAATTATTTGAAGTGAAAAACATGCTTCATCACTAAATTGATTAACTATTTCTTCAAAATTTTTTAATTGTTTATAATAACCACCCACTATGGCAGCTTCGGCTTCTGCATACTTTTCCAAATCATAGCAGCATTTTGCTAAAAGAAACCTACATTGTGGAGAACTTAATGATCGTTTTGACAATAATGCTTCTGCTTGTCTAATTCTACCAGAACGATAATAGCATGTAGCAAGAAGAAATAATGTTTCCTCATTGTCCACTAGAGATAATATAAAAATATATATTAAGTTGATTATTCTTTTATAATGAATTAAAATCATAACATGTTTAACTTACCTTCTGCGAACAGTCTCTCAGCAAGAAAAATTGCATCTGGATAAGCATAATGATTTAAGCAGTGCCATATAGCTGCCTAAAATTAAAAATTATTATAAAATTTCTTAATACTCAATAGTTGAACAATACATATCACACGAATTGGATCATTATCATGCAACCAAAATCAATTATGTTAAAGGAGCATGTAAACCTATCAGAACTTTACTCAATGCCGGTTCACTATTTAAATAAATAATTCATATTTTAAATGAAATATAAAAATATATGTAAAAAAAGATTAAAAAGTTCATATAACACCTGAAACCGTAAGAACAATTTATGAGATTATCGTTGCACGAAAGCCGATTTTTTTATAATTTCTATTTATAATAAGTTGATAAAATAAAAATCTGAAGCTATAAACAGCGAACTTTAAGAATAGGTCGCGTACGAAAAATGAAGGATGAGTATCTTCTTTCACATCAACGAATATCGGTGAGATGTCAATAAATTCGCGAAAGATACATCAAGAGAGAAGAGGCTGTGTTCTCCTGCTCTCGTGTACGTCATATACTCTCACTAATTGGGCAAAAATTTCAGCATTTTACCTGCACTGGTTCTTGCACAATCATTTTCGGTTTAAGAAAAGATAGCATACGTTATCCAAATAATTCGGATGAATCTCCGCAACGTTCGAACGCTTTAAATTTCAGACTTCGATAACTGCCGTTTTTATCGTAAAAATTTCTCAAGAATCCATCTTTGCTCTCCTCAGTCTCTTTTAAAGTGAATGACTAACTTAACGTGACAGTGTGTGCAACATTGCACCACAAATTTTTGGCTGACCTAACTTATCTTTCGATCAATTTTCATACAATGCCAGTGAATTTTATTGCAAATTAAAAAAAAAAATTAAGAGATATTCCTTGACACAAACAAAATTCATCTTTTAAATCTAAACGAAGATCTTTATACATTATTTGGACAAAATGAAACTTGTAAAATTTTTTCAAGGCTAACAACTACAGACTTGAGCCTAACTTAAGAGTTATGACTGATAAAGTTTGTTTTGATTTTGATTTCGTTTTTGCACAACATTTATTATATTTTATCAATAAAAACAAATTAGATGGCTGCAAATGAAATAAAACAATCTTTGAGAAAATTAGAATTTCCATTTTGTGCACGAGAAGCATTATGTCGAATAGGTATAATATTTCACGAAAATTTAATTTATTTATATTTAGTTTTAATTTAACAAATACAAGTCTTATTATTATTTTTTTTAGAAATGTTATGTGGAAGGTCTGGAAAACAAATGGATCTTCAAATGGACTTGATGTCAGAATTTGTCTTTGGAGAAATAGAAAGGCGTAAAAAGCGTAATGTTCCAGTTGCAATTCAAGAATTACAATTGATTGAGATTTTAAGCGATTTCTTTGAAAGTCCTGGTGGAAGTGCTGCTGTGAGAAATGCAGTATTTTTATCTCTTTATCCAGCTGAAACTCCAAGGCATAAAATTTTAGGAAATTTAGTTTCATTATCTATAGCAACCCAAAATAAGGCTGTTTTAAATGCTGCAGGAATTTGGATGCAACAATTAGGTTCAACATCTTTGCAAAGTGTTGGTTTGGCAAGGCATATTTTAAATGATTATTTTGTGTTGATTCCGAATTCAATTGATAGACTAAAGCAACTTCCAAACTTGGTACCACATTTCACAGCTAATTTATTAACAGCAATTGGCGAAGTATACAAAGATAAGAATCCTCCAATAGAATTACTTAAATTAATCGGTGACTGGATTAATGATAATCCAAGTTTATTATTAACATCATTAATGGATAATCCTGCACTACCTACTGGAGGTATACCTATGACTCCTATAACACCAATAGCAGGACTTTTTAGGTACTACTTAGTTTTATAGAAAGCTGCTTAATTTATTAAAGTAACTTTGTACAAAATTATACACTTTTTTCTTGTAGGTGGTCAATCTTGAGTCCATTACGATCATTGGCAGAAAATACAGATCAAGATGAACAACAAAAGTGTTATTCAAAAATTCAACAATTATTAATGGACTCCGTTTTACGATTAAAAAGTAGTGGAAGTAATAAGCATGCAATTTCTGCACAACACCTTGCAGCTATGACTCGTGCCCTAACTACAATTTTGCATACAAATAATGAATTAGAAAATTCTTTAAGGGATCTTTCTATGGAAAGACTTGCTCAAGCAGTTAGTGCAGCAATGTCAGCAAATTGTATATATGGAAATAAACGTAAGTATTATTTATTTTATATTTCTAGAATCTGTTTTAACACAACATTTTATTGTATAAAGTGTAATTTGTAAAAAAATTTGTTACAGAGGAACTACTTGCTCTTCTCCAACCTTTATCTTACCAACATTTTTTAATTGAATGGACTTTACAAACTTATGCATCCAAAGCTGCTTAAAAATAGATTTATTTATAATTGGTAAATATTATTGTACAAAAACAAATTATCATTTATAGAAAAAAATTGAAGGCATAAATTTTTAATAATTAACCTAATAATCCAGTTTTTTTATTTTTATATACATTTAAAAAGGATTAAATTTTCGTTTTGATTTTATTTGTTCCAATTTTTTTTTATCAAGCTCAAATTTCTTGCGTAAATCTGCCAAATCTAAAATTAAAAATAAAAAAGTTAACTAAGTTGGTTTAACATATTTTAATTATTTCTTAAAATACAATACTAACTTTGTTTCTTTGCTTCCCTAATTTGGAAAGTATAGAAATTTAATAATTGTTTTTTATGCTTTTTTTCCTCTTCTTTAAATTGAACTTTTTGTATAATAGATTCTTTTCGAGCAAGTGCAAATTGACCTCTTTTCTTTTTTCCAGAAACAGTAGTCCATCCTTTGTTATCAATTGTTTCTTGAGCTTGTTTCTCTATCTCTAATTCTTTAATCACTTTTGCATCATATTCATTCATATAATTTTCAATTAATTTTTTAATTTCAGATTCATCCACTATAAATGCATTATAATTCTTACACCATTCTGTGAAAAATAATTCCAATTATAAAAAATTAAATTTAAAATATAAGAAAAATAATTTTACTTTTAATTCCTGTTAATATTGGTTTACTAGTTGAATTTAGCGTTAATGTACAGCTTGCATTAAGCGATAAAGCTTTAGCAAGCCCAGATTCTCGGTTAAACACTACATAAGCAATTTTAAATCCTTTTGAATCTCCACCATAAAAGTTGTTGACAAAAGTAACAGAATTAACCAATCCACAAGAATCAATGAATGCATTTTTTACAGATTCAGCATATGCATAAGGTGGTATATTTAAAACAAACAAAGTCTTCCCTTTTGGATGTTCTGGTTCTTGCTTTTTCACGGAGTGTTCTTTGATAAACAATTGATGTCTATCCGAGTTTGTTGTGTCGAATCGAATCCATACATCTATAATGTGTAATAACATTAATTATTTTAATGAAACAGTTAACCTCAAATAATACATAAAAAAATATAAAATATAATAAGTCTCGTTAATTAAAAAAATGTACATTACTTTGAAAATTTGCAATTTTCTTTTTATCGATAGTCATTATTTGTATTTAATTAAAATTTCCAATTCATCCCTCTCCAATCCACTTTAACTATTGAAAATTCAAGTGTACGAATATCGCGATATTTCCTTCATCCGGTTTTTTAGTTCGTTCGGCTACCACTTTCCAGCGCCTTGTGTTCTAATTTTATCAATTTCCTTAGATCTATCAATGATTTATTTGGTTCACAACTTATCCCTAGATGTCTCGTCCTTAAAATTAAAAAAATTCCAAGCCAATTCATCTTTGTTTTCATTATGGCTTTGCAAAGAAAGAGATACTTGTACAATTTTTATATAATCATTGTACTTGAGATTATCATTGAAAAACATTTTGAATGACAAAATTATAATGTAACCAATAAAAATAATGAATATTATTTGAATAATATATCAATGGTAAAAATATAATATCTGTTTCGATATTTTTATTATAAAATTTTAATGTACAGTTTAAAATTTTCGTTGCATCAGTATATTTTTAACATAGGTACATGAAAGTACAAATTACAAGTGTATAAAATGAATGCATAGTACTGAATTAAATCGTGATAATAAATTTTACCACAACTAAATTAACAAAAATTCATTATGTACGATGAATGTTGTGCAAATGCGTGTATTGGCCATACCATTAAAAATATAAAATAAAAAGTCGCAATTTTGACTTTAATGCGTATATAAATATTATTAGTATTACGAGAAAAAATTTACTTGTAAAATATTTTAAATTTATCACATTATGTGTACGATTCACTAATATCGGAAAATCATCCCTTCATTTATTCTCATTAGCCAAAATTACGGGTAACAACAATTCAGTTCCAATTTATCATGTGTATAATATATGAAACAAATAATTTATGCTTGTATAAATTGGCAAATGAAACAGACAAGAATGCCCACTAAATGCTGTTGACGGAAAAGGGAATCGACATTAAAGATCGCACGAATTTTGTAAAAACGTTAGCTTCGAGTTGTGTGTCTCCTCCCTTCATCGCCTTCGATGAGATTCCGCGTAGCGGCTGATGGCGTGGCAGCTCGCACCGACGAGCCCCGGGAGTGTGTGCGTACATGGACACAAAGAGAGATCGCGGTACCCCCACCCACTCCCTCTCCGTACCATCTCCATCTCGCTCTAGACTTCCCAGTTCTAGTGTACGTCACATACGAGCAGTTAACTCCGAGCTTCTATGAGCTTTCTTTACTTTTTAGCACTGTAAGTGCCGCTGTCTGGGTACCTGGTCACACTCGAATTCCAAAGGAACGTCCTCCTCGCCTTTCCTTACCTCCTTCGATCAAATTCAAACAACTCTTTAGGATGGTTGCGATCAAGAGCAGGAAAAGTTCGAATAAGAACCTCCCGATACTGAGTCATGAGTTCGTTATTCAAAATCACGCTGACATCGTCTCTTGCGTGGCTATGGTCTTCGTCTTGGGATTGATGGTCCAGGTATGTTCCGCGCTTTTAATTAAAGAGAAATAACTTATTTTTTACCTTTTCATTTTTCAAATAAATTAGCCGCTCCGAAATATCACTTTATGGGGTTGAGCGATTCAGTTACAAAGTTATCTTGTAAAAATAGCCATTATTACTCTGTTCTAAATTCAATATTATTACATTAAATATATTGTTTTTTATTTTTTCATCTCTTTGTCAATTTACTTTAAAACTGTAATTCATTTTTAAAACTAAACTACTTTTTAATGCGAACATATTTTGTAACTTGTATAATTGTCAACAACTTCCATATGTTAATATGGCAAACTGTTCTCATTTTTAATATTTCATCAAATTTACATTTTATCATTGAAGCTTCATTGTTAAAACCAATTTTTATCAATAAATTAAATCTTTTTCATATATTTTTATTTCATTTGATTTTTATTTAATATTTAGGTAACATCACCATGGGCCTATACTTTTATTGCCATTCATCACAATGTCTCCTCTCTGATTTCAATTGATGGTACTCTACCTCTACAACCTACCAAATATACAACAGGATGGAAAGATCCATGTGCAATATTCTTTTACTTCCTTATAACGATTATTATGCATGCCGTTATTCAAGAATACATTTTTGATGTTAGTTGTTTATATTGTTATTTATGAAATTTATAACATTTATACAGTACATTTCAAATTTATTTTATTCATATAAATTCTGCAGAAAGTCTCAAAGCGTCTTCGATTAAGTAAAAGTAAACTCTCCAAATTTAACGAATCCAGTCAACTATTAGTGTTTTATTCCTTATCTGTTATTTGGGGAATTGATATTATAATCAGGTAATGTATTTGACATGTAACTGATATTTTGTTATTTTACTATATTCATTTTTTAATAAGCATTTTATTTTATTCTAGAGAGCATTTTATTTTTCACATACCTGTGATATGGACTGATTATCCAATACCTATGTCTTTTTCATTGAAATTATTTTTTATTGGGCAGTTGGCTTATTGGTTTCATTGCTATCCAGAACTATATTTTCAAAAAATTAAAAAAGAAGAAATTCCTAGTAGAATTTTCCAAGCCACCATTGGTTTACTATATACAATTGGTGCTTATGTGTTGAAGTAAGTCTTTTTATTGAATAAATTCTATTTCATTCTGTTGTTATCTTAATTTTTTACATATGGTAATTTAAATATAATAATATTATAAATATGTTCAGTTACTACTATCAAATGATAATCATAATAATGAGTAGATTAAAAAATAAATTTGAATATGTATAAGTAACAAGTTTGTTTCATATTGACTGTATAATATACAATCAGTTTAATACTATATTAGAAATATACTGCGATTTTATCCATATTTTTCATTTTTTGTTTTTTTATAAATATAAATTTTACAAACAAATGAAAAAAATAATAACACAATTTACTTATTTTCTTTGATATTCCATAAAAAATAAAAAATAATTTAACAATATTAATTATTATTTATCAAATATTTTTCAGCTTCCAAACTGTTGGTCTGCTTTTATTGGTTCTTCACCATATTGGAGAAGGTTTATTGCATGGTGCTAAATTAATTCACTTTCTTGATCTAAAAGAAAAAGCATCTAAAGGTAAGAATTAATTTTCATTATTATTCATAATATTAAGAAATTAAAATTATTTAATTTAAATAAAAATCATTCTTTATATATTTAATTTTTTTAATTTACAGCATCCTTTTTTGTGGCCAATTCTGTATTTATAATTTCTCGAATTTTTACTATACTTATTTCTGCTCTCTATTTCTACTATGGTTTAAATCAAATCAAAAGTTCTTTAAATTTTGCTGAAGGTAATTTTAATATTCCAGCAATTAGGTGGTCTGCTCTTACATTAGTCCTTGTTTTTCAATTTTATATGCTTTACGTTTTTCTAAAATATCAGTCTAAACGTGCTCATGAAAATGAAATTCCTGTTGCATCAAAATCAAAAGTAGTGAAGCAAAAGTCAAAAAAAAAAGAAAGTAAGGACTGGATTAAATTTAAAGCCAAATAGAATACTAATTTGTATTTTGTATTATAATTGTTTTATTTTTTTTAATAGCAAGCAAAAAATCTGGTGGTTCTGAAGATGATGATCAACTTGAAACAGATATTAAAAAAAGCATTAGAACTAGATCATCAACGAAATTAAAATAACGTGTTCCTGCATATTGTTCCAGATGTGTTAATCATCATTGAAATGAAGATGAAGACAGTTCGAGAAAGAGTTATTAAGGTTCCACAAGACAATAAATTTTTCTCGTTTTGCTTATTTGTTATAATTTATGACGATGTAATAAGACTTTAATTGAATCTAAGCATGTTATCAGACAAGTTCGTATGATTTTTCTGAATATAATGCTCTAAGTTATATAATGAATTTAAGCTCAAATCGGACTAAAATCATTGTAAATGTAATAAGTTAAATTCATAGTCTTTATTTAAGTTTTTTGTATACACATATTTTATAATATTTTTATTTTAATTTATTTGAAGCTATCTTAATAGTACTTAACTTACTTAACATTATTATCATCATATATAAATTTTACCGATTTCAAGAATAGATTTTTCATTAAATTATTAAATTTTGAGCTATAGCTCTTAATGGTGTTATTTTGATTTTTTTAGACCTTTGTTTTAAAAAAATCATATGCAGATTGTAATTTAAAAATATAGATAATTTTTAATTAGAAATTTTTTATATGAAAACAAGTTAGTTTAATGTAAAAAAGTATTTTTAGATTAAGACTATATAAAATATATAATTATTTTCTAAATATTTTCTAATATTTTTTGAATTACTATTTTGGATATATTAAAAATAACATTGTCAAGTACTAATTTTTTTAAAATTATTATATATATCATTGAGACCATGATTGCATAATTATCTAACACTATGTATGTAAAATACTGTATTTAATTTCATTCAAATCATCTATATTTCTAATTATGTTATAAGAGGTTATCACCTGTGATGTTATATTTGATGTTATTTTTAATAACATCCCACACCTTGCAGTGTAGTTATTGTTAAATTTTTAGATGTGCTCTTCATTTATTAATGTCAAAAGCATCTTTGTTACTACATATACATACACTAGAACTTTTAACAACAAGATAGAATTGATTTACAAGTTATTGATAATATTTATAAATAAAATTAACAATTGAATGGCTAAATGAAGAGTTGATTATATTCCTGTATTGATTTTTTAAGGTAGGATATTGGAAGTAATTTATTGAGGATTTTTCACACTATCAATTTGAAAAAAGATTTTTATGGCTATGTTTCTGATTGGGATTTACTACAAGGTATGAAGTAGATCATTTTTAATTTTTCTAGTAATAAATACTTATGATCAAATAATTCTGATCTCAAATTCTTTTTTAATATCATTTTCAATGTTTATAATGATGCTATAACAAATCATAGTATATAATTGTGTATCAAGTTTTGTAACTAAATATTATAAACTATATTTTCTATAGTCTTCCAAAAAAAATATCTCTCTATTAATGGTCAAACAAAATTACTTTGCTTTTATCATTTATACATCATAGATAAATTTTTTTTCAATATATATAATAGCATTATTGTATTTTAATTATTTAATGTTTGTTATTATTTTGATTAGTGTTATCATGAGATTATGTATATTTAAAGTTACATGAATTTCAAGAAATATGATTTAGCTAAATGATGAAACTTTTTATTATTGACTTTCTAATAATGAATATGTACAATTCAATTCATAAACTATTTACTTTATTTATTCAACTACTATTTATTTAACTAGCACCTCATTGGATTCAAACTATCCTTTTTATCAATTAAACACGAAAGGCGCTTCACCTCAAACTTCACTATTTGCTTTATCTTGACAAAAAATTTTTAATATACATAAATATTTAAACATCCAATGCTCTTAAAGTGATGAAAAGTTCAAATGCAGTCCCTGTAACTCAGTCCGAATAATCTTTATACATTTGATTAACTACGTTTCTGATCTAGTTTCTAATTTATATCTGAAGTATCTCCAGAAATAGTGTAATAACAGGAAAAGAAGCACAATGAACGCTATTCAAGTTGTAATAAATATTTAGAAAATAAATATAAATTTTATTCGACGAAATTATTTAGAGTAAACCTACCAGTAAAACCCAAAATAATTTTTAGGTCTTCTCGAAAATGAAGTCAGTTCTTCCACATCAAACAATAATTTTTGTTTAATCGTATCTTATTCCCTTTTCTTCTTTATTAGTTACTTATTATATCTTGTACTTTTCTAAAATTGATGTATTAGCTCCTTATCACTGGAAGCAATAAGATATTTGATGATTTTCGGCAAAAATTCTTGAGGAATAAAAGCAAGTATATGATAAAAAAATAATATCCAATAAACATAATTATTTATTATAAAACTACTATAAATACTATTTTACTGATCAAATAATTAAGTAATAAGTCCTAATTAAAATATACTCTTATTGATAAATAATTTAAAATTTACGTATACTTCATTCTTAAAGTTAAATATATTTTTTTTATAGTATTTATTTATTTCAAATATTGTAATATATATAAAATGTAAATAATCAATAGCCTTCAACTTTAATTTTGTATAAATTGAATTACCCTTTCAATTTTAACAAAATTTTTAGAGTCAATATAACAAAATTATGATATAAATACCAATTTCATTATTATTTAAAAATTCAAGTACACAATGTTGAATTCGAATAATATAACTATAAAATTATACGGATTTACTAATATCGATGAGATGGATTCAAACAATTTTTAATTAATAAAAAAGAAAATTTCTTACAACATGTTTAATGAAAAAGATTAAAGTAATCAAGTTGACTATGAATATTTTTTATTATTTATACAAAAAATACTTTAATTTCCGATTAAGCTAAAATTATAATGTAAACTTAATAATAGTTTCTTACAAAAATAACAAACTTATTTGAGTTTTAATGTATTTATACACATCCAAATACATGTAATTACAAAATATTATAGAACATGTAATGATATATTTTCACGGTATATCATTACATTATATATTTGTATTTAATTTTCAAATATTTCATTTATGTGTGTGTGGATGTTTGCATGCATTTATAAATTTTAAATAAAAATTTCAAATACTCTTTTAGCTACATAATAGACACGTTAATTTAACGATATTCTATTAATTTTTTTTGTTTTTCTATTGACTTTCACCCAGTTTCGAAAATATTTTTTTCTTCTATAACATACATGCACTAAAATATTATGAAACAAATAAAGAATATAAAATATATAATAATAACTTAAAAAAGATTAATGAATTTTTCAAAAAATTATTCTTAAATTATTTATATAATATATCTTTCATTGGGTAGACAAATAAATAGTTATTCAGAAAATTTATCACTCATCTGTACTACGTATTTATATGGTTATCTAAAATAATACTTTTAAATTATTGTAATAAAAACATTTTATTTTATTATTAAAATATCTTAAAAATATCGTACACATATTTTTTATAACAAAATTATATAAATTATATATTTATATATACATATCACTTATTTAAAAATAATAAAATTTTTACAATAAAATTTTAAAATATATACTCGAGATATTTAACTTTTGTATGCAAAAGTTCAAAGTACACATAATTAAATGGTCTCGAGAATGAAGTTAATAATAATAATAGTCTATTATAAATATTTATCGAAATTTCAACTTTTATATCTATACCCACATAATTTTAAAAAGTAAAAGTACTATTTATGATTTTAAGATTTTTTATCTAACCTATATAGTCAGAATATGAATAATCTTTTAATTGTGAAGCTACCTGTTTTTGAATATCTCTATTTCTTTTAATAAAATGATTTAAATAAGCAAATTGATCAATTTAGATTTAAAAATTAAAATATTATTCATAATTTCATTAGATGAATTGTATTAATTTCTTATTCAAATTATCAAAGATTTCTAAATTTAAATTTCTGAAATAATCAAATGTAAATGTTGATATTTTTAATAGATTTATCTTTAAATTAATACTGACTGTAGTTCTAATCACTAAATATTAAAGAGCTACAATAGAGAAATAATAGAAAAAGAAATATGAAAAAACGTATTGGAGAGAACTTATTGCTTAAAATACTTTGGTTAAAAAAATTTAATATACTTCGTTAATAAGAATGACGAAATTATGACTTCTGATATACATGTTTAATAAGTTGCATATGACTCTATTTGCATTAAATGGAAACATTGATAATTTTGAAGATTATTTATTAATTTACTTTAATTTTGTGCTTGAAAATGATCGTAGAAAAAAATTAATAGTGCGTTCGTTGGCCGTGTAAAAACACAAGTATCTCTTTGAAAAAACTTTTTATTATTTTAATTTTACATTTATTGGATTTTATCTTCTTTTTTTTTATAAATAATTTAATTACTCTAATTGGTTAAAATAATAATGGAAATATTACGTACTTGTTATGTCAGATTAATATTTAGATTTTAATATTCAGATATTACTAAAATTATTTTAAACATCATAACATTCAATGTTCCATTATTAGTATAAAATATACGTTGAATATTAATGTCATCTGCACATTTGCGTCACAATTATATAGATATATTAAGATGTCTATTACCAAATTTCTATCATAAAAAATAGAATTACCTCACAATAATAACAACGGAAATCGTTAAGAATTGCATTGCTAAAGTTAAAAGTAACTTTTAATTCATAGTATATATTGAAAAATGTATAATATTTGCGCACTATATTTATCTACAAATAATTCTATGGTTAGATATAATATCTGTTAAAAATTGGATAATAGAGTTGATTGCAATAAAGGATAAAAAAAAGTAAAATGTAAAGCAATTTCAAATGTCGAGAAATGGAATATTTCATTTCCAAGATTGAATAACTTCCATTGAGGGTTTGAAGAAAAGTTCCAGATGTAAAAGGGTAAAAAATCCTTCATAAATATATAATAATAATAATAAATCCTATTTGAGTCTTATTTTGAAAGGATATAATTATTAAAGTCAACATTTAATTTTAAGTAATACTTTTATTAAATTTTAAAAGATTTAAATTGTCGATTTTTTTATTTGTCTTGTGATATGTATGGTGTACAGTATTCTGAAAATCAAAACATATTTGACAGATAGTTATAATAATGAGAGTTTGTTGTACAATATATAGAAAGACTATACAAGTATATATATAGTTATAAGTAAAAATTATTTGATTACAAGCAAATTTTCATTTGATTTTTTAAAAATATTTTGTAAACAGTTTTAGACAACAAATTATAAATATGATCAAATGTGTATATAAAAATAAATCAAATATGTATCTATTCATCATCCAATCTAAATATATACCATCTAAAAATTAGTATTCTCGAATTAAAGTGTTTCCTTAAAATTAATTGTTTATCAAAATTTCAATTTATCAGCGGAATTTTCTAAATACTCTATACGGTAAAAACATCTGTTTAAAATGATCATGTTGTTAAACATATTTTGAGACATGTCTGAATAAGACAAACTGATACCTCATAGAAATGCTCATAGTATGTTATAACTAAGAAAATATATTAGATATAAAAGTTATCTTTCTTTATTTTAGTGTACTGATGCTATTCAATCAATAAGATTTATATAGAATTAAAATCACAAAATAGAAAAAGATGGAATTTAATTTTTATATTACACTGTATCTAAGAGAAACATATCTGTGAAAATACTAATAAAAATTATTTCAAAATATTATAGAACAACAACAAATATCTCATTAAATATATCAAATGCAATCTATTATTTAATACTTAATTCGATTATAGCTAAGCGCAAGGTTTTTCAAGTAATACCTCAATAATACATTTGAGGAAGATTTAAAAAATTAAGTTATTAAAATTTCAACCTAACCATTAAAAGCAATTTTTTTAATCATATTAATTTATTTGTAATGTTTAATTATTTTTGTATGATCTAAAATTAAAAATGTATTATTTTTGCAATATTTTCTACTAAATAATTAATTTATGACTTCTCAATCGCTCGTCAAGCATTCATAAAACATACTGCTAATTGAAAATTTAACAACCATTTATTAAACACAATTTACAATGATACTATATTTACACTTCAAATTATCCCCTTATAATATTAGTGCATAAAATAAAAATTATGGCACTAATATTATTATTATTACTTCAGGATTAAAAATTAAACTATATTTTGTAAGTTCCATTAGTGCAATTATAATTTTATTAATATACTGTAATATATAGATTTTTTAAATCTACGAAATATTGTTACATGCTAGTTTTAATAAAGATTAAAAACTGAAAAACTCCTCTATAGATTTTAATAAATCAATTATATTAAAATACGCGACGATCATATTTACATATTAATTGTAAATATTGCGAAAACTTTAATATATTTATATAATTTTATATGTAAACGAAAGATTTATTTATATAGCTGTATAAAAAATTGTGAATTTAATTGAAATATTAATCAATACAACAGCTACTTTATGAAGTTTAAATAGTTTACATATAAATATTATTAATGCTCTTATTAAAGAAATCTAGTTTTTTTTATTTGCGATATTTTAATTAATATTACTATTTAATAATACTAATAAAATTAACTTTTGAAGTATGCGAACTATTTTTATCAAATTATTATGAAAGAAATATAGATGTTTGTTAAATTTTTTTTAAAAGATATATTTATTGTGAATAAATTTACAATAATGATAGTAATGAATAATTGTATTGAATTTTCAATATTAAAATATAAAATCAATCATATATTTTCATATTATCAATGATAAAAAAAAATTACTTGTTATTGAAGATGATATGTAAAAAATGAATAAGTTATATGAATATCCAATAATCAAAATCAAGAAAAAAGTAATTTTATAAAATGTTACACATGTTGAAGAAATTTATTCGTCTATATAATTAAAATTTTCAACGTTAATTATTTACAAAATATAATGTAATGAAAGCTTGAGTTTTACTTAATTAAACATAGATAACATGTATAGTTAGAATTATATAATTAAATGTCTCATTAAAATTCTGACAGGAAAATATTCATTGAATATACTAATTATAATCCTTTATAATTCAAAACTTATATAAACATGATTAGCATTAAAACTCAAACTTTTATCAATTGAATATTGTAAGAAATTTTTTGATAAATAAGTATTAAATTATTTTGTATTTATATGCATTTTTTATTGTTTTACCTATACATCAAAATTTATACTAATTTTTATTATATTAAACAATTAATGAACGCGTAAAAATGGGAAAAACATATAGCAAATGTTTGTTTATTATAATAATGTAGATATTTATATCACGAGTTTATTTAAATACTCTTGATATTACATTGATGTAATTCATTTTCATTAAAAACTTTTGTAAATAATATTTATTAATTTATAGTATAGTAATCTAATATTAGCTGTGGCTGTTGAAAAAAATATATTACTTTATATAAAAATATAAAGTCAAATAATAATAAAATAAAAATATACCTTATATAAAGGTTATAATTTGATGAGAAAAAATTTGGTTTATTACTAAAAATGTGTTGATTTAATTTATTTTAATTAAAAATATTAAATAAAAAAAATAACATTTATTTACGAATTTAGTCATTTTCTTAAAAATTATTAAAAAAAAAAAACAAAAAAAAAACAAATGAATACAAAAAAATCAATTCGATAAATATTTTTATTTGAAGTTCACAAAAATAAGATAAGAATAAATAATAAAAAAGATATATAACAAATAATATTTATTGGATAATAAAGCATGTAAAATAAAAATATCCTAAGGTAACTGTGTACAAAATGTTAAATATCTCGTAGAATCCAGAAGATGTCTACGAGGATCAATTCCTTCCGAGTTATCAGTTAAAAAGGAAAGAGCACACCAGTAAAGAGCTTGACAGGAAAGCTACGGGTCCATCTTCTCAGCATCGAAAAGGTTATTCTCGATTGATCTACAAGAAGGAAGTGAACGTGTCATTCTCTATCCTCTTCCCTGCTCCCAGTGCTTCTGCTGGTCTTGCTCCTCTTGGTTTTGCCATAGTCGGCATTGCGACTAGAATAGAAGTGTTCCGGGTCTCCATACCCGTGCTCATGTCCATGTCCATAAGCTCCTGGATAGCCGTAGTTTTCGGGGTAGCCGTAGGAGCCATATGCATGAGCACCGTAGCCGTGAGAACCGTAACCGTGGCCACCATGGCCATGAAGACCGTAGCCGTGAGGACCGTAGTTATGAGCCCCATAGCTGTGAGAGCCGTAACTATGGGCACCATAACTATGACCAGTGTAGGGTAGGGCTCCATAGAGGCCATGTCCGTGCGAGTGACCATGTCCGAACAGTAAATTCGGGTGGTGGTGGCCATGTCCGTGAGGCAGGGAGAAGGGCACTGGGACCGGCACGGGGAATGGCACCGGGTGCTTGATGGGCACGGGGAAGGGGTGGTGGATGGGCACGGCGATGGGGTGCTTAATGGGCACAGGAACAGTGTGCTCGATCGTCACTGGTACGGCCTACGACACATCAAGGAATTGCATTATTTAAAACTTCCAAGCACTCTGTCAAATGGTCAAATATCAAATTAACGTCTCTCACGAGGTGTCATGTGCAACCGTTTTATCACGGATTGCAAATCATTTTTACTTCATTCTCCCTTTAATTTAGTTTGGTTATGTTTTTGACTCGAAAGACTTTACTGCATTAATTTTAAATAAAGTTTCTCAAAAACTTGTGGATTGTAGTATTAAATGATTACCACTAGTATTATTAGTACTACTATTGTTAATACGAATGTATAAAACGCAAATTGAAAATTTTTGGTTGAGATCATTTTATACAAGACTTGTTGAAAATTTCGTATGACTCCATTACTTTGCAATCTTAAAAATGAAAATCTGGCATTTGAGCAATTCGATAAATATCGATTTAACATTGCATTTGATTAAAATCTAAAATCTTGACTAAAAATTAAAATTAATACACGTAAATTTTACATAATTTAATTTAAAAAAAACACTTATTTTACTTGAAAGTATATTAAAATCATTCATTAAAAATGAAAAAAAGAATTTTTGAAGACATAAAACTCTATTATAAATACAAAATTATTTTTAGAAATTGCGCAGTGAACTAATTTTACTTGTACTAAAAAAGTATATATTACAATAGGTTGCCTGTAGAAAGAATAAAATATATAAAATATATATATAGTATATATAAAATATACCCCAATATTAATTGGTTTTTATATTTTTGTTGCTTTGTCGTTAAAACAGGCCAAACCTGTTTAATTTAAGAAAATCTGCAAACAAGAATTTAGAATTTGCGTTTATCTTTTACAATACTGATTAATGCGTTGAATTTGGACAACTTTCAATATAGATACAGAAAACAGTATTTATTGTTCAACTTTTAATTAGACGTTTCAGTAAAAACCATTTATAGTCATTATTGATAAAATACGTTTATATTTTTAAAAAATTTAGTTCCTTTTTTACGATACCACTAGTTGCAAACCTTATTTAAATATTAATAAATATATAATTATTATTACTATTAACTTGGGTTTTTAAATGTTATTAAATATACTTATACTTCACTGTGTTTAAAGACCTTCTTTTACAACAACAACAATAACAACAAAAACAATAATAATGATAATAATAAATAAAGAACTGATTTTTTCATACAATTTTAAAAACTTGATAATACAATTATTTTTTTAATAATAATATATAACAATTTTTCATAATAAATATCGGAAATTGTCAAATTATTGAAGTGAGTTGCATTGAATTAAAAAATAAGTGTCAACAATTAAAAATAAGAAAAGGATACAATAAAGATATTAAACGGTAAGATTATTTCCAATGACAAATTTAAAAAGCTATGTTTGTTTGGATTACGAAAATTTTGTAAAATTTTTATCATTGCGCATAAGAATACTATCGAGTCAATTTCATCTTATGCAATAATTTTATTCAATAATGATTAGTTCACATTATTTTTCAAATCACTTATTCATAAATATATTTTATATAAATAAAAAGTGAAATGTAACAAATTACTTGTGGGTATGGAACCGCGAAGGGCACTGGTTTGTGAATGATCTTCTCCACGGGAACAGGTATGTACTTTTCAACAGGGATATGCACCGGCTTTTCGACGACGACGTGCTCGGGTACCCGAACTGCCACGGGCTTCTCCACGACCACATGTTTGGTCACGACTACGGGCACCGTCTTCACGTGGTGCGTCTCAGTCTTTGTTGGCCAGCCGGTAATTGGACGTGCCGTTACCCCATATTGCCACCTAAGGTTCACGAAATGGATTCAAATCTCACCAAACTTTCATTGAGACTTTTCGTCTTTTACTGCATTAATATTTTATTCAAAATATTTATTGCATTTATCTATATATTTATTTTGTTAAAGAAAATACATTTTAATATTACTCGAATCAATCAATTTATCTGCCAATTTAGTCATACTCTTAAGTCAAAAAGTAAAAATTTAAAGCTCCAAATGTACATAATTTACGAATTTAATTATTTGGTTACGCCTTCAATTATATTGCAAAAAGCAGTTCAATTGTAACATCCATTCGTAAACGTAAATTTATTTACCAATTCTTATATTGAACTTATGTACAAATTTAACTGATTTTACCGTCATAACGATTTTGAAAAAAAAATCATCATAATCAAGAACTTTGTTTAATTTTAGGAAATTTAGTTTAGCAAATAAATTAACAAAGTTTAAACGTACAGAAAAGCCAAAGAATAATTGACTTTTATAAATTTATGCGAAACGTAATATTTATAGAGCAAATATATTTTTAATACCATAATTTATATGTAAAAATGAAGCTAAAATATTAATATACTTGAATTTGTACATGAAAAACACAGATTTAAATTATCTATTACTAATATAAATTTTTTTTTTTTACATTTATAAATTTTGATACCAAATATAAAAAATAATAAAAAAAAAATATCGATACAAATTATTAAGAACTTTGTATTAATAATTACGTGAATGTAAATGTAATTACATTTTCAATATTACGCGATTATCAATATACACTCAGTGCTTATTTTAAATATTTAAATAGATTAATAAGAGTTTGAATTATTTGTAAAAATCTTTTACTCTTTAATTTTAATTATATTTTAACTCTTTCAATTAAATCTTTATGTGATATCGGAAATTTATTTCGAAAAAAATAGTTCAAAACAACACATTGACCATAGCAATCAAATTTACAATTTACCAAAAAATTTTTAAATTACTTACCCGGCTGTGTCAAGATGATGTGTGTCGGTAATTTTTAGTCCCTTCCACGGATTCGTGTCGGTTGCCCATGGATGCCCATACCCATAAATGCTAGAGGGAGCTGAAAGGCCTAACCATCCATCGTTGAGAATTCCTCGTTTCCTTTGGTTCGACGTTCCGAGATCGTCGGCAAAGGCATGGCTGCATACCAATGTCAGAAACCACTGAAAATTCCATTTTATTTTTATGAAATTAAGAACTTTCACCTGATAAAGGTATTTGTCAATCACGTCACGTATATCGCGTACTAACTGATAATCTACCGGATCCAAATCTTAAGTTAATAAAAGTTTAACTCTTTTATTTATTCTTATTCCCAATGCAATAGGCTCGTAATGAGATTTTACAATTGACAGTATAAAAATGAATAATTCAAAGTATTTGCCTGTCTCGACAACTAATTACGTCACTTTCGTGAAATGGAAATGAAGATGGGTTTTAATTCTTTTTCATTTCTCGAGAGTACAATATTAAGATCAGTCCCGATATTAATTATAAAGACTGTATCACAAGTCTTCTCGGTACTTCCAAAAACTAAAAAAAATAAAAACAAAATTTCATTCCCAAAAATGGTTGACTGGCCTTTTTTTTAATTAGCCCAACCGTAAACTCGTGATAAAATTTTGTCTTGGCTCACCAATTTCCTAATCATGTTGTACACGCGACTCGCAATATCAATACTCTCGCATCCTCAATAACTTCAGTCTGCTTTTATAGATCCGCAAATTCAACTTCCAGTTTCCCCGGGATCATTTCTTATTGTGGATTCATTTCCGGACGCGACGAGGTAGACGTAACGCGCGAATTGAACGACAGGAAGGACCGGATCGACGGGAACCCAATACGTTACCCTGAGAAAGGAAAACCGGTCACGAAGAGTCAACAGGAAATGAATGCCTCTAATTCTGGTATCGAACTAGGGAATTCCCTTTTTCTCGAGGGTACTTTGGTGTGTTCCGCTTCCTAGCTAATATTTTAGGTTTAGTGCACGATTGCACGGATCTGTTACTCAACAATTAAATATCAATCATATTTTTTTCTAATGGTAAAATGAGCTCTTGGTAAAAGAAAATTCACTCAAAGATGTTTCTATAAAGTTTTCAAATAAATTCTCCTTTTATACTTGATCACTTAACAACTTAAAAGCTGAGCTTGTTGTAGGTATGAGAAATTATTGATATTTGTTACGGAGGAACTAGTTAATCCAACCACTACTCAGTTTCATTCTCACAAAGAACTCTATGCTTAGTTTTGTAACTGCAAAATTCAATATTCAATAAAATCATTAGTGATATATATTTTACATTATTTTAATAATAAAAAATGATGATACACATATATATTGTAAATTATTTATAATCCCAATCAAAACCTTTAATTAAATATATTATTATTATTTAATTAAAATTAAAAATAAAATATAAATATCATTTGTTTCAACAGAACAAAAAGAAATGAACAATCATCTATTTGAGTTAAAACCTTTATCAATTTCCTAATAAATATTAAGTAATGTGAAAGAAAGTGAAAATTATTCACATTTAGTAAAAATTTACGTATAAAATAAACAAGTTTTCTTAAATAAATTTATAATATATTTTACTTACTCTACATCATAAAAATATATTTTAGTTTCAATTTTTAAATGTTCAAATCGAGTAATATTACATTAAGTATATTTAAAAATATTATAAAAATTATGAATAAAAATAATAAATATTTTTTATTAAAAACAACTAGTTACAACTAAATAAATATTTTATAAGTTTAATATGTATAATATTTATCCATTAAAACTACAATAAAATCTTAAGGGTACTAAAATAAGGGTACTTAAAATAATCGACATTGGTATTAATTATCATTAGGATAAACTTTGTAATATTTATTTTTTTTTTTTTTTTTTAATTTTAATACACTTTAATTAAACTGAACGTGGGGGTTTTAAATATGAATTTGTAATAAATATTAGTACATTTAAAAATTGTAAGAAACGTATTATGTCTATATTTTTTCGTCGAATAATGCTTTTACGATAATTATAAAATAGTTCAATGATACTGATAGTATGACAAAATTTAATAGATAAATGTATTATTAAAACAATTTGATAATATTTCATAATTAAAATCATCGATTTTTTATTATCCTTTTTTCATATTTCATAATTTCGATATAGGTAAGTAAAAAGTTTTCAAAATTTTGTGCATCTAATAAATAATAATATTTAATTTAAAAAAAATATTTATATTGAAAAGAAATATTATTCATTGTTTCATACATTACTGCACTGATGATAATTGTACATTTTAACAATATTTTAAATACAATTCATAGAATGTGCAAGTAGTTTAAATTAATTATTTCATGTACGTATGTTACTTCCGGTGAAACGGAGACATAAAAAGTTGCTCAAGAAATTCCATTTGTCGAACGCTTTCAATTATGCTTTCGATTATGTAGTTTAAAATATTTCTTTTGTATCACTTATTCAATACTATCACATACACTATTTTTAAAAATTACAAAAGAAAGAAGTATTAATTTACAGAAAAAGAATTATTTTAAAAAATAAGTTAAAAATAAAGTGGAAAAGACCTAGTTCATTGATAATTAAAAATTATTTATTAATTTTTAGAATTAATGCAAGAAACAAAAAATTATATAATTAATTATTTGAAAAATGTTAATTTCTTTTGATATTCTTTGAGTGTTCTTTAGTTTATTATGAATTTAATGATGACGAAAGAGATTATAATATTAAAAAATGAATAAATAATTATTAAATTTTTTTTAAATATTTTCACATTAATAATTATAGCTATTTTTAAAATCTTGTAAATATCAAAAATAATTTGAAACAATATATTTTACTAATTAAAAATAGTTTGATGAAGTTTTTGTAGATAATAATTTGATGCAATTGGGCAAAATTAAATGTTCTGTATATTTTAACAGTTATAATGCACTGATTCTTACATTCTCAGTTGCAAGTAATGGCAATTTTTCTTAGACGACTTTCATTTTCTAAAATCAAAGCAACATACTTTTAACATGTTATACATACTTGCAATTCATTATTCATTAGCTACGATTTACGCTTGATAGACCTGTACAATACTATACCCCCTTTTCTATTCGTATTTTCATATTAGCATTAACTAAAATATCTAAGAAATATCGATTTCACTTTATTTTTATTATTACTGATCATTAATAATTTATTTGCTCATAGGAGTTGAGCAAAAGTGTTTATAGTTTATACTTTTTGCAAAATAAACGCTTTTTTGGAAACTCAATCTAATTTAATCGAGTAATACAGATGTTTCTTAAAAATGGTTTTTTATTCTTTTTCTTTTAATAAAAATTAAGTTAAATATTAAATTAAATTAAAGCATTCATATATATATTTACTTTTTTCATAAAAAATACGTTTAATTCATAAAATTATTATTTTTGTAAAAGTTATCAAAGAACGGATAGGTTACTTGAGCATCCGTGTACAAAAATAACAATCCTTGAAAGCTAGATTAAAAAATGATAATTAATAAATATAAAATACAAGCATAAAAAATAATATGCAGACTTTTAAATCTTAATGTTTCAATTTAATTTAATAATTGAAATAAACTTTTGCAATTTTCTTATTAAAAAATTGCAAAATAATATACTGCTAAGACTACAACAAGGTTATAATAGTGTGTATATAAATCAGATGAAATCTTTAAAAAAACAATTTTAGAAATCTAAAATATTTGAAATTTTGGCAGTATTTAATCCAATTATTTCAATAATAAGTAAAAATATTAAAACATAAAATCAAATTTAATAAAATATCTTTATACGAATAGTGAACTAAATACTATGTTGAACAAAGGACAATCTGATTTTATTCATGTTTATCTACTTTTAAATGAATAAGTCTAAATCTTTGTTGTTTTGCAAATGATATTGCAGTTTAATTTTTATTTTATTATTTATTTTGTATGATGTTAGGTTTTTAATCTAATGATGCTTTGATTGTTTATTTTGGTGTAAGCATCAACATTCTAGGCCAACTTGTTGTATTGAGAGCGTAATGAATGACTTGGGGGATTAGTCACATGGTTTGAATAGAAATAAATTAGAAAGAAAACTGATTAATATTTGAGCGTTTTGCAATAAAAATATAACACCCGCATCCGCAATGGAGAGAAAGAAGAAAATAAGTTTGGCCATGAGCCAGGAATAAGCCAGAGAGAGCGAAAGTCGAATTGCAATCGAATCGATAATGAGCGTTTATATACGGCGAATCGTTGTGGGTCTGTCTCCTCTTTAAAAGCATTATCGACTGCTACTATAAATACAATCGAAAATCTCCTCAGTGAACAATCGCAGTTTTTTACCTGAGCTCGACTGACATACCAAAGGCTATACGTGCACCTATCTAGGAACATCATGAATCTTCCACTGGTACTGGTCCGAATGACAATTGATGTTTACCCACTTGTGACTCGCCAAGCACCTTGTGATTCATTACCGTGACTCTTCTCTATAGTGCAATCAGTGTTTTTTTCAAAGTGTTTCTAATTGATTCACTTGGGCATGACATACATATCTTTTCTATCGTCTTTTAAGTAAAGTCAAATCTCACTGAGCGATTCTAATTTAGAAACAATGTAATCAAATGCGTTTATCGGAGTGTAAATAATTTAAAACGTTCGCGATTTTAAACGTAACATGCCTGGCATTCATCTCGCTCGTCTCATTTCATTATTTTTCCTTTGTGTCACTAATATTACAATAATATATTTTAATCGTTTAAGCGCCAACTCGTAATGAAATCTAATCAATCTATCCACTGATAAATGTTTCAGATATTATTGGGTCTCTCGGTGTGTTTACTACTAGTTCCAGATATATCGGCAGGCGAGTTCAAAGAGGAAGCTAAGCCTTTATCATTCCGGAAAAGTAAAATATCGAGACGACAATATAATTTGGGATATGGACTTCCAGAACTAGGTGTTCCTGTATCCGCGGAACCCGAGTTTGTCCACCAGCACCACCACCACCCCCATCCTCTGCCACCGGCACCAGCAGCAATTGCCGAGCAACCGGAAGTCGCTCCTCCGGCGGTCGAACCCGTTGCTTTTTCTCAACCTTACGGTGAGTACGACTTGGATAGGATCATTTTCACGTGAAACCCCTTTTTCATAATTAAATTCAATCTCTCTGTATACAATTATATTAATTATGTGAATAAGAGAATGGAAATTTGAAACTGTTACAACGATAACTAAAAATAGAGGAATAAAGATTTATAAAGACATTTCTACGTTCGTATATAAATAATACATTGTAATAATACAACTATAAATGCGTTTTGCTTTTATTATTCGTATACTCATTTAGCTATAATATTTTAAAGAACATAAGATACTTTTAAAATGTACGAAGGAATAAGAAAAGTAACTTAGACATAAACCTTTTGCTCACTTAATTTATTCATAATGATGATAAAAATAACTTTTTTAAATTGATAATAGATATTGTGACAAATAATTTACGTCGTTTCAATATTTAATCGTTTTCGAGTATTTTTATGATCCAGTTCCAGAACATAAGCAGAAACATCGCAATATTGAATAATCTGTTGAACCTAGATTTTTAGATAGCCAACCTTATAACAAATACAGATTAAATACATTCAATGTGACATTAGTTGCAGCATCAGCACCGCATGCAGTGCCAGCGGTTCCCGTGGGAGTGGTGCAGCACGTGACCAAACACGTGCCCGTGCCAGTAATTGTACCCAAGCCCTACGCCGTCGAGAGGGTTGTCCACGTGGATAGACCAGTCCACGTACCGGTGCCCGTTGACAGACCCGTGCATGTTCCGGTACCCGTAGACAGACCTGTACCCGTTGATAGACCTATCCACGTACATGTTCCTGTGGAGGTGCATGTACCCAAACCGTATCCAGTCGTCTATCCGGTCGAGAGGATCGTGCACAAGCCTTTCCCGGTGCACGTGGCTGTACCTGTGCACGTGCCCAAGCCGTATCCGGTTCCTGTGGCCATCAAGGCGCATCTCGGATGGTGAACCAATAATTTTCAGTTGCAGTCTCTTTTTATTTCTTAGAAAACCTTATCATTATTCGGTAGCACAGGATCTTCTAACAATTCCAAGACTGACTCTCCTCTGCTGCCCTCTCTTCCACTTATCCAAACACATGTGTACGCATACGCACGTACACTCACATTCACAAAAAAAATAAAAAAATATTTATGTATATATGTTTTCAATTATTTGTATGCATATGTGGATGGATGCGTGCATGTCCGTATGCGCAAGAATAAATATATATATATATATTTATGGACACATGTACTTTTTATATTTAGCACTGCGTTTTAGATTGCATTTTGTATTGCACTTTTATGTTAAAATAAAAAGTTAAACTGACTGAATAAATAAAATTCTAACTTATTTTTTACTCATTTTTTATTTGACATTTACATATCTGTAGCATACTTTTATATATAAAAATTATAAATACCGTCAATTATCTCTATTTACTACAAAACCAATATGAAATGTTGAATACCAGCAATTATAAAATAACTCTTATTTATTACTTTGATAATTTAAGTTTGATAATATTATAAATAAACAATGGATTTGTCTAACTGATAAATTAATATTTAAATTGCATTTATTAATTTATTGTCGTAGTGTTTTCAATTTTTCTTGAAAAAATATACTTAAATTACTTTGTGTATTTGTTAAAAAACTGTTACCGTACCATTTTTTTATTCATTAATGTAAAATATTTAACTTACAATGTATTATGTTGAATAAAAAAAATGCTTTAAATTATACAGATGATTGTAGCAAAAAAAACTTTTATACGCTATCAAATGTAAAAAAATTGTAATATATTATACTGAACGTACAAAAAAAATGATATATGATAACTTGAAATCGATACTAAATCAAATAGTGATCATCATATAGAAACTTTAAATTTTTTATAATCATTTAAAACATTTTTTTTTTATTTTTATCGAAGTCAAAATAAGAGAGCTTTTATCAATAAATTTTATTTAAGATAATAAATATATTAATATGAGAAAATATTAATTTATCGGAATCCTCGTGAAGAGTGTTTTGGTCGGTGCCCATGGCGAAAATAAAGGATCTCGAGACATCGATATGCATGAATTAAAATCGAGAATGGCGATATTCCCTTTCGTATTTTTTATATTTAAGGCATCGCTTTCTTTAACAGACACACACTACCATGCGCACACCCATTCGTATCGGAAAAATACAGATATCACTTTCTTTTATACTTATGAACAAGGTCTCAGATTATTTTTACACCACAAAACTGCATTGAAAATTTGGGGAAATGACGAGATTTGTTTATTGGTAACTAGAAAACGAATATCCACGTACTAATTTGATGCCTTGAAGTCGATTTCTATATGCGCTTTAAAAAATGCACGAGAAATTTTTATGAATAATTAATAATATTGACTTTGCTATTCTTGTAAATTGTCAAGGTATATATTTTACTATGACCCTTTTATATTATTCCATCAATTTTATATGAGGTGTCGCCTCGATATTATTATTTTATGATTAAAGCAACGTTCTTTGTGAAATTATACCGTTTAAAAAATAATCTCTTGCAATTATTGGCTGAATCTTTGAAATTATACGATAAAATTATTAATTAACAATCATTTAAAATATCGAATTATTTATATTTATAAAAATCATTTAAATCATTATTAATGCTATCCAATTGATATGATAAAAGTATTTCGACAAAATTTCAAAATTTTAATCTAATTAAAAAGAAAAATTATAATGAAAAAAGTATAAATCATAAAAATAGTAAAATATTACAAATTCTCTTTCCAATTACAAATATTTTCATTAACAAAATTACAAGCGCTCTCGTTCAATTTTCCGACAAGAAAATTCTACAAAAACAATTTTTTTTATTTCACCTGAATAGAAAATATTTTTAGAATTTTAAATATTTTATTAACATAATTTGAATGACTAAAATTATTCATTATTCTTTTTTTTAAATTGTAAAGCTTAATAAGAAAACATAGAATGCCTAGTTTAGCTGTTCTCTTATCTAAAATTTTAATACAAACTTTTGTAAAATTTGTATTGGTTAAAAAATTATGTATTATTAAATTAAAATAAAAATTCCGTTAATTTAATTTAAAAATATTGTATCTAACTCTAAGTAAATTTTATAATTGAAAAACATTTTATCATTAAGATATTAATTTACATACGATTTCAATAAAACTTTTTATATTTATGAATCTATTCGTTTTTATTTTTTATTACATACTTTGGTTTAGTAATACTTTATTATATTTTTAGATACCATTGTAGATATTTTACATTGATCATTTTATCAATTACTTAATATAAAATAAATTTTTTTTGGTATTAATGAACATAATTCATACAATATGTATTTAAATAATAAATATATGTCAGTGATACTATGTGAATCTGAATTGTAGGAAAAAGTATGTTGATACTAAGGTGATACTTTTAAAATATATCATAAGAAATTCAATTTAAAGTCTATTAAAATTTGTCAGTTAATAATAAAATAAAATAAAAAATAAAATTATAAAAGTTTGCTTTCTTTTTTTTTTTCTTGTTCAATGATTTTATACTATTAACATGTATATATATTATTAATATATCTTGAAAATATTATATCAATAATATTAATTAATTGTATAAAAATATTAATTAATTTAATAATATAAAGATATTTATAAACATTTAAAATATTAAGTAATATATTAAGTATTTATATAAGTAAAGTCGATATCAATAATTTTTTAGTTTAGATTTCTCTGATTAAATTTGAATACTCGGTTTCTTATCTTTAATTAAACATCTTTAATTTATAACTATTTTAACATCAAAACTAGCTTATATTTTATTAATTTACAAATAATAAGTCCATTGTTAAAAATACCAATGATTATATTTTATCATAAAGTTATTAATATTCATGTATTTTTTTTAAAAAAATTTTCTACACCTGTAATCATATTCAGAAACTTTGTTATCATATGAAAGTAAATTATATAGTAATCGAAATTATTATTTTTTTTAAAGCACTATTCTTTTTTTTATGCAATATTTAATTTTATATTTCAATCTATTAAATTATATATATAATTTTTGATCTACTCTTTTGATTTTCGATATTATATATTTTTATATATTTATTATATATTGTTTATGATACTTCATTTACTTTTATTATATCTCATTTATTTTAATCTAATGCATTCCAATTATAAAATTTTCTTATTATTTACAATTATTTTCCTATTCAATATTTGTTAATCTCACAGATTCTTACTATGTGGATTTAGAAATATACAAAGCGAGTAAGTAGCCTTTATATCAATATGTGACTTATGCATAAATTTAAAATGTCAAATCAGTAAAACCTTTACATTAATTTTTATTACACAGCAGCATCGTGATTGTAAACAGAATATTGTCTTTTAATTTAAAAATAATTATTTTATAAGACAAAATTACGTACTGATTATAATTAAATATTATATATTTAACAATATAACTTTATAATTATAATTATAACTTTAACATTACTTTTATTAAAACAATATAATTATATTTATTATCATAATATGAGATTTTAATTATAATTCATAAAATTATTAATAATTCAATAATATTACTTCTTACTTTTTATATAATTTTGAAATTTAATAAAATTAAAGCAGGATATTATATAACTTTATTAGAAAATGGAATAATAAAAACTTCTAATTTGCAACTAAATTAACGAAAAAAATTAAACCTTAATGCTAATCGTACATTTCTAATCACACATATAAAAGAATTCAATGAATATTATGTTATATATTATTTTTGGTTGTAAAAAATTTTTACAAAAAATCAAAAAAAAAAAAATTTATAATAAAGAAGAGATTTTTGTATTTTTTTGAAGCATCAGAAATAATTTTATAAGAAATAAAATACACAAAATAAAGCTAACAAGCATTTAAAAATTAGCAAGTATTTTCGGTATTCGTTGTATATATAAATATTTTTAATGTAGATTTTTCGATTTTTATAGAAAAAGAATTCAAAAAATTTTTATTTATATTTAAAACTAAAACATTAAAATTGTTGTGTTTAAAAATTATATTAAATAAAATATAATATTATGAATAAAATTTGAACAAGCTTCGAATTGTAATAAATTTTTAATGTGTATTTTGATTGATTTAATTGAAAATTTAATAAAACATAATTGAAATCTATAGTAAATTAGATCGAAGCTTATTATCATAAATAATTTATTGTATCAGAGAAAACTGAATGATTTTTAACAATTATTAATCTTATATTCTGAATACAATTAACATAAAAAAAAATTGAATAAGCAAATTTAAATAAACTAATTTGTATACAATAATTTTGAAAAAATAAATCAAATTGACCGTAAAAAAGATAATACTCTATCATATACTTTAAGAAATATATCTTTTTTTCCTAAAGCAAACGGTATTCGATTCACCATTAAAAAAAAGTAATATTTCTCAATTCCTTCTTTTTTATTTTTTGATGAAATAATTAAATATAAATACTTATTTACATTCTAGTCAGAACCGCTATATTTATTAATTTTTAAAGATTTATCTTATTTCATTATTTACATGTATATTAACGTACACTATTTAATTCTTTAAAAAAGTAAAACTATTAACATCTACTTCAAAAACACCATATGAATTTGGATTATTGGTTTTATAAAATAATTTTCTTGACAAAATCTATTTAATAATGTGTAATTAAAAAAAATTAAGCTTAAGAAAAAGTAAGAACAAATTCTGTGTTAACCTTAAACTAATTCGCTGCACAATAAATTTACGAAGTTAGAGCATATTGTACTATTATTAACATATATAAATTCTACTGTATTATCAGATAAATGACAAAGGAAAGAAAACTTTATTTTATACAAGTGTGATTTAAAACTTATTATTATGAGTTGAGATATTTAAGTATACTCTTCTATACTATTTGAATATTACAGAGTGTGTAACTCCTAATCAAAGTAATTACTAGATTTATAATTGTAAATTAGATCTATAAAAATTTCTATTTAATTCGTTTTAAATATATTTTACACTTTAAATATAAAAACTACTGCTAATTACATATTTATTCTGTCAAAAATACAAGTTGAAGCTATTGTAAAATATCAATCACATGTATATTCTGTTTTTGTTAAAAATAAATGTTCTAACTACCAAATAATCTGAAAATAGTATAGATAAATTAATTTAGAAAAATAATTTAAATAATACTACAATTGATTTATTATTAATAAATAAATTTTTTTATATAAAATGTATTACAGAAAAAGATTTTATTTAAAAAAATTGAATTAACTAGTTTGTCGAAGGTTGTTTTATTATATAAAATAATAATAAATTTTTTTTATATTAAATTATATAAAAAAAAACTTTTAAATTAAAATTCTTTCCATTAGATATTTGTTTGTTTTACAGTTCAAATGAGCAATTATTTAGATTAATAATAACAACGTATAAGATTATTATTCTTGAATGTAAAACTTTTTTCTATAATAAAAAATACAGAATTCAAAACAAAAATATAATAATTAAACAGGTAAACCGATAATACCAAAAAGAAGCAAAATGTAATGATAAGTATATCTTGTATGTTCATATCAATTATAATAACATAAATAATCATACACGTATATATACATGTCGCTATGAAATGATTTACATAATTTTACAGATAATTATCAAGTATCAGAATAGTAAAATAACGATTGAAATACATTTAAATTAATTAACTTTAAAAATTATATTTGAGATTGAAAAATAATTGCACATAAAACTTAACTATCTTACTGACTTTGTAAAAAAAAATGAAATCTGTGATTTTTCAATATAAAAATATTGAAAAACATTTATTGAAAAATATAATTTTTGGAAAGTGTTCATTGATAATTTATATATATATATAAAAAACCTTATTAATATTAACACAACCTCGTATTAAATAATTTAATATAGATTTTCATTTTTATTTGTAACCAATTATTTAAAACTATTTTTTAACCATTTTTAATTAATTTATTAAAAAATTTAAAAACTACAGAAATATAATAAATAACTGCGTAGTACATTTAAAGTAGACCTGTCATATACATAAAAAAAATAATTACACGTATTTTCTAGTATCAGATACTATATACGTTTATGATATAGAAAAACATTTTTTTACTTGGCTGTGTGCATTTACGCCTATATTCGATGCTTTGCTTAATATATGGATATTCTTTCTCCTTAGTAGGTTATAAGTACTCGCACTGCTTTAGTGAATATCGTTTAATTTTTTTTTGAAAATCTTAGCAAATATATAATTCTTTTAATTTAACAATTATTTTTGCCATCGATTATACTTATCTATACTATTAAATTTATGTGCTTTTTGGTTTATTTTTTAAAAAGGAACGGATGGAAAAAATTTTATTTTATTTTTAATTAGCATAATTCCGAACTTTCTGAAGAAAATAAATCTTTCTGTCATTTAATAAAATAAGGATAATTTCTGCTAATGTTCGAGCAAATCTTAGAAATGTGACACAATTTCAGCTTTTCATTTTGATTTTAAACGAAATCGTTAAAGAGAATAAGCCAAAACAATCTCAAAAAATGTCAATGACGCAAGTTAAAAAATTAAGTATCATTGGTGGATCTATGATTTTATTAAGTATTTTATTACAAGTAGCCATCGTACCACCTGTTGTAAATTCGCAAATGAGAAAGGTCTGTGTGAATTTTATTAATGATTTTTATCTGTTCTCTTATTAATTTAATAAAAAATTTAATAAACTACTACTAGAATTAAACTAAATACTAATATTTAACCAAAAGATAATAATAATGTAATTAATTTTTGCTTTTTTATTACACAATAATTAAGGAAAATATTTATTTCATAAAAATATTGAATATATCATTCATAACATTTAAGTATGTGTTAATATTATATACTATAATAGACAATATATAATTTCAACAATAATAAACTACAACATGAATCCTTACAGAAGTACATTAATTCTGATCAATTTTTCGTCATTAACAGTATTCAATATTTGATTGAGTAGTTTTTTTTCTAAAATTTTCTTTGTAATTAATCAATAGTGATTTAATTAAAAAAAATTATCTTATAATTATTATATTATAAAAAATTTGTTACTAATCATTTAAATTTAGCAGTTTGTAATTTATGTATACGTCAATATAAACTCAATTATATTATAATTTAATATTTATTCTTTTCAAAAATAAGAATTCATTTAGTTTTGAAACATTACGAATATAAATGTTAGTTTAGATATTTATTTATTTTTTTTTTTACCCATAGAGAATATTTTTCTATAAAAATGTTAAATATAAGAAAAAATTATAAAATAATGTTTTATCGTTGAATGATTTCAGCAAGCTCCAAAGTTTTATTAAAATTATTTTTTATATTGCTTCAATAAAATTCATGATCCCTTCCAATTTTTACCTTTTACATCGTTATCTTTACTATATTTCAAATGAACAGAATGTGAAGGATTAAGAATTATTTATTTTTAGGCTACCTATCTCTCTCTCTCTCTCTCTCTCTCTCCCTCTATCTCCCTTATACTATGCATAAAATTTTGATTTAAGTATTACAATATCTGTATCTGATGTCAATTTCTCATTTTTTCAATTTTTTCTTTAGATGCTTATAATAGAATTTATTATTGTTTAAAATTCCACCGTTTGATGTTTTATTTCACTACATAAATTTTGATATTTTTATTTATCAGTAAGATATATTTTTTTCTAAGAGTTAATATACATTCTAGAAAATAGCTTTAAAAAGAGGATGGATAATGAGGGATGTATGGAGCAATTTTCCATTTCCATTTGAGTATAGTGTTTACATATTTAATGTGACAAATCCTGATGAAATTAAGATTGGAGCCAAACCCATAGTTCAAGAGGTTGGTCCCTTCGTTTATGAGTAAGTTGTTATAATACATTTTCAAGGCGAAAAAAATTCTGATGCTTTAAAATTATGTAATTAAACGTACAACTTTATTATTATCAATTTTTTTAATTATTATTTTTAACATTTAACAAATGTAATAAATTGATGAATTATTATTCAATTTAAATTTTGTTTTATATTTTCAAAAAATAAAATTTATTTAAAGGTTAACTGTATAAAGTACACTTGAGTTAATATTTTTGATTTGCAATGAATTTAAATATAAATTTTTTTTATATATACAGTTAAGAGTTCGTGGAACATTTGACATGTTAATTTAATATCATATTGACATAACGATAAAAAATACATCTAGTGCGTTTATCGTATTGATGAAAAATACAAATTTATTTTATATATTAACAATGTGTACGATACACTATTACACATATTTAAATATAAATTATTAAAATGATATCATGTATTATGCATGAAAAACTTTGTTCTAAACTATTGTTATTACTTTATATAATATACAAAATTTATTTTTGATACATCAAACACAAACAAAAATAGTTTGTACAATAATTTATAATCATTTTCAATTATTTCTCTTTATTAATACGAGATTAATCATAAATGAAGAAATTATATATAATAAATTTTTTAAATATCTACAAGTTTTTAATTATTTGCAAAGTATCTAATGGCATAGAGATATTAAATAACCATAGTTTTATGGAAAGATGCACTAAAATCCAATTTTAGTCAATGTTGAAAATAAAAAAATTTAGTTTGTATTGTATTAATATTATATAACGTAGTTTGATACATTTATTATTTGAATATTTTTCTTACTTAAAAATATATTATTTTATTTTATTAAAGAATGTGTGCCAAAATTAAAAATAAATTAAAATTATAGTATTATTTTAACAGTGATTATACAATTCCAAAAATAAGGTATTTTAATTTATTGCAAATATTACACATGTTATCTTATTAAACATTTTTTATGCGCTCGGTACATATATTAATAAATACACTGAACATTAGTTCAATTTTATAACAATTTGTAGTTATTTAATAATTTAATCAAGTTTATTTTAATGACAAATGAACTTTGAAAAAATTAAACACATTTTTTGATACCGCTAAAAATGTTTTTACCTTTAAAAATAAATTGTAACCTTGTAATTAATGACACTATATTAAACTGTAGTAGTTTTAATATTCTTTTAATTCAATCCTAGCTAAAATACATTTCAAAAATATTGTGTTTTAAAATATATATTTATATTTATATTAGAAACATATTTATATATTTATGCAATAAAAACTATTATATTTGATGCATACATTGTTTTATATATGAATTATATGATTTACAAAATATTAATAGTTTAGGGAAAAAAGAAATGATAACTTATAACCTTAAAGTACATCAAAGCATTACATTTATATAAAATTGTTTTGATTAAAACTGTTTAATATTTCATTTTATTGAAATAAATGTATATTTCATACCTTTAAATTGGGATTTAATTACGACATTCGTAAATTAAATATTTACATATATTAAATTAATGATCTGACATCATTTAACAAATTCAAAAACGTTCTTAATTCTTTAGTAATTACTTAAAATCTTTATATTTTGAATTAAAACTTGTATTAATAGAAGTCAGAGGATGCATTAAAATATATATTAAAAATTATTAACGTATATATAATATTTAGTTTCATTCATATATTTTCATCTTATCAAATCATTAATTTAGTATCTTTATCACTACATATATTATTAAATTGCAGTATATAAATATTGTATATCATGATTTCTAAAATAAAATTTTTCCATTTTGTAAAATTTTTTCACGTAAATTCAGAAAATTTATTTAAAAAATGTACATTAATTTAATATAATTCTTATTTTTTTCAAACTTAAATAATAACAATTTTTAATTTATTTCCCTTAAATATATGTTTAAAGTATTTGTAATAAACAAAAGTTTAATTTAAAAAAAAAAAAATTAAAGTTATAATAAATTTTCAAATATCAAACGAATACATTACACCACACTTGTTAATATAAATCGTACAATTAAATAATTCATTTTATTAAATTAATGTAGAGAATTTTTTTATTAATTTCATTCAATTATGAATTCAATTTTTAGTCAATATATTTTTTATTTTTATTACAGTGTTATCTTTTTCTTTATACACACACACATATATATATATTTAAGAATAAAGTTTAAATTTTTTTCCAATTATTAAATAAAAATTTTTTTTATTTAATTTTTTTTTATTATTTAAAAAAAAATTTCATGACATATTAACCAATATATTCTCCATTTCTGAAAAAATAATGCATTTTACATATTGATTATAGTATCAAACTAAAGAAAATAAATACAAAGAAAAATTAAGTTTTAGTAGAAATTTTTGTTAATAATACCAAATATTGAATTTTATTAATATTATTATTATTAACTTGTATAAATTTAAAATCAGTAATAAATTAACATTTAGCTTATTATCATTTTAAAATATATTCTCTAGTAAAATGCACCCGAAGAGAAGAAATTCTGAAACCATATCCGCTATATAAATAAACAAGAAAGGTTTGAAATGATTGATTTTCTTAATTATGCAAATCTTTTCCTCAATCGATTTTTACGGTGTCAATTTTCTTATGTTGGAGAATTTAGAGCATGCAATTTTAGAAGAGCCACGGAAAAGGCTCAAAGCTCAAAAAGAAGAGATAAAACAAGAGAAACAAACCCCCAATATATTCCAAGAAGTCCTTGGTTCGTAAGAAGAGGAAAAAGTGTTTGCAGAAGAATAAGTGAGGAAACGAAGGGAGTGAACAAAGCGAAATTTGAATCTGTTTGCTAATACTTTAATGCTGGTGTAAATGTCATCCACATGTACAGTGTTGGGTGGTCGAACATTGCATCTAGCACTTGAACGTAGGCGGAGTCGAAATGTGGTGGTTATTATGTTTATTTCATCGGGGGACATTTAAAAAGTTTTTTTTCCATTTTAATAAGGCGTACTTAGTTATCGTTCGCGATTTAATTACAGCTCACACCTCCCGTTCAACTCTTACTTTTTCTGATTGACCTATTACACATACACGATGGATATTGCCAGCTCGCAAATGCAGTCACGTGATTAGTTTAGCGAAATTTAAGAATAATGTATACATCAGCTATGAATTGCGCATGCAACTGTGTAATTGCTCTGATGTACGTGTATCCGTCAGGTATACATGAGTATGTACTAAGCGTATGTGAAATTTTTCGGTGTTTGATGCAATAGTGTAGAAATAATTCTAATGCAAATAGTGTATCACAATGTACTTAAAAATGTAAATTGTATGTTAATTAGAAATTAAAGGAGATCCAGATAGGTGAAAGGTGAATAAAAATGAGTCTATTCTAATGTTCTTCGTCGATGTTTCGGCAAGTATCATTTGCCTTTGTCAAGACTGTTTATTCAACAATAAAAACATGTTAATATGCAATTTGGTTTGACATATATATAAAACGACAATTTAAAATATTAATAATTACCAAAATTAATATCGCTGGAATACGCTGGTGTTCAACGACTTGTCAGTCGTAACGTCATTATGTCAACTGTAAACAAATATCATTTCACCTCAATATATACATCATTTGACGTCATACTCTACATCATATTGTTGTGATTCGTCCTATTATTGAGGATCGTATGATATTTGTTATTGAGATTTTGTGTGTCCTCTTTTCTATTTATTGTATTATTGTTGATTTTAATGTAAATCATTTCAGAAATTAATCATTTTTTGTAATTATTCTCATAGTCAAGAATGTCTACATTATCCTAATCAATCACGTGTCCTTTATCTCGTGCATGGGCTGCAACAACCGATGTATGATTGTTGTCTTTTTTATGCTCATTAATTCTTGTTTTTAAGTTTCTTTTTGTTTCACCAATGTACAAAGATGGGCAGTATTTATATTTTATTTTGTAAACAATGTTAGTTTTATCCCATTTTTCAGTAACGTCTTTTCTTTTAGTAATAACCGAATTTAGTTTGTTATTAATGTTTGGAATTAAATTTATTCCATATTTCTTAAATTTTAATGCATATTCAGAAACAAATTTTTCTGAATAAGGAAAGGCCAAAGTACGGAATTCATCAAGACTGTTGCAGTTATTGTTTTTTTTATTAAGTTTTTGGATGTTGAGACCCTTTTCAATGTTTTAAATTTCGGCAAGTGATACTTCGACGAAGAACATTAGAATAAACTCGTTTTTATTCTCCTTACACCTATCTGGATCTCCTTGAATTTCTAATTAATAAATATGGAAGGTGCTGATCATCAAATTTTAAAGTAAATTGTATGTATTTAATGGGAAAAAAATTTATACATTACTAGAATAAAAATAAGTATTTCCAGTAATATTTTCGCTTTAACCATTAATTTTTTAATCAAATACTAATGATATTATTATTACCACTATTGTTATTATTGCTATTCATTTATTTATTTTATCAGTTAACTAAGGAATAACAAATAAAAACTTTAATGAAATAATTAATTTTTATTTAATATTTATTATTAGACACTATTTATAAGTTTAATATCAAAATAAAAGTTCACATATTTTTATCTTTTACATTCATGAAAAAATTATAATATAAATGTAAATATTAAGAATTGTACTTGACATTTAATTTTAATTTATAAAACTTTACTATTAACACATTATTCCAATAATTGTATACATGGACTTAAATTATTTTTTTAAAGTTAAGGTGATTCTTTTTTGGGCAATGCTTATTTAACAAAAGAATTTTAAAACCGATTGATATTCAGTGTTCCGATGCCTTTTGGAATTATCATTGGCCCTTGATTAAACATTAAAAGTAATACAAATGTATCAATATATTAAAAAATAATCTATTTTAAATAATATTTTTAATATAATCTTCTTAAAAAAAAGAATTATCTCAACATTAAATAAAATATAATGCGAATTTAATCTTATAACAATCTTGAATTAAATAATTTTTAATATAGTGAATGGCAAGAAAAAGTTAATCAAATCGACCATGAAGAAGATGATACCGTATCTTATTCATTAAAAAAAACTTTTTATTTTAACAAAGATAAAAGTAATGGTAATACAGATGATGCAGAAGTGACAGTACCACACATTTTTGCACTGAGTATGATTAATACAATTTTAAAGGATAAACCTAGTGCAATAAGTATTGTAGGTAAAAATATTTTTATCCTATTAAATTATTATTTTTTGTTTATGCTATTATTTTAATAAAAAATTTTAATTTTTTTTCTTTTTTTAAGCTAAGGCAATTGATATGATACTGAAAAAGCCTGACAGTATTTTTACAAAAATAAAAGTCAAGGATTTATTATTTGACGGGTTAATTATCGAGTGTAATATAGACAGATTACCTGCTTCAGCAGTTTGTGCTCAACTAAAGTCTAATAAAAAAAAATATAATCTACGAGAAGTAGAAGAAAATATATTTACTACATCATTGATGGTAAATTATACAAATATAGTATTTCTTAATCAAAATGGTAATTTATGTATTCTAATAATTAAGCTTGTAAATTATGAACATTTTTAATCAATAAAAATTGTTTAAATTGCGATATATTAAAATTTATGTACAAGTACTTGATTATTTAAAATTTAATGACTGAATTATACATAATAATAAAAACCTGCAATAATATTTTTAAATAATAATTAAATTAAAGAAAAATGCCACTCCTGAAGAATCACGAATGCGTGTTTCTAGAGGAATTAAAAATCTTATGGATGTTGGCAAAGTGGTAGAATATGATGGCAAACCAAATATTTCAGTTTGGAATAATAAATACTGTGATACGTTCAATGGAACTGATGGTACTATTTTTCATCCTTTATTCAATAAAAATGGTAAAGATGACATTGTTAGCTTCAATCCAAGTCTTTGTCGAAGTATTAGTTGTTCTTTTGAATCCAAAGTGAAATTTGCTGGTAAAGTATACGCAAAAGTATATATATAACATATAGCCATATTCAATTACTATCTATAACTATCGATATATTATTATTATTATTGTATCATTTAAACTTATTGTGTATTATAAAACGCACGAAAAATGAAAATTTTGGTATATCACTTGTATTCACACTAAAAATAGAATTATGTATTAAAAATAAAATTGCAACGAGATACGTGATCCTATTGCTAGAATATTTGTTGCGGCACCCGAATGTCGCGATCGTTCGTGTGATTCGCGATCGACGCAACAGGAAGAGTTAAATCCACGCTCAGGTGAACTCGACCCCTCGAGGCAAGCCCCACGCCGCATGATTCCAGCACCGAACCCGCGGCATATCTTATCACGCGTAATTTATGTGAACAAGAGATCGTCGAACTATTACGTCCTTTAATCAATCCCAATTGTTTTCCGGTCCGAACTCTACTTGTGCATCCTGACATATGCGTAAAAAACGCAGGACGCGAAGCTGATAAAAGGCAGTGCAAGTGCCAAGCTCGAGTAAATTACCTGTGTCTTATTTTTTTATCTCACCATGCCTATCTTTCAGTTCGCTGAGCGTGTTTTACTGCCAATTGAACCTTCAAGACCGGCTGCCTGACAGTTGCCCTCAGATCTTTAGTCAGTGTTATCTAACGTAAATGTCAACTGCATCCATGGCAGTTGCATATGTAACTGCCACATGACCTTGACTTACGTAGAGTCTCCCAATGTACAAGAAGCTTTTCTCTAAACGCTTTTTCTACACCAATTTCACGATCTTGTAGTTGCGCCTCTTTGTGTACTGAACAGTATTCATCTATGGATTTTACCGCATTCGATATATTGGGAGCGAGGAGTCACTACACCTAATTGTCCGAGGTGTTTATGTGCAAATTCCACAAAGGATGGTGAGATACCCGACGTTCCGCAACTCACGAGTCTAGTACCAGACCTCCAATATCGTTTTTCTTACTTCTACATAATCATGTTTCTACATAAAAGAGATCTTTTTAAGGCTATGCCTTCATTAATGGCGTATGTATTTTATGGGGTTAGCCTTAGTTACGATGTCATACAAACTCAGTCGTTAATGATTTGTCCAGTTTAATGAGGTACGTTTTTACTTATCCCTTCATTCACATATTAAAGCCGGTATAAAACATGCTACCTCACAAACTAAATCATCCAACCCCTTCAACTACGATGACATAACAACCCTTTAAAAGGGATATTAAAAGGAAAATAATAAAATAATTTTCCAATCGAATAAAAATTTCTTTTTTAAATAATCAATATATATTACAATTTTTTATTTAATTTATCAATTTTTCGTAATTTGAAGTTTGATATGATGCACCCTCCATATTTATTATATTATTATAAATTGGTGATCCCAAGAGGTGTAGGGTGAATAAAAACAAGTCTATTCAATTATTTTCGTCGAAGTTTCGGCAAGTATCACTTGCCGTTATCGAGACTGTTTATTCAACAAATAATAATTACATAGGTTAACAAATTATTTATTACATATATATAATATAACAATTTTGTTTATAATTACCACTTAATATTAGAATGTAGATATTCAACGACTTGTCAGTCGTAACGTCATTATGTCAACTGTAAACAAATATCATTTCACCTCAATATATACATCATTTGACGTCACACTCTACGTCATATTGTTGTGATTCGTCCTATTATTGAGGATCATATGATATTTATTATTGAGATTTTGTGTGTCCTCTTGTCTGTTTATGGTATTATTATTAATCTTAATGTAAATCATTTCGGAAATTAAACATTTTTTATAATTGTTCTCATTATTCAGAATGTCTACATTATGCCAATCAATCACGTGTCCTTTATCTCGTGCATGGGCTGCAACAACCGATGTATGATTGTTGTCTTTTTTATGCTCATTAATTCTTGTTTTTAAATTTCTTTTCATTTCTCCAACGTACACCGATGGGCAGTCCTTGCATTTTATTTTATACACACTGTTAGTTTTTTCTTCCTTTACCGTGACGTCTTTTCTTTTTGTGATAACAGAATTCAGTTTGGTATTGATGTTAGGAATTAGATTTATTCCGTATTTCTTAAATTTTATTGCATATTCTGAAAAATATTTTTCTGAATATGGAAAGGATATAGTACGGAACTCATCCAAACTGTTGCTGTTCTTATTTTTAAATTTTATTGTTTTTAGACGTTTTTTAGTATATTTTTCATTAAAATAATCCGGATAATTGTTTTGTAGTAATATATATTTAAGCCTTTTTAGAAAAGAAATTTAAAAACAAGAATTAATGAGCATAAAAAAGACAACAATCATACATCGGTTGTTGCAGCCCATGCACGAGATAAAGGACACGTGATTGATTGGCATAATGTAGACATTCTGGATAATGAGAACAATTATAAAAAATGTTTAATTTCCGAAATGATTTACATTAAGATTAATAATAATACCATAAACAGACAAGAGGACACACAAAATCTCAATAATAAATATCATATGATCCTCAATAATAGGACGAATCACAACAATATGACGTAGAGTGTGACGTCAAATGATGTATATATTGAGGTGAAATGATATTTGTTTACAGTTGACATAATGACGTTACGACTGACAAGTCGTTGAATATCTACATTCTAATATTAAGTGGTAATTATAAACAAAATTGTTATATTATATATATGTAATAAATAATTTGTTAACCTATGTAATTATTATTTGTTGAATAAACAGTCTCGATAACGGCAAGTGATACTTGCCGAAACGTCGACGAAAATAATTGAATAGACTTGTTTTTATTCACCCTACACCTCTTGGGATCACCAATTTATAATAATATAATTTTTCGTAATTGTTAAACAAATTTGTTTGAATAAACACTAAATTAAAAAAAAAAAGAAAATATTCTTTACAATTTATTTATTGAACAGATAATAGTGAAAGATTTTAAAATACATATTAATACCTTAAATTAAGTTTTAAGAATGTCTTCCTTTTTTATAGGTCTAATATTACTTCGATATACAGCAGATTTAGGAATAGATATGCAAAACAATCCTCTCCATAAATGCTACTGCTCTTCGACAGATGCATGTCTAAAAAAAGGATTATTTGACGCATTCAAATGTTCTAACGCCCCTATAATCATATCGAATCCACATTTTTATCTGGCTGATAAATATTATTTGGAATTAGTAGATGGTCTTCAACCTGACGAGGTATTAAAATCAATATTTTTGGAAATATAATCATTGTTACATTGCATTTTAATACATTATGAAATAATAAAATTATAAATTAGGATGCTTCCTTTTTGACGTAACGTTTATCTCTTTAACATTCACATCTTAATAAATTTGTAATGAATAAAACAAGTATTTATAAATACATTTGTTGATTATAAATAATCACATCTAATTCTTTGTTTGAAAATGAAAGGATTATTCAATTCTATTGAAAATCTACTTGTTCGCGTTAATAAATAACTCTAGCTTAATTCAAACTTAGCCCGTAACTCTATTGCCGCGTAAGGTCTCCTGGTGGCAAACTACTCAATTTAAAATTTTCATTATATGAAAAGTTTGAGCAAAAACCACCATATACAAGTGCTCCGAGGTTTTTACACTTCAGCACTGAGGTATTGTCTGAGTTCCTTTCGTGTGAACAATGCATGTAAACCTGTAAATCTAATTAATAAGTAAATAATAAGTAAATCTAAATAAATAAATAAATGTAATTGTAAATCATGAGTAAATCTGGATTAGGCGTTCTGCACATCACTTGGCGTACTTGATGTTCAATTTAGGAAATAAAGAAAACAACCAGCGCCGGAGGTTATATAATTTTATTTTATAATATTCCATAGGCACTTATAATTTGCTCTTTTCAAAGCAATTTTTTTCTCACTTTTCCGGCTTCTTTAGTCGCTTTAGACTTTTGTGGTCTACATCCAGGAGGTTACATCGTGGCTTCAACCAATGCAACTACTAAAGAATCTCTAAGCTCTTTTTCTTCGGATACTATTCTAGATACCTTTCTAGAATACATTAATCGCCTGAATATTCTAGAGAGCTAATTCGCAGCCTTTGGTGCACCAGTTGTACCGGCAGCTATTCAACACACCATCGCTCCTGTTTCTTCTATTTTATCTACTAAGGAATTTCCGCATTGAGCCAATGCTGAGGACAAATTTATCCCGGTTAGGTCAAAAAGAAATCAACATGAAGTCAAAAACTCTATCTCTTCTAGTAATGAAGATTTGCTCTATCACAATTCTATCCCTAGATCTTCCAGAAATTTCCAAATTTCGACAAATTCCATCTCAATCATGAAAGTCTAAAATCAGTGAAATTCTGGAATCTTTTATACTTTGCCTAAATGTAGACCAACAGTTCATGTTAATATTAAAGATAAAAAATTATGATCGTCGATTCAACCCATCATGGCAAATAACACCGTCAACTTTAGATGTAAACATAGTATTAGATTTTAGAGTTATCGCAAAAATCGTAAATTCTAAGAAAATTGACGATTTTACTTCGAACCTACAGATGATTAGGCATTCACAGGAATTCTCCATAATGTTTCACAAGGTCTTACACACAAAAAAATCCTCGAAGACCTTAAATCTCAAGATCTTCCCCTTAACCACATTCATCCTATACGCTATAATGAAAAAATATGGCCATAAGCTACAATTTACCTGAGATTCTCATTCGCAAGAGATATGTTTAACTTATGTCACATCTGCCACATCGATATAGAAATTGAGCGTAAGCTTAAATCAAATCAAACTCTCTAATGAAAATATTGTTTACAATTCCGACATATCACGAAATATTGCATTTTTCCATTAATATATTCTTTCTGCGCTTTAAATCATTTTACTGCTGAATGTCCAAAAAAATAAAAACTTAATGTGATTCCCATTTATTATAACTGCAAAGGATCTCACATGGCAACGTACCGCAATTACTCCAAGACTCCTAAAACTAATCTTACGAAACCACTTTCCTCAAGTGCAATCCCAGGGTAATGATCCAAACCACCTCGTCTTTTTCATAAAGCTTCTTTGCTCAATACAGCTCGTCTATAGAAAATGCTTATCCATGTAGTAGCACATTGAAAGCTGAAACTTCTATCCCTTTACCCAATACGGTTCTTCTAAATATCTTTTTATTCTACAATTTCCTTGTTATTGGCGAGATAGACTATCTTTAATTATAAGTGGTGACGTTGCTATAGCTGCACGCTAAAATCGAAGACATAAATCCATAAGTTCAGATTCGAACATCGGTGAACCTGTAGATGTCGGAATTGCCACAGCTATAAGCCCCATTCGAATTTTTTTATTTTACTCTCCTCCAAATGACAAATCACATTTCTCTGAACTTCCGGAGTTCTTTAACTCATTGTTTCCAATAATACTATCAGTTAATTTTATTACAAAATACGTGTTCCAGGACTGTCAATCCACTAATTCTAAAGGCAGATCCTTACTTAATATCTTCCTAAATCAGTCTCTCAATATTGAGACTTATAACTTTTTTACTCACTTTCCTACCCATCCAAATACTATCCCGTATATCCTTGACATATTTATTTTTAACTTTTCTCGATCAAGCGGAAATTTCTTTCGATTTTCCAAACACTTTAATAACTCAATTATTCCATTTACGTAAAGGTTTAGTTTTATAAAAACGAGATGCTTACACATCCGTTACCTTTTAAAATCCTTTTCGTATAAATGTCCAATGCCTAAGTTTCCCGGAAATAGATAACTCCATTATAGATCTCATATTATTTTTAAACGATTCTAAGCAAAAGGCATTTGAAACTTCGTTTATTCAAACGATATACGTAAATCTCCCTCCATATATTATCTTTTTTATTCGACAGAACAATCACGTCAGATACCTATAGAAAATCTAAACATCCTAATTTGAAAAAACACTATAATTTTTTCCAACATTCTCTTCGGAAATCAACGATTAATTTTCGAAGCGATTTCTTTAATAATTACATTTCCCAGGTTGAAAAATAGTGCGGTCATTTCGGAATCATTGTTCTTCACCTACACCACCTATTGTCAATAATTGCTCAGGTTCTTTAATTAATGACAAGACAAAAGCATTTATAGGATACATCAGCAATCAATGCTCGCCTATTTCTTCTCAATCTCATGTCAATCTAGATTCCATTATTTAATTTCTAATACGATTAATAATTTTCAATTTTATCTTCCAACTTCGCGCTAATATTGCGTTCACAATATTTCCCGTCTTCTTAGAAAAAAGCTTTAGTTATATGCGTTCCAACAGTAGAAAAACCGTCCATTGAACTTCTATTAAACTTTAATTCTATTAACCTATTAAACTCCCTTAGAAAAATAACTGAAGCTATATTACTCAATCGTCTTCAAGAACATATAGACAAAAATCAAATTTTACCCGATTTTGACCATGGTTTTTGTAAAAGTTATGTAACATTGCACCAACTTCTTCCCGTTACAGAATTCATCGCTGAACTCAATCTTAAAAGGCTGATTACAATGTTTCACTTGTCGGTTTGCAAGTTATCGACCGCATGTGGTACAAAAACTTAATCTGCAATACTATTTACTATAACTTTCCTGCTTCATCTAATCGCCACTATTCATTCGTTTTTATCCAACCAAAGCTTCAAAGTAAAAATTAGCAGCGATTCTTCTTCCATTTTTCCAATACCTGCAAGTATAACACAAGGTTCGAAACTCTCACCGCCGTTATTTAATCTTTTTGTCAGTAACATTCGTACCGATTGGAAAATTTGTATCACCCAAAATGCTGATCATGTAGCTCTTCTTCAATCTTCGCGTACTATTTCTCTTGCTTTCTCGCCTTTAAATAAATTTCCTATTCCCTTGTAGGTTTGGTTAGCTAAATGTAGACTTAGTATTAGCCAATATAAATCTGAAGTCATATTCTTTTCAAATCACTCTCCACAAGCCTTCGATATCATTAGGGACGTATAAGATCCCATGTAACTAAATAGTTAAATACTTCGGTATCATATTCAATCAGCATCAGAGATGGAATCATCACGTAACGGCACCTCGAAATAAAATTCTCGTAGCTTACCATCTGTTACGTCCCTTTTCGACCCATAAAAGTATTTCTCTCAACAGGTATTTCTCTCTTATCAAATTCTAATGAGCTACTTTTGTGAATTTTCTTGAGAACTAGTTTGTATAGTCTGTCCATATAAGATTTTGCGACAAGTCATTTGCTTTCTGAAATTTGCTTGTTTTTGAAATGTTAATTTAGTGTCTTACTAAAGTATCAAATATTACCTTGAACTGTGACTATTCTAAAATATTGCCCTTGGCGACAACCGGATATCTGACAAATTGAATTGTTGCCCAGTGATTATTGTTGAGATCGATTTTGGAGTTTTTTTATTCAATACAGTGTTAGCTGATCGTAAGTTATCCTAAAGTTTCCTTTGTCTTAACATAATTTTAGTTTTCATATATGAGTGTTTCGTCATACTTGTGTTAATAATTTTGTATCAATCATTTACGTCTTGACGTGATGTCCTCATAAGTTTCTATTATAATGCCTGTACAAAGGATCGTCTCCAACAATGCTTGAGATAGTGCTCCTGATGCAATTTATTAGAAAAAACTCTCTAAATATTCAATATAATCATATCAAAAAATATCTATAACTCAAAACTTATATGTGTGAATAACATGAAATTGGCTTACGTTTTATTTCGGTAACCTTTATCTTGTGCTAAAGTGACTTTTTCTTTCTCAGGGAGGAGCAACTTGGTTTGAGATTTACTCCTTGTGTTGTAGCCATTTAAGGTACTGCTCAAAGTTTCCAGAAATATACTCTTTTAAATGTTTTCTTTGATAATAAGCATAAATTAGCAATGTCATCCAATCCAATTTTATTTGTGAACATATTTTTTTTAATAAAATATATATTTATATTATTGTTTTGTGTTTGAGAAATAAGAGTTAATGCAACTCTAATAAGAAAACTACTGAATCGCCGAATTCTAACTTAATGGGCTGTGATAGTACCGTTCTGAGCCTCTAGGTGACCAATTACTTAGTTTTAACTTTAGTTAAAACTAAGGTTGGCCTGAGTTTCGAGCATTGAAACACGAAACGAACAATTCATAATGAGTTTTGAATGTTTTTCCGGTGGAAAACCGGCGTATTAGGGCGACATACAATATACATCGCTGGAATTTCAATGGGTCGACATGCGATTTGAAATCGCGACTACGATACAAAGAGGTATCGCGTCACAACAAAGGCAATATATATAGACGTATAATTGCCTTTGAGAAAATTGGAAAAAGATAACGTTTCGGCGATGAAAGCCGAGCATTAAGCAAACTTATAAATTATAAGTGTAAGTGTTCTCAATAAATTTACAATAATAATTTGTTTTTAAAATCTTTATTATGAATTTGATACAGACTTTACCTCAAGAGTCGCAAGGGAAAAAGTGCTCCCGAAACTGAGTCGCCTTTATTTATTGACTCGAGAACTCGTCCCCACTATTCGAGTTTCCCTTATCACCTTGCGGTTCTTACACATTTTTTGTTTTTCTGTCGGCGATCTTAAGACTAATGACTGCGGGTATAATTTCTAAAACAAATCAATCGCACTGCTAAGTGCGATGTATAATAATATTAAAACCTAGTTTCTTATGACGGTTAAACTTCTTACGAGTTTACCGCGCGCGTAATAGAATATTCGGACGCGTTTCGGATGTCGCAAAGTTATTTATGCGTTTTCAGTTTTCATTGTCCCCGTAAGCGTTTCCATAAGCCTTCGGCCCGTTGTCTGCTGGTTATCTTTCGTTTTCATCGCTTGCTTTCAAGCGGAGACCTCCTGCCTTCCTTTTTTCCTATTTATTTTCAATATTACCGGCTCTTATATCGCAAGTTTTCGCGATACGTTTTCTTCGCTTACGGGTAAAATATCTGTCGATTCGTAACAGTAAGGGCTGATTATTTAAAATCGAATGTTTAAGCGAAACATAATATTAAGAAGTTAAGACTTTAAGATTCGTATTGTATTTTTAAGATTAATATTATTGCCGCGAGATGTAAGAAATACCATTATAAAAAAATATTTATAAAAAATATTCAAAGAATAATAAGTAATGTAATAATGAGTTGTATTGTTAAAATGTGAGACGTGGAAGGGAAAAGGATCGTAGAAGAAGGGTAGTTTAAAAATTTTGAACTTGATTGGGGTCACTCTTGTCAGAGCGCTCTCCCGAGAAGTTTCCTTCATACTTTTACGGGTTTTCGTATTGACGAAATATTTGTATTATAATTGAATAAATTATCTTATCTGAGAAGAATAAAACATTTCTTTAATTTCTTTGATAATTATCCTATGATTGAATTAACTTTAACCAAATATAGATCAACGAGAAGAAGCAGACAGACGTTGTCTGTTCGAAACAATATGATATATATATATACATGGTACATCCACGAAGTATCGAATTTTTTTTTTCATTTTGTGCCTATTCATCGTAAAAATTTGGGAGAGGTCTTAAAATGTCGAAAAACTCTTTCCGCATTTGTCCTTTTTTTTGTATTATTTTTCGATAATTAGGTGCGGCAGCATTTAACTTCGCGCGAAGGATGTTTTTCAAATTTTTGATACGGCGCGCTGAAGCGATTAGCGGAAAACCACTACGCGAGAATGTTTTGTTCAAAGATTATAAAAAAAAAAATTCTTACCTTTCTTTTTTGAAAAATGATTTATTGGTGGACTTATAAACAGGGTAAAATAAAAATTTTAAATTCTTTAAAATAATTTCCTCCTGTATCAACACACATTTTTAGTATTTTTCAAATTTCAAATGCATCTTCAAACTCTTCATCTTTGATGTTTTTCAAAAATTTTCCCATTTATAAATTTTTTGCAGTATATTGTACACTGTAGATCGCGTTAAATTCAGTCTTTCCACGATTACTCTAATCATTAATCGACGGTCTGAATTTAAAATTTTTAACACGCGCCGGGTGTTCCTAGCCATTCTAAAGCTTTTTGGGCGTCCAAATCAATGCTCGTCGATGATTCTGTCTCGGCCCTATTTAAAAGTTCTGCGCCATTTTCCACATTGCGATTTTGACATGCAATTATGTCCATATGCTTCTTGCAACATTTTATACGTTTCTACACTATTTTTTTTAATTGCAAACAAATTTTATCGCGTAACGCTATTAGAGCAGCCGCTCCATCGCGCTGTGTCAAAAAACTGAAAAACACCGTTTGCGCGAAGTTAAATCCTGCCGCACTTAATTATCGAAAAAACAAAAAAAAAGAGACAAATGCAGAAGAAGTTTGTCGACATTTTAAGACCCTTCTCAAATTTCTACGATGAATAGGAGCAAAATAAAAAAAAAAACTTGATACTTCGTGGATACACCCTGTATATATATTTGAATTGTAGCTATCTCTTTTAGCTATACTCTATTTCTCTACACACTTGAAATATTAGCTTAGCTCGAATTGTATAATACATATAATTCTCTTAATCTTTATAAGCTCATATTAATAAAAAGGCATCTTGCATGATTCACGTGTTAGACTACATAGCTGAATTATTAACCTCAATAATTGAATAATTTCTCGTAAGTTTGAGCCTTCTTTCTGAAGTGTTTGATATTTCATTGAATTGTTTATCCAATATTATTTTGAACAATACCTTCTTAACTTTATAATATTTTATTTTACATTTAGTTTAAATTAAACATTTAATATATTAATAAAAATTGTTCTTATTAAAATTCAATTTATAAAATTTAAGCCTCGCTTTACTTATTGTGGAAAAGAATTATTGAATATTTTTAATTATAGAAAATATTTACAAGATTTACACATAAAAAGATGATTTTATTAAATGTAGGAAAAGCATAAGATAATAATAGACATTGATCCAATTAGTGGTTCTCCAGTAAAAGCTCATACACGAGCGCAAATCAATATGTTCATTAGTAGACAGGAAAAATTGAAAATTATGAAGGACTTTCCAGATGCATTACTTCCAATATTATGGATGCAAGAAAGTATTATTTTACCTGATAGTTTCATAAAGCAAATAAAAGATGGACTCAATTTATTTAAAATGGTTAAGTGAGTATGATAATCTTACATAAAATACAAAAAAAAGTTTGAAATTCGTACAAATGAAATAAGACTAATAATTACCTCAAAAAATTTAACAGTTTAAGAAAATTATTAAAAAATAATTTGAGTTAATCACACACATAACAATGGATTTAATATATTAATTTATGAATTTTTTCAAATAAACATAAATTATAATTTTTTTAGACAATTAAGTGTACATGTTACATAATGCACAATCTAATTTTTTTATACAATAATTCCTAATTTAAATAAAAGGAATTTTATAGATTTTCTTTATTTTCATTTTTAAAAAAAAATCAATATATATTTTTTACTTAATTGGTATAAATTTATTATACACATAAAATGTTAAAATTTTTTTATAATGTAATAATTTATTTTTTATGTAGAATATTCAAGTACCTCATAGTATTCGGTGGTATTGGGACATGTTTACTCGCACTCTATAAAAAATTCAAATTAAATCAATCAGAAAATAAATTTAATGCTGAATCACAGAATTTAAATTTTAACAACTCTGAGAATAAAATGAAAATCAATACTATAAAAGCAGCTCCACTACCATTGAGTGTTGATTAATTTTAAATTTGGTTTAAATAAAATGATAAAATTATTTCAATAAATAAATTAGAAAAGGTTAATAAAATAATTTATATATCGATATTTTTGTAAGCATCTACATAAATATAGTTTAATATATATATTTATTCCCAATCAAAATTAATTTTGTACTATTATTATAAAAATTACTATTATTTTGATTATAAATACCTTTATAGATGTTACATTTTTGTTTTTATTGTTTATAAAAATTCTTGAAATTAGTTCTTTATGAAAGAAGAAATATTTATTTTTTGAAAACATATTTTAATATATGAACTTTATTGATGTATGTATCTAAATACAAATTATGGTTTATGATTTAATTATGTAATTGCATAAACAATATGGATTCACACTATTATAAATATTATAAAGTTATATCTTTTAGTTTTAATATAAAAGCTGAATGATAAAAAAATTATTTTTAAATTATATGAAATAATGTTTTTTTGTAATATGTATAAGTAAAATTATGATATCATCTAACTAAATATAAATTAAGTAAATGCTGATACATATGCATTTAGAATCTTTATTAATAGATATGTATTTAAGCTCATAAAAAATTAATAATCAATGTAAAAATGCAGAATTTATTTTCATAAAATTTATAACTACATTTGCGTTTTGATTGAATAAATTTATTACATCACATTTTATATATCATACTTCAAACTACCTTTTTAAATTTTTTTTAACTATTAATAATATTTACAATAAAATTAGGTTAAATTAATAATATAAAAAATCAATAATTAAGAACTTATGTTATTATTTGACTATATATCTTTATTATTAATGTTTAATCTAATCAGATATAATTATAATTTTCAAGTTTATGTGCATTTTAAATAGGCTAACATTGAAATTAAACAAAAAGTATTGGGTCTACATTATTTTATATTTTATAGATATTTATAAAAGAATATTTTTATTTTATATAAGCGTGTATAAAATTCAAAACTTGTATCAAAAACAATTTAATTTATATAAAGATTTTATACGTTTTTACTAAGAAAATTTGAAAAATGGATTCTTTTTAAGTTACTCTTAATTAAAATCTACACATGTTAATTTGAGTAAATTCAAAAAGATGATTTATTATAACGACAAATTTTATGATTTCTAACTACATCTTATATTATATTACTTAAGTATTTTCATTCAAACTCGCACAATTCTCTACCTAGAATTCAGTTTTATAAAAAAAATTATATTTTGCTAAAAACATTTCTTTAGTTTATTCCAAATATAATTTTAAAATTTAGAATTTTTACAATGACGCATATGACTTCAAACTTTGCATAAAACTATAATTATTTAATTAAATTTTATTTTTATTAATATAATTTAAATTTACATATTAATAAAAATAAAATTTTATAACTAAAATTTCATAAAACATAAACATAAAAAATAAATAAAACTATATTTTTTTTTAGATTTTTATATAAATAAAACTTTATAACTCTTAACCTGTTTATGTATTACATAAATCTTCAATATTTTCATCAATAATAAATTAACATAATATTTATGTAAAAATAAATTATAAAAGTTAAATATATTTACTTAAAATTAATTTAATTTTTTAGCATTATATTTTTAATAAAATTAAATAGCATTTTTAATATAAGAATCACCATTTGAAAAATAAAATTACAATAAATTAATATTTGTACAAAAATAAAATTAATGCAATACAAAATTTATGCTAATATACAAACATAGACATGATCCTCTCATTTCCGAACATATTTTTTATTTTTTACGTATTAATAAAATAATTAAGAAGATTTGAGTTTTGCAATATGAATGTTTAATAGCATCACTGGAATAATGCATTTGTAATTAGCAAGTAAAATATAAGGTAATCAAAACATTTTTCTTCCACGTATTTATTAGGTACATACTACACTTACATGTTTTCAGTCTTGTGTACTTTCCTGAAGTCATATTGGATTTTTCTAAATTTGTACTAGAAAAATACACGAATTAATGTTATAACTTATAAAATATAAAATAATCTTTAAATAAACGTAGTATAGCTTAAATTATAACTCTCATATAATTAGTGGTGTACATTAAATATTCTATGTTAACAATAAATTATGCGTAAAACATATAATTAATTTCAAAATATTTAAGTAAAGGTATAAAGAGCGATTCAAAATTATGAATTTTAAATGTCACTGCAAAATCTTAGTGAAAACAATTGTTTTATAAAAACAATTTATGAAATATAAAATGAAAATAATTTGATATTTATCTGTCGGAATAGCATAATATCAATAGATGAGAAAAATGTTAAGATTAATTTGCAAGTATTTGCCATATTCACAGGTAAACCTCATGAATTCGATTACTTAATATGTACGCAAATGCAGCAAGTAATGCGAAGCACTTAGGTAATGTATCACTTAATTAATCGCAAAATTCTTAATATAAAATTGATTAACAAAAATTTGCGTGAAATCCATTGTCCACTACTATTATATAAAGTTAAAGCGGGTTATGTTTATAGGGTTTTTCGTCAGCCATTTCTTTGTATCTTCCTGGATGATCGTTTCCGGTCTTGAAAATTGCAAATGGTAGTACCATTGGTTCCACTCCCCGATTCACTTCTGCACAACAAAACGTTTTTATAGGCACTCCTATACTCAGAGCTCATGACCACGTAAATTACGGGGTTGATGCAGGTGGTCAGATAAATAAGGATATACCCGGCGATGTTGAGACCCCGCAAGTCAATCATTTCCTTGAACGTCTTGGTAATAGTGATGGGCAGGTAGCAGACGAGGAACGATGAGAATATCACGAGAATCATCTTTAAAAGCTTCTTGTCCTTGGCTGTCATCTTTCCGGTTTCAAATCTCCGACCTCTTATACTCCGGAAACGCAAATCTCGGCTGGAAGTGCGTTCCCCACAATTGGGCGTAGATTCGTTTCGACGACGTTTCTCCGAGGGCGAGTCAGAGCGCGAACTCGGACAATCATCTAACACCTCCTTGTACCTGCAACAAAATCATCAAATAAAATCTTGATATCCAATGAAGATATTTATATGAGTCGGAAAATTTTAATTTTATGTAATGTAAAGTATTTTCATACAAACAAATTGTATGATCCATCTATGTGGATACGTTTTTCAAATTTTACGACTACTATATGTTAAATTGGAGATATATAATCATCGGTAGAGGTATTTGGTTCATTATTAAGTAATCGTGGAAAAACTGAATTTAACGCGATCTACAGTGTACAATATAGAATAAAAAAAATTTATAAATATCGAAATTTTTGAAAAACATCAAAGCTGAAGAGTTTGAAATGCATTTAAAATTTGAAAAACAGGCCTTCAAAAATGTGTTGATACAGGAGGAAATTATTTTAAAGAATTTAAAATTTTTATTTTACCCTGTTTATAAGTTCACCAATAAATCATTTTTCAAAAAAGAAAGGTAAGAATTTTTTTTTATGATTTTTGAATAAAACATTCTCGCATAGTGGTTTTCCGCTAATCACTTCAGTGCGCCGTGTCAAAAATTTGAAAAACACCGTTCGTGCGAAATTAAATCGTGCCTCGCCTAATTATCGAAAAACAAAACAAAAAAAATGACAAATGCGGAAAAAGTTTTTCGACATTTTAAGACCTCTCCCAAATTTTTACGATGAATAGGCACAAAATGAAAAAAAAAATTCGATACTTCGTGGATGCACCATGTAAGTTAACAAAGTGACGAAGTACAAAGAAGTGATAAAAATAAAAAAGCAAAACAGAAACAAGAAAATCTGAGTTTCGTACTTAAAAAAATAAAAGAATTGATTAGTAGTTTTCTACGTGCAATAGTGACAAATGTAATAATTTTTATGTTTTTATACCTAAAAAAATTTATTGTAAACGACAATGAAATCCTACAAAAATATATATCTACAATTTCTAATATTCTAACATTACAAAGTAATATAAAAAAAACTTTGTATAAATAAAAAATTTTTTCAAAAATGCATATATTATTGTTAAGCGATATTAAATATTACAATAAAACTTGATTGTGACAAATTTTAGGTAATAGGTTTTGAATAAATCAATACAAATGAATAAAAAATAGATATATAAAAGAAATAAAATAAACTAAATAAAAGACACAGAGATAGTTTCGTACATTTGACATCGGATATGATTATGATTACAATTCATAGTTTCAATTCTAATTCATTTCCCCAATGCATTACCTAAAATTTTAAAACCTGGCACATTGTCCTTGATCCTGTTTCGGTAACGATGGGACTAACCACAGTATGAATATTCAACAGACACTCATGCAGTCACTCAAATGCAATTGTGAGTTGACACGCAGTCGACAAATAACCGATAGTACTCTAAGTAAATGGATATTAATAATGTCTATTCTAATTTACGTAACAAAGGCAGAGCAAAGTTTTTGTAAAATTAATTTTAATACTTCTGAGCAACACGTTGATTTCAGATCGTCAAGAATTTCTCGAAATGCATGAAACGTTAAAAAATTATTAACTTCTTTAAATGCATATGATCCATTCATTTGTTTTAAATTTATATTTTTTATTAGTATGGGGTGCAAAGATAGTTACGAAGCAAATTGCCAAAAGAAGTCCGTATTAAAAATATGAACAATAATATTAGATTAAATTTCAAAGAAGTAAGAGAATAATTTATCTATTCAATCGGTGAATGCAATAAAAAAAATTAAAAATGAGAATATAATAATTAATACGACAATAATTTTTCAAAAAATCTTGATTACGAATAAAAATCTATGTTAAAACGGGTTTCAAGTTATGAGATTGCTCCGTAACCTCTGGCAATTTTTAATAACTCTCAGATGCGAAAAACAAAATGAAAATTATTGTTTTATTTTATACCTGTAGTTGAACAAAACCTAATCGGTAATTGTACATATATAATTGATAGAGGCTTTTTATTACATATTTGGCAAGCAAAAGAATCATTTACAACAATTATAAACAATGATACTCAATACATATAAGATCAATACAATAATGTAATAATAGTTTTTGATGGATAATCTAATAAAAATTTGTGTACAAAAACTACAAAACGAAATCGCAAACAATCAGAGCATTATTGTCGCGATATTCTTTTCGTTGCTTAAATAATAGCTACAAAAATAGAATCAAGATAAATTTTTGAACAACAAAAACAAAAATGAAAATGAACTAGTACTTATTTTCACAAATGAACCATTAGTACCTGATAATTATTAAAAGACATTAGCTGCAAACGTCCCAAAGAGTGCACAAAAATTTGTGGATATGTAAAACAGGGATTTAAGTACACCGATTATTGTTTACACTTCCGAGGGCAAGTATGCAAAAACAACAAAAACATAATAGCAGATGCATACGATTTGCAAGACCATAATGAATCTACCATATTGGACATTGACGAAACTGATGAGTTTCAATCACAAAATAAGGATGAAAATGGAATTAATTATAGCAATATTGATGATAACAGTGACGACGATGATATGTAATATGAGGATAAAATATTATTACAGCATATAGACAAAAAATTAAAAATATAAAACCCATATACTAAATTTAAGCTAATTTTAAGTCGTAGAATAAGAAGTAATCGAGAAGCATTGAAATGCTTCTCGATTGCTTCCCCCACCAGTGGGCGATGGTAGTGGGGCTTCCTTCGCTGATAAACGAAATTAATTAAATGCACAAAATTCTTTTCCATACAATTTTCAGACTCGTGTATTTAAAAAACAATATTTTAAAAATACGTTAAATTTTTAAACAGTAAACATATTCATTTTGCTGTTCATTTTTATTAATTTCATCTACGTTGCAATTTTTCTATAAATCTCAAAAGCCTTCATTTGTTTATAACCAAAAATGTAATCACGTTATTATCATTTTGAAATAATATTCAAAGAAAAGTTTTTTAATATACTATTGTATGTCAAAAAAATTTTTTTAATCAGTAAATAATTTATATAAAATTTAATTTGTTAATTAACAGCTAAATTTTTTAAAAATTGTAGAGATATTGTACAATTTTTTCATAAATAATGATTTTATATGTAACAAAAAATTTTAATTTCCCAATATCCCTTATTAACAAATTAATTATGAAGAAGTAGTATTTGTCGCACCAATTTGAGATTTATTGATTTATTGTCTCAATATGCACGACTATTCATCTGCTTAATATTATTAAATTTCGATTTATGTTTTCTTCAGACCTGTTTTTATTATATAAATTAATACATTAATTATAACAGTTAAATACAATTTAAATTATAATACAATAATATAAATTACCTTGGTCTAATGCTTTATAAAATTTATTTCGTCACGTCATCAAATTTAAATGTACCATTGTTCGGGCGTTTGTTTTAACATTCGTAGCCAGGTGTGGCACCCGTATAATATATCTAGAGTAATATAGCCGGACCGGGGAAAACCCCGGCAAGCCCAAGCCGTGTCCAGGTAAAACTCGACCGTCCGGACTACCTGGACGCGTACGGCACTTCACTTCGTTGGAAACTTCGGCGATAATAAGTTGTATTCTGCGCGGGACTTGATATTATTGTAAATCATCTATTAAAACTAGCGTGTGTGCATTGCGTAACTCGCGCGTTGTGGGACGAGTGTAAAATTCACGTGATCAACGGGTCACGGCAAACCTACACTATCTACGAGGTACTTACTATCTATACCTCCAGAACCTCGGATAGCGTCTTCCAGGACCAAATTAAGGAACACCCAAGCCACGTTGGCCGTTTCGACAGCGGCGACAGCACACCCAATTTGAGATTGTGAGGCTTTTTTCCCCAAAGGGGTTTTTTTTATGCCGGCGTAGGCACTAATAAAGGTATAACTTTATTTGATAATTCTTGACGATTCATTCAATTCTTTTTCTTACCTTATCCACCTTATAAATCAATATAAATTCAAACAACCATGGTACGTTTATGAAGAATTTATATCTCAGATGTATGTTGCGTCATCACAATCATCAAATATTTATGTTGATAGTATAGTATCGGGTAGTCACGTGATGCGTTACCTACCTGCGACAGATATGCGAGGGCGAAACGTACCTACCTGTTGTAGACGTGCAAGTGCTGTATGTACCCGTTATATGTGTGCGAGTGTGGTGTGTACCTGCGGTATGCGTAAGCAAGCGTGATGAGTCATAGAGGGTAATTAAAGTTTACAATGTCGTCCTACTCCTACCGAATATTAGATACTAAGGAAATGAATCATGTATATTTCTAAAATGAAAGGAGAGTAGTATTATATTCGCTCTCTTACCGCAACGTTCATATGAATTAGAACTGTAAAGATCTGTTGCGAATCTGTTTGCGAATTGTATAGCTCTGTTTGTGAATTATTTTGCACCTATTAATATATTTCCACCTCTATTTATCTATTATATATTATCTACTATCCTTTATTTAAACCTATCCCACAATAGTTTATTGTATTATAATTTAAGTTTAATTGTATTTAACCATTATAATTAATGTATTCATTTATATAAAAAAACAGGCCTAAAGAAGACAAAGAAATTTGTCGAAACGTCGCCAACGTTTAAAACTATTGTTTTAGTTATCTACACCCTAAAAGTACCAATATTTTCAATAATTATATTATTAAATTTTATTAATATTTATTTTGTGTAAATGAACATTAAACATGAAAACACTTTTTTTGAAAGTTCAAGCTTTTCGCAATAAAAAGATTGAATTCTTTCTTTTTGGAATTAACTTTTTAATGACAAAATTTCATCAATAATTAAATTGAGTTTATAAAATTTCTTCATTTGAGGCTTAGTTGTCGTGATAAAAGGACTTTTTGAGCGGAAGCAGAGGGTTTATTTAATGTTAATTTTAAGAAAATTTCACTAATAGCTTAATTTAAGCCAATCAATATTCTTTTTGTATACAACGTAATTAACCGATTACAAAAAAATCTCGTGTACTTATTCAAACTTTTGATTCACGGCTAATTAGATTGGACCGTTAGCCATGTATAGTTCACAACATAGCTAGGAACTCAATAATAAACAATGAAATTAAAATTATCTCTTTTTTATGAATAATGTACTGTATTGCTCCAAATTGATAGAAAATGAAAATAATTTTTTATATATTTTAAAATTACCTAATACCTGCTATATCAACACTAGATATGTTATCAATATCATACTTAATCCTTATTTGAATAAACCATCAGTTACACCATTCAAAAATACATATAAATAAAATTAAAGAAAGACGAGATCATTCAAAATTTTAATGATTAATTAAAATAATACCTGATGGGTGGTGTGAGAAAATGGGAAGTATCCTTCTGTAGAGATCCCGAATCGAGAATCTGCTGATTATTGGTTGTGAGACTGTTGACTGGAATCCCCAGATTGATACCACTAGCGACGTCGACATAGGGCAACTGATTATCGAACGACTGATTCTCCTGAATATGTACCTCGGGTATGGGATCTTGAAGTTCACTAACTCTTAGGAACTTTGGTGACGGAGGTAAATCGGCACTTACCACCAAACTCTGATGTTCGCACTTTAAAGGTGATCCTCCATTTTCGCTATATGTTGTGTGTGTTACTTGGCAGCTCATTGAACCGATTGCCGAGTCCTCCAGATTCTTCGAGCCTTTGACCTGGAAGGAACTTTGCTTGAGTGTCTATTTTTTACATTGTCATTGTGCATCTTTATAATTTTTAGAACCATTAGTGGTTTTCGAAAGGAAGCAGAATTTATTAATAAAATAGATGTTTTCATCCGTATTATGCATCTTCTGTTAAAAAGCATACTTTTTGTACACATAAATCTATGAATGCAAAAGTTAATCTCGGATAAATGGAATTATTATTTTTCATTTGAATAATCCAGAATAGACTTTAATGTTAGATATTATACATGTAATCTCAGGGGTAATTCTCAACTAAATAATTTTGTATAAAGCCATTGATTATGTTTTTCCTTTTTATGCTGATTCAGCCGATGTATACATCTATCAAGATTGAATTGCATTGTAAATATTTTAAAAAATGTACATCTTTCATTTAAGAAGTTATAGACTTTTTTAAAGTAAAAATTATTTTATTTTCTGAGATTTAAATATGTATATATGTATATTGAAAAATATATAAAATATACAAATACAATGGCAATATTATATTTTTTTAATTGAAACTGTAAATTTAATAATGATCGACAGTTGTTGATAATTGAAAACAACATAAATTTATTGAAATTTGGTAAATTACATATTTAGTATTGCAAATATAAATATATGTGTGTGTATGTTTTGCAATCAATTAACTTGAACCGCTTTCGATCTGACGAACTAATATTAATCTGAATGATTGAGAAAAAAACAATACACTTGTTTTTAAGACATTTTTTATTTTATTTACAAATTTACGTGCTAGTGATATTTCGAATAGAAGATAAAAACTAAATATTCGATTAACTATTTATATATATTTACGAAGTTAAACCTCAAAATAAGTCGTAAAATCATATTGATTTATAAATTTTGTGGGTTCCTCATAGTTAGTTTTTACAACATAGTTGACCAATCAAGCACGAGCTTGTATTTATTTATTTTATTTATTTACAGTTACGTCCCGACTGTTTGTCTAGGGACGGGTTCCGTAGCTTACAATTTGTACATATACTTTAAACTTACATCTATTTATTTACATTATATTGTTCTTTATTATCACAGATTCATTTTTATTTTCATTTTCATTTTCGTCACTGTCTCACTAATTTTATGTCTGTTGTTCTTCTAATTTTTTCTTTCTTCTTTTGTCTCATTTTACGTTTCTTCCTTTTTCTTCGTTCTCCTCTCCACTTCCTTGATTTTCTTCATTATCTCACCCCTTTTATTCCATTTCCTGTCGTTCAGTACCTTCATTATGTCTCTATATGTCCATGTCCCTTCTGCTTTCTCCCTCCATTCCCTAAATATGTCTTCTGTCCTGTCGCATTCCGTGGTTAGATGTGTCCAATCTCCTTCATTTTTATCGCATAGTATGCATCTCCTTTCTTCTGTTTTTCTCCAGTATCTGTTACTGCTTGTGATATTGCCACATCTAACCCTGGCTGTTGTTGTCATCGTCTTCGGGTTGAGGGGTTTTCTCAAATATTCTGGTAGTCCGTCTTTTTGTATTTCTATGTATGTTTCGTTGTATTTTGATTCTGCTTCGTCTGTCTTGTCTTTGTTTGTCTCTGTCCCTTTGTTTTATCTCCGTGTATACGTCTCTCCCCTCCCTTTGCCATTGTTCTATATGTTTTTTACTTAACCCTATCTTGTTCAGTCATTTCTCTTCCTCTGCTTTTCCGTCCTTTCTCTGTATTTCTCTTTTTTCTTCGTAGGCTTTCCTCACCCATCTGTTTTCCTCCATCTGCTTTATTTTGTTTTCGTATTTTAGGGTTCTTATGCCCCAGTCTATCCTCATTTTTTTTTCATCTGTTTCTACATATACCGGGTATCTGGGGGTGCAAAAGTCTAGTTTCAGTGTTCACCTCAAATAATCTGCCTTTATTCTTTCCATCTCGTCGCTTCCTTCTGTTCCCCAAATCTCCACTTCGTACTCCAGCACCCCCTTCACCAGGTAGTTAAACAGCATTTTTCTGGCTTGGAAGTCCCCGGCACATCTTCTCTCTGCAAGTCCCCATGTCTTTTTTGCAGCAATTTTTCCTTTATGTATCCTTTCCTTGATGTGCTCATGGTATTTTCCATCCCTCCTAAATACGAATCCTAAATAATTGAACTTATCCACTATCTCTATTCCTTTTCCCTTCCATTTCCATATCTCCTTCCTATGTTTTCTTTTTCTTCTGATTATCATCATCTTCGTCTTCTCTGCATTCAATTCCATTTCTCTGTTTTTCAGAAATTTCTTCAGTGTTCTCATCATTCCCTGCATAGCCTCTCTGCTCTCCCCTATCATAGCTAGATCGTCTGCATATGCTAAGGTCCATATTCTTTTATCTTTTAACTTGACTCCTCCCACCCTATTCTGTTCCATCTCTTTCTCGATCCCAGCTATGTAGAGGTTAAACAAGAGGGGCTGAGGCTGCATCCTTGTCTTAGGCCCTTTTTGATCCAGAACTCTACAGAATTTCCTTTCTCTGTCTTTATTCTGCATCCTGTTTTCTTATAGATTTTCTTTATTAGGTCCGTTAATTCTGTGTCGCACCCTTGTTCTTCCATTATTTCCCACAGTCTTTCCCTGTTTACCGTGTCGAACGCTGCTTTGAGGTCCACGAACAGTATATATACCTCTTTCTTTTCTTTGATGTTTTTCCTTATAATATGATTCAATATGTATATATTATCTGTCGTGGATCTCCCTCTCCTGAATCCTGCTTGTCCTTCTGGGAGCATATTTCTATCTTCAATTATTTTCTCTAGCCTATTTTTTAGTATTCCGGTATATATCTTGTATCCCGAAGTCAGCATGGATAACCCCCTGTAGCTTTCGGATCTATTTCTGTCTCCTTTCTTAAATATCGGCACTATCAATGCCGTCCTCCATTCCTCAGGAATGTTCCCCGTTTTCATAATTTCTTTAATTATTTCTTCCAATCTCGTGTAGACTTCCCTTCCTCCGTGTATCCATGCTTTGTTCGGCATACCGTCTATACCTTTGGCTTTCCTCTTTTTTAGTTTTTTACATATCTCCCTTATCTCTTTGCTCTCCACTGTCATTTTGTTTTTATTCCGTCTTTGTCTCTCTTCTGTTTCTTCCCTTTCTCTGTCTCTTTCTGTCGCTTCCAATAGTTTCTTATAATAGTCTTCCCATACCTCCATTTCTATATTTTCGTCTCCCTTTTCTTTTTTTCTTCTTCCCCTGTTAATGTAGTTCCATATCTGTCCTTCGTTTTTTAGTTTTTTGAGTTCTTCCTCTTCTTTTCTTCTCCATTCTTTCATTTTCCTTCTACATAGATCTTTCCAATTCTTCCTTTTTTCTGAGTATTTCTCCTTCTTTGCCTTTCCTTTTTTCCAGCTTTTTAGGGCCTTCTTTACTTTGTCTTTTGCTCTCCTACATTCCCTGTCATACTATTTCTTTTCCCCTATTTTCCATGTCCTTATCTTAATCTCCTTTTTCTCTATGTTTTTCTCTATTACTTCTTTGACCCCTTCCCATAGTTCTTCCACGTCTCTGTCCTCGTCTCGTTTCTTATATTCATCGTTCGTCCTTTTCTTGTAGTTTCTTTTTCTTTTATTTCTTTTTCTCCTCATTTCATTATTGTTTTTTTCGTTTCTATTATTTTTTTGCATTTCTTTCTGTCCCTGTCTCTTGTCTGTAGCTTTAGTCTAATCGGCAGGTGGTCTGATTCTATTCTTTTTTCTATTGTCAATTTTTCTGTCCTGTCTCTTATTTCTCCGTCTGCTATTGCCAAATCAATCACTGTACTCCCCCTTGCTCCAAGGTACGTATATTCGCCTTCTTCGTCTCCTTCTGTTGTCCCGTTCATTATAGTTAGTCCTTTCCTCTGTAATTTGTCTACCAGTTTCTTTCCTTCTTTTTCCACTTTCTTGTCTTTGCTTCTCCGTCTTTTCATCTCCTCTTCTTCTCTATATCCCAGGACTTTCCCTTCTTCCCCTGTTCTTATGTTAAAATCTCCCATTATAAGTGTTTCTACTTCCCCACTGTAGCTCCCCTCTTCTATCCTTTTCCACTTCTTTTCCATATCTTTATTATTGTTATACACTCCCCATATGTCTATCGTCTTTTTTCCCTTGTCTACTTTTATTCTTGTTCTCATTAGCCCCTCTTCTTCTTCTTTTCCTATCTCTTCCACTTGTATTGTTTCTTTCTTTTTTACTCCTATTATAAAACCTCCTTTTGCTCTCCCTTTCCTTTTCTCTTTTTTCGCTCCTATGTAGCACGAGCTTGTAATTGTTATAAAAATCTTAAGTAAAAATCCGACTCTAGTCAATTCAAAGTAAACAAGGTAAACTACATTATAAAATTTATTATAGGACTATATTTATAAAGTGTGGATTAATAATTTAGAAAATTAATGTTATTAACAATTTAGAATATGCATACCCAGGCTAACAGATAACGCGACGTGGGCTTGTACCGATCTTTAATTAATTGCCAAAGTCGATGTCACGACCCTATATAAATATTGTCCCAAATATAGTATAGCTTTAATATTTTAAGACACAACAATATATATGTTGGTTAATTAGGAAGTAGTATATTTTATTTATTTTATTTAAACTTTATTCAATATAAAATACACAAGGGATCAATGCACAAATGCATTAAGTAATTACAGTATATCTTAATGTTTTTCCGGCCGATGTTGCTCTCGAATTGCCAAATATTATTTTTGCACAGCTTTCCATTCCTTTGATATTATCAAAGATCGAATTATCTGTTCGAGCATTGTAATGTCTCTTTGAGGGTGGGATAATACAGTTCTATCTCCATTAATACACACAGGTTTTAAACTGCTCAATAACCAAGCATGGATTTGTTGTACACCAACAATGTGTATGTATATATATATATATATATATATATATATATATATATATATATATCGTGGCGTGTTACAAAACTCAAAAACATCCTTCCTGCGAATGCAATACCAAATATATATTATATTTCTTCATAATATTATAAGATTTAGATTTAACTGAGCTATAAATTATATTAAATGACTAAATATATTTAATTTATATTTTATGTATATTTAAAATTTATTGGATTATTTGTTTCATACTTTTATTTTATTAAAGATATTTTCATCGTTTAAAATTTTTCCCTTTAATTTCAGTACGTAAACGTTCTCCTAACTTCCTAAACCAATTTCATCAAATCCTACAAAATCATCATTTCGATACAATGTCAAAAGCAAATAGGGCATATTTTATTTTAAAGAATCTTTAGACGAATTGTCATGCACATTCAAAGTAATAATGGGTGTAACCTCAAAATTGGAGCACACAAGTTCCTTGGTGGCCTCGTCGCGTCTGTGGCTCTTGAGTGCGGTCTTTCGAACGATGTAGAATATCCGAGCATAACATACTACGATGGCGATGCAGGGGGCAAGGAACGCGAGGATGAAGAGGAACTCCTTAGGACTGTGGCTGTAGATATCCGGGAGGATGGAGCACGAGCCGATCACCGGGTCAAGGCCGAACCGACCCCATCGCTCGAACCATGTCGGAATCAGGGCGCCGAAGCCCCCCATCCACGTCGCCACAACCATCAGAACAAGGTACTTTGGTTTGTATAATCTGCGACATTGGTTTCGCTGACTTTTTACGGTAGTTTAAAAATGATCGGAAATGCAAAACTATTCTTAGTATTAAAAGAAGTGTTCACTTTTTTAAACTTTGTATTTGACCACTTTATAAGAGTAATTGTGCCAATATTTATCTTTAGTATTACTATTACAAATAAAATGTACTAATAAAAAGTAATAATAAAAAGTATACTTTTAATTCAAAGTACATTTCTCAATTGTGAAAAATAAATAAAAATGTTATTGCTTGCGAAGAACAGAATTGTAGTTATAAGAAATTTAAAAGATTTCATTCATAGATATTTTTTGTCGGTTCATGCATTTTTTAAATTAACAATAAAATTTTGCAATTCTTTCTCTTTACATTTCATAGAGTTTAATAAATTGGGAGAAATAGTAATATTCATCAATTAAAACGATAAATTGAACAAAGATTTTAGTTTTTAGATAAACCATATAAAAAAAATCTCTAATTTCACATTGAAAAGTAATTTATTTTATTTAAGACATCTAAAGCATTATTATTACTTTATTCATTCAAGTCCTCGAAATTCTTTCCTTTGTCTTTTATTAAACTACATAAACTAGAAAAACAGAGGAAATATAACTTTTATAAAAGTAAAATTTTACGACAAGTGGCACATATTTTTTGTATTCAAAAGCTTTTACAAAAAATAAAATTTTACCTAGTCAAATATAATTGTAGATTCCTTTACTATAAGCTTCAATATTACAATGATTTTCAGAAACCAAACATTCACTTACTACAATAAAATAAGAAAAATTTTCCTACAATGTAGAAAAAAATCATTATACTGATTGATATTGAACACACATAGTAGAACAAGACATATTTTTTCGATTTTAAAGACATTTATAGCATAATTTTAATTTGGAAATTTATATGAACTTGAAACGATTTTCCAATGTTGACACCGAAGAAAATGATTTTGATATTTTACTTGGGCAAGCGTAATAATCAATGATAACTAGTGGACAGTAGATTCAATGACTAATGTCAATGATAAAAATGGAACAAAATAAAAAGCATAGCTGCGGAACGCTTACTTGGGATAAAGTCTAGGATGTCCGATCATGATGTAACGATTGATAGTGATTGCCAAGACGGTAAAGAGGCTTACGGCGACCAATCCGTACCTCAGCAGTGGAAAAAGCCGACAAAGAAGATGTCCATGAAGCCAGGCACCGTGCCAGAAGGTCGAGGTTGCCAAGGGCAAGTTGAAACAGCAGAACATCAAATCAGACACCGAGAGATTCATGATGAAGACCGCCGTTGCGTTTCTCAACTGTTTTCAAAATATCGCATGTTAATTTTTTTATGTTTTTATAATATGTTTACAATTCTAAAACATTATTATCAACATCATCTTCGAGCTTATTATAGCACTAAAACATATGTTAAAAATTTTATTAATCACGCTTTAATCTTCCTTTGTTGACGAGTCGAAGTGACGTTAATTGACTGCAATAAAGTTCAAGATATGTTACGCAGGCTATGTTAATACGCACTGAGATTTCCGAAATGAACATAATTCTAAGAGGCATTTCAGTAAAATCAACTTCATTTTAAAGAAACACAAACTTGCATACATTGCGATTTCTCTGTACGACCGTTTGAATAAATTTTGAAATAAAATGAATTTGCTTCCCTTTTTGAGTGCAAGAAAATTATACCTCTACTTGATTAATTGCCAATATTATTATCTGAAAGAGCGATTTTTCCTGATTCATTCACTGACAATACACGTACTGTAATAACTTTTTTATTTTATGCAAATATGCGAACTACTTATAAAATGTCATGGCTACGAATTACAGATGTATGAACTTGAAAAATTTTATATTTAAAACTAAAAAAAACTGGGTGTATAATATTTGAATATTTCCAGTGAAATGAGCTAAAAAATATTATAAACATAAATGCACATAATATTTTCGACATCCTTTAAACTTCCATTATAAATACTTTTTCGATTAAATTTAATGTTAAAGAAAATATCAAATTTTAATGATTGCAGTTACAATGGATAGTTTTTTTTTAATGAATAATATAATACGATTTTTTTATGATCCTTTTAAATGAAACGATAAAAATATTCACTCCCAACGTAATCAATATACCTTGGCATAGAAAAACAAAAAAAAACAGTGGAATTGATTCTTTATTACCAATTACTAATAAAATTTTATATGAAATTTTTATATAAAATTGCATTTTCTAATAAACTTAATATTTAAATCGTGGTGTTTTTTATAAAATAAAACTGGTAATGTTCATTTCTAAGCTGCCCAGATCTAATTCTCATAAATATTAACTAGCATTCGCAGATTAATCGATAACAGAATATTCGGGAATAAAGTAGTTGGAGGTGTTGAATTTTTTAAAATAATTCTAAAAAGAGAAATAGTCATTGTTGTTAATAATTTAAAATAATTTAAAATTTAAGAGACGAGGTCCTGCGTATCTGATGCAAAGATTCTGAGGATGGGTGGATGAGCATGAAAGAATTATTGGAGAGGCAACTCGTAAAATACTAAGTGCCTCCACCACACCCTATGTGTCGAACTGTAAAGTCCGAATAAATTTTCCGCAAGAAGAATTAGAGATTTTATATAAAGTGCGAGGTTTGAAAAGGCGGTTGATATAAGTTTCATTCGCGGTTCATCTAGGATCTCGTGACCCGGAACAAATGGTCACGACCCTGTCCGACAACTCGTGAATGGCTAGTCTCAATATTTGTTGACTTGACAATGACCATTTGCCATCTCTCTTTTTAATTATTTAAAAGCTTTCGAGATACTGAGCGAAAAAATAACTTTTAAGCCGAGTACCACCCCAGAAGCTGATTCAGACTTCCTGCCTTTTATGAACAGAATACTGTCTTTCGTCTCAAACGCAATTGCATTCATACTAATAGATAAAAATTTGTTTTATTTTATATACACAGAAAATTTAGATATTGTTCATTTTTTTATATAACAAAGACAAATTATTTTTTATTTTGGATTGTCAGTTTTATTTCACAAATTAAAATTATAAATGCAATATCGTATACTTTAGTTATCCGCATTAATTTAATGTTCATTTACGTTTATTCTACGTTAATTATTTAGAATTTATAATAATCTTTGAATTTAATAGAATACTTTTAAAAATATTTAAAATTCCTCGTCGATATCTGATAATCGTATTTTCTCAATAAATTATTAGATATATTTATTTAAAATAAAGTATTGTATATTCTGAAATAATTTATATCAAAGTACTTATCTCGCATAATTAAAATTTAATTATGTGTAATATCGAACATCTACAGTTCAAGATTAGTATTTGATATGTATATTTAAAAAATATACAGCTCATTATTTAATTTTCTTCTAATGAATTAATGGAATAACCAACATATTGATTGATTTTAATAAACTTGTAATTATAACTTTTATTCATCAAATATATTTACCACTCTTTAGTCCCTTGTGTATTTTACTGCGATGGTACCATTTTTTAAAATTCGATACGAGTTTTTACACATCTATAAGATGCCTTTTTTCGTACATTTTACAAATTTTTACACTGAAAGTCTACAAAATTGAGTTGAAATTTATGTTAAACCCCAAAAACCTTAAAGGCAAGTGACTCAATTACTGAATTTAATAATAGTTAAAGTGCACGTGTGTAAGTTCATAATAAAACTCGAGGTGGATTAGATTGGATGCCAGACGAGATGCGACAAAATCTTTATAGCCACAACTTTTTTTCCCATTAGAGCAGCTTTCTCTCGTTTCTCTGCATATAAATTACATGCATTTACTTTTTATGTTTATTCATTTTTTAATAATTTAAAATCTACTGTTTAATCACAATTTTCAACTTCGTTGAGGTATTCTAATGTGAAAAATGGAATTTTTAAATTTTATCGAAATTTCTGTTAATAGTTCACGTGCTTTGATAATGACTCTTAACCTACTTGTGATTAAATATTTGTTTTTCTAATAATCGTTGCAAATGTCGGTCTCAACTTAATAAATTGTTCTTACAAAATATAATTTGTTTAAAATAAATGATAATATTTATCGTACACTTTAATTTTCTCATATGTAGGTGTTATAATTTTCCAAAAAAAGTAATAAAATATAAAAAGAACAATACAATAGTGTGAGAAGTACGTAATAAATTAGATTAGTTAATTGTAGTTCGTACATTTAGAGGATAGGAATGAATAATGCTTGGGTAAATGCAATAGATGTGCTAAAATTTATCGTTTTAAGACAAAAGTAAGACACGTAATTTATTATTTAATCGAATACTTACGCCACACGTGAGCATAAAACCCCCCCCTCTTTGGAGGAAAAAGCCACACTACAATAATTCCGGTGTGTACTCCGGTTCGTTTACGCAGAGGTTGGGTGGACCGGGGGACGACGGTGGAACGGTCCTGTAGTCATCAGAGTCATCGATCGGGGGGTCGCGTACAACGCGAAACAAACCCAGGTAGTTCCGCGATCATACCACAACACTAAGAGAAAAAGGCTCCTTTCTGGCCGCACTAATTTAAATAAATGCAATTGAGGTCCCTGCAAAAGTGACCACTCCGGATGACGTGTAGGCGACAATGAACCCTGCCGCATGATAGGGTTCCTGGTACCCGATTACTCCTAAGATAAGGGCACATCGTAAAACGTGGATGGCCGAACAGGCACTCAAGCTTGTTCCCAAGCAACATCTATTCGGACCTTCTCATATAAACAATATGCTCGGGAAAACCGAGCAGATAATAGGCTGCAAACCCGAGCAGTAGGAATATTTCAATAATTTTCAATATCAAAAAATGCAATTTTAGTACGTACCAGTTTAATACTTACAACTCTTTGCAAACATTCTATAAAATGATCAAAAAACTTCAATAAGAATAATAATTGAATGAAACCCCAATATAACCATCAACTATAAAATAATTGAAAAAATAAAATATGACAAAAAAAATTAAAGTCAAAATGAAAAGTCATTTGATTTTCATTATAATAGTAATGACGATAAGGAAAATCATTTATGAAGGAAAAGTGATTATTAATGAATATCAAATAACTTTAACTTTATTTAGGAAAAGGAGTGAGGAGGCGATAATTGATTCGGGTAAATAAAATCCACAATTGAGCGCCGCAGAATTAGTTTAATTTTCTCCGCAAAAAATACATAAGGGCGTAAAAAGCTCCCTTTCGCCCGAACGGGAAAAAGCCAAGTTAAAAACAATGTATATTCTTATTATTAAATATCTGGAGTGACGCTGGTGACAATAACGCTCGATCGGCGTCCTCCGCAGGTTTCGACGCCGCTCCGGGCGAGATCAGGATCACCAGGTGATCGGACCATTGGGGCTGATGTGGGCATGGAGAAGATCCTTACATGCGGGCGGTAGCAGCTCGAGTGCAACCACACACATGCGCGCGCACGCACGCACAACAACGATCAATCGATCCTCCTTATCACCAAGCGTGAGAAGCGTTGACAATTATTAGCGAAAACGAAAGCAAGCGAACCGATATATATATATTATATATAGAACCAATAAATGTTCAATCTTGAGAAAGTCTCGTAGAGGAATGACGCGCAGTTTTTGAGGGATGAAGAAGCGTCCTCCTGCGCGCCGAGTTTCCGGGTCCTAATAAAATTAGGGCCCGCCTTCGTCATTGTTTTCCGAATGCAAAGCTCTCTCTTACCGTCTTATCGGCTTACCGACGACAAGAGAAAGTGTCGAACAGTGATGATAATTTTATAAACTTTTCGATCATATACATCCCGATGGATGTGTACTTGGTAATCACAGCTTTACTCCAAATAAACATACAATAACAAATACATTCGCAAACGCTTCGTTTTAATTTGATCATTAATCCACGAATGATTGATCAAAAGTTTAGGAAAAATGCATGCTGGAGTTGAGCCTGATGAAACACCGATTTTTCCTCTCCAAGCCGATGTAATTCTATCGTTACTGATAATCCAATTTTTATAATATTAATATAGATGGTTAAGAGATACTCGACTACCCTATACATGATAGGTACCGTTTCATTTTTTTATTACAACCCTCGCTTTTTGTCATTTTTCCATTTTTGTAAACCGCGGTTAACGTTTGTTAGTGATATAAATATTTTAGCATAAAACAACACTTGTTTCTTGCATCGATGTTATACGAGATTATTGTGCTCTATTTTATTTAATTCCATGCAATCATGTTTCAATCGTAATTTAATTTTTATGGATAATTTAATGGATATTTTGTAAATTAAAGGTCTTTACAATCATTTCTACTCGATTTATTATTATTCTTATTTAATAAAATTATACATGAAAATTGTGATAAATAATTTTCTAAAATTAATGTATCAAATAAAATAGTTATAAATCGTTTAATTATAAAGTAACTAATTCTAAAGAATAAGAACACATTTTTTATTTATATATATTTTTACATATACTTTTATATTAAAAATAATACCTATAAAATTAATAGTTAATTATTCAAAAAAAATAATTTTTAAAATGAAGTATTATTATTTACTGCTTTTATTTAAAATCTAAGATTTTTCTTATTTTCTGGATAGATATATAGATGTTTTCCTATAACAAGTCTATATCAAAAAAATATTACTATAGAATTTTATTTCTATTCAAAAGTATAAATTTTTTTTTTCATTTTACGTTTTAAAACACTTGAAACATTCGCTTAAGAGCCTACAAGTCGAAATTTGATTTACCTAAAAAGACTCGCAAAACCATGGAAATTTCATCAATATGTATTTCTATTCTAATTTCATATAATTTTTCTATTAAAAGTTATCAAATCAAAACTTCATTAGTAGAATATTTAAAATAAAATTTTGATAATTAAATGAGTATTTTGTAAATTTGATGTAATTTTTAAATAATTCTCATAATAATAATTCACATAATTCTACGAATAAATTATGGAATTTATATAAGGAACATTATTGTATTGCTTTCTTCTCATATCATGATAACTTTATTTATTAGATTAGATGTTGTAATGGATCTTGCTGTACTTTACTTTAAGAAAATAAAATTAAGAATAAATACAAAAATATATAATATAAGAAAAGTATCAATGAATAATTGCACCCAAGAATAGCTTGATTTGTTTAAAAAAAATTTATAAATCTACATTTGGAACACACCGAAAACAAAATTTTACTTTGTTCGGGAGGTAAATAACAATTAATTAATCGATATTTTTCCGGGCGCTTTTTCCCCTACTCACTAGAAAGATTAGACTTTTATTTATTGATACTTTTATTGCTTAGTATCCGGGTGTGGGAGAGGGAAGATATTATATAATAAAAGAACCTCGTAGAATAGGATCCGGTATACATATTTATATAATATTGACAAAGTAATGTTTATAAAAGAAATATCATATTAGCCTAATTAATAATTAATTTCTCTAATCGATGTAAAATTAAATTCATTATTATGCAGTAATTATGCACAATTATATTTACATAGCTCTACACTACATATTTTTTCAGGATTTATTGATTTAATCAAACGAATTATAATAATTATATAATTTATCTATGAAAGTTGTGAGCGAGATATAAAACAAAATTTAATAAAGTGTAGGAGTATAAGTTATTAATATATAATATATTATTAACACCAAGGAGTTAACTATAACATTAAAACACTTAGGCGTAATGTAGAATATATTTATTTGCATTGGCGTGAAGGATATACAAATACGACGGCTCAGCCAAAACTGACTTTCCCGTCTAATCTCCGAGGCGTCCTTGCCACCTCGGCCCTATCATAAAACTTTTCCCTTTTACTTTCTTTCCTTTCTACAAAAGCATATACGTTTTCTATGTAATTTGTATATATATCGATTTGTGTTATATTTTATCATCTAAGCCATATTTCTAAGTATTATTTACGCGCTACAGATTTACAATAGCGATAAGTAAATAATATTGGGCGTAACTATAATTTATGAATCTGAGTGTTTTTCTCGTAGAAATCCGGCATATTGAGGCATTATACGATATGTGTCGTTGGGATATCGAGAAAAAATTTGTGTGAAAATCGAAATCCCGACGCAATACAAAGGTTATCGTGTCACAAGAAAAGGCAATTGTAAACGTTCAATTGCTTTGAAAGAAAATTCGAGAAAAGATAATGTTCGGCGAAGAAGGCCGAGCATTAAGTGACTCATAAATTATAAGCGCGTAAGTTAATTGCCGTAAAATAAATCCAGCGAAACAAAAATTAAAGATGAACTTTAGCGGAATATAATATGCTTTTTTTTGTATGTTAGAGTTTATATTATAGTATTACTATTATTTTAGTGCATATAGCATGGCTTTTTCCTTTCGACTCCCAGCGAAAGGTTTTTTATGCTTCGTAGTTTGTAAGTATCAAATGTAATGCGCCGTAATGTGAGAGATATTTGTTAAGAAAAGAATTTGCATTGTTTAAAAAATTTTACACTGGAAGGGGGAATGATTTTTGCGGAGGGAGTTTTATAATTTGGAGATTTTTTAAAAATCAATTGACTGATCGCTCTCTCGGACGGATCATTCTCGCGTTTCGACCTAAAAAAATTTCGGATAAAATTTATATTTCCTTATTAAACTTATGTACTATATTTACATTGTAATTTTTTTTTTTTTTTTTATAATTCGCGTAAATAAACTTGTCTGGGAAGTAAACTTTCGTTTTTATTTTGTTTTATAAATTATATTAATATCTAACTAAACTTAAGCTTTATAGATCGACGAGCGACGGAAAACAAACATATCCATCGGAAACAAAAGTAGTAATTGCTCATAATTAAACGATATTCCTATAATTTCATGGTATAGTTTGCCATAAATTTTTATTGATGCAGAAATACAATTTCAGTATTATAAATCAATAAAATTTTATAAAACACCTAAACATATAAATAGAATAAATTTTTAATTATATATTTATATATATAATAATAAGATAATTACAAAAATATTGCAATTAGCTTAGCCTACCAGACCATGAATAATACCTCATGCAATGTGTAGATTTTGTAATTTTCATTGCTTTGGAATGCGCTTACTTCATTCTCTTTATTATTAGCTTTAATTTTATTTATTCAAAGCATCAGTACACTTTAATTGGTTACAAATATTCTTAAATTATTCATGATTATCTATGCGAAATTAGATGTTTATAAATTTTTACCAACACAACGATGATGTAATATTAGTAGATCTAGAATTACTAAAGAATATTAGTAATTTAAATTTAAATATTATTATATGAAACATTACAATATTATAGTTAAAGAAAAAAAGTAAGTTCACGATGATGATTAATATGGTACTTTTTGGCCCAATCCAATGATTGTCATTGTAATTGTCGTATGAATTTGATAACTATAATTATAAATTTATAATATTTAATTTTTCATTTCACTTTTCGATAAATTACTAAAAATTGTATATGCACAAGTGTATGTGTGTGCGTGTATGTTTGTACAAATTATGTACAATGTTATCAAAAAATTCTTTTCATTCATTAATCCATTTATATAAATAATATACATAAAAGTTTTTATTAAATTTTTAAATTATTCAAAAATTAATTTATATTAAATTATTAAATTATATTACTTTCAATTGTAACTATAAGTATATATAACTATGTATATACATGGTCTGTCCACTAAGTATCTCTTTTTTTCTTCCCGATCATTACGAGCGGTAATATTTACATTTGCGTGAAAATTGTTTTTCAATCTTGTGACACGACGCGATGGACCGCTTGGAAGAATAAAGTTACGTGGTAAAATTTTAGTTTACGGCTTGGTGAAAACACTATAGAGATATTTTAATATTAAAAAAGGTTTTGAAGGGTAACTGTATGCATGTTTTGAAAAATTCAGGGTGTCATCAATTACTCTAATCCTTAAATGAACTTAAAATTTTTGAAGCACATTGGCCGCTAAAAATTGATTCCTTTTGTTTTTGGGTGCTGCAAAACAGAGATAATCGGTGACTTTCTTGAAAACATTATACGGTTTTGTTCTTAATTACGATTTTCATGTAACTTTATTTTTAAAGACTTTTTTAACATTTAAAAGTCTCTACAGCATTAAGTCATAAAGAAACCGTGTAAATCTGTTCCAACAGTCGTTTTATCGCGCCGTGTCATAAAACTGAAAAATATTTTATTTATTCAAAGCATCAGTACACTTTAATTGGTTACAATTGAATGCCCTTAGCGCGAAGCAAAATCCTGCCCCTTCTAATTATCGAAAAAACAAAAAAAATGAACAAATAGCAAAACCTGTCTCCTTATATTTTAAGACCTCTCCCAAAATTGATACAGACAATAGTTACTTAAAAAAAATCTCGATGCTTTATGGACAGACCTGTATGTTGCGAGTGACACAATTATTAGAAGCATCGACATTAGAATGTCAGGTAGGAGCGCAATGTAGAAGAGGTCACACGGTTGCTTGGGCTATGCGTAAAGGGTTTTATAGAACAACAATAAAATGAAATTTTCAACTTGAAAAAGAAAATCTTTTTCGAATATAAGACTTCACATTTTCTAAGGCTCTTTACCGATACGGAGTTTGGAATTTTCTGCCAGTAAAGTACACAAGTGCACGAAGTCACCACGTGCCGGGATATTAAATTATAATACAACCTATGTCGTACTTTATTTTGTAAAATTGTAAGGTATATGTAAAATAAACCTTTGATAATTTATTTATGCAGTTATTGACTATGATAATAAATCCTTTCCTTACATAAGTGACTGACGGATTAAAGGATAAATTTAAATTTAAACTGCTTTATTATGTTTCTTTTAAATTTTATAACATTTTTTAATAAATGAATATAATGTATCTTAGATACTAACTCATTCGTTAGAATGTAATATTTGAATTGCTGCATTGTTTTTTATTTTATATAGCCTATATTATTCTTTAATAGTTTTTGAATAATTTATTATTTGGTTTAAAACCGAATGTATCATCGTGTACTTTTTACTTTTAAAGGAAAATATATTTTCCCCTTAAAGTCAGTATGATGGTTTAGTACAAGCATTTATATTTCACTCACGAAATCTGCAGATGTATTTTAAAAAATAAAAAATATAAGATACAAATAATTTTTGTAGATACGTCGATAAAAAAGAAGGATAACATGGCCTCTTGGCTAGAACTTACCGTAGCTTCCGTCTATATCTTGCTTTAGTTGCCCGTTATTTTGAATAAAAGCAAAACCAACGTAGTAGAACTTTGTGATAGAACCAATGGATTTGAATTCCTATTTTCAATGTTCACCTAGCCCGTTTATTTTTGAAGGAGAATGGGTTCATTTACGATATAAATTCAAAAGTTGTAATATAACAGAATTCTAGTCCTGATTAGATGTTCATCTAGATTTAAACATCGTGGATACTGCGTCTCGGTAAAAAAAAGTTTGACAACTATCATTCGACTACTCTTTGACTTTTTTTCACTAGCTCTATAGGTAATATATCGTCGTTTGTTATCTCAAAATCGCGATTGCGTAAGCAGAAAATACGAAAAATAGTAATTGTAGAAATATATCAGAGATATCGTGTGCCAATATTGAAAATACACGTATAAAAACTTTACTGCATTGGTGTGTTTACCGCGAACTCTTGAAATTTCAAAATTTTGATTTATTTATATGTTTCTCTGTGATACATTAAAGTTTTGATCTCATTCTTCTTTAAAGCACAACTATGGGAATTGAGTTTATTTTAAAAAATATTTATATTTTTAAATACACATTTTACAAATTGAACAATCTTAACAAAATTATGCAAGTGTGTTATTTAGATATTTATTGTAAAATTATTGTTGCTGCAATCGAAAGTTTTCTCATTATTTGCTAAAATTGAACAAAACGATTTAAGAGAAATAGTAAAACAAAATCGTAAATTTAAGAAACAGAATGAACATTTTCAACAAAAATAGATCAAATTGAATTTTTAATTTAAAATTTTTAAATATTTTATTTAATTTGTTTAAAAATATATTTTTATAAATTTATTTTATGAAAATATATTTTATTTTCTCAATTAATTTTATTTTGTTGAGTCAATATTATTACATTAATATCATTACATTGTTTCGTTTAAGTTAGTTTTACCCAATTTCTCGGTTAAAAAAATATAAATATTAAAATTTATGCATTCAGACTGGATTTAGGTTCTAAAATCATGAATGCAGATATATATCTTAAACGAAAATTCAATCTTGAATTGATAGTTTGAAAATCTAGCTTAAATAAAGTCTATAATTCTTGCGATTTTAAGCGAAGCTGTAAACCAATTTTCAAGTTAATGTAAACAAACTAACCGAGAATAATAGATATGGCTATAAATTTAAGATAATTGATATAAAAAAATCTCGAAAAATTAAGAAATATTTATCTACGAATAAATAAAAAACAAATTTTATAGAATTATTTTGCATCTCCATTATTTATACCATTAAATAAGTTACTCTGTAACTAATGCGATGCCAAGTGTAATCCATGTGTGTAATTATACAAAAATTTCGGTTTCTCCAAATTATCAATTCTTGAATACATTTATGTATGATGGTACAAAGAATAACAAATACTAATAATGTAAAAATAATCATGAAAATTTTCTACGAATGGGTTGTTTATATGGAAATTTAAAAAATATTATAATGATATTTATTTAAAGGTAATTATATATAAGTTAAATTTTTTAATGCAAAAAATTCGTACAATGAAAAGAAAGGATAAAAAGTAAAAGAACAAAAAGTACCCTTTTTGAACTTACGTTATTAAAATGGAATATTCATAAATTTTTTATCTTTTAGTGAAATTAATTAAATTTCATTTAAGTAAACTTCATTGGAAACTGTTAACTTTATGACCCTTTAACGTAATCTAACCGACCATACATGTCATAATGTTTGAAAATGCAAGTATAAAATATAATGTAAATTTTTATAAATTTTTATTTCATTCTGGATGCAGATCATGGCGTGTGTACTACTTTTTATACATATTATTGCGAATAAATTATGAATGTTAAAAAAATAAAATTGATTATGGCAAAATTAAATTCTATTCAATTATTAATTAAAACTTTTTGTATGAAATGAAACATTTAATAAATTATTGATTATTCATTTTAAATCGCTTATTAAAATTTTTAATTTAATTCTTAATCCTTCAATTACTTGGAATATCTATGATCATTGAATATAAATTTAAAAGGTGTATTTTTTGTAATTATCAAATAAAATCTAGGGGATTGTTTACAACATTCATTTATTTAATTTTTATATAATTGAGACTTTTTGAGTGATTCACAAATTATTTTTAAAAATTAAAATTAATTAAAATATTTTTTTTAAGTCTCCATTCGCACAATAACCTCGTTAATACAAAAAATGTATGTATCAGACACTGCATCTCGCATCAATAAATAAAATTTTCAATCCATTTAAAAATAATGTCACTAACAAGACAGGAAAAACAGATTATTTCAAATATATATATTTGGAATATCTAAATGTATTATATAAAATATTTATGAATAGAATATAGATATTCAAAAATGCTTTTTAATAATAAGCAGAAGTCTATTGATTTGAAAATAGCTTGTAAATTACGGATGAATCGAAGGGTTGAAAACATTAATAAAACAATAAATATAGAATAAATAGTTGAAAAATTTATTGAGATGTTAGAAGCTAGAAAAGAGAAGAAATGGAATAATTTAGCGTATCTGATTATATACCTCCACAAACTTGACGAGCTTCCCCAATAAAAAAATCGGTGATTCTGTTACATAAACAGAATTACTTCAGTTTTTGGGACACTCATACATGTATGTCACAAATATTATCCCCAAAAAGCGCTTAGAACTAGAAGCTACGATCGATGGCGCTGTGAAGTTTGCTGTCCGAAGATAAAAATGGACCACTTTGCGAGGAAGAACGACTGGATTATTCTGTGATTGTACTTGGGCGAACAATTTTGTAGAGAGATAATAAGGGTGCGTTCCCAAAATTCATAATAGGGTAATTTCTTATACGTGAAATGTCTCTAGCGAAGTTGCATAAGGTGATTACGGCCCAGTATGTTTTAGAAAGTACACGATTTGGCAAAATCGAGTTAGAAAGGGGAAAAATTAGAAGAGTTGGTGAAAAGTTTTTCTTCTGATATTTACCACGTTTTTCAAGTTTTCTCATTTTATCTTCTTGTTTGTATTCGTGTAGACCCCTTATGTAATTTTCACTACCACCCCTAGTAGTTTTAGTTACAGTGAAATATATGCAACAATATTATTCTTAAAATTAACAATTAATTATTTAAGCATTTTTTTTGTTTTAATTAAGATCTTACATGTATTGTACGTATGTCTCATTACGTATGTGCATTATACCTAGTCATACATTTATTTATATTATACGTTTCTTTTTTGTATTTTAACGGATTTATTCTTTTATAATACTGTTGAATAAAATTCATGTTTAATATTTAAATCCAACTGTATATAATAATATTAATTTAAATTAAAAATCATTATAATTTTTAACATTTAAATAAAATAATACACACATATATTTTTTACATAGTCATTGCTTTTGTAGAAATATAATTCTTTTAAGTAAAATATATTTTATATAAAAAATAAAAACTTTATTTGGTTCAATAATTAACGTTAAATATCATCAATCATAAAAATGCTTATAATTAATATTTTTCTTTCAAAATAAATTGTTTTATGATTTGAACAAGATATATTAAATAAAACAACAGTGATCATTGTTGAACAATGATGGATTTTTTTCTTGTTCTTAAAACGCAATAACCATAAATTTATATTGTTTATAATTTGAGTAAAAATAGAATTTAACTTCAAATATTTCAGAAATTAATCAATGCTTCACAACTTCAATGTTGACTTGAGTCACGTTTGAAACCAGCTAGAGTAAGTACATGCATTGGAATTAATTTTATGTGCGATATTGTATTAAAACACATGCCTATAATACTATGAACATTATTAGGCAGAGAAAATTGATAGTTACAGGAATAAATATATAAAGAGTTAAAATATATACATAATATAATATCTATCAAAGGCAATAATTAAAAACTTTAATAATTATAAAATGTCCATGGTATTACTGTTTTAAATTACTCTTTCGTGATTATTAACATAGCCTAGTAAACACGTAGAATATAATTTAAAAAGGAAAAAATACAATATTTAATTATGTACTCATAAAATTAAAAATTAAAAATTTTCAAATTTTCTAATTTTCATATAACTCTATAATTCGTAATTATTTCTATATTTCTACTTCTATGTTAGGGTAAAACTGATTTTTATTATTGCAATACATTTAAAAAAAAAAAAAATATATATAAATATCATTTTGGTAAATGAACTTCTTTTTTACTATTAATTTTAAATCGTTGTCGTCCAAATTCAGTGAGACAAAAAATTTGCTAATATCTCATACAGAGTTGGAAATCTAAAGGTTTACTGCAATTAATACATTTCTCGATGAAAATGTAATTCAACGATAATTTAATTGCCGATTAGATTGATATATTTAAGATTCTAGATTACGAGAATATAATAATTAATTTTTGAAATCAAATTTTCATTCTATCAACTTTTTCTTTTTTATATTAATGTGTACTTAAATGTTATAAGAGAATAAAAAAAAAGTAAAAATTAATTCAATCTTTTTATTACTATAGTTGATAAAAATTGATAACCCACTTAAAGTTAAGTACATTTTTTATAGCATTCTTATTCTGATTTGTAATAAAAAGTCAAATGTATGCATACACTAGAATAAATATCTTAAAATACTGGCCAGTTACTTTATTTAGTGTTTTTATTTTTAAATTTAGGTAATATTCCCGGCCAAGTTATAATTTTACGAGGCACTCCATGGCTTATATTTCCATATCGGTCCGATAATTGGTTATTTATTTCCAAATTGATTTTCAAATTGTTTCCATTATGATTCTATTTTTAAGCCATAATAACAAAGCATGTAGAATAACGAGAAATCCAGTAGAACAGATACAAATATTAGTGCTTTAAAACCGAAATAACGAACGAAAAGGTAAGGACTTTTAAGACGACGTTTAATCAGGAAAAACAATGAAATATAATAGTCGTAATAGATAACTTATTTAAAGCTCATACAATATAATAGTTACAAGCATCTGAGTTAAGCGCGTAAGAGATTATTTCTAGGTTAAAATATAATTTCGTTCGATCGGCATAAGTTCTAGCGGCTGAATTAAAATCAACCATCCATTAATCAACCAAAAGAACTTAACGGGGAGTGTTAATTGAACAAGCAGGAGCGATCTAAAGGACAATCAAGAGCGATTTTGTCGACCGTGAGACCTCGGGAGGTCCATAAAAATCTCCCTCTCCGTGTCCTCTCCATTCTAGTGTAAAGCGGAAACGCAATCTTTTAATGTCGCTTTGTACTTCCAGTTCGCTTTCGAATTGAGCCCACGCGCATAGGACAGGAACGTGAACAACTCGAGGAGATGGTCGTTTAATTGGGAACATAATCGGCGACCGCGCCTCTGAACTCCTTCCACGCCATATTAAACTGTCAACGGGGACACTCGGTCTCTGGGTGCGAGCCTCGGCTCGATGTATTAATTCGCGTCCAGCAATTGAGGTTTATTCGGCGATTTATGTCTTTTCTCTGTCTCTCCCTTCTTCTCTCCTGTTTCGCGCTCTGGAAAATGTCCAGGGACCAGGTGATGTTATCAATTGACGTCCGACTTTAGATTAAGTGATTTATAGAGCTTCCGAGGGACGAAATTTTTACGGTAACAAGACATTGGGAACGCAATTGCTTTCAGTAGGACTATTGGGTCGCTACCTGTACACAAAAAGACTACACGGTCTTTGCATTTCCTGGACTTTCGAGATCATTTTTGTTTTAATCTTGGGATGTGCTAAAAATTCAAACTATCAATTTTTTTATATTTCTATTTCATGTAAGAGACTATGGTCTATGCGAGTCTCGCTTTTTACACTAATTTGATTCTCAAGATTGGATTGCCTGCTTCAGCATTAATTAATATTAAAAGAACATTATACAAGACATAAGAAAATAATAAAAATACATAAGAAAATAAATCATACAAGTGCCAACCGAATTACAGAAGTCTATCTCCAGAAATGAGATTAGAACAAGTAATTTCCCTTGCAGGAATTATATATTTCAAACTATGATCAATTTGTATTTTTCTTATTTTTTTAATAAGATATTGTCTAATCCTATATTATTAATAAATCATTTTTTCAATAATTCTTATTCTTATAAGTCTTTTACAACATCAACACCTACAAAATACCTATTTTTAAATTAGAAAAATTATGTCATTCTTCAAATCTACAATTTTGAAATAATTATTTCATCTATGATTAGTTTGAAAAATTATCGTTATATTAATAATATAAATAAATTATTATTATATTAATTGTGAATCTTGGATTTTTTTAATTTTCGATCCTTAGGTTTAAATGGGTGTGTGTGAAATGTTTTGAATTAAATTTTACTGTTTAACAGTATTCAGTAATGAAATTTTTAAATAAGTTTTTCTAATTAAATCCATTCTGTGGATAAATATTTTTCAAATTTAAAGTAAAACTCGAATTTAATTTAATTAAATTAATTGAATTAAAATTTAATGATATTTTTCTATAAATTGTAAAAAAATAATAATAAACTTCCATTTTAAAAATACTAATATTTAGCAAATTTTAAATTTTAATCAATATATTAAAGTTTATTATTATAGCGATAAATATCAAATTGAGTAATTGAATATTTCAATTACTATTTTTTAACAAATTTAAATGAAATTGAAAAGATAACTGTTTTCATTATTTAAAATTTAATTCAATTAAAGGTGCTGTTGTTATTCATAAAAACAATTCGTATAAATTGAAGATTAAAATTCCAAAACATATTATAGGTAAGAGAGCACACAACAAAAGCAATTATGATATAAAAAAATTATTCATTAATTTTGGTTATGTTAAATCGCATAACATAATTTAACGTATAATTTAAAAATTAATCTTTCACGTTTTTTTAAGAAAAATATTTTTTATTATTTATTAGATGCAAAAATATGAGCTTTAATTCATTATAGATTAAGATCTATCAACTTATAAGTATTATTAGTTCTACTATTAATAAATTAATTTAAGTTATTTATATTGATATTTCACCTGGAAAATATTCCACCTTTTATTTCAAATTCTAATGAAAATTTTATTTTTTAATTTTAATGAGCTGTAATGTTTGCAATATAATTCTAAATTGCACATTAATTATTTTATAAAAAATTATAACTTAAAAGTACATTAAAAATTAAATTACATTATCTTATTGATTGAATGCAAATATTTATTCTCGGAGACTTTATTAGGGTCAAAAGAACCGAAATTACAAAATTTGTAAAAACAATGAACTAGAAATTACATTATAATTCTTAAGGTACAGAGTATTTTCCACCTGTAATGAAGTACTTAACAATGACATATGCAAATATGAATTGTGCAATCGCTATCGCTGAATATCTAAGCACACATGTACATACTATAAATGTACATACATATTATAAATTCATATGTAAAACGTACATCATAATCGTAAATGAACTACATATTCAAAGCATAATAAATATTTTACAAATAAATGCTTAATAGAGGTACAACTACTCAAAAAAAATTCAAAAGCGTGAAATTGAAATATTTAAAAGAAATGAAAATTATTTTTCCATTGCATTTAAGATGCAATGCAATTGCGGATAATACAAAAGTATATCGCACGAAAAACAATAAAAAAGGAAAATGGGACCGATACTAATAATCGCAATTATCGCTTTGACCCAAATGCCGCACAAATACGAGTAAAGAAAACAGGGATAATCTTCATTCTCCAAAATGTCTCTTTTTGAGTGCTATCGGTTGTCTTTTATAGGAAAAATTCGTAGTGTAGGACAAATAAAGTGAATTATGCCCAATTATTATCTATGGCATTTCTCGGGGATGGGAAGAGAGATAGAGTACCGACTGCCGTCTTCACTTGTTTTCTCGGTCGCAAAAGTTCACAGTCACCTCCTATACTTGTCTCACACTTTTTTTGCAACTCTATTTGTTATCTAAGTAGATTCCCGATGGATTTTGTGCATTTTATCCTTCGAGGAAGAGTCTCGAAAGCGCTTTACATTATTTTACTGTATTTGTGTGAGCTAAACATTTTATCGTAATGTTGTACTATTAATTAGTTCGTCGTAATTGTTTTCATAAAACTCTTCTACAATTTTTAATTATCGTAAATTTAAAAACCATTTTATTGTATTAACTTTTAAAAAAATTTAAAAGAAAAAAAGAAAACAATATGCTTTAATAAATGTAGGTACATAATAATTAAAAAGAATTCGTTTTTATACGGTATTAATGATATTGGTATGATTAAATATTAGTGAATTAGGTCACATGAATCTTAATTCGTTCAACTCTATCATAAGTATGAAAAAAGTTCAAAGTGAAGTGAAAGTGGACTGGTTTTCGGTTTTTGAAATTCAAAATAAACATTAGTTAATCATTAGTTATATTCAATTATTTTTTCCAAATGTTCTTTTCGCTTTTCGCTGCTTTTTCAGTTCCTGTAAAACAAATACAGGCCTTCAAACAATGAAAGTATTAAAAATGTCTTTTTTTTTGTACAAAAAACTGCATATTAATTACTTGAATTTCTCAAAATTATATTTCTTAATATTAAAAAATAACAAAGTTTTAAAATTTTCCGCTAAATGTAAAATTTCTCTGTTTATAATTTTCCGATTGATTTAAATAAATATTAATTTTATTCACAATTTTATTAGCTACAATAAGTCCATGGATACTTTAGTGTTAAAATTAAAACTTTTCATTTTATTACAAATAAAGTAAAAAAAAAAAATACATTTCTTCCTTAAAATTGTTAATAAAAAAAAACCCCTGAATATTATGAGTTATATTTTAGAAAATAAGAATCTACTAATTTTTTCACGAATGTTGATATGCATCACTACCTTCTAATTTTTCATGACCTAAAAATGCTTCGTTGCTTACACTATATTTGTTCGGATAGTGTACTGTAATATTGAGTGTGACATCAATAACATCTTTACGCGATAAATGACATTACTACTGTTTTTAAACAAATATTAACTCTCCGAGTAAAATTTATATTTACTTTTTTTTTTAAACAAATACGATTAAATTGACAATAATATTTATTATGATAAATTTTAACAACCTTCAAATTTTCTGATACTTTTCACATTGTGAATTTTTAATCTATCTGGAGTCTTTAGTGTTTATAAAATATTTTTTTTTAATGAAAAATTTTTTCAAAAATGCACACAACATTGTTAAATATTATTAAATATTACAATAAAAAATAAAAGTTGATTCCACGAAATTTTACTCCATTAAACCACCTAGGGGTTTTTTTGAAAAGTATTAAGAAAATTAAAAAAAATTATTTTTTCAATTTCATTTTATTATTTTATTTTATTTTTCCAAAACAAAGATATTCATCATAATTTTATAATATCTATTGATTTGTTATTTAATAAAAATTTTTTTTTTTTTTAATTTTTTAATACATTTCAAACATTTCCTAAGGTAATTTAATGTAATAAAATTCTTTGTAAGTAAGTTTCATTGTAATATTTAATAGAATTTAACAATTATATGTTCATTTTTGTAATCAGTTTTATTTAAAAAAATAATTTGTTTTTCCTTTGTTTTTCAAACAATAGAGACTTCGGACACATACTTTCTTAAGGGATTCAATGAATGTATTTTAGGAAAATGATAAAACAATTATTTTCATTTTTCTCATCTTCAAATAAATAAATATAGTCATTTTTTATATTAAAATAATTCGATATTATTTATATTTATAAAATTTTAATTTAAAATTTTTTTCAATGAATTTAATACAATTGATACAATTTAATATATACGTTATTAAATTAAATTAAATAATTTATAAATTGAGATATTTAAGAACTCTTTAACTTTTTATATTTGTATTGCTTGTATTCTTAAATAGTAAAATAAATGACGCCTGTTGTTCCCCTTTAGAATTCTCTTTAGACATTTTGGTACACAAATCTCTTTATCTAAAATATTATGTTTTATGAAACTTCTGCTTCTTATTGGTGAACATGCAAATAAATTCTACACTACTATATTATTGAAGATTTTAATAAATGAACAACTTCGTATTATATATGTAATCAATAAAGATAGCTTAGCTTTATATAAGGGTTATTAAAGGTTGTGGTGTTTTTTTAATCAGATTCTTCAATAAACTTTTTTAAACTATTTGATTATTTTCCTCGGTACAATTAATGATGTTATATTAGGTAAATTAATTAAAAATGTATATATTAAGATTTAATACACTTAAATGATTTTTATTCAACCCATTTATCTAGATACCTAAAATACAATTAAATTTGAAAAAAAATTTTTTAAAGTATTGATTTTAATTAGTTTGATTAATTTTTATTTTGATTAATTAATTTAAATTTAAATTTTTATTATAAAAGGGCCAATATAAAATCAACTATGAGTACTTTAATTATTTTTAAAATTTTAATGTGAATAATTTTTAATAGAATAATTATTGAATAATAAAAATGAAGACTAACGTAGAAAAATATAAAATAAAAATAATGTGATAATGATTTGCAGAAAGTTTCAAAATACATTTTTTCAGACAAAAGTAAAAAAAAAACGTTTCAAAAAAAACGAAAATCAATGAGAATTTTAGGTTATCAGGTTAAGTAAAAATAATACATGAGCGTTAAGTTTGTCATTGTCTCAACTGAATAATAAGATTACGATACTTCTTCGTCATAATGTATCATCGTTAATCCTGGATTTTAATTAATCTCGGTTTACGAGCTCATTAAAAATATCGTTTCACACCTTGTGATTCCGTAGCTTATAAAATATTATTACTGCATCGTCCTCGTTGTAAAATTAGTTTAATGTATTAGGAAGCCAAATGAAAGAAGCATACCTTTTTGGTGCGAAAAAGCGCGGCAACGGTGATGAGGTTGCCAGGTATGCCGATGAGCATGAAGAGAAAGCAACAGCCGGCGGCGAAATAGAGCAGCCAGGGTGGGTAGTCAGAGAAGAGGTTCGCGGAGCCTGGGTCCTCAATCATCTCCTGGAGCTCGAATTCGCTGGCATTGTAGATGCTCTCGTTGTTCTCCATCCAATATTCGAGCATCTGCAACAAAAGTCAGGACGAGAAAAAATCACGGGTCTCCTTTTAATCGCCCTTCACGCCCTGCGAATGCAGAAGAGACGTGACTGTCCGTCCCTTCCATAATAATACGATACACAGTCTTTTAGAACGCCGAAAAACTCTCCTATTAATCGACTTCCTGTGGGAGCAAGAACAAAGGTCACTAGATGACATCTCTTTTAATTGATTAATTCAAACACATTTTATAAAAAAACTCTTACCGCAAAAGTAAAAAAGGTAATTGAAGTTTCAGTGGGGAAGAATGATTTAAGTAATTTACATGAGCCTGAATAAGCACCACAAAAGTGAAGCAAATGAAAATTTTCTTTATCTATTTAGTTAAAGTATATGTCTTCTCATCAGCGTCTAAAATTAAAGAACATACAATAGAGAATCAATATTTAATTATCGATGGATTCTTAATAATGATTAAGCCGCCACAAGGAGCAAATTAATAAAGTTGAAAATTTGATAAATCGGTCTGTTAATAAGACAATATCTTTGGCGATAGCATTAAATAAACAATGGAATCATGGTCAAGTAATCTCCTTCCAGGTGAATTTCTCTGACGTCAAAATTCAGAGTAAAAAAAAAGCATTTCTCCGACATCTGAACGCACCCCCACCCACCGTTTCTCCACGTCGGCGAGGATGCGAAGGAGTTTTCGCTCTCTCGCTCCCTATCCCATTACTTTCTTTACCTTATCACGCCTTCATCTCGGCCAAATACCCCTAGGGCTTGGGACGACGCTTACTGGATCCTTTTTTTCTTTTGCTTCTCTTGGTCCTGTTATTCTTCCCTCCATCCGCCCTCCCGCCATATACTCGGGGAAATGCCAATCGGTTCCTCTTTTCCTTTTTCTCGTTTAACTTGACGCCTGACTTTTTTTGTCTACGATCATCCTCAAAAACATATTCTTAGTTTTTCACGACTAGTGCCTATGTGTATATGTACATGTATTGTTGGTGAATCTCTCATTTATGCAAAGTCTCGTTGTGATAGTGGAATTCGTTGGAATGTCGAAAGTTGTTGGAAAAAAGGGGTGAGAATTTACTCCTTCGCGCAAAAAACAATGGACCAAAACTTTTACTGTAAATTGCAACCCCACAACAATTTACCAACGTACCTTTCATCTGAAAAATATTAATTCACACAACTTTTCATTATTGATTTGAATTTTATACATCAATATTTATTTCCTAGTTACATGATTTGATATTATTTCAAATTTCTTTCGAATTATTAAGTAGTATATTCTGCTTAATATCTATAAGTATAAGTAAGTTTGCATTTGATTGTACATGTGAATTAAAAATAAAAGGGAGACCTTTTACTTGCTTGGCTTCTTTGTTCTGATAATCTACAATAAGATGGTGAACTTTTTACACTTGTACATTTAAACTACATGAGATCATAGAATTTTTCATATTTTTATATTAAAATAATAGTTGTGGAATTAAATATATTATTCTATCTTTCATAATAGGCTTTAAATGCAAATTTTGTAGATCGCTTGTGCTTCATAAATTTCTGCTTCCTTTATAATTTCATTCTCTTTTAAGTAAAATTATTAATACATCATGGGACTATGATTATTTTAAATAAATATTGTATTTTAAGGATAAAGTATATGCAAATTCAAAACATCACATTCGAATTCTTTAAATTTTTTCGATAACATAATCCATCATTGAATGAACTTGTAAAATTTTAAATTTACTTCATACGTCACCCTCTGTTTCTGTGAAAATCTATAAAACATTACCTTTTAATATTATATTTTTCATAAAATTAAGAATACATAAATTATTTTTAAATTTACTCAAGATAATTTATGTAACCTTTTTAAACATTAATTTAAATAATTTACTATGTATTGCGAATATACACATTATGATACAAAAAATAAATTATGATGTATGTTTATATTTTTTAGTTTAACTACATATAATAAAAAATTTATTATTAATTACTATGTAAATAGTCTCTATTAAATTGAAATTATGATTACAAGAATAAAATTTTAATAGAAAATTATAATCATAACTAAAAAATAGTTTTTTAATTGGTAATATTTGTAAAAATCTACAAATTGATAAATTACTGAAACGATATTACTTTTAAGAGTAATAAAACGAACCTAAACATTCCTCCTTATTGAATAGAAAAGAAAAGAAATTTTTATGGAAAAAAGCTTATTAGTTTGTCCTATTTAGGTAAATTTAGCTTGATTTAAAACAGTTATATTTATTTTTACTTCAATGACCTCTCAAATATAATGGTATAAAGAAATTTATCAGAAACTTATTATTTAACTGTTGGTTATTATTTCTTTTGTGACAGACAACTGCTTGAATTATAATTTTCAATAAAAATTACCATTAGAACATCTTAGATTATGATAGAAGGATTTTCAAAATTTAAATAGTATTACAGAGACAGCTGAGGATTACAAATCCATTCCAGAGGTTTATAATAAATTGCTGTTCAAATCCATTAAAAACAACAAATTGAGTATAGTTTATGCACTAAATTAGTATTCATTTATATTTGTATTCATCAAGTAATTATTTGCAGAAAATGTATACCTATTTAATCGTGAATTTATTTTCTACATTATTTTTTTATTATTTTGGTAGAAAATATTTTATAAGAAAAATTTCATTCATTTTCATAAACGTTATTATTAGTATAATAATCAGAAACTCAATTTTTCTATTTCCGTTCAGCAATGTATCAGTTTTATACAGCTAACATAAAAAAAATTTATTTAAATATATTGTTTGTATTATTTGAATAAATTCAGTTAATCAATTATAATTTTTATAAACATTTCTTCTGTCATTTTTACACTCGATTTGCAAGGTACAAATTTATCTTTCATCAATTTGAAAAAGCTTTTGATATTTTAGAGCAATCAAGAGTATCACATGAAAATCGTGTGAATGAGAAAATATGCCAGAGAACTAAATATAAGTTGTTTATAAATACAATATTCTTTTTTCAAAGATTTCTTACTTATAATTTATATTATATTTAAAATTATATAAAATTCAATTTTCCAAGAAAATATGGCTGTAAACAAATTTTATCTTGATTAGTTTTATTAAAATATTATCAAAATATAAAAGTACTCTAAAGAAAGAGAGAAAATAATTTATTCATTTTGAATAAAATACAAAAATGAATTTTAATGAATGAGATTTTTCTAAAGTGTTAAAATAAATGAAAATAATCTTCTATTTTCAGACGCACTAAAAGAGCAATTTTTTTTATTCCGCATCATCAATTAAAAAAACGGAGTCTGATTTTTATTCGATTAATCAGCGTTAATTTATGTCTAATAGTCATTATTATATCACATTGTCACCACTTATTTGATAATGGCTGATAAATGTTTTAAAGTTTAATACAAGTTACTTTGCGCATCAGACGAAGAAAAGGTGAAAAATAAAAATACGTGCAACATATAGAGTTGAAGTAAAATTCAAAGGAACGATTATTATTTTGCGAAAAATAAGAAGAAATTGTACTATCTCACTTTTCTCTTATCTGGCGGATTTACTTGGCACTTTTTCTCTCTCGCTTATTACAAAAATATGAGCGAGAGAATAGAAGAAAAGATGGAAAAGATACTTTTCCAGAATAAAATTCATGCGTTGCTTATATTTATATCTAATTTACTCTGGTCATTGATCCTTCCTTCTATGAGTAAAATGTCATTGATTCTAAAGGTTTGTATACATATATAGTCGTTACCAAAAAATACCAAACCTAAGGCGTAATCGTAATCATGAAATAGCGGTTGAAACAGATGTTGAACTGCATACACGAATGAGGAATGAGGAATAGAATTGATGGTATCAATTTTACATGTTTTACGCAGTCGTTTACGTAATTTTTCATTGATATGCAGCTACACACATAAATAATTTATTTTAAAATACTGCCTTATAATTATAGTACATTTTTCAACTTGTTCCGTGCTACTTTTTGTCTTTAATTTTTATTACATCGTTGAATCATTTTGTAAAACAAAAACAAATTAAGTAACTCCACGTTTTATTCAGTACTTTAATCAAAAGAACTATAAATTTTAAATTATCACAAAAATACAATAATTTTCTTAAATTTTTGGAGGCATAAATGTTCTTAATAATTAAAAAAAAACTTTAATAAAATATATGCGTAAAATCAAAATATAAATATAACATGTGTATATAATTAATTTTTCATGTTCAAAATTAAATACAAATGTTGCATTTAAGATTGAATGAATTTTCTGATGCATGTAAAATGAAGAAAATTCCAAAGCAAACGATAAACTTACTCGATAAGGTGAAAAAAATATTCTGTTACAAATAACTTGAAATTTATTTTGGGAAACGCGAAATTAGATTATATTGCACAAAAAATACATAGAATAAAGTAATACTTTTATATTAAATCAAATCATCTATTTTAAGTATAAAATATTATAATAGATTAATAAACACTTTCAAATAATAACCATAAAGTAGATATATAGTCATAAGTTGATTCAAACAAAGTTTTTTTGTACATGACTTTACCACAAACTAAAAGCTACACATTTACTATAACACGGTAAAAATAGCTTTTTATATTGTTTTCTATTTTCAAAAATGTTCTAAAAAATTATATTCTAAAAAAATTTGTTTAAAAAGAAAATTTAGATTTGAATACCCAATATATGTATAAGATAAAATAAAATTTCATTAACAAATTTTCTGTGGACAAAGTCTTTATGTAAAAATACTCTAGAATTTCTGTTCCCGAAGGTACTTTTGAATTATCATTATTTTCTTTTTATTAATATATTCAATTTTCTTAATTCATAATTTAAAAATAAATAAGTTAAATTCATTAATATTAAATATTAACTTAATTAAAAAAAATATTATGACATTTTATAAGAATAATAAATGATCAAATATATACACGAAGGCTCTAAGGATGTTAAACCAAATATTTTAACTTCTTTTCAGTGTTTATTTATTAGCTTTGTATATTATAATTGAAGTGATCAAAGAAAATATTTAAGCCTCTGTTAAATTGACCTGTATTAATTGAGAAATTAAGGATTATATCATATTCAAGAAAATATAAAAATCTTTATTGTTGCATCTGTACATTATCCTTTCAGAAAGAAAAGATAAATATTTATCCCCGAAAATAGAAAAATTACGTATCTGTTTATTCGCACAATATTCTTCTCTGAAAAGATTTAACATTGATAAAAAGAAAAAATTTAGAAGCCTAAAATATTGTATTATTTTTATCTCTGATAAGACTATTTCATATTTTTAAGATTTTATGAAAAATACAATAAATTTACAACATTGTTTATAATTGGTATATGTAATACGTTTTAAATATAAAGTAATAAAGTTACAAAAAAAATATTGTTAATTACTTATCAAAATTTATATTTACTCTATGAATGCATTGTGCAATATATTGAATGATCTTTATCAAATGATTATAAATAAAATAAGAACAAAAATAATCAAGAAACTTGTTTAATAATATACTACACTATATATTGAAATTATATGGATAAATAAATTAGCTGAATAATTATTTTCCTTTTAATACCAAAACATAATATTTAAAAGAACTTTAAAAAATCTTAAAATGTAAACACTGTACATTCAAAGATAAGTATATTATTATATTATAATAATCTTATTTCTACTATGTTATAATACATCGTATAATGGTCCATTTTACTTTATTTTAATAATTCGTCACTTTGATTTAAAAAAGTTTTTATCATTTCTCTTAACGAAAATATTTAAAAAAAAAGCTTATCTGACTTACAAATGAAAACTTAATAAATTAACAAAATTAGTTCATTCGAATAAAATAATTGCGATTAAGAATTTGTACAATGAAAACTTTAAAGGGAATTTCTACTTATATCTGACCCAATTAATGAAAAATCTTTTACAGATCGTTAATTTTTAAACCTTCAAGTATACTTTGAAATCCGTTAAATTTGAAAATTTAGGAAATTGATAAAGTCGTATGGGCCTGAATAATTTATAAAACATAAAATATAAAAAATTTTAAACATTTGAAACGGCTTGTACAAAGCATACTTTACTAATCTCAATTATTTATTCAATAGAAATTCATAGTGTATTCTTTTTGCCATGTTACTATATATGTTAGAATTGAGAACTTTCAAAAATCATTAAAAACAGTACCTTTAAGTTCACTCTTCTAAAAAATATTTGAATCAAACAAAATATTGAGTATATTTGTTACTAAGTTTATCTTGAATTTGAATTTATATAATAAATCTCACCTCATTTAATAATTTTGAGGGTAAGATAAATTTTTTTTTTTTTTTATAAATTTTTTATGAAATAAACGCGCTGAAATAGAAGGTTTAAATTCATTATGCTAAAGATTATCCAAGATGTTGAATGAAAATTTTGAAGCACCTTCTTCTTCTTTAAAATAATATTTTTAATACTATTTAAATAGTTCCATCATTAACTAAATCATTATGATAAAAATATTGAATTGATTACCAAAAATAAAGACTAGTAGAATATAAATCACAATTTTGACCTTATAAGATTATTTTTTTCAATAAATATTCTACAATATTTTTGAAGTAATTGTAATTCTTCTAATTAAAGATATTTGATTTCTTTGGACTTACAAATTTCTTCTTGAATATTTTAAGTTATTTTTTAACTTTAAGTTCTAATTATTTATATTAATAGTGTATTAATAATTAAATTTTTATATAAAAACATTTTTATAGTTTTATTTTTAATCTTTATTCTATTAAAGAAATGAAATTAAAATATTTATATAATACCAAGAAAAGTAAATTTTCATGTGTTCGTACTTATTTTAATTTTTATACTATACTTATTGATATCCTTAAAATGTTGTCGACATGACATCACATTCAAGACAATTCAGCGTATACGATTTTATTGTCATCGATTGAAGCATTATTTTGAGTTGTAGAGGTCTGCATTTTTTTCAAAAAAACTATTGTAAATTTATAATTTATATACAAAATTAAAGAGAATCCCTAATTTCGTATGTCTCAAATTTATTCATGTGTTTGAATATGACGAAAGTTTTAACAAACGTTCCCACTTGAACAACCATAATTACAAACATATTCTATCAAAAACAAATTCTTTTGCCCATGATTTAATTCTCATTTACGCTGTCACCTCCCACGCTCGTTTGAGCGCGAACGAAGTTCAAATTCAAAAAAGATTAAGCAATAAGTCGATATAAGTGCGATAGAACATTTCAATTTCACTCGAATAATCTACCTTAGAACAACTCAATGTTGTGAATGTGGAAATTTCTGAGATAACCCGGAATGTGCACCCCCGCCTTGCCACTTGATTCAGACCCAAAGCACGATTCGCGCTCCCTTGACATTTTGAACCCACACCCTTTCCGAGGCCTCACTCCATTCACCCTCATGAATTACTCTCGAAGAAGAGTCACCTAGAGAGTGCGGAGGACCTTCGAGATCATGCTCTCGGTCCTCTTGTTCTCGTACGAGCCGCAGCCGTCAACTGAATGGGTATCGCGACGTGCGCCACAGCGATTCTGAACCGGAATCTCGCGCGTGCGCCGCAATTTCTCGCACTTTCGGAAAAACCGAGAGAGCAAGGAGAGCAAGAGAGAGAGAGAGAGAGAAAACAATACTGGGATTCTAGATTTATGGGCGCAGACGCAGATTCTCATAGCCGTTTCAAAGGTGGTAAAAATCTCTTGATAAGGGATAATTGATTGGGCATAAATCAGGATTGTACTATTCGGTGATGCTTGAAAAGTTGGTAATGAATAAACGAATGTATGTAATAATGAATATTGACTATCTGCTGCACTGGTGATAAATTTTTAAAATGATCAGTGACGGAAGGTAGGCATCAATCCGGAAAATACGGAAATCGTAAACGTTATTCACTCATCTAATATGCTAATAAATATGTCAAAACTAGTAAATAGTGTATTAGAATTAGCAGTTGTCACATGATTAACGATAACTTTTTTTTGGTATTAAATATCTTAGTAAGATTTTCAACCAATATATAAAAGCTCTTTAAATTGAATTAAATTTTATAGACAAATTTGATTTATAATACAAAGTAGTTATTTTAAGTTTTTATAAATAGTCTCTTACGGATGTCTATCAATTTTACAATCAACAATTCAAAATTGTTCGTATCAACCTGAAAAAAATAGTCAATACCTATTTTTCGTTCTAGATGATGTAAAACTTAATTCTAAGAGACCTGAGCAAGTTTTGAAAAATGCGGAAGGTTGCGAGTATGGGGAATCATGCAGCGGGATGCTAATTTGATCAATACATGAAAGCTCGGATCAGTTTTACACTCAAAGTAATATTTTTTTAAATCGCTTAAATCAAATGAATGAATTTTCTCGAAGCTTGACCAATACTTCATAAACCTGGCTTTAAGCACTTTTTCTCAAAATGCAATAATAGGCTTAAATTTGTTAAATTTTCAATTTATAATTCGAGGAGAGTAGTAAATAATTTCTTCGAATTAATTCTAGTTTCTAATATTCAAATTTTTTGCTTTTTTTAAGATTAAAGAAAAATGATCCATATTCGATAGATTTGGTAACATTTGAATAAGTAAAATGGTAAAAAATAGCAAAGGTTCTACAATGGATTATTGGGATATGTTAAGACGTTTTATAATTGTAAAAAGAAATATTAGAATTCACATTATTACACTTTATAACGAATATGCTGCGTTGATTAACAATTTAGTTTGAATCTTTTCATTTGAAACATTAATTTTAGAATATTTTATATTCTTTAAAATCAATTTTAAATACTAACTTTTCTATTCTAGGAATATCTTTTGAAATTTCCAATGAACGAATGCATATTTACGCGACTTTATCCACCAACTTCATAATAACGTTAAAGTTGTGAGTAACGTGGGTTCTTATTTGGCCCAAAGCTAGCTTACATACGTTGAATGAAGCTCGGAGTATCGGAGTAGGAACAAAAACAAAAAACGATTTCTAAGCGAAAAGAGTTTTGCATCGAGTTAATGTAAGTGGCATAAGCACGTTTATAATGTCAAAAGCTTTGACGTCGACGTTTGAGTCGACCGGAGTAGCATTTGCGAAGGAATTACGGCGGTCTGTCCAGGTACGAGGGTGAAAGTGTCCTTCTTAAAGCACCAGACCAATAGCGAACATCGTGATCAAAGTGTAAATAAGAACGATTGAGAAGCCCCCGGAGAGTGTGCAACTAGATCAGCAGAGAAGTGAAAAGGTAACGTTTGGAAGTACATTCACATGTCTACATACATGTATGTGTGTTCATGTACAGGGGTTTTAACCGATTAGAAAAAACGTTGCACCCAGGATTTCCTGACTGATGAATATACCATTTTTTTACTAGAAGGTACTAAACTTCTATCAACAAGACTGTTATTATTTTTGTCAAATTTGGTTCAGCAAATCCTCGGAATTTCCCGTTTCTCCCATAAAATCACTTGTTTACGATGAGCATTAGTGAATACTACGTACAGTTCGACGAGTCGAAAAATTAAGTAAATTGGTAAAAGTAGACGAATTCAATTTTTTCATCGGGGCAAAATCAACAAGAATACCAGGGGAAAATTGGGAAGAAAGCCGAAACGCAAATTTATACGTGCCCGATTTTTCTTTTTGCGTGAAAAATAAAAGTCATTTATCCCATGCATACGCGCACCCACGCGCACGCTCGTATAAAAATATACATAGAATAAAAATATACTAAAACAATTGGAGCACTCTGTTACATATAATACGAATGTTGCACAGAATATATAAAAAATCAAATACTCGAATTTTTAGTTGTCGCGAGTTCAAATGTACTTCCGCTTGCGCTTCGTCAAAAATCAGCCCCTCCCCTTCCACTCCCGCCCCATTGGTACGGCAACGTGTTTTCCGTTCAGCAGCCATCACATTTAATCGCTTCTCTTACTTTTCCTTTTTTACAATTCCATTTTAATGTTTTCTAGATCCATGTAGTGTCGGTTCCGAGAATTACTACATTTTTGCTTTCGAGGAACAATTTGGGCAATTCTCGGTACCCATGACGTTTCATTCATTTCCAATGACCGATTAAATTGCCTCATACTTTAAATCGGCAGAAATATAGTGGATTATGATCGGTGAATCATATTTTTTCGTATAAAAAATAATCTGCTGTGATTTAATTGCGGTAAAAGTCACATTTAAGATGCAATCAAATTGATAATATTATAGTTACATTAAATGTAGAATCTCGTGAAAAATTTACGACGCCATATATGTAGAAGATGTAATTGAAGATATCACGTGGAAATACATTTATATCAATTATTGTATCATAATAATTAGATAAATGAGATAAGATTTAATTGTCAAGTAATGATTCTTTTGCTTACTCGATAGACTAAACAAAGTAATGTATTAATGCAGATAAAGTTAAATTACAATTTTTTAGTATAAAGAAACATTCATATAAGAGCATTTAAATTTTTACAAGTTATCAATTAATACATGTAAATTGAATTTTTTTTTATTAAAGCACCAGTTGGTTAATGGATAGTCTTAACGATCAATATAAATTACATTCTATAAGCTTTCAATTACCTCTTTCAATCAACTTCAACCAATACAAACAACCTTAAAACTTTTCAAAAATTTATTTCTTTGAATACAAATGGAAAAGTTTTTTAAAATAGTTGCGAGAATATTTCCACCAATATTAAATTAATTAGAGGTAATAATCATATGCGAAGAATATATTATTATGCTGATTTATAAAATTATAATAAAAAATCATCATTTAACTATTTTTTTAATCTAAATCTCATCATTAACGTTGTATGTCTTTGCAAAACTTATGAAATTATTACTGAGTTGATATTACATTTGTATCACTTTAGTAAATGAATAACGTGGAATATCTACTACATCAATGATTAAAGTAATTAAAATAACCCTGTGTTTCATTGCGAATGATTTTTTTCTTTTTAATGTATTAATATTTCAAATTTTAAATATTCTACTAAATTAAAAAAAATTTATATTATAAATACTTGAATAGATTTTAATTCATATTCAAATATATAAAAATGATGAAAAATGATGAAGATGAGAAAAAAAATGAAAAATGAAAAATGAAACTGATTTACTAATATTTAATCAATACATGATTTGTATTGGATCACTATATCCATATAAGATTTTTATAAAAAAGATTAAAATATATTTATTAAATACAGAAATTTTATTTTTTAAAAAACAATATCGTTTTTAATTTTATTAGATCATCTAAAAAATTATAAAATAACAAATAATTTTCAAATAATTTACTCAATGCATTTTTTTATTTTTTCTTCATTTTTTTCAATTTTCAGTATTTTATAAATTTAAATTTATTGCTGATATTATTTTAAAAACATTAAACTATATAAATTTGAAAAAATAAATATTAAAAATCTATATATTTAATATGTCTGAAAAAAACGTGATTACTATTGTACATTGAATATATTTTAAACTATTTTAAAAATAATTGTGTAAAAAGTTAGTTTTTAAAAGAAACATTTAAGAAATTATTCTTAAAATTAATTATATCTTTTATTTAGTTAATTTTCTCTTATTGATTATCTTCAGTAATAAGATTTTATTTTTCATGTATAATATGAAAACTATATATTTTTTATGCTAAAATTTTCATAACAAATATGTAGAAATTGTTTAAAAAATACAAATAATTTTTCAACATTTTATAAATAGTAATAATTTAGTAATAAAATTTATATTTTAATTTCACAAAATCATATTTTTCGAATATTAAGCGCTAAGAAAAGGGCTGTAATATTGAAAGATTATTAAAGGGGTAGCGGCTAAATTTAACCGTAATTACTAATAAAATGGTTTAATAAGTCTAAATAAAATACGTATGTAAATCTTGTGCAATAAAACATGTGTAAAATGAAAATTTTAATTTATTTATATTTAATATTATTGGTGGAATAGAATATTACGATTGTAGAGAGGGATCCAGTAAATTATAAATAATATAAAAATATATTTGTTTGCTTAAATTGTGTACTTATAGTGTATTATTGTCTCTATTTTCTATTTCAAAACTTGAGAAAATTAATAAAGCTCATGACAATTTCATTGTTATTAAACTACTGAAAGTCATTGCATCAATTTTATTTGAGATAAAATACAGCTATTCATCTATGCATTCATCCATATAACCTTTTTAAAGAGCTTGTTAAATAATAAATATATCATATTTATATATTATTTATATTCTTTAATCAATGATATTATATATTTATATACGTTAATATATAAATTTTTTATAATTTTAAAAATGATATTTAAATAAACTCATGTAATATTTTGGAAAATATAAATTCACGTGTAAATATGAAAAAAAGAGCCACATAAGGAATTAAAATATTTATTAAAAATAAATTTAATATTATCCATATGAAAACTTAAATTGGATAAAATTTTACATAAATGTTTTTAAATTATATTAAAAAAATAAAATTAATTTTCTGTATTATTGAAAAAATCACCCTCCATTTTCTATGATAGATTGGTGATCCTGTGTGGGTGTGTAGTAGTTGTGTAATATTAAGACTGTAATATTATTGATAAAGGCCTTATAACTGTATTATTACTGTTGCGATACTCAGCAAAGTCCATATTAATTATGTTATTGTTGATCACTGCTTGACGATTCTAATGAGTTTATTCAATTATCTTTTAATTTATTGTTTATGGATTTTTTCAAAAGACATCTACATTTGAAGAAAAAAAAAAAAAAAGAAATACAAATTTTCCTAATTTTTCCTAAATTTGTTGGGTGCAATTTCTGCAACACTTTCAATTCACGAAATTTAATTTAAGAGCCTTGAAACTTGTGCAAAAAAGTGCCTTACGCTGCCGAGTTTTATTAGTGATGTTTTATGGCTTGAAAAATCAAATTACTTTTACTCGGTAAAAAAATTTTTTCAATAAATCAGCCTCGATCGCATTGTTTACCCCGAGTGAATTGAAGTGTCACCGAACCGACGAGGAAAAAAGATCGAGCAGACAGCCTTGGATATATCCAGCGCAGGCCAGCCTTCCATATTGTAATGGCATTAGTTCAATCGGCTTTTCTGAGAATGAAGATGCAGTGCTTTGCTGGACATCCATCAAAGGGCCACAGGAGCCCAGCCTCACGGCCAAAGCTTCGTGGAAGTCAAAGCCGAGCTCACTTTCCTCGGATCTCCGCCTCGAGTCTAATCGTTTGCCGAGCTCTTCTGTCCATAATTTCAATTGGAAAAGTTCCACGGTTCGGAGACTGCAAAATTTGCATAGGGATAATGGAGTGGAGGACGAAAAGAGAATCTCGATTTCGAAAGATCGGGTGCCTAGATCATTAGACAGATAGAACCGTCCTATTTGAGTCTTGGCTACAGCTAGACTCGGCCTGGCTTCTGTCCATCCGTTTTTTTAATTTAAAAACCCCCACATCCTTTTTAAAAATAATTGGGTTTTACTGGTACCGGAGTCGAGGTGCATAGGAAGGAGGGAAAGAGGCCACGGGCCCCATTAGCTCGAGTGAAACCAAAGGGGAAAACAGAAGCCCGGACGCGTCCAAATTAATCAGTTTTTTTTTGTCCCCTCATCGTAAAAATGCACGAGTGTGTTATTGGGATACTGCTTTGGAGTTTTGGAGATCAATTTTGCATTTCTTTGGCGTGCTTGAGCTTGTTTTAATTTGTTTTTTCGCATCTACCCGCGCAACAATCATTCATTTTGAAACTTTCGTACTATTAACTACCATGAACTACTATAAACTAACTTTAGCTACTTAAGAGTTACAAAAGAATGTAAAAGCTCAGGTACTCAATATGTGTCTTTCTATTTTAAATATTTCATTTTCATTGCATGAATTATTACGTAATTTTTGTGATTTGTTGGTAAGAGTGTTATTTCGTCTGAAGACAAACTCATTTGGACAATTTTACAGGAATAAATATATTTCAATCACAATTATGACAGTATTGTATCTAAATGAATGAATTGCTGTATTCAATATCTTGTTCGATATATTTCCATAGTTTGCTTAACTTTTTAAACTTTCAAAAAATTCTCAACCTAAATACTCTCACGTCAACAACAATATTTAAAGAGTCCTACGGCTCAACAACCAATGGACTTTTAAAAATATTTTTGTACCCATTGAAACTTCCGTTTATTATTTCTTTTCCATTTTTACACCATTTTCTTTTTAAATGTAACGACTGATTAAGGTATAAAATTTCACTTAAAATCTATACCCATTATTATCAATAGAAATATGTGTAAAATTTTTGACATTTCAAATGTCGTATTACATTGAAATGAATTTATTATAATTTCATTCATACTCATAATAAAAACACTTTGGCTAAAAATTATTAATTATAAAAATATATTAAGCTTTATATAGACATAATTGTGTTACCGTATAATTTTTAAAGGTCAATAATCTTTTCGAAATAGCAGTTTATAAACAAGTCTTTACATATTACTTTTGACTATAAAACAATCTTTGAGCTTTTAGTGTTTGCAATATTGAGTTTAACTAAAATATTAATTAATGATGATTTCTTTAATGAAATAAAGATATATTGTACAAGTTTAAGTTATTAAACCTAGCAATTTTATGAACTAGTCTCTAAGCAATGGTTCAGATCAATACTTACGTTTGATTAAACTTTGAAAGCTTCTTATTCATTACACTTACCCTCAAACCATTTGCAACGAATATAAAATTAAAATACAAAGATTACATACTCATGTACGCAACTAAATTATAAAACTATCCACATAATTGATTGAGTAAAATTTTTAATAATTGTTGAATATTTCAATGATTGATTTTTATTAAAATTAGTATTTTTTTAAAATCTTTCCAATTTAAAAATTTCTATCTCTTTTTTGAGAAAATATTGGCATTTAATTTTGGTAATTCTATCTGTTTCCAAAGATGTAGAAAAAAAAGATAAGTTGAGTTTAAAAATAAATAAAAAAAGCTGACGCTAATATAATTGTAAAATAATATTGTACAGCATTCATGTTTACTTTGATATCTTTACTTCAATATGTACATTTCTTTGTGTATTATTTTCATTTTCTATTATTATTATTTTTATTTTCTATTAGTATTATTATCATTAAGAGTGTAATTAAACCATTAAACTTCTTTTATCTTTGGTGAAATGTTTTAGTTTTAAAATAATGGTAAATGCCAATTTTAATTCAAATTCAGGTTTAAAAAGAATCTTATTAAGAGTATTTTAAATTATTACAAATGTTGCGTAAAACGATAACATTTATCAATATTAAGTTGTAATACAGGTCGTATAGGTAATGGTAACTATTGCTAATAATTTATTAATTAAATTATAATAATTATAAATATTGTTTATCTTTTCTAAATAATATCAAATTATGTATAAATAACGATTTGAAATTATATTTCAAAGTCACCTTACACTAAGTACATGTTATATATGTTACACATGGAATCATTGTAATATTCAATAATAATTATCACAGAATAAATAATATTAAAATAAATCAATAAGTATTCAATAAATCAATAAATAACGTAAAAAGAAGAAGAAGAAAAGAATGAAATAGAATTACTGAAAAACTGTCAAATTAACTAGTCGCATTAACGTTTAGTGTGGTTCGAGATAAGAATTAATGGGGGGGGGGGGTAAGTCATCTTACTCGAATAACCAAGTAATTTAAGTAATACAGTAGGTAATGTTTACTTAACTGACTTGTCAGGTTATTTCATACATCTGTTGACAATTTGTTGCAATTATCAAGCGTGAATACATAAAGAGTCCAAAATGGAGAGGGAAACAATAAGTCACGCACTAAATGCCACAGTCGACTTTTGATATAATTGGTTTCTCATTTTGTTTAAAAAAATACCTCTCCACTTCACTCATGAAAGAGAAAAAGAGATACGTCAAGCCGTGATACCCAAGAAGAAGAGGGACGTGTCGTGTCGACACCTTGGCTGAGGCAACCCAAATCGATTCACGTTTGCTATTCTCACCTGCATCTCTGATTCACACGTGCTGATTCAACCTCTAGACCCTATGACGAATCCGTACAAGAAATCGGAATTCACACACCGGTATTCCACCGAGGATCCAGATGAGAATTTCAAAATCCATGATACATGACTCCACTACACCTTCTCATTATGCATTCGAGCCTTTGTTTTCCCTACCCTTTTTCGATTCCCCCGAGTTCCGTGTTTCCAATTGCCTTCACTTGGAATCGAGATTTTGCTCTTCCTGCTCCCAACTATTCACAGCAGGACTGATGTTTAAAGCTACCTCCAACAACTCAATCTAATTCTCGACGATGAACACGAGATTCAAAGGGACAAAAATCCGGGAAGATAAAATTTTAACTATTCATTGTTTCGCTCAAGGAAACAAGTACATTACTGTCAAGTACTAAACTTTCTCCCACTTTTTTAACATCGAGAATTTAACTATCGGATGAGCTCGGCTCGCCAACATATTTTTAATGTGATATTGAATAGAATAACGGGATATCAGTGCCAAGATCTAATGGTCAAATTTTCAAAATATCACCATAAATTTGAACATATTTAATTCATTTATATTTATAATAATAACGAATATTTAATTCATTTCTTGGAATGCTGTTAAATTTGATCGATTAGTATGCGACGCCTCAAATAATCCTTTACTTTCCACAAATTTACATTTTGAAGTGTATTTTAAAAGACGCTAACTCATGGAGTGTCAGCTGAGCTCGAGATATAATTTTGAGTTGCCCAATTATAAATAAAATGTCTAACGTTAAACACGGACCGCTAAATTCATCAGAGAATCTCACTGCAAAAAAAAAATCATTTGACAAAAACCAATAAAAAGATAACTAGTCGAGGACCCGAAAACCGCAGAGGATCGCTCCAACATTTAAAAACATTAAAAATTGTCCAATTAACACTTTTGCAATTATCCAACTCCGCGTTTCCCACTGGTGCGATCTTTACCGGGTTCATCAAAGGGGCAAGAGGGGAGTAAAACAGAGAGCGTACATACGCAATGCATTTATCCTGGGTACAATTCGAGTTGCGCAAGTCTCTGTATCTCACGACAATCGCAATTGTGAATGTGCCGTGTTTGTGTCGTAATTGTCGGACTGATAAAGGGAAACGCATTGCAGCTGCATCGCGGCGCAAAAATCCGGACGCGTGGGAGATGTTTATTTTATTGGCCATCGGGTGACTTTTGCCGCGGAAGTCTACCCGGATAAGCCGCTAGAGTCCTTAGACCTCTTCTTCGAAATCGGAGTACTCGAGGAACAGCACCCGAAGTAATCAGATGGTCTGCTGTTTGGTGAGAAGAAGAAATAACTCCTTTAAATCAAAAATTTCCAATGCGGCAAGTTACACCAGGTTTATCAGATTCGAGATCGAGCGAAAGATCAATAATTAATCGTCGATCCTCGCCCCCTCCAACATTACGTAAGAAGATAAGGACCACTGCTGTCTGGAAAGTCGTATCCGCGTGGCCGGCGCTCGGCCCCCACCCCAGCAATTCTCAGCAGCGACGCCTTCGACGGCACGGCGCAGCTGCTGGTGAGCGCCAGTCCGGTGTCGTTTCTTGTGGGTCGCGTATCGTCCTGGCCGTAGCCGTCAACGCCCGAAGCTGCACGAGTTCGGATGACGCACACCCCCTCTTCAAAATCCCTCCTGGAGTAACGGCCGGGCCGATGCACGGTTGCGTCAGGGTGTCCTCGTCCCCTTATTCAGCGCTCTCTCTCACGGGACCGACTGCGTAAGTACAACCGTAATAATACAGGCTACCGAGCAACCCGAAAAATCTCCTCAAGTCAGTTGGTGCACCTAATCAATGTAGGTTAATGTCGGATGAAGTGCCTAATACCCCCAATTTGCTCGCGTGAGTGACTAAATTTAACCGAACAGAAAAGATATTAAAATGTGCTAGTGTTCTCCAAGGATTACTTGAAAAAAAAAAAAAAAATTCATCACCGATAAAAAGTTAGGTAAACAACCTTTATCTCTTCGGTCTCATAGAATCTCACAAATTTTTCACTCACTCTCGTTGTCGTCTCGTCACCCACATGAGATTCTCCTGTTGACACTCAATTTTATCGAAAACTCAATTGTATTGGATTTGTAAAAGCAGGTTTGTTCCACACGACGATACACTTGAAATCCACACGTACACTCCAAGCCCATTCGATTCTTACGACGTTTTAATCAATGAAGTGAATTAATCTCGGCTTATTATCATTATATTATTATTACAATTTTTTTTTATTATTGTTGTTGTTGTTGTTGTTGTTGTTATTACTGTTGTTGTTGTTATTGTTATTATCGACCAATAGCTTCTACGATTAATTTAACATTGATTTTACGAAGAAACAAATGCAGAAGAAAGCAAACTGCATTCTTCTCTTGTGCAATAATATAATTTTTCAGCTCAACGTATTAAAGATGTGGGAGAGCTGAAGTACGACAATGTCAAACCTCAACAATGTCAAGTACGGCATTGCTCAACTAGCAAAGGCACGTGAAAATCCGAAGCGACGTACTTTCTAAAACGCAATAAATTATAAAATTTCAGTTCAATGATTCGGACTCAATCGTAGATATGTATTCTCATGAATTACGTGATCTACACTTAGATATTACAGGTACGTAAGGTGTCAAATGGATACCTTCGGGAAAAGTAAACCAGAAAGTAAGACCCCTTCCGGGAATCTCGGAGACAATTCTAAAGAGTGTTTCTTTGTTTCCGGACACTTTCCAGTGTTGAATCACTTGCGTTCGTTGTAACGATGAAACGCAACCAAGGAATGGCCACTCCTTCGGAAAACAGATGTTGGATTTTCCTTCCTTCCATCTTCGATACTTCCGTCGAAGACGTTACGCAAGACGATGTTTGATGTCTGCTGGCTTGGTGATAACTTGGTGAAGTAACGCAGAAGATGGTTTATTTATAGAACACAAACGAGATAGCTCTGGTTGCACATGTTTTTAATATTAATGAGCGCAAAAATCGAGATAAAAAACCGTTACGCAATAGCGATCGTCATTCCCTTTCTCATTTAACACCTGGAAAGAGCGTTCGTGGCGTTAATCAATTGACGGGAATAGTACCAACTTAATCCTCTGGCTTATCTTCGTCGGTCCCTGGCTGAAGCAAGAGGGTCCCGCTCAATTTTTCCCAGTTAAGTTCAATCAGGATTAATGCACCGATTTTGTTCTTCGCACCGAATGAGAGAGTCCTGGATGAAAAAGGACAAGAAGAAGGGCGAGGGGGAGGGAGGATGGGAGGCCGTCTACTGCGCTGCTCACTCGAAAGGAGACGCAACTCGATCTCCTCTTTCCGGCCACGCACACCAACCGCGCTTTCCTTTCTTCGGGTACTTGCTCCTACCACTGATTTTCTATGTTTAGTTGGCGGAAAGCAGAAGGTGGTTTCACTCGTAAAGCTTTGTCCTTTGGGCTTTTCTTTTTCTATCTATACCCACGTTGGAGCTTCGCCTCTCCCGATTGAAACTGAATAATGAATCAATTAGCACGTGAACAGAACAAACGATACTCAGATGTTGCGCCACGGTGATCATAATCTAGTTATACTTGTCTTTGAAAGCCAAATAGAAATAATGTTAAATTAGCTTACAGTGCCGTTGTGAAACGCTTAAAACTATTGAAAATCCAATGTATATTTATTGTGTTTTCAATAGCATTTTTCGAATTCAATCTACGGTGCAATTACAAAAGCCCCGAACAAAAAGCCAAAGTTTCATTTGAAATGTCTTGGGTTAATATTATAGTCGCAAGTTCGCCGACAATAAAACCATAGGCACACAAATTAATTTCACTTTGGAAACATCTGAATCATGCGTATTAATTCTCGTAAACTGACCCAATGACATATGAATTTATGCGCAAGCGATTTTTAAACAATTAAGCAAAGAAACTCGGCCACTGGATGTAACGCAGCCAAAAAATCGCAAATTTCACGACTGGAAAACGGAGAAAAACTCCGTTAGCGCTCATTTACCTTTTGAGAGAGACTATTCCGCATCTCAGTCTTCAGTCCAGAGCATTTCCCTCGTACACGACGAACCGGTTAATTATATTGAGCGAAACGCGTATCAATTGTGTCCCGCGTGATAGGCGACGCGCTCGTATCGGAGATGAGCTGGACCAAAAAAAGGAGGAACGCGATGCTGATAACAGAAGGAAAGAAAGAGAAAGAGGAACCGAATGGGTAAACAGGCATTTTATGTCGGCCATTAACTCGCTCGTTCTCCTCCATCAACTCTGCTTTGTCATCTCATAAGTCGTCGTTTTCAATTTTAGAGTTCTGCCTGCCCGATAACGTCATTAATAATCGCACAAACTAGATCGAAAAAATGCCGTTACACATTGCGATAGTTAAACCCGTTCCTCGTAAAGGAACGTGGGATTTATTAAATCAACTTTTCTGCATCTTAGGATAGTTTGTTTAAAATATTCTTTGAAGTGAAAATACATTGTCACGACAACAATTGTCTTGGATTGCACGCACAACTAGTTGTTTTGTATCGGAATAACAAAACAACGAGCTTTTATCACAAAAATTCAGATAACGTATCTTTAAATGTATTTCAAGATTACGAAATATGTGCTCTTTTTCCGTAGGTGTCGCCAACTACAAAAGAAAACTATACCTACAATTATAATTCAATTGTATTACATTAATGAATCTATCTTCGAACCGCCAATAAACCTCTCTCTAATTCATTTATTTTTACATAAAATGACATTGTTTCTTATTCATATTATACATTTTAAAAACTTCAAATTATTCTTAAAAGTAGAACAGTGATTATCGTCTCAATCGAGATTTAATTCAAAATATAAATATCATTGAGTTAGCAATTTAAAATGGAGCACTATAATGACATCATGTATAAAAAATAACGGCGTAACTTGGCTTTGCAATTGTACATCATTTGTATATAAGTTTAAATACACAATATGTCTTCAACTCTGCTTATCTTTTACATATTTAAAGTCAAACTAAATTACAATTTAAAGATAAATAATTAAAATTTAATTTTTATTTATCAGTCGATCTCTTAATTTTCTGTTAAAAAATCAAATAAACCAAACCTACATTTGATTTTTAGTATCTATAACTTATTAATTGGTCTGTCTTTTAAAATGAAAATTCTATGAATAAAAAAACTGAAATCCTTGATGTACAGCAAAACTGAATCATTATGATTAAATAGTCCTATAAAGTAAAGAAAATAATAAATAAATCTCATTAATTATAATTGCATAATAATTAAAATAATTACATCTTATCATCTAAAATAAAATTGAAGTTTATTAAAAAAAGATCGTCAAAAATCAAAGCTATACTAATATCAGCGCATCAATTCCTTAAAAAATTCAAAAGTAAAATAATCCATAATACAATTCAAGATCTTAAAGCGATAATTTGAATGCAACGTCGTAGCCACCTTTTCCCTCAAAAGTTGGAAAGCAATCATCGTCGAGGATTTTGAGCTCATCCTCGTATAATATCATGGCTTGGAAATTATGCAATAAACGAAAACCTCCCGAACCCGGTTTGCATGACAAATAGGAAGAGACCTCGCGCGCCAAAATTACGATGCCAAAACAACAAGTGGAAAGTCTCCGAATTGATTTTACACACAGACGTTAAGATCAAAGGGCAGGAAGTCAGGACTGGGGGCTACGAAAACGTGCTCGTGAGTCATGGTGGAGAAAATAAGGCCCAAAATCATTATCCGTGGTCATATTCTCGGGGTATGGACTTTGTCGTTCAGACCGAATTTAATGCACCGTTTAGTCGGTCTTGATTAGGTGTCCAAGGAGCCTCTAAAGACTTAATGAAGATGATAACAATAATAGTTATGGGTTTTAAGGCGAATCTTTGAGGGAGGAAATGCGGTAGACGCTTTTTTCAACCAAGATAATTACCGAGTATTTTATATCGTGTCTTTGGGCTGCAATTCGTCGTCATCTTATTAAGACTAATTATCTCGCTGCATTAACAAAAAACTTTGGAAATTTACTCTGCACGAGTGGGGATTTCGAGAACACCCTGCACTTCTCTCCCTCCCTTCCTCAACTACTTATTAGAGCCTCATTCGGACTTTCTTGTTTCGTTGGTTTTCTTTGTTTGCTTTTTATAGCAAAGATCAATTGGTATTATTATATATAAAACTGTATCTCATTTTTAAAACAATAATGCTAAATACCATTTTTATTTTCATGAATCACAAAAGAATCAGTCACAATCTTAACTAATTCATTGTGACAAGTTTGTAATAACTAATTACTACACAATCGTTTAATTTCTTTAGATTAAAAAGACACATTGAATGAGATTAACTTTTCTAATAAACTTTGAAGCCACGGTATTATGAATCAATCACTTATTTATCCAACTGCCTAATGTATATAACTTTTTGTATTAATTTTCTACTAAAATATTCACATTAAAATTTGTTATTTGTATTATTATTAAAATATTTCATTCGACAATAACTGTTTAAACACTAATAGAGATATTAATGAGTTTTAATTAGGAAGAATATTTTATGATGATAAATTTCATTATGCATTGAGTAGCAGTATCAAGTACGATTGTTATAAGCTCATTACAGTGAAGTGGTTAATTAAATTTTGTTTCAACTAATCCATAAACATTTATTTCGCATTAAAATTAAAGAAAGATCGAGTATTTGAAAAGATACTCTAAAAAGGGGCCTTAAATGTGCAACTTGAAATGGCGCATGGATGTAAGCGATAATCGATTCATAGATAAAACATCCAGCTAAGGCACCTTATCCATCTTATTTATGTAACAATAATCCTTGTAATCAAGAAAATCGATATTTTCCATATGCACGAGTTCTCTAGCGTTAAAGAATGAGATGCAGCTCGATCTGCGTCCTCGAGGGAGTCGCTTCCTGGACAAAAGTAGCGGATGCGCCCGACCCCGTTTCGAGCCCCTTCAAAAGGAAAATGCAGTCACTACAATTCGGGCCTTGATCTCATTTCAGAAGGCGGCAATGGATCAGCTGACGCACGCCCTGTGGATGCCTCGGATCGCGGACAACTCTAGCCATAGCCTCGTTGTTGACGAGGGTTTGTCCAGGTTCGTGCAAGTACAACTTGTGATTAAATTTTAGAACTAAGCATAAAATAAAGGCAAATAAAATTTAATTGCGTAAATTTTTATGTTTCGTACTAGGTTCTCCAGGCCGCTAAGGAACTTTGCTGCCACAGTTGCCATCCTCATTATGATCGTAGGCCTCCTGGGGAATCTCCTCACCATCGTCGCTCTGCTCAAATATCCGAAAGTACGCAATGTTGCTGCTGCTTTTATCATAAGGTAAATCGAGTGCAATGATTATAGGGATTAGCAATAGGTGTTGATCTTTAGAATAACCATAACGAAAACAATTCTTGAAGCAAATTAAAAATTTTCATATTTTCATTATAAATTTTCTTTTCGTGTATGGCATGAATTCAATAGTGCAATTCAATCAGTATCGACATGAGTTAGTCACTAACATTGCTCTAAGAATATAACTTATTTATGTATTTATTTATTTATTTATTTATTTATTTAATCATGACTCTTAATGAAATAAATGCTAATTGTATAAATGAATCCAACTTTAAATAACGTTTTTGAAATTGCTAAATACACATGCTGGTCGAGTACTTTTATAAATGTGTGTGTGTTTTTGAATTTTTATCATTACAGTACCTTACATTTAAAGTAACAATCGTCATTAAATGATGTATGAATCCTATTAAGTTCTAATTTGAAAACTCGATGCTCCTTTGTTGATTTGAGTCATAAAAGAGGATATTGCGTCAACCTTATATTTGAATCAATGTTATGTCTGCGTCTCCCAATTCTATAACACTAGATGTAGAAAAATAAAAATGCAATTTTTAGTGAACTCTTGAAGAATACTCGAATAAACATTGAATAAATCCTTTTAATTTCGTTTTTAAAAGTTGGCATCGCACCTCCGGGATCAATTCGGGACACGCCCGAGGACTTCAGAAAATTGCTTGGCCAGTTTTATCGATAGGGCATTGTTTTTGTAAAAGCAGTAAACCTCGAGTACCCTCTCGGTTTTTCTCTCTCTCTCTCTCTCTCTCTGAATCACTCTCTTCAGCCCATTACGATAATTCACGAGTTCTTGACCAAGGCTTCCTTATTCGATGATAATTCGTTTACGATTCCACCGAGATGCAAACCTGCGTGACCTCGTCAAGAGCCACTACTCGTGACATCACCAAGGACAAACTGCTGTTAAAAATGTCGTTTGAATAACAGTGGATCGTACCAACAGCAAGACTATCGTCCTACGATGCACGTCCTGTTTTTCATGTAATTTACGAATAATTTAAAATGCCAGGCTTTTTATTCATGATATTTTTTACCTTTACACCTTTTTCGCTTAACAAGATTAGTAAGAATAAAGAATAATTAAGCCAAGTAAATTTTTTTAAATTTACTTCTAAACAACTAGCTACACGATATTTCATATGAAATGATGTATAATATCTTGAAAAAAATACATTTTATAACTACATGTGAGTATATGTGATAGAATAAAATTTTTAATTTATTTAATTGCAAGCTTATAGTTGTCAATAATTATTCAGCCATAACAGAAACGTAAATTAAGGTAAATTACTTTTCATATTCTTTGAAATAATGAGAATTAAAAATTAACCAATACAACTTTTAGAAAATAATTACTAGGAATAATAAGGTAGATTATATCAACATAAATTGCCGTTAACAACCATAATGTTGCAATGAAATGTATAAGGTAATCTATTCGCGTATATTTTTTTTTATCTTATTATAATGTTAAAGTTATAAGAATAATACTTGTCTAAATTTCAATTTATGTCAATATTAACAACTAGGGTTTTAAATACAACTGTTAATAATTAGAACTTTAGGAGCTTTATATATAGTAATTACTCTGAATTATTATGACATTTAAATTCCTTTTTATATAAATCTTTCTGAATTATATAAATAAAAGCATTGGAAATGGCGCCTTTATTAAAAAATGTTTCTTTATTAAAAAAAAAAAGATAAAATTAAATTTCCTGCATAAACTTTAATCAATACCGTGTGATATTTATTTAGTAAATTTCATTCGAATTACATATTAACATAAAAATACATAATAAAAGACCGTAAATAATTATAAGTTTATATATAACAAAACTATTTTAATAATGGAAATCAAGTTTATGTGATTTATTTGCTTTAATGTGCATTCAAATATTAAGGTTGAGGAACAGATGGTAATTGAACAATTAACGGCAATCAAATTACGATTAGAGGTAGTACAGAAAATAAATAAAAGCGGTTAGCCTGGCATAACAACCTGGAAATAAATATGTATATGAATATGAAAATACGAATACGAATACGAATACGAAAACGAATGCGAATACTAATGTGAATGTGAATATGAATTATACATCTCCTTATATAGCCTGTGCGTCGCTGATTTCATTTTCTGTCTACTGGTGCTGCCTTTCGATTCAATTAGATTCATCGATGCCAGTTGGGCCGACGTCCGCTTTTTGTGTGTGCTGGTACCATTTCTAAGATACGGCAATGTGGGAGTGAGCTTACTCTCGGTTGGCGCCATTACGATAAACAGGTAATAACCTCGCACGACACAATTATTTTTACACTGTATAATGTACGCATCACAAATACATCCTGATAAAAAAATGAGATAAATAGTGAAATAGTTTCCGTAATCTGAAGTACTGTGAACATTAGATATCGGTATCTTGACATTATCTCGAAGACTTCAGAATATTAAAAAGCATCTCATATTTATAATTCATTCGTGCACTCCAATCCCGATACCCTTCTCCTTTTCTTTTATATTTTAAATTTCCGTTCAACATTCTTGAAATTGATCATTTGTCTCCTCTTTTTTCAGATACATCATGATAGCGCATCACGGGATATACAGTCGAGTTTACAAGAAGCACTGGATCGCTTTGATGATCCTCTTTTGTTGGCTGTTTTCTTACGGAATGCAAGTCCCTACTCTCGTCGGCTCTTGGGGTAATTTCGGCTATTTAATAATTCAAATGCAACCCGAATGCTGGGAATTAAAATATTACTTTATTCTTGTTGTTCAGGAAAATTCGACTATGATTCGAATCTCGAAACATGCTCGATCGTCAGAGATGCAAATGGTCGGACATCCAAAACTTTCCTATTCGTCACAGGATTTGTTATCCCGTGTATAGTCATCGTGGGCTGCTACACAAAAATATTTTGGGTTGTCCACAAGTGAGTAAACCTATGCAAGATTTTTAAAATATTCATTAAAACAATACAAGTTAAAATATTATCGAACGATTTGTGGTTGGAATTCATTTATTACACAATCATTTCTTACAAGACAATAATTCATTGTAGGGAATTTTTAGGTAATTGAATTGGGTTCGAAGTGTTGAATTATAGGTAGGCTTTAACGTAATAGTATAATATAGCTTCGATAGTTACCTTATTGATCTTTATATTTGAATAATCTAAACTATAGTCTACTGAAATTCTTATATATTCTGGAAACGAAATTTCATTCAATCATTTAACATCACCTATTTATTAATAAAATATGGGACAATTAAAGACCCTCCATTAAAGCAAAGAGAATATAAACTCTTAAATGTGACATTGTGGTCTTAGGTCAGAGTCGAGGTTAAGAAAACACACGGGATCGCCGACCATCAAGTCACCTCACACCCCAGGGCGCGATACTCGTGAGATAAAGCAGCGTCGCAGTGAGTGGAGGATCACGAAGATGGTGTTGGCCATTTTCCTCGGCTTCGTCGCTTGCTACCTCCCCATCACGATTGTCAAGGTCGCCGATCCAGAAGTCTTGCGTCCAGGTAAACATTCTACGATCATAAGATCCATTCAATACTAAATAAATTTCTTTTTATAATTTTGTAAGTTCATTTGTAAAGAATTTTGTATATTAAAATTAACAATAACATTGATGCACTCCTCGTTTAATAGTCTATAAGAATTTATCATCAAAAAATGATAAGATATAATGATATTTCTAAATTGCTTGAATTATGTTTACAATGGTTTTTTTTCATGCATTATAGTTTTTATTTAATAGAATTTTATTAATAATCGTCAGTATTCAAAAATATTATTCCTACAGTTTTTTTTAATTACATGTTTTAAAATTTTTAATTTATTACAATAATCTCAAAAATACATACTAGAAAAACGAAGAATTATGTACCAATGTTTTTCAGTTGACACAATTTTTTTTTAATCTTATTTTTATTGATTTAATACTACATAAAATATGATACTAAAATCTTTTTTTCACAAAAAAAAATATATATAAAAATTCATGAATATCATTTTAATTATATAAGAACTTTAAAAAAAAAATTTTAGAATTTATTTTTATTATTAATAAACTTTTTGTCATTAATAATTTATGATATACAATATTTGGTAAGTAATAATATATGAATTTATAATACAATATTTACAATTTGTAAAAAATTGTTTGTGCTTAACAGACATACTTTTTTATTTTTAACGTCCATTTGTTATATTTAAAAATTTTAAAGTTGATCATTAATCAATTACTATATAATCATAAGGAAGTAAAAATCCGCTAGAACATTTTATTTATACCAACTATATAGATGCGTCATCAGAAAAAAGAATGTTATAATATTTTCTTCTTTTAAAATGTACAACATAAATTTTTTGATTAATTTTTTACATATTACTATAATAATAGATAAACCTTTCATAGTTTTCGAGAACAAATATAACACATATTATAAAAAGAATTTTTTTTATAACAAAAGCTTTTGATTTTAAAAGGAGTTTTTAATAATAAAAATTAATATTTGATATATTTCGACTTACTCATCAAAACAGGTATAAAGTATTTAGTCACGTAGTTATTAATCATGTTATGTGTAAAAAATTACTTCGCGTTTGAAGACTTTGATTTATTTTATTATTTAAAAAATTAATAAAATATTTAAATGATTATCTGCGGTAAATAGAATATTAAATATATATATAATTTATAAAGAACTTGGTAGAAAAAAAATTTTTAAATTTTTTTAGTTCTTAAAGTATACAACGCAATTGAGATGAGTCATTGAATGAAATTTTAAGCACTTTAAAATTTTTTTTAACTTCACGTTCGCACCGAGAAGTATTACGATTATACATTTTTTCAGTGTAATACACACCATCTACACTATGTGTATACAATATAAAATGATAAATAACACTGATCATATACATGTAAACATACATATCAGCTTCAATTATAATACTTTCGATCTATTTATACTTAATTACAAATAATTATGTGTGTACAATTACGTAATATATGATAATGATAAAATATTTTTTTCCATAATGTTTTCTACGAAAAAGAATAACAATATACATTAGATAAAAAAAAATATAATAAATTAACATCTTTCATTAATGTAGAAGTTAAAATTTAAGTATAAATTGAAATTTTAAATGGCTAAACCATGAAAGTTATATTTTTTATGTTGAGTATTGTGTCTCTTATAAGCGCCGATCAAAAAACTTATTTTAAGTTGGAAAAACGAAACAGTGTAAAAGTGTACATAGATGAAAGAGATTTTCGGAAGCTTTCAAAGCACATAAAGACTAGAAAATAAATAAATGTTGACGTAGTTCAAAAAAAGCTGCGTCAAGAGATTGACTCACATAATGAGCCAAAGTAAAATCTGCAAAAAGTGAGCAAAGGAGAGATGTTTTTTGTTCCTTTTCTAGCTAGAAATAACGTTGAAGTATAAAAAGTTAGACGATAAATGTTGATTATAGCATTCCACGTGCTGGGCTACCTCCTGCTGTACTTTGCCTCCTGCGTGAATCCCATAATCTACGTGATAATGAACAAGCAATACCGGCAGGCCTACGCGGGGGTGATCAGCTGCTCGAGGATCAGGGCGAGTCTTACGCCCCACGGGAGCAGTGCTCCGGGTCAGAACTTCGGCCACCAAGGTAACAACCAGCAGCTCGTCATCGTGACCAAACTCTGAATCCCACAAGCCAATGGCCCCCGCGAGCCCAAAGCGCGAGGCGCTTCTTTCCTTTGTAAGTTAAGGGATACAACAACAACAACAACAACAACAACAACAACAACGACGACGACGACGACAATATTTATCCCCCTCCTTATTGCCGCCGCCACCCTATATCGAGTTCCTCTAGGCATCAACACCCCCTCCTACTACTACTACTACCCTCGTGACGCGTGTTCTCTTTATTTTACATGCAACTGAACTCGATTGATATTCTGTGAAAACGAGCCTACGACCAATGTACTTGATTTCAACCATTATGAAAACCTTATACATTTAATTTCATTCAAAGCAACTGAACAAGTTGACTTATTTTTATTGAATACACTATGATTAACATAGATATAAATTACTTGTTCTGTTTTAAAAACTCTATTGCCAATGCGTTACTTCCAAATACATGACAATTACTGTTAATTATTATTTTTGAATAATTTTGTTGAGATCGTTTATATTATTCGGTTATTTATTCTGCTTTGCTTTACGCAAAAATACTTTCTTAATTTAATTGTAATGAGTCAGTTGAAAAATATAACTTTAAGAATCAAATAAATTGCTGTAAATAGAGGCTCTTGGCTTTGTTCGGATTTTTTGTCTTCAATGAGTTTTTCTTTCTCACGGATTTTTTTCCAGGATTGGCCGAACCAAGCTAAATATTGCACACATGCGATTTTCTACATACTAACGCAGTTACCGAGAGGCGAGTAGCATGTTTTAAAAAGAATGTGGTGTTTGATAAAGCTTCGTAACACAAATTACACTAATCAGCTACAAGATATTTTAATGACATTCTCCCCTAATTCACCCATAACATTCTAATATCGTAATATAACTCTACATTTGACTAACGTAACGTATCCATCACTCAATTGATGTGACATAATATACTAAAACATTTAACACAATTGAACATTTTTAACTGGTAAATAACCCATTAGTTGATGAAAATTTTATGTGCAGCTATAATGAATATTTTTATACCAAAAATAGTCTTATTTTTAATTTTTATTTTTTTAATATAGACATAACTCATATATAAATATCCATTGAAGTATTTCGGCATGAATTTTATGATAAAATAATAATGATTTATATGTTCTCCACAATAAATACGATAAATAATAATCTGATTTTTTACTAATATTTCCATATTAATAGTAAAATTGGTCATGTTTTACAAATTAGTAGAATTAGAACTACAATATAATAACAAGCATTTCAAAAATTTTCTTCAATAAAAGAAATATTTTAAACTCAGACATTATTATAATTATTATAATTTTTATTATAAATATTTATTACTACTTTGTTGCTAAATAAAAGATGCAACTTATTTCATTTGAATGAATTAAGTGAAAAAATTATTATAATATTTTTACATTCCTAATTTTTTTTAATACTTAATTTTTATAAAATTATACATCATTTCTTCATTCGCAAAATAGTAACAAACAATAAGAAAATTAATTGTTTCCTAAAAATTAAGTTTAGGCAATGTAAACATTTTTCCACAGTAGACTCAAACATTCTTTTTCAAACAACACCATATGATTCTCTGAACATTTTTTTTAATGAATATATAAAAGAAAATTTACTTCTTATAAATATAGTTTTTGTAAAATTTGTTAGAAAACCAATATAATACGAGCTATTCGGAATTGTATAATTAATGGAAGTGATATATGATCTTATATTTAAAATATTAATTAATAAATTATAATTATATTAATAAATGTAAGCTTTTCAATTAAGAATTTCAGTATTTAAATACTAAAAAGTGAATATATAATTTTACCTTTTTACATATAATGTAATAAAAATAATATCGATTTCGATTTAGTACAGCTCATGCTAATCAATTAAAATTTAAATTTTACTAAAATTATGAGCTTTCATGATTAGCTAATATTATTAAAACTTTATTACCAGCAATTATTAATAAATAATAAATAAGAATTTATTTAATTTTATTTTAGATTACTCCAAAGACTACAGTAAGACAATGGTTTCAAGTGTATCTATCGCCATGAATTCCGTTAGGGACGCTTATCACGATGATGATTTTCAGTGAAAAAGAAAAGTTAGCCTAACCGAAAGCGAGGGATCAACGAAAATGTCAAGGGATTTTTCAATATATGGAAATCCGAATCAGCTTTGGAAAATAAATAAAAATAGGCTAGGATGTATTACCAACTATTAACTTATTTATGACAGAAAAAATCGGGGAAGTTTCCGAATAGAATAGAAGGAATAGAACGATCATGTATCAGCTCTTGTCTATTTCATTTGTTCAAAATTGTGATTTTACGTAGATATATAGAAATTTTGATGCCTCGCGTATCATAATTATTTTATTTTATACACGTAAGCGTTGTATATAAAAGTCATGATTATACAACCAAAGAGTGCAAAAGAATTAATTGTAAATAAAATACACATGTAAGAAGGCATAGACTAGGGCTGTTATTTAACAAATTTTTATATAAATAGAAACAATTTATTACCTAGGTTTATATATATATATATATATATATATATATAAACCTAGGTAATAATAATTATAATATATTATAATTTATATAAACCTAGGTCAATATGAATATATATGTATATTCATATTAAAGATGCAGAATACGACTAATTTCAAGTAAAACATTGTTTACTCTGCAAAGACTATATATAATTAAAATCTGTAGCATGATTTTCAAAATTATTGATATTTGAATAATGAAGATCATTAAATTTTACAATATAAAGTTTTCAGAAAATTTGCAAATTCAATTATATTCTACACTCGCAACATTATCTACATATTACCAAAGCTATTAAAAAAAACTTGACAGAAACTTTTAAAATTAAAAAAAGGCTAAAACAAAAACTTAAAAATATTAAAAAAATTATTAAAACTTAGCTAAAATGCAACAATCTTGTTTTAAAATTTGCAGCAAATATTCTTATCTCGCAATAGCGGGGTGTCGCGTAATTTAATTGACTCCCGTATTTCATCGTTTATTTTCGATTTAAGAACATTTATAACCAAATAGTGCATGGCTTCATCTGAAACAGCAAAAAAATCAATATTAATATATATCGTTAAAAAAAAAAAATGATTTATACAATCAATACAATTATATCATTTATAATTATTCGTTTATAAGTATAAATGTAGATACAATAAAAGAAATTTTTTAAGTAATTAAAAAATTTCATTATTATCCAATTATATAATTATTTTCTTTAAAAATTTTAATATAATTAAAAGACTTTAAAATAAATTTTCAACTAAACTGCCATATTTACTTATATTCATGTTTTCCTTGGCCGAGGTAAGAAACCAAGAACCGATTTCATTCTCTTTACAAAATTTAATAATTTGCTCATTCGGGATGGATGGCTCTTTGATGTCACATTTATTAGCGAGCAAGACAATGGGAATTTTCGAACCATCAGGCAATGTAACCGTTTCTCTGAGATTACTCAACCATTTTTTCACCGAGCGAAATGTCGCCATTCTCGATACATCGAACACAAGGGCTGCGGCTACCCTAAAAAACATTACACTTTAATGAAAAAGTAAATTTAAAAATATGGTCAATGCACGATTAAATACTAAATTTCCATTATGACTCAGGAACAGTAAAATTAAATATATGTTTATATTTACGCGTATTTGTAGTAGACTCTAGTCATGTAACCGAACCTCTCGTGACCGGCAATGTCCCTAGAACCAAAAATTCGTCAGTAATGAAATTTTGTGACTTTTTAGTAAATATAATTGTTTTTTATATCAACTTGATACCATAACTGAAGATTGATTTTCGTGTTTGCATCCCAATCGATTGACCTAACCGCGAAATCGGCACCAATCGTCGTTTTATAATTGGAAGAAAACTTACCTAAAACAATAAAAAATCAGACTCGTAAAATATCTGAGCTGTTTCAAGCAGATCGGTTTTGAAAAAAGAGTACCTTCAGTGTATCTTCGGACAATGGCAGTTTTTCCTGTAAAAAATTGATTTAGTGGTTGTTTATCAATAAGACATTCGTATCGTGGACACTTAAAATATATTGTGTATGATGCTTGTATAAATCATACACAATTTAATCTGCTTGACAGGCATATAGACACTTGTTCGCATTACGTTTGCTTCATTTTGTTATGATAATATCCTACAAAATCGAAGTACTCGATAACATTTGTCAATACTTAAATTATCTACAGCGCTGGTTATTTATCTAAAAATTCTGACTTTACGTACTTTACGATACGTTAAACGAATGTATTTTTCTGTGATTCTTACTTTTCGATATATCACCAAAATGTATTTGTCCCTTATCAATTTCCCCTTATCAATTATTATTGTATGAGCATTTTTTTAAATGTTGTCGTAAACACATACCTACTCCGTAATCTCCAACGACAAGAATTTTGAAAAGTAGCTCTTGCTGTCCAAAGTGTCCAAGAACAGCGTCAGAATCTTGTCGCAAGACTTTCTTTCCAGTTATCTTCGTGGAATTCATAATTATGGAGATCTAAAGCAATTCTTTTCGAAGTTAAATCTATGTCTAGATGAAAACTAATGGGCTCCAATCGAAAGGTCTCTACCGCTCCTAATTAGGCTCGACTCGGACGTTATTAAGATTTACCGACTGAAATTCGAGATACAATTCTCATTTAGAATAAAATAATTTCTTCATTAATTAAACAAAACTCACCTTCATACAATTCAAATCATTATCGTTACACAATTGTTCGGTATTTTAAAGTACGCAAGCTTTGAATTTTTAAATTTGGACACAGGCGTAATTGGCTTTAAAATAAAATAAAGTCGTTGAAATGTCGTCGAAATTTTGGCCTTCGCCTTCGCGATTACACTGCAATCGGAAAGTACGAGATTTTTACTAGCTTAATTCAGGATAGGTCCGATAAATCTCACGCGGGAAACCCTCGAGCATACTACAATCTTTCTAAGGAGCTGTTTCCCTCTAGTGGCGATCGTGCAAACCTTTCCCCTCCTAGATCTTTCGCATATCTGCTGGAGGTAAGGAATACCATTATACAAAACGCTTAGCCTTTAAAAATATAATTGTGGAGCGTCAAAGGCTTGAAAATGGTCTCCATAACACGAAAAAAAAAATCTTGGATTTATGTTTTAGTTGAGAAAAGTGACTAAAACTAACCAGCACCTGTCGATAATAAATGTCCATTAACCGTGAAAAGGTAATATTAATATCTCGCAAAGTTAATTGGAGCATTAATTTTAATTTCTACACGAACGCCCCTAAATTTCCTAGGAATAAATCTCCCTCCAGTTTAAAGGTAGACATTCCAGCCTACGTGGCAGCGATGCCCTCCTAACCCACGCGGACAAGATTCGTCGCCCTGAACTACATCTCCGGGAGCGATTGATGCCCTCGACAATAGGTGTCCGTCGACGGTCTCGACCTCCTTTTCTCCAACTAAAATCCCGTGTAAATAACCGCGGAGGCGAAGAGAAAATAAGTCGATCCAAAGCAGTTATCAGGCGTCGGAGACGGATGTCCAGTTCCGCGAGATTCGTACGCCCGGACGCGTCGCATACGAATTGAAAAATCTCGAGCTATCGGGCTCTCCCCTGGTTTCCACACTCGAGAACTCGCAAATGTGCGAGGAAAATAAAAGGTTTCCGGCTCTGCGTTTCAGCTGATCGGAATGAAAACAAAAATAATGAGATTTTTTTCATTTTACGGGGTTATTAACAGCATCCTTCGTTAATTGGAAAGATGATCTTCCCAAAGTAATATCAAAGATTGCTTGGCGTAAATCAAAACAGCATACCTTAAATCAAAAACTTTATTTCTCTATGGGTAAAATAAATAAAGTTTTCTATTTGCGTTCGAAACTCTGCCATCAAATGCATGGAATTTTTAATTGAAACGAAATACATCACGTTTTTCATTTGAATTTGCTTTTTCACTTGAGGAGTTATTTTAATTATAAAATTCTTACCCATATCTCATTTTATGTTATTTACTTTTAAATCATGTCATGGTAAGTCAAAAAGTAAATATTTTATATTTTCGCAATTATTATAGAATAAATAATATGCACAATAAAAACTAAAATCATGAAAATTTATTTATATTTAATATATTATAAAACTTAATTTCCTTGTTAAAAATGATGTTAAAAAATTTTTCAAAAAAATAATTCACTATAAGACGCAACTATTACGAGTTGGGTAAATAAAACAATAATATATATACATGACCTCCCTGTGATTAAAATTATAATTTCAATTAAAATTTTCTTATATTGTCCATGCTAACTTTTCTTATTACAGCTATTACATTTTATTAAAGGTTTATTACGGTTACAATTATTTTTAAATGACAAATCCATGGCAAAAAGTATCATCAAAAGGAGGTAAAGATCACGATGAAAATTCTGAAACCTAGTATTCAAATGTCTTTTTTTTGCTTTATGTCATTCTACTTATCTCTGTCTCTTAAAACTAGATTCCAAAAAACACGATAATTATTACTGATTATTACTGATTATTACTCGATTATATATTTTGTCGAATGAGGAGAATTTGTAACAAAATAATATTTTTTTAATGTAAATATCTATCCGACAGTAAAAAAGTCTTCAAGTTCTGCATAAAAAAACAAATTGCATTTGTTAAACTACTTTTAATTATTTTTTTGGCACAATTGTGATCACGCTTCACGGAATTCCAAATGACTCATGATTACATCAAGCTCTGTAAAAATGACATAGTTAAATGCAAATCATGTGTGCTGTACTTGAAAGAAAATCTACTTTAATATTTATTTGAGTTTTAATATTTTAAAGCTTATGCGTCATAATAGTTTGTTTAAATTTTGAAAACCAATCGTTTTTCAATATCTAATAATAATAGTAGCTTATTCGTATAAAGTTTCATTTATAATTACACACCATACGTGAAATTATAAAAAAATATTATTTAAAAATTCTACAAATAATTTGATAATTGTCTCTATTTTAACATTTAATATATCTATAAAAGATGCATAATATCTTAATAATTTAATTAGATTACACTAATATGTAACAACAAATGATCTCTCAAGTCTATTACAAAAAATAATTCTAATAAAATATCAATTTATCACTAATCTTGTACAATACGTTAAATTTGCATTTTCTTAGGCATTTAGATGTGTGTGATGAATATTTTCATAAAGTTATATTTATTTTTTATGCGTTGATACTTATGATTGATCAACAACATTCTCTTTATCAAACATTCAGACTTATATTAAAAAGAAAAAAAAGAAAATAAAACGATTAAATACAAGCGTTAAAATTCTTTACATCAATTATTTTAATTATATTTCAATTAATTTTAGAATTGAATTTGTAAATTTCTTAAACGCTTAGTTTGTTCAAAAATATTAAATAAATAAAGAAATTATATTTTAGCTAGCAATTTAAAATAAAACAATGTATTTGATGTAAAAATGTTATAATAAGTCATTCCTTTTACATTAATGTTGATTAAACATTATACTCCTATGCTTGTAAATATACAATATTATTTTTATTAATCAATAAATATCTATGTAATTAATAATGAAACATATAGTCTTATATCATCAGCAACATGAATCGAAATTAGAGTTACTAATTTATTAATTAATATTTAAATAAATTTAATAAATTTAAACATAATTTTAATATAATAATTTATTGATAAAATTTTTTTAAAACCCTTTTATATTTCATGCTTTATTTTTAAAAAATACCCATTGATATACAATAAAGTTTTATTTTCATTTTTTTTTCTATTTTTTACTCCATTTTCTTTTATAATTGTTAAAATTTACCTATTAATTTAGACTATTAATAATTGATATTAGATAAACGATAATATTTGAATGACATATTATTCATGATTGAATCAATAGTAATTTTTATTTTATTATAATTACCATTCAATCCTTTTAATTCATCTTTTTTAAGGTATTGAATTATTGTAACAGATAATCGAAAAGATTATCAATAACATCATAAATAACATAAAATCAATAAAATATTTATTTCATTCTTTATGCCTTTGTTTATTTAAATTATTTAATTTAGTACATCATTTAAATATTTTCATTACTAAAAATGTGGTGAAAAATATTATAATTAAATTATTCTATAGTATATTTTATATAAAAATTTTCCTTACTCTATTTGTAAAATAGCGTAATTGATCATAATAATATCTTTAATATTGTTTAAAAAAAAAAAAAAAAAAAAAAAAAAAATTAAACTTATTAAGTGGTTGTTAGTTTTTTTATAATTAATTGCAAAATAATACAGTAATAATTTAAAACTAATTAACAACTATTTTGTAATGCCTTTCATATTAAATTGCATAAAAAACATTTTTTTATAATAAGACAATTTTCATTTCTATTACAAAAGTTCATTTATTTTAAATTAATATATTTTAAAAATATATTTTATCAATTAAAGATTCATATCAAATATTCATAAATATTTTTGTTAACCTACATATTATTGCATTTATTGACGAACACATTTATATTTATATATATTTTAAACATTTTACATATAAATATATATATATATATATATTAAATATTACATGACATATTATAGTATATATATAAATTTGTATACATATAAATATATATAATTACTACTATTATTACATTTTAGGACTTGTACACTATTCTATATATTTTTATTAAGAATTAAGATTATAAGTTATTTTTACTGTAAAACATATAATTCTTATACTGTGTATATGTTTAATTTTAATACGTACATACATGAATATTATATGAATTAATATTAAAGAACAATCAAACCTAAATATGAATAATAATATTTGAAAACAAAGTTGTCTTTTATCAGTATTAATATTTATTAAAAATTGTTAATTTTATGAAATATTTTTTATTGGTTATGAATATAAAGTCATTTCTTCATGACACATAATGATTTACTTGATTAAAATTTCAAATAGTACACCTATAATCATACATCGAAACGGCCTGCGTGTCAAACTTTACTATAAAATTTTAATTTAAAAACCGTTGTTTCATATTGTTTCAGAATTTATGTTAAAATATTTTTGATATTTTAAATAAAAACAAGCTTGCATTATCAAAAAATATTTTACGCAAGTGCTTGCATCATACGATAATTTGAGAATAAAGAAACATTTAAAACATTTGTAGTAATATTTATTGTTACATTTGAATAAGTTTAAGCACAATAGTCCAATGAATTTTTATAGTTTAGTTTCTCATATTATCGATCTCTTTTAAAATAAAACGATTAACAAAAATTCAATGAAATTTTTTTAAATTTTTAAATTTTTTATTAAAAAATTAAAAATTAGATTTTTAATTACAAAGTAGTCCAATTTTTTTTTTTAATAAGAATTTATTGGCCTTGAGCGTAATTATGTTTTTTAAATTTTCGTGTAAATTATTTTAAAAATACGTCTTAATATCTTATTCAATAATTATTTTCAATTAAAAGTAACAATTAATACAATATTTAAAAATCTTCAATAATATTTGATAAAATTATTAGTAGAATATAAAAATAAAAATATTAGTTTTAAATGAAGGTGAATTTTAAAGACGTTCATTGCCTTCTGCAAGAGTGAGGTCACGAAATAATTAACACTCACTGAAGTGAATAATTTAAAATCATTGGTTTTTCCGTTTATACAGCTACATACTTTTTTTCCTCCAATCTACAAAGATTTTTTTTAAGTAACGATATTGTCAACAACGGTAATTTTAATTAGAGAAAAAAATTCTTAGTTACTCCTAAAAAAATTTAATCAGATTTTTAAAAATGATTTTTAATCTTTATGTCAATTATTGTTTTGAATCATAAAACCTGAAACATTAGAAGTATGTTATTATACGCAATTATGCAGCTATAATTTACATATTTTTTCTTTTTTAATAAATTAGAAAAAAAAATAATATTGTAATGGTAAATGAAATAATGTTAAAAACCTTATAATGTTATTGCTTAAAGAATTAGTAATTGAGAAAAAATATGCTTAATTATAAAGTACTACAGTTATAAATTTAAATATAGTACTTAATACTTTATTAATAGAATAAACAATATTGATAATAAAAATGTATTTGATAATTATGTTTTAAATTTTTTTCTTTTTAATCTTACTGTTTGACAATCAATAATATCGAAGGAATTATTAATGAGGAAAAGTACACTCTAGCATAATCAATATTTTTATTAGCTTAGCGTGCATTTTTGAACGATAGCATATAGTTTGAGTTTGAAAGTCTTTAGAGTAATTATGCCTCGGGTAATTATCTCTAAAACTTAATATAAAATTCATTTAATTGTTAATGACAATGTAACTGAGAGACCGTTACTACTACCATTTCCATTTCCATTACTATTACCATCATAAGAATATCAATCCAAAGCAAAGTACAATGGTAAATTTATTTTTGTTGTTTGCATAGAAGGTCGAAAAATACTGTTGAGCGTGTAGCACTGTAAAAAGCTCGAGTCTCATCCGAGGAAAGACGTCTGCCTTACCATGTCTTGACGAGTGCGATTGCCCTGAAAAAGCGAATTTCCCGATCGAGAAAATTCTCATCGTCCTCGCTCGTTCAAGGATGCTCGAGGCGCCGCGACGCGCGTGTTGAGCTGGGGGGAGGGCGTCGTACCAGGGAGTGGGGGAGTGTCGCAGCTGCCGCTGTTGCCGCCGCGAGGAGAAGCCGAGGCTTTTCTGCCGCTTCCCGAGTTCGGCAGTCCGGGGGCCGTCGTGGTGGTGTGCGCGGTTGGCATATAGATGTTGGGCGCCTCGCTCCCGTCGCGGCACTATGGCGTTCGCTAGTGCGTTCGGCGACGAGGTGCGACTCGTGAGGATGAAGGAGAGCGGCTCCGCGCGCGGGTTCGATCATCACGGCTCCTCCTCTTCCTCCAGCATGCTCTACAAGACCGGCCGGTGCTGCCTGCGACCCTTCTACGCAATGTGCCTCAGCAGAACCATCCTCGTCGTCGGCTTCCTCTTCGTCTTGTGGCAGAGCTACAGCAGTGAGTGCGAGGGTTGAGCGGGGCTGAGCTATCAGCCGGCGGACGGCCTTGCCTTTCCACTCCGTCTCATCCCATCCTCCCCAACGTTCGGTTGTCACCGACTCTCTTTTGTCTTTTGCACCTCGCCGTCCTTCGCTTTCTAATCGGGGCTGCAGTACTCGGCCGAGTCGATTTTCAGAGTAGCCCCTCCTCCTCCTCCCCCGATCCCGACGCAGTGCTCGTGCTTGGCTCGGAATGTCAGGCGTCTGCTGCGATTCGTTGCAGTGCCGCCCAGAGATGTAATCTTGTTTACGACCGACTCCTGACATTCGTGTTTTCTTCTTATCGATTCCGAACTTTTCTGCTCTTTCCCACCAAACTTGCCAAGTTTACCTTCTCTTCTATTTCACCACCGAACCTTATTCACCCACAATCTCGTGCTATTAATAAATGTCACGTTCTCCTACCTCTTTACTCAGTGTTCATTCTAAAAGTATTACCTTGTTCAATTTTTAAATGCAACGTGTTGACATTTTAATGTTTCCATTGCTAACTAATAATCATGAGTGATGATTAAAAGTGATAACAAACATTGAGAGATAACAAATTGCCTTTTACATATTTATCTTAAATACACATGCTCAAACAAAAAATTTTTCAAAATAATGTTTTTTTTTCCAAAGTTTTATTTGACTTTGACTAAAAACATCCATATCCTTCAATTTTGTACTTGCTCTTAATTTTTAATCTTAATTCTTAATCTTCAACTGATTAACAGCAGTGAATTAACCTGATAAAACCAGTAGTAATACCATTAAATTCATGAGATGTTATAAATTTTTGTAATTTTATCAAACTTTTAATATAAAAAATTGTACTTTTTATCAAACTGCTTTAATTGTAAATTCCATGTTTTAGATTGTAAAGCTCAACAAGAGTTGTGCGAGATGACTAAAAACTCTTTAGAAGCAATAAAAGCAGCTTCTATAGCGTGCAAAAATTTAAATGAACCGGTACATGTAGCAATCCCCACAGGTGCAAAGATATGTGACACCATCACTGAGTACAATAATATTGGAAAACCAAAAGATGGTGGTCCAACCATTTATGCAATAACTCCTACCTTTACGAGGCCTGTACAAAAAGCTGAGCTTACCAGATTATCACAGACATTTTTGCTTGTACCAAATTTTCATTGGATCGTTGTAGAAGATTCTCCAAAGAAGACTCCATTAGTTGTTAATTTACTTTCTGCAAGCGGCCTTACTTATACACATATTATTGCTCCAACTCCACCTCATTATAAGCTTGGCAAAAATGATCCAAACTGGAAGAAACCTAGAGGAGTGGAGCAAAGAAATGCTGCTCTCAGATGGATTAGAAATAATCTTAATGAAAGTCACAATGGTGTTATTTATTTCGCCGATGATGATAACACATACTCTAGACACTTGTTCAAAGAGGTAATAAACAATATTTTGGAATTTGATCCAATTTTAAGTACAATAAATTCTGTTTAAAAATTTACAGATTGCAAAAGTGAAAAGAGTTGGGGTTTGGCCTGTGGGTCTTGTTGGTGGCCTAATGGTTGAGCGACCTGTATGTGATAAAGCCACAAACAAAGTAACAGGTTTCAATGCAGTATGGAAACCTGATAGACCATTTCCTATTGATATGGCTGGGTTTGGAATAAACTTAAAAGTTATATTAGAAAAAAAAAATGCTTTGTTTGCTTATGATATTCAAAGTGGTTTTCAAGAAAGTGAAATTCTTAAGCAAGTCACGCGAAGAGATGAACTGGAGGGTCTGGCTGATGGATGTACAAAGGTTAATAAAACAATAATTAATGATAAATTTTGCTGATTTCAAAATAAATATTTCAATTATTTTTTTTAATAAAATTAATTTTTTAGAGATAATTAAACTTTTTCGTATTTTGCATTTAAGATTAATTGTAAATATAATTCAATATTAATGTTTCTTTTAAAATACGCAACGTTTATACATTTATACAGAATATAACATAAAAGCAATATCGATTGCATTAATTATATTGTTTGTTATGCAATACCTACAATCGGTAAAACAGATTCTACCAAAATTTGTTTTGTAGATTAATAATACAAGGGTAAAATTTTTAACGTTAGAACAGTATAAATTCGTTCACCGAAACTTAAAATAATTTCAATACAGATCTAATTAATGAAATTAATGTTAAATGTGTGGGTGGGTGTATGTATATGTGTGGGTGTGCGGGTGTGAGAAGGGTGTAAAAAAAAAATATTTTTTAGTAATTTTTTCAATACTTATTCAACAGTTTATTCGAACATTGGAAAATAAATATATTCTTTTTTACTAGTCAAGGAATAATTTATAAGTTACTGTTGTACAAATTTAAATATTAAATCCCTTTTCTGTTTTTATTTTTTTTTTTATTTATCAATGTTTTTAATTTAGTATTGACAAGATACAACTATTTTTGTTTAGGTCCATGTATGGCACACACGAACACAACCCCCAGTTCTTAATACCGAACAAATTTTAACCAAAAGAGGAAAATCATCCAATGTGGGAATTGAAGTGTGATAAATATAATTCCGTCCGGATTCTTTGTATAAAATTAATTGCACAACTGTGCATTTGTGTCTAAGAGTTGCCATATCATATCTAGTATTTTACACGCAGTGCCAGTGTTAATTAAAAATTTTTTTTTTTAAAAAAAAATATTTGCTAGAATAAAAACTTACTTTGTAAGACTCGGAACTAGGCTTAGATTGATTTAATCAAAGCTGTGAGCATGAGCCCTTTTTGGACTGTTTTCTTGACTTAACTAGATACAATAAATATATGATTAAAGTGCCAGCCCTGCGTATGGGGGTTCATAAACATTGGACTTTTATGATTGAATTTATAGTTCAAGTACTCGCTTTATGCGTTTGTGGTAGTCACGGTAAATACGACGTTGTGGAGTCTTAAAACGGGAATACGAAAAGATTTGTGTTCCTCATTGGTTTATCGTACCGATGCCATATCATACAAAATTCTGTTGTATCAATTTAATAAGGAAAAAAAAAATGATAGAAGAAATTGTAAAAATTTGTTTTGGAACTTCTTTATAACTCTAACCTTTTGACATTTTTTCTTCCTTTATTAAAATTCTTTGTCATAGTGGTATACATAAAAAGCATACATGAAAAATATTCCTTAATTCTAGTTGGCCTATGGCTAATGGTAAATTGTGTGAAAACTGGAAGATACAAATTGAAATTGTTTAAAAGCAATATCTTAAATTATGTTATAAATGAATCGACTGTAACTGCACAAACTAATACGTAATATTTAACAATAATGAGTTATTTTGTTTTTAATACGTCAAAATATTTATTTATTTATTTATTACTTTCCTATTTTATTATTGGAAAATATGATTTAAAAATTTCACAAAAAAATTATTTATAATTTTTAACTCCTCGTTCAATTTTCAATTTCTTACAGTTTTCTATGACAAGTTTACCACAAATTTTCAAATTAACTTTTCTTTTTAATGGACTTATCAAGCTAATAAGTACTATATTGTACATTTGGCAAATCTCGCATCATTTTCCGTGTAAAAAAGCTACATTCGTGGAGTGGTCGGTCAATTGTAAAAACAGGGATTGACCTTTCTGCGTCGTCGCGTGTGACGTATTTTATTGGTCTCGTGTTGAGACTACGTTATTTCATACCGTGCGGCTCTTTGCAGAAATTCATCAAACATTTTTCTTAAGACTAAGGATTAACGTTTACAAGCATTTACAAAAGACTTATCACAAATTTAACTGTTTTTTTTTTCCTTTTTTTGCAGAAAGCATTCTTATATTATAGGGGAAGTGAACATTCTACAGTCAATTTTGCTTTGAATCCCACTATAAAATTTACCAAAATTGACTCCTGAAAAGCAAACGGCACTGCTTAAAATTACAAATAAACACAGACATACATGCGCGCAAGAGGTCTTTATATCAGAGATCTATACATATAAATATGCGCCGTTTTTAAAATACACATCACATCTTACGAATAAAACAGATAAATAGAGTGCATGAGGTAATGATTATCTTTAATTAATGCAATTAAATTAATACAGGTTATATGATTTTACTCGCTTTCATTAACGAAGAAATGAAAGAAACGGGCATAAATTTGGATGTCGTCGGGTATTCGAACAATAAAACATTAATCTCCTCCAAGGACCGATGCAATAAAAAAAAAGATAGCTTGTAAAATACCAATTATTTGTACTTTAAAAGTTAAATAGAGAGGACTCAGTCTTCAATTAGTAAATGATCATAAATATATACGAAGAAAAAATTTGTTATTTTTTTTTTTTGTTCACGTCGACGCCTGTGTACAGTGATAAGTAACGAAACATAATCACAATGATGATGCGGCTCTTTTCTTTTCCAGTCAGAATTAGGATTTGAGTCTTCTTTTTTACAATGCATTATGATATTCCTTGAATGAGTAGTAGCGAAAAACGGGATAATAATAAAATACTATTTAAGTGAAAACGTATTTACACGAAGGAAAATAGGAATAAATGGAATATTATGAGCTTGGATCCAAGCCGACGTACTAGATTGCGATTGCGTTAGTTAATAAGATCTCTAGTCTCTTTAAGCATATGAACACACCAGAAGAAGAAACACAAGTTCATTAATGCGCTCGCTGAACGAATCTACACGTTTTTAATTTTACACTGATTTTTTTTTTTTCATATCTAGTCGTCTCAACAGAAGGCGCTTATAAATAATTCAATTCATTTGTAACTTTTAATTTAAATATTGTCATCGTTCGAGAAACAAACACCGAAGGGAGAAGAAAAGCTCCTCCAGTGTCCGCATACGCTTGTATTGATAATTTATCGTTATTATAATTTTCTTTTTAATGACTTTGACTTTATTACAATAAACTCATGCTAAGTTAATTCTTCCAAGAGCTACTCTTAGTCTGAACAACAAGAGCTATTTTTTATTGGTTAAACTTTGAGACTACGATTGCTTTCTTTTACAGTTTACGACGCAAGGGACAATTGACGATGTTCCTCGAGATATTTGTCTTTCCCTTCTGCGCAACTTCCACTACGAGGGTGTCCTGTTGAAACGAGTGTGTGAATCTGTGCGTGAGAGCTTACGTGGGTCGGTCTGCCAGTTCTACCGCATCATCTGGTTGTACTCGACGACGCGTTTATTGAAATCTTTATCAGCTGGTGCTTTAAAACGCGTATATCTGTCAGAATGGCAGAACGCACATAAAGATTCGTTCTCAGAGGAAGAGATATTTACAATCTAGTACGTCGGAAGAATATCTAAACTGCCGAGTCCTTTCCAACGAAGCCAGTCTTTGAAATGGATCTCTTCCCGTCAAATGTAACCGACGACTCTCGTCGCAATCCCGAGTCAATGATTGGCGTAATTTTCTTCTCCTCCTTCAGTGGCTCCTTCTCATCTCTGTGCAAATAAACAAAATCACTCAGCTTTAAAATATTATTTCCTTAGGGTAGGCGTTCTAAGGGACTATTGTCGATATCTTTGCTAGAACATCGATAAACAGTTAAAAAGCATGCCAATGTATACGTATGCTAACCTGGAAAGTCAGCAATACCTTGTATGTGCACTACACTTTACCACTCAGATAAAAACGTGCTTTTGGTTTAAAAAACGTAATGTTAATTCACGTGGCAACTTACAAAAAAACAAAAACAAAATTTAATTTAAAACACTTGTTACACGGACATTTGTGCATTCGGTATATTCCAAGGAAATGATTTACATTTTCAATGAGAAACAATTAATATTTTAATGAGCGTTTTTTATATTATAATTATGCTACTTTGTATTTGCCCTTAAATATATTCCAAAAAAATATTTTTCATCTGAGGTACGAAATTTACAATTTCTTTGCGACACTAAATGTAACATTTAATGTCGCAAAGAACTTGTTACGACATAAAATGTAAAATTGCATTCGTCAATTAGATTTGGCATAAGAAAATCATAAAATCATAAAAATTAATTTTCTGGTTTCCTTTTAATACGATCGAATTAAATAAATATCTACGTACACTAGTACAGTAATAGAATACAATAAATATCATCATCAATATCATTAAAAAATACAATAGATACAATAAAATACCTATAATAGAAAAAGAGTGAATAAAATAAGCACGTATAGTGTGAAAAAAGCGTACAGGCAAGGTCAAAGCTTGATGCAAGTGGTATCATGTAACATTGAAATGATTAATAATTTAGAGGTTTACGTAACGGTAAATAAAATTCAAAATGTATATGTAGATTATTGTGACAATGACTAAAAATTATGTAATGTTTATAAACAAATGTTTATCTTGTCTGATTAATGGCTACTGAAACAGCCTTAACGTCTCTCACTTAATTAAGCTGTACTCTAAACTGGTAATTATACCGTCAATTACACTCTATTAAAAAGGCGAAAAAATTAGGAACATCTCGGTTTACAGTTAATAATTGAATAATCAAATAAAGGTCAGTTGTTTGTTTATTAAACGCCCAACTAAGTCGATAACTAGGTAAATTACAATTTACCAAAGAAACATAATGAGCGACTCGAGTAATTTAAATAATTTATTATAATACGATACACATTTTGAAAAATAAGTAAAACGGATGTGAAGATACAACAAAATAAGGTAATAAAAATAACATACAAAGAAGCTTAAGTCCTTACACGCGTAAAATTCTGGATGAGAAAAGAATCAAGAATGAAAAATGGGAAAGGATGAAAGAGAAAAAGTGAAGGAAAGAGATGGTTGGTGGAATTTTCTGTACAATAGGAGAATAGGGAATGAGAAAAAATTGGTTGCTCTCTCTCTCTATTTATTTATTTATCTCTTTCACTCGAGGATTCTCTGGATTTGCTCTTTCTTAAGCAGTGATAGACCTGTCTTTACTATTACTTATGTTCTTCACGTAATACAATTGTGAGAGAGGGCAACTGTAAGTCATAACACGCTGACAAAAACACTAAAGATATAGTCTCCAACTATAATATCACGCATATAATAAATTTTCAAAAAATACAAAAACAAATTTTAACGTCATGCCATAACAAAAAAAATTCGAAAAGCCACGTTGAATTCTGCACTGCCTCATGCTCTTTTTAATTTTCATATTTAGTATATTTTTAGTTTAATTTAATCTAATTTGTTGTTGTTTTTTTCCTGTACTTTCAATTTTTTTTTTCAATACAAGCCTATAACTCGATTTCTTTCTTACATGGCAGTGTGCTTGACCAGTGTAATGGTACTTTTTCCACTACCCGAATCTTGAATGGCCGTCACCCCGGCGACGTTCGCCATTTTTTGGTCGCAATACGGCAATGGGAATCGCCAACCATAAAGACTATACACGATGAGAAAACATAACATCAGTACCAAATTTTAACAATACAATGATTTTGAAAATATCTACCCACTCGCGGTATTTGAGCATTCTACATCATACTTTATTATCTACTTTGTACTCTTTAAAATCCGACACACACATAAAAATTAATCGACTCATTATGCATATTTCAACTATATTTTTACAAACTGTGATAAAAAAGATTTATTTTTGAAGTATTCAATAAAGCAAACAACTCTTGAATAAAAAGATTTTTACATAAATTTGAGTTTATTTTTTATTTCAAAGGAGAATTAAGATGAAAATATTTTAAAGTATAGAGAAGTTGCATTATAATCAGCAAATATTTGTCCAATGCAAAGTGCTAACAAGTATCACATTAGGGGCGCATGCTCATTAAATGTGCTCTGATTGAGACAATAAATTCAGGTAACTCAAAAAATATTTTTGTAATGTTAATATATTATTAGCGATACGGGAATGAAAAAAATAATACAGCGAACATCGCGGTCGTTGGTGCAAGAATCGTGAAATTTGATGAAACGGCAGCGCCAAATTTGCCAAAGCATATATATGACGAAGCTTGGTCAAGTATATTTTTAAAATAAATTTTAAAACGAGCGAGTGTACTTTATTTATATATTTATATATTATGTTATATATGCTGCTTTTTATATAATAGTTTGCATGTACTGATGATAATGTACAATACGCGATGTCATGATTATTAAAAAATGTTGTCGCAGGTGTGTGCGTGTATGAGAGAGCGTGTGCACTTGCGCGCGCCCGCGTGCGTGCGTGTGTGTGTCGAAAAAGAAGAAACAGGTATAGAGGAGAATGCATGTAATAATATATTTTTTTAATTATCTTGTCAAGAAGGGTTTGCTTTTCTTGCACTCACCTTCCCAGTTTCGTGTCTTCCTCGTCGACGGGCTTCCTCCGTGACCTCTCGCACATGTAGTAAATTATACCTGCGTCAAATAAATCGAATGAAAAATGGCTTATCATTGCGGTGTTGTAGATTACAAAATAATGAATCACCCGAGCAATGACATTTCATTTAAATTAGAATTTCGCTCGTTCGCACGTAGCAGTAGCGGAATAAGACAACGGGGCCCCGTATTATCAGAGTTCTCCGTCTTTTACCGGGTGGTATTATCAAGAGAGCTTAGTTTAGAAGGTGATTGATAAATTTAATATCGCGACTCACGATGTCGTTACGGATTTCATTGTGGATAGGTTACCTGATTTGGTGGTGCAGCAAAGGATGGCGTCCCCAATCAGCATAATGATAATGACGGCAGTGATAGCAATGCCAATTATTGCCCCGCTCGACATTACGGACCCGTGATGCTGGAGCACGGATGCGTTGCTAACATTGCCTGTAAAGAAATTGAAAATTCGCTAGTTAGTGGTAGTTTCGAAGCGCCTCGTCACAATGTTAGTGCAAAAGCTGAAAGGAACGGAACGATGTTTGGTGATGGGATGCAGGCAGAGCCTAAATCATTTTAAAAAGCCGCCTTCCTGTCCTGTCCTGTCCTGCAACTACGACTTTGATACCTCGATAATTTGGTGCGATAGTTTTAGTTCCCCAGAAAGGAGAGTCTGTGATTGCAACTACTACCGACGGATAAATCGATTAACGAGGAAAAAACGTACAAATATCGTTGCGCGTACCATTTAAACACGGGTGGAGCGGCGATGGGAGCGAGATAAATACATGTGGGACCGACCCGCAGAGAATAAAAAAAGGTCGCAGGAGGAAAAAGCCAGTGACCTCCCACCGGTTTTCATTTGGGATTAAACGACGAGGCTTTAGAAATGAAAACGTACTAGTACAGATTATTTATTGCCACTGGAAAAGATGCAGTTCGAATTGAGCCAATTGGTAAAGTCAAAATTAGTTAGCAATTAGTTAGGGGCATCACCAAACACGTACCGCACTGCGAGCGCATTAATGCATTTCCAAATACTTTATACACAATAATATCATTTAGAATTTGGAAGACGAAAGATAATAGAAATGAGGCACTCATTAGACACTTCCGACAATTCGTTTTTGTAATTGAGTTATAAATTTAAAGGTATAAAAGATCTTTAGCCCACGTTACGAAGGGATAATGCAGATGAGCACGTTTAAATGATTCAACATTATTATTTACTTTATCGAATTTTTATTTTGCTCTTGTCACGTAAAATTTATAGAGCAGCCTTTTCTCTTCTTGTATTTACTTCGATTAACATTTGATTTTTATGCTTTCAAATGTTTATTCAAGCCTTCAATAGCTTTTTTAATACCTCTTCCTTGGTATTAATTACAATGTTTATTATTAAAAACAACGAGGTATCATACAAATATTTATGATAAAAAAAAATTATTGCTATAAACATTTTATTTACTTTAATCTATATATTGATACTATTATATGATTTATATATTTAATAAATTTATTAAGCTCGTTTATCGAATTGTACTATAAAATTATGATTCATGTCGCAAGTATTCATTAAAAATTCAAATCCACATACAATTTTATTTTGTTAATAACACGAATTTCCTAATTTAATATCAATGATTAAAATCTCTCGTGTCATACCCTTTTGTATTTTATCGAATTTATTACAAAAGATTTATTTATTTTTGTTTCACCTCGTATATTAGAAGACTAACATTGAGATATTCATATTAACACATGGTTTTTTAAATTAATTGTTATTTACGAAAAATAAATAATAAAATCATTTTATTTTTATTGAGTATTTTTTATTTCGTAATTAATATGCATTTTTTTAATTTTAAATTAAAAAAAATTTCATTCATTCATATATGTAAATTAAAAGTTCAAATAATTAATTTTATTTAATTAATTTTGGATTTAAAAAAAAAATTATCTTTTGAATTATCTCTTTTAAAAATGTTTTGAATATTTCAATTAAGAGAATATTTTAGCCATGAAAATAAGAAAAAATATAATGTTATTTTTCACTCCTAATAAAAATTAAAATACCAAATATTTTTGTGAAAAAAATGATTTGCCGATATATCTTTATTTATAAATTAATAACCAATCTTAAATGTGAACTTAAAAAAAAAATTTGTTTTTAAAAGTAAATTTTGAAACATATAATTAAAAATTATTACATCTATGAAAATGTAGTGTATAATGTCCATTTCTAAAAGCTCGGTTATAATTGTTCATTTTCATTTAATGAAAAAATGTTGAAACGTTTCATTTTTGTAAAAAAAAAAAACTAGTTTTTGATATGCCATTATTTTCATTTAATAGAGTAAGAAAATTAACAAGTTGTCATTTATATTTTCTTAGTCATAAGACTCGAGTTTGGCTGTGATTTATTAAAAATTTTGTGGTACTCCGTGGTCAGATCAACGTGAAATTGTGCTTTAGCTTAAAACGTCTGTTTAAAAGAACAAATTTACCGTTTTGAAGTCATTTTAAACGTGCCTATCAGTGACGTATAAAAGCGTGATGAATAATGAACGAATAAGCAAATGAATTAAAACAACAGAGAATATGGAAAAGGAAAATATATAAAATATACAAGTATTAAAACGACAAGCAGTAGTTACGCGAAAGCCTGGGAAGCAGTCGAGCGTTTATAGAAAAAATGAAAAAAAGCAATAAACCGTCGTTGGCGATAAAGCGAGAGAACAGAAAGTTGCTCTCCTTTCCTTTTTTTGTTATTGTCATAGCAATGAAGATAGGCAGGCAGTAGTGGGTGGCACCGCAAGGGCTGGGGAGGAAGAGACGAAAAAGTCGCAGTAAAAGTAAATAGCGTAAAAGAGTAAATACACGGTACACATACAATACACATCGGCGGACGGAGAGAGGGAAAACCCAAGATGGAAAAGCCCATTTGCTTCCGAATAGTGCACGCGGTGTTTGTTAATCTATGTCTACTTGCTCGACTACTCTACGTAATTGCACCGCCAGTCCAGCATAACAGCCACATCAACTACTTTTACTTTTACTCACAATTTTAATGCCAATAAACGTGCCATCCATACACCTTTTAATAGAGCTTTTGTTACGTTTTATAATAATGCTAGCTTTTAATTCATAATTACCATTCGATATCTCTCTGTCAATTTTGTCTTAACTCCTCGCTCTCGCTCTCACTCTCTCTCTCTCTCTCTCTCTCTCTCTCTCTCTCTCTCTCTCTCTCTCATTCCTAGATGAATTATCAGTGCGGGATTATCAGTCGTAGCAGTTTTATTTTGATTAAATAAAAAATAGGAACTCGCCGAGAAAGTCAACACAAATTGTCTCGCGTTACCCCCTGTGGTATTAGTGTGAACTGAAATTAGCTTCTTAATATCACTCATTATCACTACTGTAATGAAAACTGATAAGCTCGTGATAAAACCAAAGTGTAACACGAAAGTGACTTGAAATTGACTTCATCGTCGGCCCTAGCAAGTGCATTTTTTCCATCAGAACATTGTATGTATTTTGAATGTTTTTGTTTCTCTGTGTAAGTGTAAGTAATTATTTACAGTAATAAATGCTCCGCCGAAAAAAATTTATTGTGTTACACGTACATATGGCCGAGGCCAAGACACAGTATCTATAAACGTTTGTAGAACCGCTCTATGCGATGTATACATACACATATACGAGGGTAAGAGAGAAAATTCTTTCCTTCCTTTACCTTAAAAAATACTATAAATCAATTATAATTTTAATTTCATTGCATTAACGGTGCGCGTGTGCCTGCTTCACAAACCTCGAAAAGTACGAGAAAATTACATTTTCTACAATCGTTAACCAAAAAATTTTTTATTCGTTGTCATCACCAAATTTTTTGAAATTCTCAGTGATTAAAATATACGACAACAAGTACAATAAACAATAATAAAAACAACTTTGTATTTAATTGTTGGAACTTGTTTTCGTCTATAAGCTAATGGCGAGTGCAAGACAAAAAAGATATCGGTGACTCGTAATTTACTTTAATTGCTAATGCAAACTGTGAACTATCCACCCTGTCAGTTATATTCCAACGGTACAATTAAGAAATGCACTTGTCATTGTACAACTTTTTTTCACTAAAGAGCTTCTTTTTCTTTCTTTTACAATTCGGCGCGTACACATAAACTTAGTTCTCGATTCTATTTATAGAAATGAGCTGTTATTTCGAGGATTGAATAACTGACCTCCATTAACCAAAAATTTCATTACTCGTTTCGATTGTTATTCTCATGGACGACACGGAAATCTAACTCGCCATTGTTGCCTTTGCCGTCTTCACCGTTAAAGAAACTTATTTTATTAATGAGTCTCGAGTTAGTACCCCAGTTTTACCCCCAGCAATTAATTGGACCAATACTACCTGTTTTTCCCCAACATGCTGATCTTAATCAATTTTATCCTTCCTACCATAATAAATATAATAAATGGGTTTCTTGAATTTTAACACAATGAAATTAAATACTTCTAACTGTAAAATAAAATTGGAAGAGATTTGAGTACCTAAAATTAACATTCATTGTTACAACAGAACCTTAAAAATCAATTGTTAAGTGTCGCGTAAAAATTTCAGTTTATTGATTTTGTATTAAAAGTCGAGGAGTTGCTTTGTGATTAGAGACATCAATATCTACAGAGATGTAAACATAATTATTTAGGATGATTTATAATTTATATATTTCAAGATTTGTTTATTTTGTCAAAAGTAAGAAATTAATTTGTCAGTCATTTCAATTTTGCTCCCTTAATACTCAATTATAATTTTAATCCATTAATAGTCTATTATAGAAATGTTCATCCGTCGTAAATTTCTCGTAAAATTTATCGGCGCTAGAAAGCAGGCAAACGTCGCTACTTAAAAAACAGTATTTAGAAACGCGTTTTACAAAAAAAAGAATGTACATGCGCATGCCATGCATCGCGTTTTTCTATAAGACTTTGCGGTGCGATGTCGAATTTTTAGAGAAAATGGAGAAAAGACGTCGTCACGCGGCTCCATTTTAGATCAACCCAAGATTCCCAGACTTTGTGTTTTGAGTTTTTCGTCGTTGAACAAGTTCAAGTGCGATGGTTAAAAATAAAATAAAAATTCGATTAAAAAAGGAAAAAGACACTGCCAATGCTTTGCACAAGCAACTATATACTGTACAAAAACATAATCCATGTCTTAATTATAAACATTATTGATTTTGACTTAAAAAAAATTCGATGTGCAGACTTATGTATTCCAGTGTCGATAACTGTAACATTGATTCTCAAATACGACAATTGAGAATACAACCGTGTTTTACTCTAATTGTAAGATAACAAAGAATATTTAATATTTCGATAATTACTTATTAAATTAAAATATGCACTAACTACTAGAATCAATGACATACAATAGAAACTCTAATGTAATAACATTCATGATAACCACACATAGAGCAGTAAATTATAAGTTTTAATTATCTAAAAATTCACAAATCATGCACTCTAAAATCGCGCCTCGACGGACAAAGATTTCTAGACAAGCAGACAACTAGTGACTGATTAGATCCATATAATAACAACGTTTAAAATCAAAATAAAAAATAAATAAAAAAAATTTAATTTAGTATTAAACACATGAATTTGCAAAATAAGGCGACGTTTCTTCATTTTAAAGTATAATTTTATAATTTTGTGTTTACACTGATTTAAAAAAAATGGATTTTTCATGGGATATTTTTTTTTTAATTTTTGGTTTTCGTTTTTAGAACAACATCTATGAACAATGTATAGATAAAATGTAAAATATTTTTGTGCGACACATAAATAATTTCCATCTGATTTGGGCACTGTTATTTTCAATTGTATATAAAAAAAAAAAAAAAAAAAAAAAATTGCATTCACTCTGATAAATATAATATCTCATCAAGGAAAGTTATAAAAGTACCCATGCTCTTGGATGTAAATAGAGCTCTTGCACATTTATAATTTCAATACTACGTAAAAATCCTCTAAAAATACAATTCCAGCATCCAAGAAACTTTCTCACCTATAATAAACTATTCATAAACACTAAATTTTTGGCAATCTAAGGCATCTTCATTTTCGTATTTTTTTTAATTAGACTCATCGATACCAGTCGCACATCGAGAACGTGCACGTGTACGGCACATGCGTGAGAATAAAATGAGATTTCAAACAAACAAAAAAAGAATTAAAATGATCCGTTTATGAGTAGAACAAACAACGTAGGAAAAGTTCCGGTACGTTTTTTTTGTTTCTTTCTTTTTCTTTTCCTTTTCCTTTTTTTCTTTTTTTTTTAATGAGCATTCAATGCTGATTGTAAGCAGACGCTTAATTTTCAAACAACAATTGATTACAAAATAAATTAAATTAAATGATAAAAAAATCTTAGTTTTTTTTAGAATCTTTGAAACGGATTTCTTAATTTTCTTTGTCCATCGCATTCTCTTTGCATCGGAATGTATACCATAGATCACTAACGATTCTATAATAATATAATTGATGAATGGCGATAGATTTGAAGTTGATTATCACGCGCCTATCTCGTATACACTATACGAGAAATCCAAAATGTCTGACCACGCATTGCCCGCATTTTTTCACGGTTAGCACGTGTCGAGCGGAAAATATCGTTTCCTTTTTTGAGAAAAGAAGTGCTTTATATGAAAAATATTATCAAAAAATAGCATTTAGACAAAATAAGAAAAAAACAATAAAAAAAATTAAAACGATTTTTTGCTCTTAATTTCTTGAAAAAAATCCACTCCTTGTACTCTACATACGTATGTAATATATTTTATGTATATTAGTTTATTTTGTGGAGAGTACGTGAACTTTACTATCACTTTATTGAATGCTACGATTCGGATACGTTTTTTGTTATTTTTGTATTTAAAATCTTGATGTTTTTCTTTAAATTACTATAGATAAGATCATTAGTGTGGCGGCAACGACGTTCACTGCGATCTGCATAGCAACTCCATCGGATGTAATCTTTTCGTCCACTACAGAGCCCTCAGATTCTAGATAATAAAAAGCGTTTGTTGAAAGAGTGGGCAATAATAAACGAACGATACGTCGCTTGACTTTAAGTTTGACTTTAAGTTTACACAAGTATACCCATATACTCTCAATTAACCCCTGTACTCTAATTACGTAACTGCAATACTTACATATATAATATACATTTTACTTGTTTTCATATTTTCGTCTTGTATATATAGTAATATTATTTATAAGCGTGAATTCGGATTTTCAAAAAATAATAAATAATCAATATAAAAATATAGAGCTAAAAATATGGAAATAGTAGATAAACGATGAAATAAATCATAGAAAAAATTACTCGAGTACACTGGTGTAAAATATCAACTGACTGAGTAAATAATTTTGAAACAGTGATTAGACGTACAATATGCTTATAAGAACAATGAAAAATAGTAATATTTACCTCTGGTTGTTTTAAGCGTGATATTTGCCGCTGTACCAAGACCCAATTTATTATGAGCTCTTAATTCAATTTTGTAGAATGTATCGGGATACAGATTCCGTAACCAAGTGTCACGATTGTTGTCCTCATTCCTGGTTTTGCAGGTGTCTTCCTGAAGTTCCCACTGATCACCGGAATACTTCTTGGCCTGGCACCATTTGATCTTGTAGTAGTCGATCGGTTCTCCGTTATCAGATGCCGCCGACCACTTGAGATTATATTGGTCATGGTAATGCGACAAAACGTAATTTTCGGGTGCTTTGGGGGTCGGTAAGAATTTCGCTGATCCAGGGACATTTCGCATTGTTGTTGTGAATCTTTTCTGCATGGCCCAATTACCGCGTCCCACTTCATTGGAAGCGGCAAAGCGAAATTCGTAGTTCGTCTGGGGTTCCAACTCTTCCACATCGTAAAGCTCCTGGCGAGCTGTAAAAATACGATCGCGACTTTGTAAAATTAATCGGCTACTGAACAAATTGCACTCCATTACACAATTCAAATTTAACGCTATTTGTTTATAAATTACTCGAGTCGGTTCGATGAGTTACTTTTTAATTCATGTATATTGGTTTTCTCTTCGAGCTCCAAATTTATCCATATTTAACTCGTAAATCATTTACTTTATTCCTATATTACAATTAATCCTTTTCGATTTAAAAGGATAAAACTTCTTTTCGATAATTTTATTTGGTTTAATTTAATATTTAATGAACTATAACCTTATTCGTAAAGTCTTTATAACATATCAAAAGGTAAATACAAAATTAGTGGAATAAAAAAATAATAAAATTAAGAAACGCCCTGAACTGGATTTAACGTTAAAAACTGGCTTAATGAGACCTACTAATAGTCCAAGTCTTGTTTCTCGCCGCACTCCAAGATGTGTCTTGTTTTCGATATTCCACGGTAATTGATCTTATGGGCAAATCTTCTATGGGATAAGGAGGTATGATTTTGAATTGTATTGTCGTCGCGGTCGTTTGTGTCATGCTAACTTGAGCAACTTCTTTTGGTACCGACGCCTCTCTGAGCTCAAATATGTGGTAGTTTTCGCCATATCGATTTCTCGCGATACATTTATAGTGAGTGTAGTATTCATGGACTATAGGTCTGATGTTCAAAGTAGATACAGGGCCATCTCCATGGACATTAATTTGTGGGTCATTCTCAATTTTTCTGTCCCCATGATAAGTCCACTGAATCGTCGCATTCGGAATACTCTCGGCGATACAAGTGAGGTTCACTGGGCGGTTACCCCAAGACCAATTTGTGCGATTGCTCATGGAAGTGAATGACGGCGGGAACTCAACCGTCAGGTGTCCGTTTTTTAATGCTATGCCACCCTTGTTTTTGGCTATGCACTCGTACATCCCGTCGTTTGATCTGTCGAAAAATTGTCAAAACATTTCAATTGAACGTTCTCTTTTCACCAGGTATAATTATTTATGAAAAGAATATTTGTTTCTGCTTCTCAAATCCTAAATTTACATCATTGTCAATTTGCACCATCTTTATGTTTGAATTTTTTCTAATTTATTTAAATCTGCTCGAAACCAAATTATCTCACAGTAACTCTACAGAATAAAATGTGATTCTACATTATTTTTTTTATTTATATTTATAATAAAAATGAAATGATTTTTATCCAAATATTAATTATCTTGCGATATAATTAAGACAAGAGTTAGTTAAAATCACTCCGTTTGGATATCTTACTTTAAAGTCCTATCAATGATGAGTTCTCCGACAGTTTCACCTGTTTGATCAGGGGTGTTGATCACTCGAATTCTATCGTCGTTTGGTTGAGTGTCAATATTGTACGCATTCTCGGAGGTATGCTTGCGGAATTTAATAATTGGGGCTGGTTTTCCAAAAGCCTTGCACGCAAGCGTGACCTTTTCCCCCTGTCCTATGGTCTGGTTCTGGAATTCCATAATCTTGGGCTTAACCAGCACATTCAATTGAATGTTCATGGTGGTTGAGCCTACGTCATTGGTAGCTATGCATTGGTACTCGCTGCTGTCTTCGCGTCTGACATTGGTGATGGTGAGGACGCCGGTGTCTGAATCCACTCCGAAATGATCAGTATTCGACAGATTCAATTTATTCACTGTTTGGATCCATTCGATTTTTGGTGGTGGCTTACCCGTAGCATTACAAAGGATGTTGATATTTTCACCTTCAATGACTTCTCTCAACGAATTGTCAAACTCAGCAATTGTAGGCTTTGTGTGCACCTACATCAAAGGACAGAAAATTTTTTTTAACCCATTTTCATTTGTTTGAATAATTTATTTTTAAATAGGTGATTAATCGATTGTCAAATAAGGTTTTTTCACAATGATTTATATAATTTATAAATCAAAAAATATGAAATGAAATTAAGATAGAATCATTGTTTTAAAACGTAGCTCCATAATATTAAAGAATTCATGGATCAATGATTTAATCATTATTAAGAGCAAAAGTTAATAAAATTTAATAAATATTTACAACAAATATAATTAGTTTATAACTTTATAAACCAAAAGGTATTTATTCCTTGATAAAATATGAAAAAATCGTGAATAAATGTGAAATAAAAAAATTATGAATAAAAAAAAAAAAAAAAAAATTGCAAAATGATAATGAATCTTCTTTGCATACGAAATTATTTTTATCCTTATATTTTTCTGATATTTTTTTCAATGCATCCAAATTGTTTAAAAATTTTGTTTACCATAGACACTTAATACAAAATCAAGTAGTCGCATTACCGATTTTAATTCGCACAAAACAGACATTTTCAGTTTTAACTAACAAAGCTGATGCTATTTATTTAAAGGCACTGTTGATATAAAATAAATAATTAAATAATTATTAAATAACAAAATCGAAATATCACTGCTTGTTTTTTCACGTAACTTTTAATAAAAAAATTTTAAATAAACGTGAAATTATTTAATTATCATATTTATTATTAATTTTTTTTATATTATATTAATAAATAAATATTGAAGGCCAAGCTTCATATAATATTAAATTAACCTCCTCACTAATTAACGGTGAATCAGCATTATTAAAGTTAACGATCAACAGAAACTATCCAAAAAATGTACCTAATTAAAAAAAAAATTAATATCATGAAGTATGTGCGGTATCCAAGCAGTTTAAAATGAATGAAATTGAAATGCTTCTAATTTCGATAAAAACGTGAAGCATAATTAAACAACAAAATTATGATTACCAATTTACGACAAATACTTTTTTGAATTTATTTAAACGAGCTAAAACACAGAATAACGTACCTCAACCCGGATGAGTCTTTCCTTAAGTTCACCAGTTTCGGTTACTGCAGCTCTACACGTATAGATTCCATTATCGGATTCTTGGACATTACGAATCTTAAGGGCAAAAGGCTCTATTATATAATGGTTATTGGTTCGGATAACTTCGCCGCTGTACAGCCAATCGAGCTTGGGAGGTGGTGACGCGCGAACCTTGCAGACTATAGAGAAATCATCCCCAAGGTGTGGATATTGTTCCAGTGGTGCATCGATGTATGTTATGGATTCTGGTACAAATCATTTAATTAGACAAGTAATTGACAAATAATTAGCTTTACTAGTCTTAGAGAAAACAATAGTAAGTTTTTTTTATAAAGCTGTTAATGTTGAGTGATAAATAAGACTATATCTTCTCAGTTTATTTTTTCTTTATTATAACAATGCGTTGCTTTGAAGGTAAGTCTCAAGGAGTGTGTCCGAAAATCGTGATCGCCCTCCTTTATAGGCTCGGATAAATCGCCCCTCTACTCTAATTTTCGGTTTTCTCCTTGCGACTTGTACAATGTTTTTACTTACATTAAACTAAGAATCTCAAAATACGCGTGACATATTAAGCTTAAAGGAACCGCTGTTTCGCTGCGAGAGAAGTATAATTTCAAAAATAAAATAAATATTATTCGGCTTTGATTCGATCCGTGAGATTTATTTTCAATAAGATTCCCTAATCGACCACGCCCGTAAATTAATACTACAATCGTTTCAAGTGTCGCGAGAAACGTCTCGCGCTAGTTTTTCAAAGTCGGACGTTTCGTTGCTTTTTCCTCGTAAACGTTTTTCTTGGGCCCTCGGCCCGTTTTCTGCCGATCGTCTTACAACACATCGCTTATTTCTAATTAATTAAGCGGAGACCGCCTGCCTTCAACTTTCCATTTTTCAATTCAATTTCAAATTTTTTCGTATATATGTCGGCTCGTACATCGCGAGATTTCGCGATGCGTTATCTACACGTTTACGAGTTAGACTACTCGTAAAAAAAGCAATTAAATAAATAATACAGGTGTGACCGAAATTTAGCATTGAAAAGCGTGCAAGATATGCAAACAAGTAAGCAATAAAATAAAAAGAGAAAATTTAGATGTTTAAAAAAAAAACTCTAGCTATACTTTTTTACATTTAAAAACGATTGAAAGGATAATAGAATAATGCATTTCAAGAATGAGAATTTCAGATGGAAATAAATTTGTGATTCTGAATACAATTATTTTGCAAAATACAGTATTTTAAAGTTATAATCAAAAGTTTTTTTTCAAGTGTTTATTACCCCCCGTTACTCACCTATGGCTTCAATAGTGACATCTGCAGTTAAAGTATGGGATCCTGCATATGATGCCCGACATATGTATCTTCCAGCTTGATGTTCGGTCAAAGAGTTGAAGAACAGCGAAAGGCTATTATCCTGGTACTTTTCGGTGTACATAGGTGGTTTCGTGAAGCTGACAGATGGACTATAATTAAAGAAAAAAAAAACATACTTTAACACCGGAAACTGAAAAAATAAATTTACATTCTACTGAGATATATAAAAACCACAAACGTGCGCATAACAGAAACTACACAAGGTGTAAAATAAATATTTAAAAAAACAAATTTACAAATTATGAAATACTCAAACTTTCAATAAAAAGAATTATCTTTTTTTGTCAGTTACAAAATAGTATGGAAATGAAGAAAAATAAATACATATTATGTGTCTTAAGTCTCTAACATAAGAAACTTCAAGATACATAGAAAATTATGGAGTGACACGGATTGTTATGACCACGAATAGGGAGAAAAAGGGAATTGAACTGTGACATTTTGCGTTTTAATGAAATTATGAATGCATAATTGTAGCCTAGCCCAGGATTAATTAATTCTTTTTTTAAATTCAATGATTTCAGTGAGAAAATTAAGACAGAGACAAGCTAAATGCGACTGACATTAATAATAAGTTAACATGTGTGTAACAGAAAGCTTACAAAAGTAAGCGCATTCAAATTCAATTGAAATTCATAAAAAAATTATAAAGTGAAAATGTAATGACATTAAAGTAAAAAAAGGCAAAAGAACTTCAATTCATATTTTCCAGAGCATTACCAATGAAAAACTTTCTTGAAAAACTTTTGCAAAAAGGATTTTCTAAAACGCAGATATTGAAATATAAAATATTTTAATTTTACCATCATTTAAAAGCATATTTATATATAATTTAAAATTCTTATTGACTTTTCATAAAGTGGCTAAAAAATGTAAATGAAAAGGTCGAAATATTAACCTTGTAAATGCACTTTTTTTAAATACATATTTTCATTATTACCCTGTTCTCAAACTCATTATCATTCGCGTAAAAATTTGTTACTTCTCGAAAGATTTTTTAGTTAAAGGGGTAATTATTGCAGCATTTTCAGTTGTTGATAGAAAGCTCAAATACGACTTATATATTCTTCTAAAATAAAAATTAATAGCTCAAAAAAAAGTTTCCAATCATAATAGTAATAGTAGTAATAGTAATAGTAGTAGTAGTAGAGTAATAGTAATAATAATAATAATAATAATAATAATAATAATAATAATAATAATAATAATAATAATAATAATAATAATAATGATAATAAAAAATATAGATATAATATATAAAAAAAAAAACATGAATGGATGTACACTTTATTGTAAAGAAAGAAAAAAGGCAGAGACAGAAAGAGTAAATGTATAAAATTTGTAAGAAAAATGAAAAGAAGAAGAAAACAATATTGTATGGATGAAAAAAAAAGTTTTCTAGCATAAATGCAGTAATAATATGGATAAATATCGATAAATATGTAAATATATATATTATGCGGATGGTGGTTCTCGATTTAAAGGGCTGAAAAGAGATAGAGAACCAGCTGAGGTAGAGCCTCGACTCATCCCCCCTCTCACGTGTGAACATGTGGTTCCGTGTAATAGCTTTCTTGCCTGTTAAGCGGCAAGACGGCGAATCGACTGTGTGCAAAAAAGAAGCAAGAACACGATTGATTAGTACTTTGTCGAATGTCAAATTATTAATTTGTCAAATGTTCAAATTTTATCTGTGCTATCTTCCACTTTTTTTGTACTATTATTTGTGCTGCAATCATAAAAGGATGACAACCGTATGATCAAATGCTTAGCTCGTTATGATCCGCAAACACAAATGAAAGGAACACCGGTTCTGGCGTATACGTATATGAATGCAGTATGTGTCATGTATAAATAAGCGCGCCGATACAAAAAAAGTGGAAAACAATTTTTATTAGTTGTATGTTAAGAGTTCTATTCAATATGTATTCCTATATTTCACGTTGAGTATTGATGTAAAAGGAGAAAACACTTATTTAGATCATCGTATGAACGAGAGATTAAGAGTTATATAAAATCGAATAAGAGAAAAAAGACAGTGAATGGGAGACACCCACCCCACGAGGCTTGGGATGACGTTGTTGTTGCGGTCAATCCACTCGATGTTTAAAATTTGTTCGAAATCCTCAACCTTGGGCTTACAGGTCAACACAAAACTATTTCCAATTGTCTTGGTCTGAATTTTTCCATTCGGCAGAATTTCCACTGAATTTCCATCCTGCGAGCCTACGACCGAAAAATCTGCAAGCAAATTAAAACATTTTATTAGCGATCATTTTTCAATCAAATAAAAGTCATATTGTACATTGTACTGATTTCGATTGGCACAAGTGAAATATGCATTGAATATAAAAATCTAATTGTACCAGTAAACACACATCGACACATCGAGATGGTTCATTAATTAATGCTTACAGGGACAATTAAAAAATTAAAACCTCGTTTTTTAATTTACTGTTAATATATTCATGTTCGCTCAACCAGCGTATATTCAAACTCGTTATCCAAAGCGAAAAGAATAAATAAATAAATAAATAAATAAATAAATAAATAGATTAATTTTTAAAAATCTAAATTATAAAACATGGTAAGTTACGCAACGACAATCAAAATGAAATACCACTGCTGAAACAATGCATGATGAATAATTACTGCGACTGCAAAATAACACAAAAGTTTATGTAAACATGTACTTGGCTGAGAGGGCACGACTGAATCACTCTCGCTCTCATCCCCAGATCGCGTTGGTAAAAGAAAAAATACATTAATTACTCGGTTAATCAAGTGCATGTGGTGACGTTTTGTTCGGATAATTGCTCACGAATGATATTCCGAGCTGCCTAACACTAATAGAAGACAAGTTCCAACTTTCGTGTCTCGTATGAACACCATAACTCTGGTCATAAATGAAAATTTGATCATCGGTCCGTAGTTTAAATGCAATTTCCGGTGACAAATCGGAGATCGCTAGCTCCATAGATTTGAGATAATTGGGATAGGATATTCCGCGGCATCATACTAAGGAGGGTTCCCGAGAAAACTCCTCTGAAAAGAGATCCCCTGGCACCTAGAAAAATTGAGAAATTGTGGCAGTCTCCCACGATTGGCCTGCGATGGTACATGGTGCATGGAATAATTAAGCAAAAGCCGGGCCAGAGCCCAACAGGTAGTGGCGGGGAAGTGCCATAGACACGCGCGCACATGCACCGATGCACCGAGACGTACGTGTACAAGGTCAAACACTGCAAATCGCCCTCATAATCGACGTCCCGCCGGGAAATGCTTTTACTGGCTTCTTCTCGACCCGGCATTTTTCAGCAACTGATCCGCTTTTGTGGAATCACGTTGCAGTGTCACGTGCAGCTACACATGTTTGCTCAAAAATGAAAAATGCACCGGCAGTTTTACCATTCACGCTGCTGTTTTATCGAGAAATAGCAATTTTTAACTTGGTATCTCATAGACAGAGTACGTTTCAGTGTGGGACCAAAACACTACTCCGAAGAAGCATAGATTTAATTTTGTTAAAGTAATTATAAAGTTCATTTAAGTGGAGAGAATAGGTGAAAATCATCATTTTAACAGCGTTAATTTATGTTTAGATTAATGGGAGATTAAGTTTGCGTACTGTCTCCCTCCACCCCACCCTCAATCTCCCGTTCCCTCGAACTCGGCTCGAGTAGTAATTAAAATACCAAGTTACCAGTCAAAGACGAAGATTGGACCAAACTGAAACTCGCTCATGAGTGTAAAGATGGGAAAAGGCGTTGTCCAGACATGGGATCGTCACTCTGAACACGTAGACGCAAAGGAGCGTTCGTTGATTTCGTGCCACCGGGTGCATGCTCCAGAGGACAACGCGCACACCGAGACCACGGGGATATCGTGCTCGGGTAAAAACCAAGCGCCGAATGGGAGAATAATGAATGGTCGTCATCCTCGAATTGAACAGACTGGGAGTGAGAAGCACCGGAAGCGCAAATTAAGTGTTTATTAATTGAATTGCCAGTACGTGGAGAAAAGTGTAACGCCGTGGTCAGTCGCACGTCCAATTAAAAAGCGTAATTGTTACGAAACGAGCGCATAAAGATAAGCATTGAATTGCATTTAAGTTCAACACTTCCGCATTCACATGGGAAAGCGATTTTCATTTTCCGATGCCTTCTCCCTTCCACTCGTACTAATCATTCACACGCTCACTCGGAGGATTTTTGAATATTGAGAGGAATGCTATGTGCTGGTACGATATACTTGCTTTCTTGTTTCTACTTTTAAATGGTTAAAAGGCCGATATTCGACAACTGCAATACTTTACTAATTTTCATTGAGAAGATACATCATCTACGATGAGTTTGTAATTGCATATAAACGTCATCGCCGCGATTTTATCCCTTTTTTTTGCATATCGAAAAGAGAAATCGGCGAAAATTTCACATCTGTTAGTCGACGTGTAGGCGAATGTGATACACATTGTAAATTAATTTGAATTAATGAGTTAGAAGAAAGAAAATATCAAGACTCCGAGATAAATAACTTGAATTTCGTAGTTGAAATAACCGTGAATCCTTTTTATCTTTGACCAATTACAATCGAGAGCATCACAGATAACTGATGGTGTTGTTTACCTCCACTTCTTGATATAAGAAAAAAGGGCGAGAAAATATGTTGACCCGACATAATCAATAAATATCCATCGGCGACCAAAAGGTGGTCGAGGAAGGGCGATAGGTAGGAAAGTGAGTATTCATTCCGAAGAAGGTCTAGTCTTCAGTAACTTATGTAGTAAAACATGATTGAGAGATTTTTACCGAATATAATGTCCGGATTTGTTCTTGTAGTCGAAAGTGTGAGTTCACTTGCTATACAAAAGCCTATGAGATAATAGAGATGTCGGGAAGCTGAAGCGACACGCGGGTACACATTTCAAAAGAGTAGAGGTGGAATGAAAGGGGTGAAGTTCGGTTTGGTTCAGTTCAATTCAGTTCGAGGTTTGAACCGACGGGATAAACATCGGAATCTGTCTCAAGATCAATAATTTTGTAAGTTGATTAAGTACCCTTCTCCTTGCTAGATTTTAGTATTACGAATGCACTCGATATTATTCTAAATTTGATTGAATATCTTTCTTCTATTCAGGAAAAGCGATTTGTCTGTATGTGCAGTTTTTTGTGAGGAGCGCTAAGCACGAAATCAACGCCTCATTTATTCAAAAACATTATCCATTGTTTTATTCGCATATGCAATGCCAATAGAATAAATAAAATATTGCTTCCAGTGTATATGCATGCATTGATTTTTTCCTGAAAATTCAATCACTTCTTATGAGATAATTATGTATGGCTGAATGTGTATAGAAATTTCGAATATATTGTCAATTTACCGCAGTTCGTCTAAATTCTTAAACTGAGAGCATTACCTCGATTTTTTATTAGTTTAATGTAAAAACTTAGTATTGATTTTGTGGAGTTAGTAATGAGGATAAAAGCATACTTTTATTGTTCACGGTAATTTTTAATTATATTTGACTTAAGAAATTGAAATGCTTCTTTTTATACTTTCTCTTTAGAATAATCGTATGATTGAATTTTATTTTATTAAAAAAGGAAAAGCCCATTTAATGTACATTTGTTTACTAAATGGACCATTTAGAAATCGGCTTGATTATATTTTCGCGATAAAACGCATTATGCATTTTTATATTTATTATCGCAATCAAGTGGAGTTGCGTCGAAATGAAACTAGGAATGTGCGCCACCGATAACATGCGGTTGCAGCATCCCCCTACACTTTTAGACTCGTTTTTTATTTATTTATTTCATTTACAGGAGCCTTTGTCTGTAGTCTGTCTGTCTGTCTGTCTGTCTCTCTTTCTTTCTTTCTCTCTCTCTCTCTCTCTCTCTTCCTCTCTTGCATGTTCACTCTTGCGACACTGACTTTTAGCTATGGAACTGGGGCAGGTGCATTTAAACCGCACAAATACAAAATACGGCGAACCCTTTTACTGAAATTACCCAGAAATCCTCGGCTGTTGTTGCCATAGCGCATTTTTTACTTTCATTGTACTTTTATAAGGTTTTCATAAAGAGAAGGTGAGAGTTCGTATGTAGAAAGAGCACGAGATGAGATTTCGAGATAAGAGAGGCAGGAAAGAAGAAAGGTTGTGTCCTCAAGGGAGAATATCGGGCTGAAGGAAGAAATTAAACGACACCGCGATAAGTGACTTTTTCTCTTACAATACACCACACACAAGCTTATTAGTGTAACTGTCGGAGGGAAATAGGGGTTGCGGCGGTGGATCTAAGTTAAGTTATGGTTGGTTATGCGAACCAAACCAGTCTCGGTATAAGGAAGCTCATTCTCATATCGCTTTTATCTTCTTATTACTTTTATGACTAAGAGCTTGATTGTCTTTGAGAAAGGTGAAAACTGTGTTTATGAGTTTTATTTAAAAAAAAAAAAAAAAAAGAGAGAGACTTCTTGCCTTTATATTCCTACGTATTTTTTTCGCTTTCGAATACAAATCTTGTTTTACTCTTAATAAAATGTTTAAAAACTAAGAGATCAAAGATCCTTTGTATTTGAAGAATCGTTGATATTTATTTATTATTATACCTTCATACTGTACCCTGTGGTCCCTATTCAAAATAATTAATATAAATTACAGTAGCTTCGCAAATCTTTTTTCGGTGTTACTCTAACCAATTCGCCCATTACCTGCTCTTTATTTTATTTCACTCCAATTTTAATTTTTTTAAATCTCGATATTGTGCAATTAATGTGCATGTTTGGAAAAAGAGATAGCAAAAAAACTAAAAAAATATAGCAGAAGGAAAACATTATCATGGCATTATGAATAGAGACGAGTTGTAAAATTAGTAAAAGAGTGCAAACGCATAAAGGTATGTTTCTGGAAATTAGCGTGAATGCGAGGCTGTGTTTTACGAACCAACCGAGGATATATTCGCAAGCATTTTTGAAGGGGCTTTTCACATTTTTCTGTAATGATGGTATTTCGTAACAATAAATGTATTCATCATACATTTTTTACTCTTTGGTTCATCTGCTTGGAATCACATTGTTATCGGTGTTGCGTACACTAATCTCAACACTCTGCAAAATTATTTAACATCTAAAAAATGTCCTTATATCAGTCAAAGTTTTTCCTCAATCTTACTTACATGAGGATTTTTAAGCGTTCGTTAACATTATGGAGCATACTTTTTATTTTCCATTTTATAGTTGTTATCCCGGGAAAATTTACCGAGAACTATTCCTTACAACACCGCTTACGTCTATGCTTAATTACTGGAGAAGCTTCAGTGCCATAATGTCACTCTCAATAGCTTACCAACAGCTTTTCCCATTTTACTATTTGTTGTTATTGTTGTTGTTGGTTTTGTTTACGTGATCGACTAAAAAACCGAATATCACGCTCATATTTTCACGAGTTTTCACTTTGGAATATCGTCGTCGTATCTTTTAGGACTTTTCCATAAAGCGCATCCAGATTTGGGTCTTTCCTTTTGATTTGGTTCATCCACAAGTATTACTACGTGCTTTCCATTTTTTTTATAGCGGCGTTAATGTGTTCGTATTCCGTCTCTGTTTTTTCGTTTGCATTATTTTAATTTTCAACTTTGCTCTTTCCCGACTTCTAGTATATGTATTACTTCGTATGTATTACTACGTAGAGAAATTATTTGAATTATGGTTAATTGAAAAATTTTTCTGTATTTTTCGAAAACTAAATCCTTTTGTCCTTTTTATGATTGAAAAAATCTCAAATATATGTTAGCAGCACTTTTCAATTTTTATATTATAATATTATGTTCTTTTCCTTGGTTTTATAGTATAAGTTTAACAGATGTAAATAGGAAGGTAAATTTTTTGCCAGTGCTGAAATCGTTTTAGCATTGTTTTATAAACTTCATCACTTAAATTTTTTGTACAGATGCAATATTGGGACTGATAATGTTAAAGCTTATAAGATTTCATTCATGAAAATTTTTAATAAAAACACTTCCATTTCAGGGAAATATGAGTAATTATATTAAAATTGAGATTATTTTAACCACGAACAGACAGTAATAGCCCCGTAATTAATTAAAAAAATATGCCTCGATAATGATAAAAATAAATCATGTTTTGGAGTTCGTAAGCATGTTGTATATCGGCTGATTCATAGCTGTCACAAGTTGGACGACTTCACAATTTCTCATTATTCCTTTTTCACGCGACCGGAGGTTTAGTCTCTGGTAATATAAGCTTCGAGGCAGCGATTAAATTGACAGGAACGAAAATAAATGATGGCATCGAGATAGAGGGGAAAGAAAATGGATCCGCGTGTTTATAGTAAGGAACCAAACACGTACCTTCATGGGGAGTTGCCGTCAAGTATCTGATCTTTGAATAGAGTCTTTGATGGTACCGCGACGTTATGAGAGTAAATGAATCCTCGTCACGTCTCGTTTCCCCGCGACTCCTCGAGTCAATCGGAAATTAATTTTATGTCCGACGGGGCCGTCGACCTCCCTGCGGTTTCTCATACTGGCTGTGATGATTTTTTAATGTCTAAATACTTTAAGATCGACTAGTATTTACTGCTCCATAAGTCAACGAAACTTGAATTTATTGCTCAAATTATTGCAACGGAAACAGAAAGTCGTCTTTTGAACTTGAACGAGCTATTTACAAGAGATATATTTATATGTACATTTCAATGTACTCATTAAGAATTCAATTAATGGGCAGGTTTATGCAAAATTACTTTTACATAGGCGTAACATTTTTTGTATTTATGAAAATATTAATTTACATATTATTTTTAAAAATATATCTAAATTTTGCGTCTGTCCAGGTCAATTTTTCCCCTTCGTGTGTATATTACTTGAATACATCAAACCTAAATGAAAAAGTTGTTAAAAAAAAAACTCTACAATACAAGACAATGAAAATTTCTGGTATTGTCGATTTTATTTATGATGTAGCGTGGAATTCCGATCTCTACTAAACATATATTTTTATTAACATATCTATTTAAATTAACCGTTTACGCCGTATATTATATGGAGTAAAAGTTCTTTATCAAACGTATAGGTGTCAAATTTGTAGTACGTAATTTTGAAGTAAGGAACGTGTGTTATGAAATCATGTCATCACCATTTATTTAGTTTTTGACATCGTATTTTTTGTAAGGTTAAATTTCGTTTGACGGTTATCATAAAAAAAATATAATAAATTTTTATTAACTTAAAGGCATTTAATTATGTAATTATAGTTTAGCATTTAAGTAAATATATTTTTTTTTAATTACGAATAAAATTAAGTGAAACGTGTTTGTAAAACAAAATAGATGAATTTATATTTAAAAAAAAGTTTTAAAAATTTTATACCAAGCGTCGAAAAATATTCAAATTTCATTTTAATTGTTATAGCAGAAAATTTAAAGACACTTCAAGAGCTTAAAAATGGAATACCATAGTTCCGAGTTGTCTCTGTATAAAATGATAATTCTTTATGTAGTTGTTAATATAGCTTATATCATTGATTACATGCTCATATGTAAATTTAAAGTAAATATTTAAATGTGAACAGAATTAGAGAGAACGAAATTAGAGTAATTGGTAAATTTGAATAATCACTCAAGAGAAATAATATTGTAAAAAAAATATTTATTAAATAAAAGAAGGGATGCTACAATTAATTCAACTGTAAGCGTCGGCTTTTAGGCTTGTGCGAGCCGACGGGCGACGATGTTCTCGAAAATCTGAAAAGTGAAAGCGGCGCAGCTGCGGCCCAGACGACCGGCGGTCAACCCTGGATGCGCTGTAGCGCAGGTCAGGACACATACATTCATTCATACATACATACATACATATCCATCGCACTGTTTATTTTGTTTTCTGAAATAAAGGCTTGCTACGTTCGTTCTTTAATTCGACATTGGTTTATTTCTAACCTCACCCGTCTAAAAGTTATTAAACTGTAAGTGTACAGTGATAAATTCAGTATTTCTTACACAATAATGATTATGTAACAACTATCCGTTTATTCAGAAATGCAATTTACAGCGAGAGTGAAACGATGGCTCGGCCAATACTGCCCTTGCCCATCTATAATCTCCAAGGCAAGGGACCTTGCTTCCTTAACCCGATGATCATAAACCTTCCCCGTCAACTTTCTCTTATCTCCCAATGTATATTATAGAATAGTATAATTAATAAATAAATATACCACTTAATTAACAAGCCAATATTTGGACTTTTTTTTTTTTTATTGAATTCTCAGTGCTGAAACAAAATTCTGTCCTTTACTTTAAATAAAAAAATCCTGTGCACGCTTTAACGGAAATAATTTTAGACAGACAAAAATCATCGAATGCCATAGAGGTTAAATTTCGGGTCGCAAATTGATAAAATATTGATAAATAGCGCCAGTCAGATTTGATGTAAATTCCATTTAATCTGATAAACACGTAGCAATGGTAATATTTGAGGGCTAACCGACACTCAGTAACTTGATATTTTTCAATTTTATCGAATGTTAAACCAAATATATTATTTAATACAATTGAAGGGCAAAGTTTAACATCTTCGAGTCGTTACTTCAAGATCAAAAGCACGGGAACTTAAATCGAATGTGACGTATATTTGTATGTAGACGGGGGTGGAGTTGCGCACGTGTAGGTATGAGGAGCTAATACGTTAGCATACCCAGAACCTCCACCCAATTCTTTTTTCCCAAAAAAAAACAAAATATATGTTAAATAAAAAAAATAAACGATAAATGCAATACACATTCATTCGTTCGTTGTTCTCATTTTTTTATTTTTGAAAAGTGTAAAAAGTGTTATTACACAGTTTTATTATACATAATATATCTGTATTCTTGGAAATATATGATATTGTCGAATTTAGAAGCTTAGTTAATTTTCTAGGATAATTAATAAAGTTACGCACTCCTGCGTATTCGATAAATAAACCATCTTCCCACTCTATGGCATATTCCAAATATTTAGTTGCAAACTTTGACTATTCTGAAGAAGGTTTCAGCACGTACACTTAAAACAAGTTTGTGAGTCGCCAAACGACACGTCAACATGAACGACTCGCCTATATCGAGAAGAATTTATGGTATCCATAAATAATAACCTGTATAAATTATCACATCTAAGCAGCCGTAGGGGATAATAATGAACGACATTGAAGAGGCTGCTGCCACCAGACAGACCAGTTCGAAATGAGCGGAATTCTACATGTGTGCGTACGTACCTATAGACGATGCGTACGTAGTAGCATGTGCTATTCGGTACCTCGGAGAATTGAAAGGGGATGTGTTATGTTACCACATCCCTGGAAGAGGATCCTCTTTTTAAGCCATTGAGGAAGCGGAAAAGACTTTTTGTTAAACAAACCATACAGCCCCGTGTAAAATGTCTATTTTTAACAATATAACGACGTGGGATTGCTCCGGTAAATCAACGGTGACGATACTCCGGCAGTGGATATAGTAAATTCGCTTTGACCTTTTTATTAGGCTTCGATGCGGCGACAAGTGCCTTCTAACCCCCCTGCCTCGTCCAAAAGCTGGACGGGTAAACTTTCGCGCTTGGAGCCGCCGAGCTTTTCCGATTTTTCGCACGAAAAACAGTCGCCTGGCGGCACCCCGGCCGATGATTCGAATATCGGGATTCGATCAACTTCCTCCCCCGCACCCCTCACCGTTTCATTCACCAATAGTCCTGCGTGGCAGAGGAGTCTTCCTCCTCCCTTATATTTCATTGTCTCAAGAGGAGAGGAAGTTGCTCCTTTCCGGTCTACCCTCAGTGGCCTCATCTCCCGAATGAGAAACAACAACTTGGAAGCGAGTGAGCATAGTGTGCTTCTTCCTCCCTAGTTCCTTCCTCCATGTTCCGTCTGGCGTGAAATGAAATGTAAATCGAGCGAGGGTGGGTTGGGGGGGGGAGCTTACCCTTTCGGATTGGGACATTTATTTGGTACGAGAAAGCCGTATCCATGACGAGGAAAACGGGGAGGGAACACGCATGATTTCTTCCCAGTTGGCAATATTTTTGCGTTTGGTGTTGCTGCTTTCACGAATTCTGCCTTTATCTCAGAGAGCGGCTTTTCTTGTTTCTTCCTTCCTCAGGTGTACCTGAATAATTCATGCCAGAACCACCTCGCTTACCTCCCAGAAAAAACAGCGTTATTTACGGGAGGTTGCAAGATGGTTGAATTTTTTAAAAAGCATCGCACCCCACCGAAGTCATATTTGCCGCCCCCTTCTCACCTTTTCTTCTTTATATTTTAAATTTTCCGAGGCTTTGAGTTCATGAAATCTTCTCTTTCTCTGCAAACTTGCGGCACTTGGAGTATTTTTCTGCGGATTAAAAAGCAAAGAGCTTCAATCCTTCTTTTTCTTCATACTACATATCACTGTCGCCTCTCCCCCTCCTTCTCTCGGCTTTCCCGAGGGTGTCGACGGCGACCAGGATTCGTGCAAAATCGATAGACCGGGAAATAGGGGCCCTGCTCCGCCCCGGAACTTCTTAATTGAGGGATCGCTTATCATCGCAGCACCTTTCAAAATACACACCGCGTAAATGCGCGGGAAGGAGCTGCATAATCGAGAAAGTTGTCTGGGCGAGACGCGTGACCTCCTCCCCGAGAGCAGCATCCCGTCGATCTTTGATATGTAATCTGCCTCTCTCCCATGATATGGACGCGCTCGCTCGCGCCGGAAGCCTTGCTGCTCCCCTCCTCCCCCTACGTCTTGGCAACCACATTATTAACCCCACTTTTAACCCCTGGTTGGGCACCAACCAATCCAGCCATCGGAATTTAACCGAATCCTGGAGCGGCTCGCGTCCGGATCCCAGCGAGATTGAATTCTTCTAGCTCGTGTGACATGTAGCCATCGAGTTTATTCATCGTGTTCCTGTGTGCTTTTTGTGTGAAAAGCACACAGGAACACGAGCAAAGGCTGGGTATTTCGTTGTTCCTGCACGAGATCAGAGTCCCGCGGAGGCTTTGGCTCGTGGGCTTTCACTTTTAGATTCTTCTGAGTGACTGCAGGATCGTTGCCGGATAGTGAGCAAAGAAAATTTAAAACACCGACGAAAAGTAATAACGTTCCGCTTAATTATCGATTGATTTATTTTTATGATTTATGGCTAGGAAATTTGATTTCCTGTAATTGGCTATGTCCATATTGATTCTTCTATGAGAAATTAGTACGCGCTAGCGAAGCCAAATCTAATTAATATGCGCTTTATGTGACTGGAATTTGTAAATTAAATTTCATTTAAGACCACATATTCTTATCAAGAATTTCAAACACTAATTTATTACGGTTACACGAACTGAAAGCTCACTAAAATATCTCTTCTCATTCGAATGCGTTTAAATCGGTTTTTTAATATTTAATCAAAATGAATAGAAAATTTAAGGACGTTTAACATTAATATTTTACTGTTGGTAAAAATTGTAGCTTTAATTTTTGACTGAACTTTTGCTGTAAGTTTCAGGAATTTACGCTTAACTCTTTACTGGATTTTTTATTATGTGCTCGAAAAGTGTTTTGTTATTGAACAAATTTTTTCCAAAATAAAGCAAAAATATTTTTCGTAAATATCTTCTTGTTCTTTTGGAGTAAGCAAACTTCTAAATTTCCACTATATATCGTACTTGATGTTACTTTTAAAAATTTTTTAAACAAATATCTTTATGAAATTTCCTGAAAAATTATGTCAGATATCTTTCAAAGTAAATTAATTCTTAAAAATCATAGTAATACCTTTACGATACAGAATACAGGTTTTTTATTATATTGTGATTCAATCAATTTTGTATCTTTTTCTAATTTATAAGAGTTTTCATAATTCTACATACTTACAACAATAATCCAAATTCTACATACTCGACTTACAATGAAAGTCAAGTGACTTGTCTCTTAAATTAAATAGAGTTGACGAAAGCACTTTGTCGCGTAAATGTGCCCTGTAAATTAACGAGAATAATGAAGAGATGAGTTGCCCAAGCCAATATGAACACAAAGTATTGATGATCACACGACTGGATTTATCTCTTTGCAAGAAATTTACTTCGCAAGTCCTAATGCATTTGAAAGAAAGACAGTCAAACCAAACAAACCGAGGATGAAGAGGTGGATTACAGAATGATCAGTGAATGAATTTTCGGTGAAAAGGGAAGAGCAGAGATGAAGGGACCGGATGATCTTCGAGGCTCAAGTTCGCCAACAAAGCCTAACAAACGTAAATATAAAATGTCGGTCAAGATGGAAAAAGGGAAATGAGGAGAAGAGAAGCAGACGAGACAATGAAGAATCAACGTCAAGTACGTGTGAAGAATACCTCAACGATTTCAAACGTATGTAATATTTAACAATACCTCGGCTTCTAATTAAATACTCCCCATGAATAGTAATAATGACTGCTCCATTTTTATCCAAGGGATTTATCTTTCTTAGATTTGAATTTCTCTCTAATTATGATAAACATAGAAGAGCCTTTCTTCATTTGAATGGGATTTTAATGTAGCTACAGCACGTGCTCTTTTACACGTATCATACCATGTGGACAACTGCACTTTCTCCTGAAAAATCAAAAGGTTATACAAAGGGTTTTCTTATTTTTAAATTATTTTGGCTAATTGTATTGAATATACAAAAGCCCTTGTGAAAAAACTACTTCAATTTACTTTAAAGTAAACTAATGCATTGAATAATTCAGCATATTCAAATTCAAGTAAAACACACATTTTTTTAAATTCTATTGAAATGTTGAAAAAGACATTAATTACAAGTAAGAACAAACCAAAATAAATGATTGCACAAAACATTAAAATGAATGATTCTAGACTCCAACTCTTTATAACCCAAACATAAAAATTAATTATCTATCTAAATAAGATAACTACTCCCCCCCCCACCGAATCCAAATGATATTGCGTAAGATCGGTGGAAGAAGTTAAAAGAAAGTCCTCCCTCCTCTCCAGGACCAATTACTATTTTTTCTCAATGAGATCACTGTTACAGCATGGGTAATGGTTTTTTCGTCTCTCTCTCTCTCTCTCTCTTAGCAGCATCCCTTGTGTTAAAAGAGATGATGACCACTTTGCGACTCCGACATCGTGGTCATGTTACAGAAACGATGAATTTTCGAGTTGTTTCGTTCCCTTCTCAACGAAAAGGACGACGACAGAGGTTAAAGGGACAAGGTCGAGCAGTGCTAAATGAGAGAGAGAGAGTTTTAAAAAATCTTCTATCGTAAAGGGGGCTATTTCTATCGTAAAGCATCTGACACCGTTGTAACTTATAGAGCTTAGTAGTGGCAAGAAATTCTAACATTGTCAACATTTTTTTTCGATCCATCAAGACCACCGTACTGATTTTTTAAGAATCCTTTATTGGCTCTTATGATGAAATTTAACGAAATAATCGATAAATCACTTGTGAAATATGGATGGCTGCATACCGTATTATCACTTTGAGTTGTGATGCTAAAAGAAAAAGTAAAACAGATACCAAAGCACCTTGTAACGTGAATTGGAATACTGTAATCCTTGGAAAATTCTGTATTTTAAATTACGAAAAATCTCATACGTTTGAAGTCTAACATTTTTTAGGAGATCATATGGTTTAAAAGATGAAACAAATTTTCTGAAGAAATACAGAAAAAAACAGATTTTTTATTTCGTTGTACAATTCCTTGTCCGTCTGACTCTTTCTCTCTCTCTCTCTCTCTCTCTCTCTCTCTCTCTCTCTCTATCTATCTATCTATCTATCTTTTGCTCGCTCTCACGTTCTCTCTCTGTTTCTATCATATTAAATATGTTTATAATATAAAAAATGATAATTGTAATAATATTAAGATAAAATATGATCTTCTCAATTGTTAATAAAATATAAATTTATGTTTAAAAAAAAGGTAAGGGAAAAAATCATGAATGACAATGAAAATTTGGTTCATTTTATAAAACTGGTCGACTCGAAAAAACCACATAAACCTGTGTATAAGCACATGTAATTGTGATAAAATTTAAATAGCACATTTTTCATAATTTCGGATTTACATCAAAATTTAAAAATAAATTTTAATTAAGATTTAATAAGAATTAAAAATGATATAAAAATTTATGAAAAAAAATTTTCCTGTTATTTTTCTAATGCTGGGAGTTCTGTTAATCTTGTATTTATTAAAAAAAAAAATAAATAGATAAGTTCATAATAAATATAGATTAGAATTTAACAAGACTTTACGATTGTACAATCGAATAATTCTTTTCAAAGATGGAAGTTTTTAATGGACAAATCTCTTCGAATGCTAGGCAATCACCCCTACTTTATCAAAGTCCTTAGACAAATTCAAAAACAAATAAAAATAAAAATAAAAAAAAAAAAATAGATCGTATTTTAGGGAATAATTGATAATTAAAGAGCAAGGATAGATTTGAGCAGAAGATACAATGGTTAAGAAATGATTTTATTTGTAATCAAGATGTATTTTTTTTCCAGTTTGACGAGCAAATTATTGACACACTAATAAACAATTCAGTGTGCATAAATCTTCTTCCGAACTTACCTACTCCCTCCTCCGTCACTAACCCCCTGGTTAATCTCCTTGCGTATCACAATAAGTTCTAAACAAAAAATCTACGAATCTTGACTCCGAGCAGGGCGTGGGTGTCTTCCACGAGCGCCTAATATAATGGCAGCAGTCATTTCGCTGCCTCGGCAACCAAAGTATTTTTGCTCGGAAGCACAATGAGCTAATGGGGTTTCCCCCTTCTTTCGTCATTCACCCCCAACACCTCTGCGCGTAATAAAAATCTCGGTGAGAGCGCGCCGCCTAGCCTTTCATTCTTCCTCCTCTCTTTTTTTGTCAAATATTCAAGGAAAGGCTGTATCCTCTTGTCCCGATCGCGATGAAATTAAGCAATTTACATAAATTACGTTCATGTCTCTTTTTACCCACCCCTTGTTAAACGTGAAAATGCTCCTGCCCTTTTATTGATAGTACCAGCTATAAGCTTTTTACGGAAATCATGTAGAATAAATAATAAATGCAACTGAAGAATTTGTTATGGATGGAGAGATCGTAAAACCTTAAATGTTTTAAGTCATTAAAAAATTCAGATCTCCAGTGATTACAATGCGTCAACATCATTAGCTCGCGTTTACAGTTCAAATATCAACAAACTACTTGTGCAGTCTAATAAAAAACAATCCCTGAAAACAAGCCGTTTAACGAATTTATGAAAAACAAACGAATACCCATGCGAGTTGCTCAAACATGATCGCCAGCATAAACTGATCTTGCACTTTAATTTTCTCTTTAATCAAAACGAACGGCTCGTTGGAGATACGTCAGCAGGAAAATTCGCGAGAGCGGCAATATTCTTTTCAAGCCAATTATCACCACGCACATTAAGAGGGTTTGGGAAGAAGAGAAGGTGAAGGAGGAAGGAGGACCAAATGCTATCTAATCGAGCCCGGAAGATCGCGCTTCGACGAGCACACAAGCAATTAGCCAAGTTTTGAAGGCACTGCCGAGCATTCAACCGGGAAGTAACAGGAACGGGGCGACAACCCGAAAACCGACAGTTCATGAATTTCGTCCGAAACCGAAGATGACTAGGGAAGTCGTGGTCCACCCCATCCCACTCACCCACTCACCTATCCACCTATCCACCACCGCCTCCGCAACAAGTGAGGCCAAGGTGAAGTGAAGTTGTTTGCATTGCAGACTGTTGCTTACGTCCAGATGGATTATATATTACGCTCATGTTGAACGGACCTCCTTCTCCGAACTCATCCTCAAAACTACGCTTAATCAGCTCCATTTTCGCGAGTCCACCTCCCCTCTAACAACTTTGGCTAAGTTTTATCCTAAATCAGTTTTTTTGCTCAAGTTTGGTGTGCGCATTAATACCTTTTCGCTATGATCACTGAGTATAATGTAAGTCATTACCGGCGAGTGATGCTGCAACGACAAAAGAGCACCTGCGAGAGTAAGTACCTTTTGACGATGAGACGAGATACTACGATGTTCAACTATATTTACCCCAATTTTTCACCTGTCGTATTAAGAAGAAAGAAATATGCTCGTATTAAAAAATTGATCTTTCACGCACCTACACCATCAATGCTGAAGAGTCGAATTATCTTTTTTTTTTAATCTTGAAAAATACATCTTATCAAGAATGATTCACAGTCTTCAATGAATTTATCATACAATTCGCGTTAGTCACTAATGCTTAGATAAAATCTCCCGTATACATATATCTTGTCGACATCCACCGAAGATCTTCGTATTTATTTTAAGGAAATTTATGGTCTTTATATTCATATCGATTCGCTGGAGACTCACTTCGTTTTCATCCCCCAACCTATTAAATAAGCAAAGTGTAAAAACGCATTATACCATCTATAGATTTCGTAGTGACATGTATTTCCCCGACCACAGCCAAGTATTTGCGCCACTAAAGAAAAAGCATATCAAATTTAATTTTCGTCTCCCACGAAAAATTATATTGGCCCTTTTAGGAAAATATCTTCCATACTGCTGACGCACATTGATGAGCGAATACAAGCATCACGATCTGGCATTCGATGATAAAACTTTTTTCCCACGAATTCTCAATTTATTTTACCAATGCCAAAAGCTGTTCAAGGTGCGCGTGTAAACAAAAATTTTATTTAAAGGAAGATATCAACAAGATTGCGATACAAGTTTAAATTGCACCGTCAATCAATGGAATCTATTTGAAGAGGGTTGACGTCTGATTTATTCCATAGTTCGTTTCTTTTCTACTTATCACTCGTGAACTTCAATTTTACATAAAAAACGAAGCATTTTCAAGTGGAGGAAACGATGCGAACTTGTAAACCACATGCCATCTGGAAAGCAAACTGTAAGTACAAAGCTAGCACTCTGCCTGTTCAACGCATTTCTCGACCGGGCGAGAATGACCGCGCGAAGCCCACTACGGCGGGCGGCCCAAACTTTATTGCGGTCCGGGGTTTTGCGGAAGGAAATTTTATTTCCCGAGTTCGAGAAAACTCACTCTCGATCGAGGCTTCTTCTCGTGCGCTTCCGCTTTTGCAAATGGTTGCTTCTTTGTATCCTCACGTTATATATTGTTCTTTCTTCTGCATCGCTCTAAAATCAAATCGAAGTGATCTGCGTATCACTTCGCCTGCGGATTTACCATGTGTACACGCGTGTGAGTTGAGTGTGTGTAAGTAACCGAAGGAGGGTGTTTGCGGCTCGACGCAAAATTTCTCCCACGGGCACACGCCTGGAGGACCACCCTTGCCCAGAGGCTGAATCACCAGGTGATTCCTCAGCAGCTGAGCGGCATCAACCACGGGGAGGACGCCGCCGAAAGAGGCGATTACACGCGATTCCTCCACCGCGGCCTATGCGGAGGACGCCAGCCAAGGCGGCAGCAGCAAGCGTCACCTCCGCTCAAAGCGAATTATTGTCAGGTATAAGCGCGGCTTTTTCCCCTCGCGCGTGAGGGGTTTTTTATGCCTAATGTACTAGCGGAGCCAATAAATCTTTAATGTGTGGCTCAATTACTTTGTGTTATTTTATTGAATAATTTTCCTGTCTTCCTTATTCCCCTTAATTCTCCTAAACACGTTACAAACTAAAGAAAGCATAAACACTGCCTATTAAACAAAGACAAACCAACAAAGCTAAAACTTTTCGTCGAAAACATTCCTTTGAATTCCGAATTAAAATTTACACGCTGAAAATAAGACTTGCGAGGTTTGCTTTAGTTCAAGTTTATCTGTTAATCTACTATTATTCTTAAAGAAGAATGTAAAGATATTGTACATTTAGTAAATAATGTTTTCTCTTCTTAAATGTTGCATAAAATTCAAATTCCTAAATGAAAAATAAAAACGATGTACTCATTTAAAACTAACGGAACTGAGTTCATTTAACTAAGGTTAAACGAAAAATTGATAAAAATTTATTCACTTCTTTACGACTAAAATTCATCAAAAATTTATAAAAATACGCCATTCATCTCCGGTTGCAAAAACTTGGTGATTTTTTGGCCAAGACATTTACTTACTTCATGAGTAAGTTTCAAGTAAAACAAGTTGCAAAAAAATGACCAAGTGAATTAAATTTTTCAAGTTGAATACCGATAATGGCTTTAAACTACGTACCAAGTTTTCGGAAGTGATGTGCATACATAATGTTTTCAGATCAGATCGAAAGAATTATTCGTGCAATTATCTTAAAAAAACTTATAACTTGGTGCAGAAAAAAATGTATCCAGAATAGCGGGATTTCCATTTCATCGATATGAGCCGTAAAACTTTCCACCTGTCCGCTTTGCGTGTCACGGAAATACTTTTGAAAAGATACGATTCAACAAGTTTTCTAGGTAGAGACATAAATAAAGGAAAACTCATTTAAAAATCAGTTATTCTTTGAGTAACAAGAGATGTGAAAAATGTAGGAAGCGTGGATGAAAAGAAAAGAAAGAGCAGCAGCAACCTTTGAAGAAGGTTTCGGGGATAAGGAGGCATATAGGAAGCTGCGTAAATTGAGCACGGACACAAACTCAATTCCAGGCCGGTAATGCAGCCTTCCGCTTTAAAGGGAACTCTCAATTTTTCCTTATGCTCTTCTTCTATCGCGCAGCGCCGGATAATTTTCACTCGCACAACCCTTACTCCAGAGGGGTGGACTGCGCGAACTCCCTCCTCTTTCCGCCGTGCGGATCAGAATTGAAAAACTGTTCATATGTTCTTCTCCTGTCGTGCGTATTGGTTATAATTTACTGATGGAGGGCTGATGTTTTTCCCGGCTTTCCCTTACTCCCGAGTGCAGCTAAGCCTAGCGATACTTGTACGTAAAAGAGAAAAAGAGTTACTGCGCGTCTTATACTTTGCATCTTTATCATCGCAATGATGAGAAAATGTTGTACCGTACGAAACACGAAAAACAAATTGTCTGCCTTTAAACGCATTTACCTTCAACTACTTACATTTTAATGAAAGCTCACTAAGTTAAATTCACCTCTCTCACTTTTGCATTTACCGCTCTGAGCAATGGCTGCTCTTCCGTGTAAAATATAATATATTTTTACACGGAGGACCAAACATAAATTACTTTCTAGTCAATCGACCAGAAATCCATTCGCTCAACCCATCGACTTTCGCAATAGTTCCGTCGAATTCAATCATCGATATTGCGGGGTACCAATTTAATATAGAAGGCATACAACTCGTCGCAACTTGTCGCCTCGAACTTCTCTCTTCCGTTTATTTCGATACCCCCCCCCCCACACCCATACGTCGTCCTTTATGTCAAAGTTGCGTGAGTAGCGGCGCACGCATTTAGACTTCGGGGTTGGGTTGTTCTAGCCACGAACAACGAGGCGCAATACGAGAAATAACACGAGGGCTAATGGAGGCAGCAGCTTCTTGTGTTCAAGCACAACATTTTGCGTACGTGTATGTCCCTCTTTGGTGCTTTAGGGGTGCAAGACCAGCGGTGGGCAATTTGGGGTTGTAACGAAATTTCAGACCGGCTGTCGCTGTGGGGTGACTCGCCACGCTGAACCGGAACCGGCACGAAATTAACTGTCAATCTCAATTTCTCTCCCTCTTCGCCCTAAATTACTGATCGCTACCCCCACCCACTTGGTCCACTGGAACGCGGTCCTCGAGAAATGATGTCGATGATGACGGCAACGACAACGGAAATCAGACGCAAATCAGATCTACGTGTATCTTCTCGCCTGATGAAACACCCAAATCTTCAAAATAGCCTTCAATAATTAATCTAAACGTTTAGTTTCTCATCGATGCAACAGTAACACCGGCACGAAAATCTTTGATTTCACCTCGGATACCTGAAATTGTATTTCTGAAAGGTTGTGCATTCATCGGTCGACAGACTCGCTTCCATATAGCCGCTACTGCTTTTATTAAAATCTTTTCAAATGGCTCAACATCACCTCGACATCAATCATTTATACTCGACGTTTTTTAAACGAAATGTCGGGGATTTACATTTTAACTTCAACTCGCAATAGCGAGAGTCTAATTTAATAATGGTTTACCATTATTAGTAACATTTCTTAAGCAATTATTATCTACACGTTTCCACGGTTTTAAAAATGATTATCAGTAATATAATGAACAATGCGTGAACTGATTAAAAATGTTCTTTATTATTGAAACTTTAGTAGATGATGACCAGCGATTTCATTCGTAAAAAATTCATTTAAATTCGTATTAAGAGTGAAACAGATAAACCATCTGCTAGTTTTTAAACAACAAAAATGTTTTTTGAACGCAACTTCTCTCTTGAAGAACCGAAGAAAATCCCCTTAGAAATGGTTAACGAAAGAGGTTCTGAACAATTTACTCCCTAGCTCGAACAAAGTTTACTTTTGCATTCAATTTTCGCCCACAGTTTATCGTGCTTAAGATCCCACGTCTCAAGTCTCAAGCGAAGAAACAAAAAAGAAGGCTGAATGCGATGCAGGTGGGGCTTCATAATGGAGAATTCGAAGACGCTTCAAATCGTATTACCCAAGGTAAATGCAGCAATAAGAGGCAAGACAACTCGAGCCGACCCTCCACCGCACATTCGATCGACGACATCATGCTAATCCTCGAATAATAAAACGCGAAACGCGATCCATCACCTGGACGTCGGATGCCTTCGCTTGGTCCTCTTTTTGGATGCTGCGAAAGATGCGGAGGTGCTCGGGAATACTTTTCATGTATCCTCTCGTTCTTGCAAGGGCGGAAGGGCTCCTAGAGTGCAGCTAACGAGCACCAACGAACAAGGGGGAGCACTAGGAGGATAACTCCACCCCGATTCATCATTTCTTTTTCCTCTCCAACCGCCACCGCCTGACATTCACAGTCGCAACGCGATAGCGCGTCAATTTTTTATTATTCCACCCCAGTCACGCTTGGGATTTTTCAACATTTGCAAGGTGAACAATGTACATGCACTTGTCACCCTGTTCCCCGACCATCAAACTTCCGACCGCCACTGATAAAAGGGATTTAAAGAAAAATGTATTGTTAACAAGTTCGGTTTGTCGAATTATAGCTAATAGGTATTATTGGAGAAAAAATTAAATCTTAATTCAAATCAAATAGAACTAAAGATTGAATTAGGGATTAAAATAAAACCTAGTTTCAGAACTTTACTGAGCATAACGTTTAGGAGAATGAATCTACTTTCAGCTTTATAAGGGTTTTTAATAGATAAGCTCTTATCTTTTCTTATCCTCTTCCCAACTTTTATGCAGAGAGAGAATAAATAAATCCTTGATTATTGATTGGTTAACCCTCTATTTACAAAAGATTTAAAATTGAACAAATATTCCTTGGTGCACTTTTAAAACTTAACCACAAATCTAAAATAAAAATAAAGGGTAATTTTCACCACTCATACTCATTTCATGATTGGCCAATTAAAGCAAAAATGAAAACTCGGATAAAGCTGTTTAAGGAGGTAGTTTAAGGAGGAGTAGTCACAGACTCCAGTTAATACACAGGGAAAATGAGTCGAGACTTTTCCTCCCGATTATCCGAGCCTCACTCCTAAATGATCAAGAGTGATGGCTCCAGGTAGTTAGATCCCCGTGATATCGTCGAGTTAGGGGTTTCTGCCAGCAATACGTTACGATAAACAGAGATAGAACGGATGGAATCGGAAAATGGAGATCGGAGATACACGCGAGGGGATAATGCATAATCCGCGAGAGCGTGGTTTACGATCTGGTTAGTGGACGGATGGACGGCCTCGAGGCGACTCGCAATGAAATGCGGTATAACAGAAGGGCGGACTAACAAGCGTCTAGAGGGCGGCCGGGGTGCGGGGGTGGAGAGAGGCTATCAACCGGAAGATTTTTTAATACCCTTCCCGCTTTCTCCGCCGCAGGACTCGTTCTTTACGAAAGGACAAGATTTTTTCTCGGCGAGGAAATATTGCGCTCCCACTCCCCCCACGCACGCACACACACTCAACTCATTCTCACTCTCACTCGCGCGGAAGTTTATTAGAAGGCTACGGTGCGAAATTACGGTTGGGTTTTACCCTTGTCATCAAAACTTGGTACTTTGTAGTTCTCGGGTTACAAGGAGGTGTCCGGTGCGCTTGGAGTCGGATACGAGCTTCTTCGATGCCGAGTTTGTAAAACAAAACTAAAAATTTTTCTCATCTCGTTCTGTCGCGTGAATATTAAGGAAAAGAAAAAAAGATATAGTTTGGGATTTTACAGTCACCAGAGAAGCGAAACAGCTGAAGAAGATGCACGTCATTTTCTCTACATGTAATAGCCACTGAGTTGTCAGTATCCATCCACCCTTCGGTTCATGTAAAACTAATTGTCACAGGAGAATCGTAGAGGCTCCGAAAGGGAGAGAACAAGAGCGACAGGAGAGAGAATTAGAATGCACGATTCCAGCTTTCTGAATACACATTATTTCCAGTATTTGATGGTTCATTTCGTCCATCCACCCGAGTAGTTGACTCCATGAATTTTCATGAGCGAATGACGTCGTCATTTATTTATGTCGCCGAAAAAAAACTATGTAAAGCGCATGTTGAACCATTATGTGCCTGAGATGAGGCCAGAAACACTGGAACGTCATTCGCATAATTGAAAGGCGCCAGCGAGGGATGATGTTGGTTTAGCACCGTCAATATTGCAAGTCTTTGGCAGGGAATACGAATGTGCTCACCTTCGGATTCCTCGGCTACATAAACGCATGTGGATCTAGCATAAAAGACTACTCCACCGTAGAAGCAACGATCAATGAGCGGAAAATCTTTGCGCATCCTCTTTACTGGGAATCTAGTTGAGTCACTGACTTTATATATAATATAACTCCGAACCAAAAGTCTCAAAGGAAAAATCGGGCGAGTATTGAAGAATGTTCTTTTTTAATATATGATGGATCCAATAGAGATTTCCGATTCCTATTCCTATCCTATCCCGGAAAATTGTGGGACGGATGATGATAATTTCCCATATGTCAGACCTTTTCAGCACATTGCTAGGAAATAAAAACGAGATTTTAGCTCTCGTTTAAATAATTTTTTTATGTAAAACGCATAGGTCTTTCGAAGAAATAAATTTATCTCTATTCTCGTATAACTTCATAAATAATAATAAAAAACAAATTTCATTTTTAATAAGTCTTGCGTAGAAGAAAACCAAAGGTAACTTTTCTTCACACTCATTTGACTTAAAGTTTAAATAAATATTTCTAATACATGACACTATCATTACTCTGAATTAGGGCAATGTTCTTATTTTTTTTTATTGCTATTTACACATTCCTTTTTTACTATTAAACTTATTGTTCTAATAATCGTACACGAAATTTTTTTTCCTCTACAGCTCTTTCGTTTTAAAAATATATACTTCTTATATTAATTAATCTTTATTTACCATGCGCTGAGATCAATGACAACAACAAATAATTTTAATTTAATAATAATGTGATCTAAAATATATATATATATATATATACAAATAAAATAATAATGTTTAATAACTAAATATAATGATATTTGAAGTAAATATTTTAAAATAATTAAAAATTCTACTTCAATAATATCAATTCATTCGACACAAAAAATACATTTATCGGGATTAATAGTTTATATTATCTAAATAATATTTTAATAGCTACCTCAATAAAAAATTAGTAATATTCCATCCAATTTCATCAATAATTTACCTATAATCAAATTTTTTTCTTAAATATTAATTATTTAATGAAAATTATGGAATAAAATTTCGCAAAAAAGTATATTTGCATTATAGATATTTCTTGGCTTGTAGAAAAATTATCCACACCAGTGATGTTGTACAATAAATAAATTGTGAATTATATGTAAATTATATATATATATTAAGTTTTTATTCTTTGCACAATTAAGTAATCACTGTAAAAATAATTGAAATAATTTAATAAATATTATTAAATACAGAAGATCGATACAATTTGTATTACAATGATCGGGCATAATGAAATACCCAGTTAACTGACAAAAAAAAAATCGAATAAATTCAATTTATCCTCTTTAATATTTATTGTACAAAATAATGTTTGTTTTATTTCCATCAAATTATATTTAAAATTGACTAAAATAAATATTTTGAATTAAAGTGAAGTGAATCAAATTCAAAAAAATTTGTAAATTTAAAATACAAAATGTTTGCACGATTTAGTCAAAATTTATAAAATTATTGGTTTAATGCTTATATTTATTATAAAAATCATATATATTGTAATTGTAGAGGATTAAATTCAATTCACTTTTTATTTGGTTGTAAATTAGACACTTTCTGGACGGTTTATTTATTCCTAATAACTTCTGAAGTACAATATTAAACAGTTATTGTAAGAATCGGTCTGGATTCAGTTATAAGCTATTCGACAGTAAAAACCATTGTTATTCCTAGAAGAGCTTGCGTATCTTGCTATCTTTTTCTACACGTGTGTCGGTCATCCACCAACGCATCTCTTTTTAGCAATAGAATAATACAAGAATCATATGTGCGTATATATGTGTCTGTGTGTATGCGCGCGCGCGCGCGTGTGTTATATATAATAATAATAATAAGTTAATTGCAATTTGAAAGTGATGATTGTAAATATTATTTTTAAAAGATTTACAAGATTTTGTTACTTCCAGTTAAAACCAATTATATGAATGTTATTTACCAGAGTATTAAGAGGGAAATTTTAATTTTTAATTTAAAAATTTATTTAATTTATATAAATCTAAAACGTAACCTCGGACGATCTGACATCAAGCTGCCATTCAACGCTTTTTTCCAAATTCAATATATTCATTAGGTAACAATAAAAATTCTAGTACAGATTTTTGGTTTTTGTCGAGCAGAAATCTTTCTTGAAAATCTAGATCATAAATTTGCCTCGAATCCTCAATATCGTATGGAGTAATGAAAGGAAAAGAATACAGGAAAGCTATCAATAGCTCGATCACAAAATTAAAATTTATGCTCATGAAAGATTTCCGCCTGTCTCTGATTTCCAAGAGATTAAACGAAAAGCCAGATACGTCAAGTGATAGGTGGCACGATCTAATCCTGGGGCGTTTTCGTGACGGAACTCATTCGGACTGGGCGCGTTGTATCCATTTACCTCTTCCCAGGCATCTCTTTTCATTATTTCCTACGTTCCATTGCTGGTCTAGTCTAGCAAGCACTCTGTCCCACCCAATTCCCTCCCCTCTCCGCCCTTGTCGCTGCATTGCGATAAACGAGGAAAGTCGTGAAGAATTGCCGGTTCTAAGTCTTTCCGAGCGGGGTGGGAAAAGGGTAGATGTGAAGGGGAATAATCGTCGGAGACTTTACGCACTCCCCGAGCCACGCACCACACAATTAATATTCTATGGAGAATCGGTCAAAAATGTCGACGAGTGATTATCAAGTCAAGAATAAACATCGGCGAGGAGTAGGTAGAGTATTTACATTCAGCCTTTAATTATAATAACCCCTGAAAGCCAAAAGTTTCGGAATAAAAGCCTGCTTAAAAGTTTTTACCAATGGTGGCATTAATAACATATACTTAGCCGTGCCCGCGTATTTTTAATTTTGACGAAAAGCCCGTTTAAGAAGTTGGAACTTTTTTTATAACTTATATATTTCTATATAAGTTTCTATACTCCACCGCCCCCTCCAACTGCTACTTGCATTATTAACTATTATTATTAACTATTAAGATTGATTTTGCGTAATTTTATCGTAATATTGCGTTTCTTTTCAATTTCTATGATCTTTTTTCTAATATATTGAATCTTGGCACACTTGTGCAATCATTATTTTAAATACTATGTAAGACGGTGATTTATAGTATGATAAAGTGTACAATGATCTCAACATTTATCCCTAATTATATTATTTTTTTTACTTACATTTTTAATTAATACAGGTATACTCACCCAATCGGATTTATCACAAATTTATTTATCGCGTTTATTCGGTTGAATACTATGGAAAATTGTATGATCGCGTGCTGCTGTAATTGATGAATGCACTTGTGCTTGATACAAAAGAATTAACGCGATTTTCGTATTTTTCATGGTTGGTTACTCTGTATCGAGTAAATAAAATTTTCTCTGGGAGTTCGGTTTGAGAGACCGTAGCGAGCAGACGTGTGAAACCGCTATTGAATTAACTTGTGTTTATTTACATATAGTAATTCAAGTTACAATACAATCACGTATAATAATAGTAATATTGTTAGTGTTTTAGCTGCTTAGGTAGCTAAAAACAAAAAGAAAAATAAAATAGCAGAGACTTCTGAACAGAGGGGTCTTTCCAACTCAGAAAGCTATAATGAGATAGCAACCGTAACCCAAACGCATGCAAATGTCACCTTCGTATTAAAAAAGGACCAAGCTATCATTATTGATGCTGTCGAAAGATGCATAATAGATGATTATTTAGACGCAATTGAAGCTGTGACACACAGTGATTAGTAATATCAAATTTATATCTAAAATCTCTGGAGGCAGAGTGTGCATATACCTCAGTAATAAATCAATTGTAAAGGAACTGACAAATAAACAGGTACAGGTTAAGAACCACATGCTTACAATTAGGCCATTAATAGAAAAAAAAACAAGAGAGCCGTTATATTGAATGCTAGCCCAAGCATTCCAAATGAGATAATTACCCACGCTCTACAAGGGAGAGGTATCGAAATAATTCCACAGATACAATACATTAGAGCAAGCACAAGCAAAGCTGGGCGATCTCATATATATTCTTTTCGAAGACAGGCTTACATAAAAAAAGAGCATTGAGAATTTACTTCCAGAATGTATACAAGTAAATTATGAAAATTCACCTCACTGGATATATTTCATACATTGCTTTATTTGTAAACAAAAAGGGCATATTGCAAAAGTATGTCAAGGACCAAATTTACAAATAATAACAAAACAAGACATCTCAAACATCATAGGAAATGGCAATAAACTAAACTATAAGGACAGTATAGTTAACAAAACCGTATTTACACCTTTAAATAACGGAAAAACAAATCTTAAAAGAGCTACAGAATTCACGACAACGGAGGACTCAGTTACTAGTGAAGTTAACAATAGTGAATAAGAAATAGTGAACGAGATTTAAAAACAATTGATAAATCTTTTCGAAAGCCATACAGCAAAAAAACTACATTTAGTGAGGAAAGAATATAAAAAAGTGAGTTTGAAACTAATCTTAGACAATCTCTTATGCCAATAAAAAATAAGTCACAGTTGAGTGAAAGTGCAGTGGATTTTGATAGCCTTGTTTATTTCATAGCAAAATCATATGGTCAAGGAAATGTTAGAGAAATTTCAGAGGTATACACCAAAGAAACACTCAAGCTATATGACATACTGGGATAAAACTTTACATCTTCTTGTAAAAAACAAAAGTCTAAAGGCTCGATTAATTAAAATTAAGAAGAAATTATTGGAACAGTGTGTCAAAAACATTGAGAGTGAAACAGATAGCTCACAACACTCGTAGAAATATTAAAAAATGCATAACAACACAAGAATTTTATTTTGGAATCTACGAAGTATAACAAATAAAAAAGAAGAATTGGAAAAAGTGGCTACAAACTATGACATTATTATAATCGTCGAGTCATGGTTGAATGAAAAATATAAAAATTTCAACGTTACTGAATTCAAAACGGTGCGCAAGGATCGCTCAAGTGGAAGAGGGGGAGGAATTCTCATCTTACTACGTAACTATTTTGCGTTTAAAAAACGTTCTAATCATGATTTTTCTGATTGCAAAATAGAAATTATGAGTGTAACAATCACAAATGTATATGCTTCATTAGAATTAATAGTTGGCTACAGAGCTCCGGATGTGGTCTTAACTGAAAATGATTGGAAAATAGTTTTAAAAAAAAGTAGATGTAAACTCATACATTATATTTTTATGGGATTTTAACTCCCATCATAATAGTTGGAGTTGTAATAAAAACGATATACACGGCATAAATCTATACAATAGCTACTTAAATAATAATCTATATCTACACAATAGTAATACAATAACATACATCCAATCATAAAAAAACATATGAATCAAATATAGATCTAATTTTCTCAACAAATAAATTGGCAGACAAAATCAACATAACTACAGAAGATGATACTTGGGGGTCTGACCACTATCCAATCAATATTGCAATTAATTTATATAAAGAAACATATATTAAAAAAACATTAAAAATCAAAACTAAAAATATTAACTGGAAACAATTTTTAAATTATTTACAAGAAAATCTTTATAAACTATTTACTAATACGTTTAACGATGCTAATCCAAGTTAAAAATATACAATATTCATAGAAATCTTAAAAAACGCGGTTACAACCGGTACACCAAAAAATAAAAAATTAATCACAAACATTACAGAAATCTAGTAACATGGTGGGACTTAGAATTCGAAAAATGGAAACGTACTAAAGAAATCAAAGATTATATGGAATACAAAAAATACAGAGCCCAAACGATAAAAATAGTTAAAACCAAAAAAAGAAATTATTATAAAAGTTTTGCAGAATCAATTAATTTTAAAAGTGATAAAAAATATGTGTGGAATACACTTAAAATTCTTAAAAACAAATGGACTAAAGTAGTACATAATCCTATAATAGAAAATCATCAAAAATCAGAACAAATTTCCAATGCTCTGGACAAGATAAGCCCTCCATGGTGCGTGTCAATTTTTGAAACATTGACAACTTGTATGGAAAATGAAATGCTTAGTAGACCATTCTTATATTCTGAGTTTAATCTTTCATTAAATAATAAAAAAATTAATTCAAGCCCGAGAATGGATAGTATAGATTACGTTATTTTACAAAAAATGCCGATAAAATATAAGCTAATATTGTTAGATATAATGAATCAAATGTATGACTGTAATGATTATCCTGAAACTTGGAGAAATTCATATGTGCATTTTATTGAAAAAAGTGACGGCTCTAGCTTTAAGCCAATATATCTATCGTCTTGCGTATGTAAAGTGTTTGAAACCATGCTAAAAAACAGGCTTTAATACTGGGTGGAAAAAAATAACTTTCTACCCAATAATCAATCAGGATTCCGAAAAGGACAATCTACAAGTAATAATCTTACTAATCTTTTAGTATACATAGAGGGGGCTTTTGAGCAAAAACGCGACGTTTTAGCAGCATTCCTAGACGTTAGTGGAGCTTTTGACAACGTGGATTCAAATATATTGCTTCAAAAATTAGCGGACATCCAATGCCCTAGCAACTTAATCAAATTTATAAAATTTCTAACGTATGAAAGAACAATCTTCACTGATTACACAGGAAATTCTGCCAGAAGGGTATATAAAGGCATCCCACAAGGCGGTGTTCTAAGTCCATTGCTATATTGTATATATGTATCGGATATAACTAATAATCTTCCAAAAAGTATCAGAATCTCACAATTTGCCGACGATATTGCTATATATTGCTCTAGAAAAAACACTCATTCTTGTAATAATATAATCGCAAGATCAGTGGACACAATCTGTAACAGATTACGAACTCTAGGTTTAGAATTAAACGCTCACAAAACACTTTTATACATTTCAATAAACGTAATATTAAGCCTGGTACCTCTGAACTTAAAGTTAAAAACACGACTATAAAATCCTCAAACAGTGTAAAATTCTTAAGTATTATATTTGATTATAAAATGACTTTTAAAGAACATACTGATTCAATACATATTAAATGTATAAAAAATCTTAATATTCTCAAGTTCTTGAGAGGTACATGGTGGGGATTCGATCCAGATAGTTTTACAACAATTTATAAAAGTGTCATCCGATTGATTATAGAGTATAATTGCTATATATTTTATCCCCTTAGAAAAGCACTAATACTAAAAATAGGAAGAATACAATATGCGGCAATAAGACTTGCTCTTGGCTACAGAAATATAAGTCTAACTAATATATTATTGGCTGAATCAAAGTTGCCGCTGATAGAAGAGAGAGCAAAATATCTCAGGTCAACATAAATATTAAAAATTCTTAGCAACCAAGAGCTCTTGGTTCATAAAAATCTAAATATTTATAAAAAAATCTAAGAGTAAACGACTTATGAAACTAAGTCAGTAAACATTCCAATATTATTAAATCAGAAACGAAATTTAATATATACTTACATGATTATAACATATGCTTTCAACAAATCGAAATCAACTTTTCCTTCAGTCAGAGACTAATTAAAACTAAAAATTGCAATGAGATGATACAAGAATTATTAAAAACAGAAAAATCTTGGGCTGCCTACTCGGACGGAAACAAAAAAGAAAATTCGATAAGTAAATATTAATTCAGTGAAGAAACAAAATAACTTGGTACGAAAATCGACAGCTAGCAAGAAAAACAATTACTACAATAAATAGATTCAGATCGGAACATTATAATCTAAATTCATCGCTAGCACGATGTAATCTAGTCCCTAACAGCTTCTGTACCTACAGTGAAAATAAGTATGAACAAAATCTGGACCATATTCTTTGACAATGTACAGTATATGAAAAACAGCGCAAAATATTAATAAAAAATCTTGAAAAACTCAAATTTCAATTACCTTTTGCGAGTCATGTAGTATTTATACAAACCCTCGAATAAATTATGTGACCCAATAATTAAATTTTTTAATGAATGTAACCTACAAATATAATGATTAAATGTAATTAAAAAATTAAATACTGTAAATCCAAAGAAAATTGTATAATAAAATGTATTATCGCAAATGTATTATCTATGTGCTATATAAGTCTCATGCGACAATTGAAATAGCTTAAATAAATAAATAAAAAAAAATTTCCTCTGATATCAGATTCATTACGCTCGTAGCTATCAAATTGTAATCAATTAAACCTTCTAATAATGGTACACAAGTAATTGGATTCACACAGGAAAAATTATAACGGATCCAAGTCAATAATAATCATGAAACCTCGTCCCATTATCTCCCCCCACCTCCCCCAATCATCAGGTTTCATCTTATCTAAGTGCTTATCTAATGAAAAAAAGATTGATGACAGTATTTGTTTCATAGGTTTGGTTTAATTTCTTTTAGGTTAAGACGTGGTTCAATATACCCATCGTCCACCACGAAAAATAAAAGAACATACATAATTGACCGTACCTTTGCTAACTAGATTTTAAAGCGTGGAGAGACACATAAATACCCCCGCCAGATTCACCCCTTGCAAATGGGGGTGTCAGCACTAACTGAAGAATTTAGGTTTCCGCGTCGATAATGATAGGGGAGACAGTAGCCGGAATAATGCATAAACAAAGCTCACCCTCCATCTACTTAATGATAAGACTTCCACCACCGAGCTATGCGTTCGAACAATAATAAATTAAGAAAATATTAGGCATAAATCGCCCATTTATGTCTCCGAATCGAAGACTCGCAAGGATTCGTCAGCTTTATTCAACCCTTTCCGATTAGGGCCTTTGCTTTTTATCCCACTCTCGAGTGAGTAAGTATGTTGGACACCCAAGATATTAGGAGCAATATCATTTGAAAAAACTTATTCCTTGTTGACCCGACACTCTAAGCGTTGTCTGTTATATATGAAAATTACTCATTCGCGCGAGCAATGAACAATTTCTGAATTAGCACCCTTTATTAAATCCCAATCGACCAAATTATCGCCTAGGAACAAGGTAAGGATGGAAGGAGTAAGGAAATGTAACAACGATTAGGCGTTTAGTGATTGTCAGCGGAAAGAAACTCAACGGTTGAAGTAGCTTCTTCGAGGAGAAGTTTGGGTTTCGACTGGCAGCGACAACGGCGGGAGTCCAAACCTATCGATCGAGGGTGACGACGCTATTTGTCAAATATAAAATAAGCCTTAAAGCATCTCCCGCGCAATCATTCATTTCATCCGAGGCGGGCTTCCGCTTTTCTTGGGCCGATTGTTGCTTTTGTCGAAGCGATGTGTGAAAAAGAAAAACAAAGCATGAAAATGAGGGGTCCATAAGAGCGAGGGTTGCAACTACGTACCAAATACACCCACCACCCGTGCGTCCGTTGTTCTTTCCAGCTTTGTCTGGGTTTCCGGATCATGTATTGATGTATCGGAAAATCTCACGTCTGCCACATTAGGCATTAATGAGTAACTGTGCTTGCATCGATTCATGTATTGATTTTGTAATATAAGAATAGATATTGACGCCACCCCTTGATTTCTGAGAATGAAGAAGTGTTTTGTTCAAACAGCGGTTATAAGCTTCCTCCCGTATAGCTGGTGCCTACTTAAAGCTCAATCATTTTGTAAAAATATCTAATGAATAATCAGAGTGAATTAATATGCTCTGAGCAAATTTAATTATCGACGTTCAATTCTTTAATATTGAGTTTTTAATACATTTATAATAAAAACTACCCAAAGATGTAAAGAAATTAAGCTATATTTATTAGATCATTAATCATTTGTTTTCAGAGGTCAGGGCATAATATTTTTAAATAATGGAATTATCGATATGAAATTTGAATAATTTTATTTTATCACCGAATTATAGAACTTTTTTATTATATTTAAGAAAAAGAACATTTAAAAAAACTCAGGTGGTTAAATTGTACTCTAGAGTAATAAATATTTTATGAAATTACAAGAGAAGCTAGCGTGCAAAGGTTAGTCAGCCAGCCCTGCATGTGTGACCAGCCACCATACACGCAAAAGTTGTAATATTAAGTGAAACTTTGATACCGCGTAATTTATATCCACAAATACAGCACTATGTAATGTACGCATCGATTTTGCGAATATAATATTTTATACCGCTCAATACCTTCCGTTCTCAATTGCCCTAATACTTAGATTATTACCGTAATATAACGATAACTGTTGAGGAAAACTCTGGCCATCTGCAAGAGCTTAGACGCACATGTAGTCGCCTCAGGTATTTTCCTGAAAGGGCACCTACCTGAGAGAAGTAGCTTCGATGCGACGAAGCTCTACGAGTATCGTCACTCTTTTCCCGACTTTCGATCGACAACCATTTTCACTATCTCAATATTTAAGATTTATAATTCACTATCTCATTATTTAAGATTTGTAACTTGTGTGTATAAGTTCTATTAAACGAATATAATTAAACGACTAAACCTTGTTTTGTCCTGCACCAATCCCTTACAACTATATTAAAAGAAATTTTGTTTTATACTTAAACGAAAATTTCGACAACGTTTAATGATTAATCATAAAAGTGTATTTCACATTAATTATCAAAACAAATGTATTCATGTATTTCCATCAAGCTACGATGTAATGTGTATAAGGGGAGTAGTAAATAATCGTAATGAATATTGCCAAATATGTTGTTATCAAATAAATAGTAATTGCAATATTACAGCCTGTATTATACATATTGTATTTTAAGGATAAATGTTTAATGTTCAACGTTAAATTTAATTTTTATTTAATTTTGATAAACTCTGTCGATAATTCAATGTTTTAACTGTGTATTTGTTAAATTTGAATACAGTTTATACATAGTTTGTGGAATTTAAAAATAACTGCTATATTTGTAATAATATTATAATCGATAAGAAAGAAATTTTTTTTAATTACTTCCTTTTGCGAAATATTCAGTTAATTAAAAAATATTGTAAAAATGTTAAAATAATACTTGATTATTTATTAAATAAAAATATTAAAATAAAATTCTAGAACTATATAGTTTATTAAAGTAAGTATGTAACATATAACGATTCTCCATTATAATTATAATTCAATACTACTATAAAGCCAATAAAAGTAGAAATACTATAAAAGTAAAAGATGAATAAATTTCAGAGCTTTATATAGTACAAGAGGAATATTGCAATCACTATGGACGCGTTAGCACATAAAATTTCACCGCTTTTATGCTTTGATTCAGCGTTTTCTTTCTAATAGTTTCTTAAATATACAGTATTATATATGCAATTAAAAACTTTCATTAAATCGATAGTTTTACTTAAGAAAATATCAATTTATAGTCCTAATAACTAATAAATCAATGAATATTTATTTACAAGTAACATGAATCACAAAAATAAAAGAAAAACGATAAGCAAAAATGTTAAAGTTTTTCAGGGAATTAAGCAATGAGTAATTTCATAACTAATTAAGAAATTTAACAAATCCCACTGCATACCTAATATTTAACGAAGAGAAAATTAATCAAGACTTTTCTTAAAAAAACTTTGAAGTGGGCAGAAGCACATAGTTTAAAGATTAAAGTACTTTGCCGTTGAGAAATTATATTTTTTTACTTTTTTTTCTTCATATTATTAATTTTCACTTAAATAATTTCCATAATTCTTGTATAATAAAATATAATTAAATTGATTATGTTAACTCATTATATTAATTTTAATAATACTACCAAATTCACATCACAAGCCAAAGCATTATATTTTTCCACCTTTTTTACGGTAATTGAATTGGAACATATCCATCTGAGCTTATATACGTTTATTTATTTTACTTTCATGTTTATATTGAGGAGTAAATCAAAGTAAAATAAAAAATACCATCACACTTTTGCCTCTGTTGCGCAAGTATTTGCTCAGAAAATTTGAAGCTAATTTTACTTATAAAGCAAAATAAATACTGGGCGACGTTTTCCTTTTCTAATTACCACAAAAGATTTTGTCTAGCGAGAACAAGAGTAATGAAATGTTCCCTTGTTAACTTCATTAACATTACAAAGAATTTTGGGCGAGGAAAAGTTTATTAATACATGGAGTTGTACAATGAAAGGATATTTAACGGACGTACTATCATTCAGATCGATCATCTAATAATTCATAGTATAATTGGCACGATTAATTAACATACAATTTCAATACCGTTCACCTTCTTTCCTTGCATGTTCCGCATTAAGAATAGCATTTTTCAAAATTAATTCCCGGGCAAACCACCGCCTAGCGTACACAAAATAATTGCGGGGGCGTTAGACACTCATCGCTGTGCCTTTCCACCACCGGGGGATAAACCTTTATCACGAGCGTGCGACAGAATGACTTTACTTGAGAGGTATGGGATGGTGTCCAAGTGTAGACGAAGAAACCAACCAACTCCCACACGAAATTTGAAGGGGATGCTCGAGGATCAAGTTCACTGGATGCTGCCAAGTTTTATAAATAAGCATACCATTACGCATACAAAACATATCGCCCCAATTAACAAGAAATATATTTTCAGCTTTTGTCTTTTCATTACAAATAGAGTGCTCGCATTTAATAACAATGCTAAATTAAATTGCGTCTGTTTAAAATTGGATAAGCATTTTTATTATTTTTGGTTCGAATGAAAAATCGAAAGGCTTCATCGGGGAGGGGGGGGTATTATGATAATGATTGATAATTTACATCAGTGTTCGGTGCATTTTCCGTTTATGCGCATTTTCATTTTCGTAAAAGTGAAAGTTTGTGAAAAATTCCTGAAATTTGTAAAGTTCCGGAGTGGGGACGGGCCCGAAAGAGAATTTAACCTGCGTGGGGTCCGGCGCGGGGGAGGACCGTCAATCTCTTTTGCAACTTCGCGCCCGATACACTTGTAGTGTATTTATCTCACCTGTGAGAGTGCATTTTTTCTATCGCTGCGCTGTGTGCGTGCGTGCGTGTATGTTTGTGTACTGTGTCTTGTGCGAGACTTCTGGTGGATCCAGAGGCTGCCGGGACCTATTGTTTCCCAGCTTCTCTACGGCGGCGCCCGGCGATCTTCTTCAGGGTGGGTGCTGACGAGCACCAGGTCCGCCCCGCTTTCGTAGAGCATCTCCCGACGCCCCCGCTGCTGCTTGCTCGAGTTAAAGCAGACGATTACTAGCGGCTGCGAGCGCCGATCTCTCACGTGTGTGAAACACACCTTTGTATGTTTTTTGTATATTTCTCTCTTGATCGACGCACTAAGGCTTTTCCCCCTGACCCAGAGGGTTTTTATGCCGCGTCAATAAATTGTTTTTAATTTGTTGTTGCGCGAATCATTGTTTTATTCATTCAACCCCAGCAGCAATCCATCCCCACCCTCACTCCTTATAAATTTATTAATTTATATAATTTTTATTCATTCAAGATAAGTCTTAAACAATCAGCATATAGATTATGTAAATTAATAAATAATGCTTTGAAGCGTTTGTTGCAAAGTAATAAAAACGAATGCTTATCAGTAATATATATATAATATATTAATATACATATATAATAATATAATATATATATAATTATCAGTGAATAAATCTTATAATTAAAACGGTCTGGTGCTTGCTATCTAGTGCGTAATTAAACATAATTCCAAAGCTCACTACTTCATGTTACAATTCGACAATCGCAAAATTCGCAAAACACGATATCATTCGGAAAATTCACCGGTTCCCCTAATTAATTGGCGAGGATAGGCATACGGCTACGTGAGCACGAAGATCCAATTTTATTAGAGAACAGAAAATAGAGTCTTCGCTAATGTGACCTCCTAAAATAACGATTAATGTTAATCGAAACTTATTTTAAGTTCGAAGGACACTGGCGGATGTCGCTACCGACGTTGCTCCTCCTGTGCAAGAGTTCCCGAGAGCACACGTGTTTCCCCCTGAATAATCATCTTCGAGGAACTTTAGCGTGTTTCGCATAGTTCTGTATGTATAATTCTTGGTCTGGGTGCGCGTTAGCGATTGTACGAATCGCCCTTGTACTCTTTACGTCAAAGAGGGGCGAAATCTTTGAATGATGGACGGAGGAACATTTTCTCGAGTTACGTTTTGCAGAGGGATGCATTGGAGGAAATAAGATTCGATTTGCTCTCATTCGCTCATATACGAGTCTCTAGGGTCTTTCTCGTTCTATGGTTTCCTCGATTTTGCGGCCCCTCACGAGAAATTATTCCCGCGAGCTTAAAAGCGACACACATGGTGATGATTTTGTCTCGGTAATCGTATTTTATTATCTCATCTCACCCTTCTTCAAAAACTCTTGAAAAATACGAAGATTGACATTAGTGTGCTCCGTTTACGAGATCTCGACAACACATTTTTTCCTCCACCGGCACTCACACAATCATCGTCCATCCTTTAATTATCACCGTGTGTGTCGCATCAAACGATTATCTCATTTGATAGAAGGAAAATAAATAGCGCCCCGTCTTTTTAACAAACGATTCAAAGTAATTGAAAAAGTTTCCTTATGTTATTCATTCGCGCAATCCAATCTCGAACCAAGAATGGATTTGAGAGTTCCGAATGATTTGAATAGGGAAATATTGATTGAAGCTTACATTTAATAACTACAATTAAATATACAACATTTAATTTTATTGTATTTGGTCACATCCTATTTTTGAAGTTTCACGAGGCTCATGATGGAAAAATAAATAAACAATAATAATAATAAAAGAATAACAAAAAGAAGCTTTCTTGCGAAATATTCAGATGTATGTTTTATGGGGCACTAAAAGAAGGCTCAAATATTTTAAAATGCTATCGCAGTTCTCGAGGTACGACAATAGTATATCGAGTAAATCTCTCTCAGAAGTGCGTCATAACTTACAATTTCTTTGATATTTGCAAGATTCGCACCGATTGAACCGATCCATACTGACCGTGTATATTGCTCGACGTCGGAAGGATTTTCAAACTGAGGATATATATATATATATTTCATAAGATAACAAGAAAATGAGAAGAAATGAAAGTTGCTCTTTTGTTTGTTTTTTTTTAAATATGGATGAATGGATCTGTTCTTTATAAAATCCAATACTGGAACGCTTGTTAATATTTTTACAAACCTCTAGGCTTAAGAATAAATAATATTAGGCTTTTAATCCAAGAATACTCTTCTGTTTCTAGATTTTGTTCACAGATTCTGTTTCACATTTTGCTTATGACTGCTCCTTCGAATACCATGATCACCGGCTTCAAAGAAGTACAAGCAAAAGTTTCCAGCAAAAATTCATTATTTAAGAAAATAGGATTATTAAGATTATAATATTATAAGCTACTTTGATCAAGGATTACCGATTTAAATTTTCCAGCTGAAGACCAAATTACAAAGAATGGCGGCGGAAAGGTCGAAACATAATTCGACGGAGCTGAAAAATAAATTAAAGGTGCAAGCCCCGACCAATGCACAAAAAAAAATATCCCTCGAGGAAATGAAATTGTCTCGGTTTCGAGGACTCTCGCACCCTCACCGACGTCAACCGGAGGAAGTGGAGTGCCCCCTCCTCCCGATCGAGTAAAGGAGGCTCGAGCGGTTGGCATCGGGAAACGAAAGGAAAATGTTGTTTTCTCGTTGCGTTTATCCCCCTCGAACTTTTCTGGACTGCCACCATGTTTTTCGAGAGGAATCTGATAATTCGCGTTTTACTGAGAAATTCCACCGGGAGAAAATAAAAAGATAAAAGGAAAAAAGAGCACTTGCATGTTCGTTCGAAAATTGATTACCCGCGTTTGGCGAATATAAGCCTCGCGCGCACATTCGACTGCTTTGAATGAAGCACCGGCGATGCTCGATAGTTTTCCTTGTCGAGATACTGCTTGCGATGATAAAATATCGTTCGATTGCTCTCAACTCCGGCGACGGTGAGGTGAAGGGGTTCGGTGGGGGAAAATTGCTTAGCGCCTCTCTTTCGAGCCGCTCTCGGTTGCAAAAAATATTTCTTAGGCGCGTGTTAAGAGGCAATTTCGCCTGCATTGATCCGAGCAAATACTAGGGCTCGTAGCTCCTCTACCTTGTGCCAATCAATGGAACGGGTGCTCGAGCGTGCAGAGCTGATGGCCCTAGAGGATGGAATGCATACCTGGAACAAAAAGATAAATCCTTGTTGAAACTTTGCTTGTCGACATTAAAAAGCCAAGAGAGCTCCTCCTCCTCCACCCTCTTGAAACAAATGCCGGGCAATTAATTTACCCCCTTAATAAGAAAGGGAGGCCATGACAAATCTTATCTTTCCGGAATAAGTTTGAGACTTCTCAGCTGGCGCGGGAGATAATTTAAAAAAAAAGAAAAAAAGCCCTTCTTCTTTCCACGGATTCGAGGCTTACATTAACGCTAAAATGAAGTGGTTTCACAAATTGAGACACTCGTTCACTCTTTTCGACCTTTTGTCCTCTCGCACCGCTTCTCGAAAGGCGTTAGTTAACTCGGGTAGAGTAACGGTCAAAGCGTACTTTAATTAAGAACCAACCGCGTGAGTCTGAGCGTAATGAGGTTAGTCGTCCTAAAAGTTGAAGCTGAAAAGAAGAAAATAAGACAGAACGCGAACGACCAGGTGCCAGTCAAAAATATTGCGAATCCTGTGCTGTGCTTGCTAGCTACCCTACCCACCCCTTGCGGAATGCCGGACACCTAACGTGATTTTCAAACACTCGGCTTTCAATTCGTTTTAGAGCACCAGAATCTCCGACTGCTCCTCGTCGTCGAGATGCTCCTTTTATCGATCGGGCGTCTCTACGCGTACGTGCCAAGAAACATTTTTCCTTCAATCTAATCATACGATACGTGCAATTTTATTTTATATTTTATATTTTATATTTTATATTTTATATTTTATATTTTATATTTTATATTTTATATTTTATATTTTATATTTTATATTTTATATTTTATATTTTATATTTTATTACCAAAACTACATTCGACCATCGAAAAAATTTGACTTATTTTTTGTTGTGGTTAAACTACTTTTTGGGCTTTATTCTCGATTATACAAGCAAATCGCTCTTGGATACCACCCTTTTCTCATCTCTACTTATGAATAATAAAAATGCTTACTAAATCATATTTAACGAGTAAGCGTTGATAAAACATCTAATCAAGACAAAATCACTTCAGTATTCCTTCTTGATGAATTGCCTCACAATTCTTTGTTGTACTACAGATCATGAGATTTTTATAAATGGAAATTTAATTTTATAATGAACACTTAAAAACAAAACTTTTGGCACTTTTAAACAAGTACTAACATAAATGTATATGTACGTGTGTCATTCGATCGAAAGCCTATACATATGCATTATAATTTCATAAAATACTAGAATCTCGACTCTTAATTAGGTTTTAAATTCTTTACACTTGTTTAGAAACTTTTTTAAATTTGTTTATAATACTGAGAATCATATTTCAAAAAAAGTGACAAAAATTAAAAATCAGTCAACTGTAAGTAAATTCCAATTGATCAAAATCAAATAATTAAAAGAATAATAAGAAAGATGTTTGACAGCTTTAAGTGTTAGCTGTCAAATGAAAAGTTATTGATAAAATGCGAGAATAATGAGTTTTACTTCCTATTTGAAATTTATGATAAAAGTAAAAAACAGTAGAAAACAATGTATTTTATGTTACTGACATTCCATATGGATGTCATTTGCTACAAGTAATAAATGCTTATTATATGCAAGTCCGCAGTTTTCTGTTCAAATTGATAAATTTTATAACTAAGAAAAGTTGAAATAAATATACGAGTAACTAGATAAACTTTTGTGAGAAAAAATGGGAATAAATGTGCTTTGCATGAATTAGACATTTATAATGGATGTAAATTAATTTTTGGAATGTTCTTTAATATCAAATTTCTGTCAAATGGTATTGTATATTGAGAGTAACGTCACTGCAAGAAGTATTATTATATCGACTCGAGAAGTATTTTCATACCTATAATTTTCATATAGAAATAAAAAGACATTAAAACGTGACTATGAATTTTCAAAACACAAGCTAGTACATATTCCAACAATTCAACTATTTGTCTAAGTAAAATTTTGAATAGACAACGAGTTCAATCAAGTTCACTGTAAAACTTAGTTTTGTGTTCATTACCTATCGACAATAGCAGTTTTCCATACTTTTTATTGAATTTAAAAATAAAAATATTGCAACAAAGAGCGTGTTGGCTTGTTTTCCTTAAATTTCTACGCGAACACGTATGAAAAGCGTGTGCGAATAAAGATTCATTCTCGTTTTCGCGCGTGAACGAGACTACGTAAATTAGTAGAATAAGTGACACGACGACGAGAGGAGAGTAAAGTGGAAACGTAATATGAGCAGGGGGGGGCCTTTTGTGGCGGTACTCTAGACGACAATATCTACGTTGCCGTTACACCTGGTACACGTGCACATCTTCCAACAACAATGGCACTAGAAATCCGGGGGAGTAATGCAGAGTAAAACACTCGCGAGTACAACAAGACACAGACAAAATTGATTTCTAAAAACTCCCCTCCCGCCCTTCTCTATCTCTCACTCTCTCTCTCACACTCATAGTTCATAAAAGCACGTTTTCTCTCTCTCCGCAGCATCACCTTTGATTCAGCGAAATTCAAGACGTCTTTCCAAGCCACTTTGCCATTGTTTCTTGTGGGAAGCACTGAGGGTGAAAACGAATACGTGTAGAGAGGAGAAGGAAAGGCAATAAGGAAAGAATCTACTGAGAAATTCGAAACGAAACCTGCTATTCCCCCGATACCCCCTTGCCTATCAATCCTTTTTTTTTCTTTAGTTTTTCTTTCACCATTTCATATCTTCATTCATTCCTTTTTCAATTCGAACATTCTACTGTTTCCTATTCACGACAAATATACAAGAATCACGTATCAACCTATAACTTTCTTATATACCACTCACTCTCTCATAGATCCTCTCCTCTCCATCTGTCGCGATTGTGCAATCTTTACGTATCGCATTTCCTTTTTTTATGCCATTGTTTTTCCTTTTCCTTTTCTTTTTCTTCAATTACATTTGTGACAGTATTGCTATCCTAAAGAACATCTCTCGATTTCATCAATCAATATTTACCAAGTAAGGAAAAAAGTAGAATGTTACGTCTCATATAGTTGCATCGTCGTCTATCAGATTATATAGAGAATTGGGTTAGTGTCGTCGTGGTCACTCGAAATCAAGAAAAAAAATAGGAAACCCAAAGGAAAAATAATGGAGCTACGTGCCAAGCCTTTTTTCTTTGGTAAACTCTATCATACTAGTTTTAGAATTTTTCATTGCCTACCTCGGTTATTTCTGCATTTCTTATCAATTGTAAGATTTTTTGCAATATCTTTACGTACGATAACTACTTTTATACTTGGCTTCTTCTTTGAGACCGTGCATGAATCGGTAAAAAATAAACATGTTTTAACAGATATTTATTTGTAAAAAAACAAAATAAATAAAAAAATCTTTTGATAAAGTCGCAGTACACCAAAATTAATTGAAAAAAAAATTGTGATCTGTTATCGTTTATTTTCGATATTTAATCATTGAAGGAATTATATATAATTTCATTAACATTATCATTCAATATTATTCATAGAAGTAACTTTAAATATTAACTTGAGAGATTATCGATATTCTCACGAATTTTCGATGCAATTGCTTTATATTTATTTAATAGATAAAATGACTTGATTAAAAAAAAATTTACATTGCATATACATGGTCTGTGTCCTCGAAGTAACGAGTTTTTTTTTATTTTGTGACTTGGAAGGAGTCTTAAAATGACGAGAAAGCTTTTTACATTTGTCCCTTTTTATTTTGTTTTTTTTTCGATAATTTGAAGGGGCAGAATTTTACTTCGCGCGAAGGATTTTTTTCAGTTTATTGACACGACGTGGTAGGGGGCAACTAGTTGAAAAACACTACGTAATAAAATTTTGTTTGCAACTTAAAAAAACAGTTCCGAAACATTAAAAATGTTAAAAGAGGCTTATAAAGATAATTATATGTTAAAATCGTAATGTTGAAAATGGCATACAGCTTTTAAAGAGGTTCAGATAAAAATCATCGACGAATCTCGATCTGGGCGCTCAAAAAGTTTTTTAATCGCTACAAACATCCACCACGTGCTAAAAATTTAAAATTCAGACAGTAGATTAACAATTCAAAATTTTTATTTCAAACTGTTTATAAGTTCAATAATAGATAATATTTCATTAAAAAGGTAAGTGTTTTGTTTTTTTTTTAGAAACTTTAAACGAAATATTCTCGCGTAATGTTTTTCGCTTCAGCTCAACGTGTCAAAAAATAGAAAAACATCCTTCGCGTGAAGTAAAATTCTGCCACTTCAAATTATCGAAAAAAAAGGAACAAGTGGAAAAAGGTTTTCTCGACATTTGAACACCGTTCCCAAGTCGCTACGACCAATAGTCGTAAAATAAAAAAAGAAACTCATTATTTCGGAGACAGACCATGTAAAGAGACCACTAAAGTGGTTCATGCATAATCGAGCGATTCGAGAAACAAACCATAAGTCATGATTATTGCATAAATACGTACATAAAATCCGTGTGTGTATGTATAAATTTGTTTAAAATGTTTAAAATTCTCACTTACAAATCCGTCCAAATTTAAAAATGTGCATTCGCTGCGAGCTCAATGAGATGAAAAAGTCACGGATGTAGCAGGAAAGAGCAAAAACCTCGACGTGCCGTATTACAATTACGTTCGCATTTCTGAATAGACAAAAGAGAAAGAGGAAAAAAGACTGAGACGACTGCCTGGAGATGGAGATAGTCCAGTCATTTGAATGAGAAGAGTCATTTGGGCTGTTTCACGAAGTATAAGAAATTTTTTTTTAAATAGGTCAACTACAACTAGTAGCGGAAATTTGTTTAAATTAACGTTAATTAAAAAAAACTTCCTGCCCCCCCAAGCAGTCCTTTACATAAAGAATGAAGTAGTTAATAAATAACTTGATAAATAAGTGTTACAGTTCCATGTAGTAAATTTATCCAGCTTTCTGTTGAATTTTGTAAAAACCATGTATATTGCATATTTTACTACAATTTTTGATGAGCTTCATTTGTTCATAAGTTAAAATTTTATAAAGATATATTTTTTAAAAAGCTAGAAATATATTTTATATGCACATTATTATGACCGCGACTGCTCAAACAAGAATCGAAAGCTATATGCTATTATCGATAGCAATAATTTAAATGACAATGATTATGACTATATTGTAGCAAACACTTGGATATGTTAAGACAGAGCCTACATCTGCGCTCGAGTCTAAAAAACATGACTATCTGAACAGCAAAAAATGTTTGCAAAGATGGAATAATTACTCAGTGGCAGGAGATTTGTAGCGATGAAAACAACTCGACAATTTAATTGCGAGACTTTAGATAATTACGTGCAAGAAGAAAAGGATAGATTGATATTCAATATTTAAAAAATATTGCACATGGGTGGGTAAATATTTTTCTGGTTGACTTATTGGCGGCAAATATGAATTTTTGAATTGGTTTCTGTAATTGATGTTATAAAGAGATGATAAACTAATACAAATCTAATGAACTGACAAGTTTCAATTTTTAATTTTTATTAGCTTGTCAATCATTCAAACAAAATTGAACGAAACTTTGTTAGTCATTCGTGGACAAATCGAAATACTTTTATCAAAAAATAATGCTGTTTGCTTTCTTGAGTGAAAATTACTAATAATTGATTTTTATTTCTTCAATTTTATATAGGCCAGCATATTACATCAATAACATATCAATTATATACAAATAAATATCACCAAAGTTTTAATTATTCCCTGTATTCTTCACAAATTAAAGTGCATATATTATGTTGTAAAACTTTTCGAAACTGGATATAATATCTTGAGAAAGCGAAATCAGCATTAGTGGCGAATTTTGAAGAAAAATGCTGGATGGTATGCTATCGGTGTCAGTCGACAAAATCAGCGCAACTGGGCGAAACGATTTTAATTTATTATATACACGTTCAACACATTACCATATTCTTTAATTTGTTTCGAATGGGAGAAAAGTAGATGAAATCTAGCCCGAAGAGATTTAATTTAGGCGTTTCCAAGACTGGCACGACTGGAACTTGTAAAGGGTCAAAATTCAATTTCAAATTGAATTCCTCCACGGAATTACACACGCACTTCGTTCAAATCCTCGAAAATTTACAACTTTCCTCCTTTCGCCATTTGCGATGCCGTACATAAGGATATTTTTCATTATATCGCATGGGCATATAGACATACGGAAAAGAGATAAAAATATGAGGTTGAGGTCGATATCCCCGAAGGAGTGGGCATAACGCATTCCTGGACCGTCGTCGCAGTCGGGAAATTCTGGCGAGCTCTTTTCTCTTTTCACCCTCGTCCCTTGTCTTTCCCCTAGCACAGAGTAAAGAGATCCAAGGAGAGCTTGTTGGTGAGTTTCGTTTCGTTCGAACCGCCGACCTCGGAAATTTCAAGTTGAGCAATGAGAGGAGAGGAGAGAGCTTAAAGAGAAAAATATATATTCGCACAGTTATATTCTCGAAATATTTTTCATCTAATTCGTCCTAGGGTTCTTGATCCAATGAATTTTTTTTCTTATTTTATTAATGCCGCATATTAAATAAAGTTCCACTTATAATAGTATACATAAGTTTTATAAAAGAAAAAGAAAAGCAGCTTACTATTTCACAGTTGTCGGTTGAAAATGTATTTTTCAAATAAAAATTGTGAAAGTATAATTGAAATATTTAAATGAAAATGTCTATTATTTTGTAATAAAAGTGGCTTAATACCGTAAAATGGTAAACCTTCGAAATTCATAAATTTTAATTAAAATTCAAGCAGATTATGCACATACGTTTTCTTTTCTGCTTGAAATATTACATAATTATGACTAGAGGATAGCAGTGCAAAAAGTACATTAAGCCGTATATTACAGCATGCATACTTTGAAATTTGTATTTAATCAAATTGTTCAATTGTTTATTTATTGTAAAATGACAAAGCACGTAAAGCAAGCAAAAACATTGTACTTTAAAATATGAAATAAAATGTTCTCTTTTCTACTGACAAAGTTGCGATGTGATTAGCTTGCGGTTCGGTTTGAAATTATTTAGATTTTAGTCACAACCAATTGTAAATGAATAATTCCTGCAGGGGTCAATTACAATATACTTTATATCCTTATGCTTACACTAATAGATCCTTTTCAGTATAGCCAGAGCATCAACACTCATTTGTACATGTAAAATATCTTAGTCGTCGCTCTAAACTAATTTGGTAAGTTTTTCAATTACTTCTCACTTATTCACAAAATTATTAATCAAACATTTCTTTCTAAACTTCTGTGATGTGTATAAAATATAAATAATGTCGAGTATCTCACATAAATATATTCAGAAATTTTTATTTCGCTCAACTATCCTAAGCTGTATAGAGAGCCTCAGCAGTTGGATTCGGTCATCATAGCAACACAAGCACGTCGTACTAAAATCGTCACCAGCATCTACAAAGAGTTAAATTTATAAAATTGAAGCTATTAAGTTCATTCTTTTTCGTTTTTGCGTATTCGCCGCGCCGAAGATGAGAAAACGGGAGAGACTGAATGTACTCGCAGAAACGGATGAGTATTGATCCTGTTTAGTCCACGTGCTTTTAGTATTCCGTGTGCAAACTTTGCGCGAAAACGTGTTTTGCATGCCTGTAGGACTCTATAATTGTAGATTCAAAGGATATAATTCAGCAAAAGGGAAAGATAGAGGAAGAAAGGGAAGTAAAGAGCGAGGAACCGGAGGGAGACAGCGAGCGAGAGAAAGCGAGAGAGCAGATCCGAAACCCTGGGGATTCTACGTTTGCACGAGGGGGTGACGTTACGCACCCCCTCTTCTTTCTTTTTCGCGCCCATCCCTCACGTTCTATCTAATTTCGGCGGAGAACGCACAAGCGAGAACCCCTAAGATAGAAAGCAGAGCTAGGCGGTCGAGGAGTAGCTCCTAAACCAATGAGAATTGCGGTGATTTTTGGCTTTCGAGGTCCACGAATAGGCATTATTCTCTTGACTAGTGATACCTGATTAACTTCATTGACCCTCGTCGGGGAGTGATGGTTTTGAGGGGCTGTCGGAAAGATCGCCAGGAGAGATGAAAAGACCACCATTGTAAAAGTTAACGGTTCAAAATAAAAAACCAGCGGGTGAAAAATAGTGATCAACAAATTCTGAGATGTCGCGTATGGACCCCAGAGATGAATCATCTCCTCTCGTCCCGGTGAGAAACGTGTCGCCTCGTCTAAAAGTATATTTTTGGTATTCCGGATAACTAATTCGTAAATTATATGAATGGGAATGATAGGTGGAGGATGACGTTATGTTCCTGAGGAGTCATTTATATACGTGGGGCTTCTTCGAAGGGCGACGTATGTTGGTTCGGGATTATCTCCGAGTGAGAAATCGAGACTTGAGTATCAGTAGAAGCACTTGATTGGGGTAGAAACACTGGACAACATTATTCACTTTGAATTTTAAACTAATCCTTCGTGCCGATCGAAGAATGGAAACTTTGCTACGAAGAAGTGAACTGATAAAGGTGTTAAAATTGAAGGATCCGCTGTATATTTTATAATCAATCATTTTTAGCAAAAGTGAATGTAATTTGTTGAAGTATAACGTCTCACGAGGAACATTTATATTGGTAGTCTATTGAATTGCCTGCGCATGTGTACTAAGTGAATAAAAAATAAAATTCTCCATAAAATGTTGGAAAACATCTTAATCAACTCGGGTCGGATGAGCGGATTCGTTTGATTTTCTTTAAATTCAGCAATAAAGTGTTCTACAAGAATTTCAATGTACCAAGTACAATGGCATGGTGCTGTTCAGGTTTTCAACTTTTCGTGATGTAGAGGGTAAAAGTTCATTTTTCACAGGGGACACAGTCCGAATCAATGTATATCGTCGAACAGCTTTGGCCGTAAAAGCTCATAACTCCTACCTCAGACCTAGTCCCCCGTCCGTCCCGCTCCCATCCCATTGCCGACCCTCCCTTTGCCCAGAGATATCAAATATTTCAAGGTGCGCACCGATTTTCCTCGTTTTCATTGTGACCCTCATGTGCGCTCACTCTCCGCGTTCAAAAGGTTAACACCGATGGGAAAAATCTCGGTTTTGCGTCGACTTCTTGGCTGGGTTTTTGTTCGCGATAGAATCTGAGCTAGTGGTTGGTCAGTGGTTGCAGGGTCCAAAACGTGATATCGCAAATGGAAGTATTGATTAGTGTAACCATCCGCTCAAGATGTACAATTTGCAGGAAACCTGGTGATGCCCACCTATAACTCTCGGACGCAGCCTTTATTTATGGCATTATCGTTACTGCTGTTACCGTCGAATTTTCCAATTTTTCGGATCAGCACAACGAATATTACATTATTACGATTATCATTGTTTTAATTACTATGATATTCTAGAATGTTGGATAATAAGTTTCAGCTACAATAAATTTTCTTCTCTTACAAAACCGGCAAATTATGGCTTAATCGCTTTTTTGCAATAAATTCCAACAATCAGTATTCTTGCGTTGATTTAATGTTTGGTCCTAATGCTATAATACAAAATGTTATTGATATGAGTATACTTGTTAAATTAGAAAAAAGCCAGTCGCATCAGTAGTAAGCAATAAATGTTAATGTTTGGTTAAAATAATTTATCACGTCACACTGCGTTGCCATTTTCGGAAAATGAAGAACAGCATCTTTACTAATTATCTACCATTAGTTTGAATTTTATAGATAATATATAAAAATACAGGCATTCATTGAAGTTTGCAGTACTAATGTATCTCTTTTACTGCCAAAGTACATGTTGTGATCTATAATCCCCGAGATTTAATAGAAAATACTTGATTTAGTTTTTTTTTAGAAAATGAATGTACGTTATTTTTTTCTTTTCATGAACATTTTTTTTATAAAACTATGCAAACGTTGATGTCATCAATTATATTCTCCAAGCATGAAACGCACAATGCGAATTTAAATTCTCCTAGGGTAATAGAGATTAATGTAGTATTAGACACTGTAAACGCAATTGCAAATTTATAAATATTTAGATTCAATGAAAACCCCCCTAAATCAGACATAATTTATTCGATTAAAAAGACACTGCTAATATAAAATAAATTATTTATAAATGTGGTGCCATTACGTAATATAATTAAATTGAACATTTTTAATTTTCTTCCGAAACGGATATCCTTTCACATGTATGAGTTATAAATGAGCTAAAATAATTCACATCTCGAGTATTTTGTGATTTTTATGGTCTTAGAACTTGTATATCACTCATCCAGCTTTTTAAATTTTTAATTTTGAGGCAATAAAGTTTGACGTAATACTTTTTGAATTCCAGTTAAATCACTGATCATATAACTCCGACACCGAGAAATCCCGTAAGTTTTTTATACCGTATAAAAAGGTTCGTCGGTTAATGAACCTACGAGCATAAACACCGGTAAGCCTCGGCTCGAGTAAACCGGATACTGCGGCGTTAAAATTATAAGACAAGTGGGGTTGCAAGAAATGACGATTGCAGGAACTGACGTTAGCTTAATTTGACACTTAATAGCAAGGGAGTGACTTGCAAGTTATACGTGCAATTGGCCGTCAAAGAGACGCGAAACTTCTCGCGAGTAACGTAACCAAGAAGCTCATCCTCGACACGGTCCATCCGCGCTTCCCCCGAGGTATCGCGGCTATTCTGAGCCGTGCACGCACACACGTACGCACACACCCACACGCACACCCCCGCAACTATTACTCTCGCTGTTATCCTGCGATTAAAGGACGAGCCGCCAATATGTCCTTACATATAGACTTTCTTAAACTGTGCGGTGCTGGACCATTTCAGGTCACCGATCTTATCCTCGGTGGTTCTTTGTGTGTGCCAACTTGATTTCTCAATGCTATTTATGGTCCTGGAAGATAAAGGATGGCGAGGGAGGTGAAGATTGACGCAACTTTGGGGGTGGATACTTTGCCACGGTGCCACACTGTCAACAGTCGTGATTTACCGACGGTACCACTAGTAACTTAGTGTAAACTCAGTGTTAAATGTGGCTGGCTTCGTTCTCTCTCTTCTACCCAAGACGCTATTTGCCTCCCTTTTTTCCAATTTCAATTTCATCCACCGTACTTGTCGGAGAAATACACGGGAGAAATAATATTCCTCAAGTTTTAAACGCCATTGCATGACTACCGATTAAGAAAAATTATTAAATTTACTGTCGATGAAAAAACCCGCATTCGAATAAAATCCATTGTTATACTTCCAATGTTGCACTTGCATGCATATTATTGCAACCGATGAGTTTGATTCATGAATTTATGAGCTTTTGAAGAAACTCGTTCATACATTAAGTTGTACAATAAAACTTTTCTAATCTACTATTTTTATAATGTTCATAGATTTTTAACTTTCGAGCAGTCGTTTTCTCTTTTCTCAGCTAAATTATTAAAATACCGACTCGCATTCAAATCTAAACCTATTAAATTATTAATCAATTTAGGTATGTACAGCTGAAATTTATCAGATTCCGTCATGGTACAAACCAGATGAAATCAATATACGAAACTGCACTAAAAATCAACTTCTATTTTGGAATAATTTGCTGAAATAACGGTCTGTATGCATAGTAGAGGGATTTACACGTGTAAACTACCTCATCTCACATCCAGCAATTAACCATTCCCAGAGTAAATATTTTAAAACGAATGCATGGGCTTTCCAATTTAATCTTTACAAATCAATTAAAAAAGTTTTGCGGGTCAACGGCTAAAAGCTTATGCCGAAACAATACGTTTCCTCCAATTTATCAGAGCGAAAAAGGCCGGGGGATCGATGCTTTGCATAATGCACGGGGCACTTGTCGGGAGTGCAAATTTCCGTTACTCGAGCAGCGGCAAACCATTATTGCGAAAACACGAAATCCAGACTTACGCGCCTCCGTGGGATGAGTGGGATGAGAAGGAAGCAGCGTGCATGCACAACGAGTGAAATAAGTTGAGCATTTTAGTATCATGAGCCCCATAGTCAAGAGTGTGAGATGCGTGCCGTGGGTGCGCCTCTTGTCAATACGCTCCTGAATAATTGATATTATCAGCGAGATGTATTATTATTTGATAAAATTGAACTGCTGCATTCGATTAACTGCTTCAAGTGAATGATGAAATATATAAAAATACTGCGACTTTCCTTTATTCGGACGTCTCTTTCATTCTCTGCAGAAATGATGAACAAATCGAATAGGGATAGCCGAGTCTTTGCCCATTCCTCCCATCATTGCGTGTAAAAACGAACAAAGGCCAGTGGCAGAAAACAAAATCGAGTCTCGATCTCAAGGGTGCTAGAACACTAAGCCGACGGGGCAAGGGACGGCAGGTGCAAGAGGGTGAAAGAGGGTTTGGATCGAGTCGTAAAATCATCAGCGATGAAGACTTAAAAAAGGCAAAGGGTAAATGCACGAGGAGTAAGTAGGAAGCCTTGCAAATTAATTGAGGAAGAAGGAACATCGCCGACTACAAGAACTGCAACTTGTAAGCGACAGTTACGTCGGAGCGTCGGTGAAAAGAAGCAACCCTACCCACCCTACCTCTACATCCCGCCGTCGCACAGCCATCTCAATTTAATTATTTACTCGTGTTACTCGAATTGTTTGAGGAGGTGGATTTAACGCATTCATTTTCGTCGAGTGCCTCGTGGAGCTTTACACAGCCGACGCGAATGTTAAGCCATCGACTAAATGAAAATAGTCTTTTAATTACAGTTGCCGACGCGATCCTTCTACACGAAGCGAATTCGACTGGAGCCGCAACATAGAAAGTAGAAGAGAATGAAAGAGACTTGAACGAGCTTCGATCGATGATGAGACAAAGAGATAAGAGTTTGCTCTGTGTTTCAAGAAGGAACAAGTGCTTCCTCTTCCTCGACTTTAAATGCTCGAGGTACGAAGGAAGAGATGCCGATATTGCCTCTTAATAGGCTCTTGGATTAAAAGAAAGAAAAATTTTAAGCTTTTTTTCTATTACCTGTATTGTCTCCTTTCGCTTAAAAATGTCGATCAAACGCTCTTTCAAATAACTTCGATAAGATCCGTTCTCGTTTTCTCCCCTTCTATGCTTCTCCGCATTGTCTCCTTCTATTCGAAGCACGTGTAGCGGGGCGCTGCATTTGAATTAAATGCCTCTGACGTACAAATAGTTTCCGCGAAATGGTTCCACGTCTTTTTCAAAGCACATGAGGTAAGCAATTTGAATTCATTATGGAAATTATAAGTTAGGAGTAAGTGCGTCGGATTTTCGAATCAATACATACTTCGGTACTTGATCAAGCGGCAAGAATAAATGAGTTTTATTCCGAAAACAGATTTCCAGTGCGAAAACACCAATTAACGAAGTGAGTGACAGAGGGAAAACTCCTGGAGAATAAATAAAATTCTGCGAGCCCGAGTCCGAGCCCTAAAATATCCACAAAAGGAAGCGCTCCATTGCCTGGGAAAAACAATAATAGTTACGCGTCCTTTTCCTTCCTCTTTTCCCCTTGTTCCTCTTCCGGTACCCCCACTGGCCCCGAATATCCGTAAATTAACAGCGGCTAGTATGTAATTCCGAAATGAAATTAGCGCACCAATAGGTACACCACCGAACTTTCCCGATTCGAACAAAGACCATCTATCCCCGCTTTAATGAATGCACGAGGGTGCGGCCGACTCAAATACTCGCGGGTTTGATGCACGAGTGTCACCCTGGCAAGTGGGAGGACATGGCAGTGAGTACTCGGAAGCTCTTAGGAGTCTGTGGAATAAAATACACACATACACTCTCTGTCTGTCTATCTGTCACACACACACACACACACACACACACACACACACAAAAATTAAGAGCGGGAACTCGTAGCGCACCAGAATGCAAACTTAATAAATTATGTGTTTTTATAGACTTTTTTTTATCCTCTGGCGTTTATCTTTTGAATAACATTACACCTTTACATGTGTTCCCCTCTACTCTTTCTTGAAGTTTACACTCTTTACACAGTTTGTTGAAAAAAAATTTCCATCCAATCTAACACAGACCTCGTCACTTTTACTTAACCTTACGTACCCAGTATTTGTACTTTTTCGCATTAGTAATTGTTCCAACAATTTACTTTCATATTGAATCAATTTTGTTTGCGCATTTCAAATATTGCACGCCTGACGTACAAAAATCTTTTAAAAGAATACCTTTCTTTATACTAAACACCAGAATTTAGGTAATAAATCAGAATATAACAATATTGATTAGTAAAATTGAATTTACATAAATATTATTTTTTTTACGCTAATTATTTGTACGAATACTTTACTTTTGATTTATACATTAGTTTTCTAAATCAAGATTTTTTTTTGTTGATAATTCACTTCTCAAATGTAATTGAAATATGCTTTTTTTACATTAGTGCTTCATCTAATCAATTACAAAATATTGAATAATTTGATGATATTTGCCGTTGAAGACTAATGCACGAATCAAATTAATTTTGTGTATCATTGAAATTCTACAGAGAAGAGAATTAATTATGATGATTAATTCGAATGTATTTGAAAATTACATTTAAAGTGGAATCAAAGTATTACATGTGTTACGTGTCCCATATAAATACAAAGAAAAACAAAAAAAGATCATTTATGATACGAGTTTATCAACCGTGCAAGCGATGATGAGTTTACTTTATTTAATAAAATTGATTTGTTAAGAGCCCACAAATATATTACGCAAGTTGAAAGCAGTACTATCAAACGAACGGTGCTACATAAAATGACTCCAGAGTGGTGCGAATTCTAAATATAGACACAAAGTGTAGAAAGTTCTCTTTTACAGAAATACTAAACAGACAGATATTAAATATCATAATTTATTCAATCTGATACAATGAATAACCGAGTATTTGTGTTATTTATGTGTACTTTTATTCCACTCACCTCAATGAAATATGCTATTTGGTTTTAATTGCAAGAATTTCAATTTAAGATTGTTCTATTAATTAAAATATTAAATGAAATAAAGATTCTCGTAAATTCTTTTCTTCTCATTTTTTTCTTAAAAATATATGTTTTCATTATTCAATAAATCCGAATATTAAAATACCACTACAAGGTTATAATAATATATTTCAATCTTAAAGGACTTATCTTTCTGAATAAGCGAGATATTGAACTGACGTAAAAATGTTATCTGGTAAATTATATTATAATAAATAATATCTTATTAGTTGATACATTGCCTTCGCATTAGATACATCACACATGCTATTTTAGAGACCGCATCGTTTTATGTTTGATAAAAAAATATATATATATATATATAATTACGCACTAGGATCTCGAAAAGTTCAGCTTAGGGATAATATTTTTTTTTTTAGACCCACACACCCTGCAGTCCCTCCCCCTCCTTCTTGACATAATCTCGTCCGAGCTACTCGCCTCGTGCGCCTAATTTCGATCCCAGCTATAGCCGTATCAAAGATTCCCACTGCGTCTCCGTTTTTTCAGAAACAAGGGGGAAACGCGCAGAGTCCAATTTATCAAGATCATCCCCCTTGGCTCGTATCGTACCTTTGCACCCGACCTGGAGACAAAAGGTTTGCAAGGCGACGATCGCGTCATCCATTGCAAGATGAAGAGAAAAGCGAAAGTTGGGCGCTCGTAAAGAAGCCTCGTTTCGTTGTTAATAGGTGGGAGAAACCAGAGCAGAGCACACAGCATCACTTGAATTACCGGGTTTCATTCGGCAAAATAGGAGTTTCAACCATTAATTATAATACATACGCACAAATACAATAATACATTATGACTGCATCAGCCCCTTGTCGTGTTGTACTGCTGTTGCTGTGGCTTTATAGATGCGAGAATTTCCTTAAACAGATTCCTTGTGCAAATATTTGCTCTGATTAAATAATTCATCCCTTCATAACGAGCCCCGATCTATGGCAACTATTGCGGGACAACGGATCGAAACAAACAAAAACCCATCAATTAAAATACAAAATAAGTCTTTGGCAAGCTTCCAAAAAGGTTTTTCGGATGTGGGGGCGTGTGACTCTGGCAACGAACCAGAAAATTTAGTGCAAGCGCGACAGCTCTTAATTTGCCTTTATACATTTATTTTACCCTTTGTTCTTGACTACCTTTCTTTAGACTTATCGGGTATATGTGAGTGTGGGGGCACCTAAATTCTGCCGGTTAAGTTAAAAGTTAACTCAATTTTTTGAAAGTTTTCCTTCAACATTTATGTGTCGCTTACTTATCATCCCTTGGCCCCACTCGTTTCACTCGAGAGCTTTGTGATAAATTCTGAAAAAGCAATTTTTGAGTTTTTATTGTGCAGATCAATTTAAGAAACTATTATTTTATCAGTAATATAGATTGCACAAGTAATTCTCGGTGTTTGAATTCTCACGTAACGATAGGCAAGATTTTTCATTATAATAACTTGCTTTAAAAATATCTATAAAATTCATCTTAAGACTTAATTTTACAACCGAAGCAAATAACGGAATCCGTGAACAGATCTTTTTATAAATATGTAGACTTTTTATGTAAATTCAATATTTCTGTTTATATTATACAGAGCGGAGGAAAATTTTATGGTATCCTATGTATCTGTACCGTAAATTGTATTGAAAGAAAAAAGTTAACGATAATTATGACACTCGATCGTTCAATTTCCGAAAAAAAAACTTGAAATTTATTATACGTAAATGACTAGGAGAACCATTATAATTTTTAGATTTAAAATTTAGATAAAAATGATTTGGGAAAAATAATACCAAGAATTCTTACGTTGAATCGTTGTACATTCACTTGAGAAAAATAAATTGTAATAAACCATTTACTCAGTGCCTTTTACATGAACTTCTAATAGTACCGTAGGGATTTAAACAATTACAGAAATCAATTAGCCTCGAATGTCAATATAATGAATTCAATTTAATTGAATTGAGTATCATCACTTTGGAAATCACTAATTATGTCTTTTATTTTCTTTTAAAAATCTATAAAAATTTAATTACAATTGAACTGCAGTTAAAAATGGTTCAAGTAAATTCAGTTATTAAAATTCATAAGAGTAATTGTTGTTTAATGTAACATTGCCCCATTAAAAAAAAATTATTTTCCTTTTACAGAACAATGAAGGACGCGATGATCCACATTATCAAAGAAAAAACATTTTTTTATCAAATTTCGAGCGGTAAGTTAAACTATTTTCACCGCTGAGAAAAACGTTTGAAAAAAAAAATTCTCGAGTTGCAGTAGCGCCCGGGAAAGAAAGGAACAAAGGCAAAACTTACCACACATATACAATTTCCGTGTAAGTATGGATTAGTCACAAAAAGCAGAGACGGTAATAGAAATCTGAAGAGCCATTAGAGCGTGTTCATTCGATTATTCAATAATAATAGTGGAAGCGGTAAGCGTTTTAAAATCCTTTTGCCGGAAAGGTGAATTAGAGCGAATTATCAACACCACGATAATAATTGCTCGATGATACACATTCGTCTTCGTCACTTCCGCACTATTACGCGTTGTGTCAAATCGGTGTCAAGTGTAAATAAATCTCACGCGCAAAACTTGCTAAAACACGAGAGATGGGTGGGTGGAAAATACAATTATTAATTAAAATTATCGACGCATAAATTCATTTTCGCCGTGTATATACATGGAGAGTTAATGCTCCGATTGCACAGTTCGAATTTGTACAAACTTGATCAAGCAGTATTACAATTTTCCATCCTTGGTGCTGGAAACTCCCGAATTTTAAAATTGTTGGCGGTTGTTCAACTCTCACTTGGCTAAGTTTCTCGATTTCCACTTTTATTCACGCGCAATTATTTAGTTAGAGAGTGAGAGGGATCGATTGGAAGAAACACTGTTTCGACTTTTTACTTAAGTGTTTATTTTTGGGCATCGCCTTACTCGACGATATTTACGGATTATTTATGATATTTGTCCAGGAAAAAGCCAAAAGTCATAAATAATAGTATGCTTTAATGTTTTGTTTGCCTGATCATTGCCTTGAAAACAAAAGAATGTTGAGACACGATTAATGTATGGTGGTGGTATCCTTTTGATTATTCACAATAATCCTAGTTTAAAACAGTGTGATCGTATTTTGGTCCGAGACGGAAAAAAAATGTCAAACACACATATAATAATAGTAGGATTGTTGCGTAAAATACATTATTTGGAACGTGAATTTGCGAGAAAGACTTGAATTGTAAATGCAAAGTTACATCTTCAATTCGGAATCCCATTCGCGGTACAGTGTACATTACTACGTCACTACCCAAGTGTTGATTTATGCATCTATGCATGCACTGGCAAACTTATGCAGGTGTTTAAGGTGTGCGTGTGCGTGTGCGCGTAATAATCGCGGGAAAAAGTGCGGTGCGTAGGGAATGCCTTTATATGTAAATGAAGTGAAGACCGATATAGATTATTGAGTCGACTTCTGCAGAACTTGAATCTCTCGCTCTCAAGGGTTAGGGTGGAGAGGGACGGAGGAGGGAAAATCCTCCTTCACGAAGATGTTCGATGCTCAAAAAGTAATTAGCGTACACGCTCTGTTTTTTTTGCATTTCAATTCTGGAAATGGTATTTCCATGCCAACGTGTCGGTCAGTGCTTCGCCAAAGTTCGATTATAATGCTATCGATTTTCGGAAGGCTAAATAAATTAAATCCGATTGATATTTGTATACACGAGGGTCCCGGGGAGGTGTGTTTGCTCGAAAGCGCTCGTGACGATGTGTTTGCGTATGTGGAATTCTCACGTGTAACTCGAGCTGCTGCCTACAGCCTTTTTGAATGTTCAAAATGTTTTCACGAATTATCGTCAATAATACTCCTCAATGCTTATGTGGCTATTTTCCTAGTAAAGCGTATTATATTTTTCGATACACCCCCTCGCCCCCGCGGCTCTGACCTCTTTTCCGCGAAACAATGAAAGTTTTGATTCCCGAATTCGTGTTTAGGTTTGGAGTTCCTTTTACACCGACGATTTCAAGTAGACTTTTGTTCAAGGCTCGATTCTTACACGTGCACTCACTCGCTCGTTCGCCGTTTCTTTCATCGTGTTCCTGTCCCCTCGTATTATGATAATATATGATATGGCGCGAGTCTAGCGGGAACAACGACAATAAGCTCATTAACAAATAAGCGGGGAATATAAAAGAATTACAAGATTGAATGAGCGATAGTGAATTGCGACGCACGCAAATATCGATGCGAAAAACATTCCCAAGGCCATAGAAATGAAGAAGTGCATATTGCGATAAAATTATTCTTTAACCGATCGAGAGAGTGAGAAAGTCATCCTCCACCTCGTACACACACGGACACAAAAAAAAATAATATCCGTATCGCGAGTCTAAAAACGCGAGCTGATCTGAATCATGGAGCTAATATAATAATCCTTAGCTGATGAGGTCAGCTAAGCTCAGTTCCACGTGCTTTTCTTTTTCTCCATTATTCCACGGGGTATGTCTGGGGGCTGGTATGCATAACTCGCGACGGGACTGGCATCTCATCGCGGTTAGCTGCATAAACGCACCGAGAAATCGCCGCTCGAGCGTAAAAATAAGTCCGTAGCTGCACACCCGTTACGTTGCGTACCCTGGGCACTGGGGATCACCCCGATAGCTCAGGAGATGACGTAGACCTCTGGAGGTACAAAGTCGCGGACGCGTGAGTAATCCCCGAGCTACGCGACATTCCTCGGGACTTGCAACCCACCCATTTGCATTTGCGCTCTGAGCGATTTAGCAGTTTCATTTTTGCGCGCAGAGATATCGAGATAAAATGACGGGGCGGGCGTGCGACGAAGTATTATTCCGAACGGAAGCCGTAATTACCATTTTTACAGGCCAACTGATCTCTGCATCTCATTCAGTCATCCCCATTAACATAAATTACAACCACAAAAACTGCGTGTGTGCTTAAATCAGCAGTTTCGAGGACACGGAGATTACTCTGGGGATAGGCGGTGTAGGCGGCACTCGAGCTTCGATCATAACGAGAGGCGCAGTTTTTCCGAAGAGACTCGGCAAGCAAATTTGTTTGAGAATTTTGTCATTATTTTTTTCTCTTTCAAGAGCTTCGCTCGCTACTAATGATCCAATCCATTAACTTTGATGGAGCTCGGAGAATCTTACAGAGTAGTACTATGACGCGTCTGCAGCCCGGAGCGAGCGGGAGGGCGCGTTCGATCGCAAGATTTAGAGCTCGCGTGCGAATGGGAGAGGGAAGTGGGATATCGGATCGCTCGGGTCATCGGTAGACAGACGGGCCACATAGTAAAAGCTTCCCGGTTGACGCTCCATCCCGCGCCCCTTTCGGAAGTGCAGTCAAGCTCGCCCTGCTTCTCAGGGTGAGATGTACAAAGCGAGGGGAAGCTCGACTTATTACTTTATTCAACGGAAGTGGAAGCGAACGGTTCGCGAACTCCGATGATAAAGGAAGTGCAATGCGTCCTGGTCTGGTCGCCCACATCGGAGACACGCTCGAGCTAACGTCCGACCAGCGCAATGGCAATCACGAGTTAACCCAAACTCGTGATTGCCATTGCTTCTTTTCTTCCCCGCCCCGTGTTGTCACGAGCGATCCGATGAATGGAGTGCGGCTGAAGCAATCAGGACCGAGTAGTTTTTGGTCATTACTCCAGCCCGAGGGAGACTGAGACCACTGGGCAGGAAGACCAAGTGCAATAGTCAATTCCGCGTAATGGCTTACTAATTGCAGTCTTAATTCGCAAGTATACGCGGAATTTTTTTCCATTTAGTCGAGTCCAATTATTGCGAGGGCGGACTGACAATGCTGTATTTTCCACATCTTCCACGAATGCGTTCTGTTTTCTTGCGCAAACTTTGACGCAGCCATCGCGTTGTGTCCGTCTCCGTTACTCAAGTGTGGCTCCTATAATGTTATTGCTTTAATTAAATACACGCACCCGCGGAACCCTTAAGCGACCAATTTTTGCTCGTGCAAAATAAAAACAATCGATGAGATTCTTACGAATTTGTGGTTATTGATAAATTATAAATTGGTGCTGCACGAAGAATGAATTGTTCTCATCATCAAAGCGGAATTCAAACAAGAATTAATCCGACATTCGTGAAACCTGTCATTATTACCTTGTTAACTGGCATCCACTACACCGTTAAATACCTCAATAATTTATTACTTGGTAATTTATTATCGTTTAAAAATTTATTTAATTTTACTAAAACATTCACCCATTAAATACCAGCATCACACTATGTCTCAAGTATTAACTTTTAGTTTAGTTTCATAACCAATGCTTCCCTCGAGTATCGGAAAATGAATTTAATGAATTTCCGGTCAGTGACCTTTTCTAATTCATTGGAATTATTTAAAGTGGTTTGTTTGCATAAGTATCCCAACCAAGCAGAGTGTTTTTGAAACCAGATCCATTCTACATTTCTTTCCGGCAGATAATTGTTCCAAGAGCTCGTTTCAAACGGTCAATGTTTAATTTCATACTCGTCTGATAAAATTTCTTGAAGAAATACGATGTATAATACGAATAAACATCTCGGTCTGTGCATTTGCAAACAAACCCTACATTTATAAAGCAATTTAATATTTACTATATTAAAATATAAATGCGACAGCTGTAAATATCATAATTTGTTCAATATTGTAAACCATGAATAATAATAAATCTATACGCCACGCAAGGAAGATGTACAATATAAACTGGAAACATTGCCATAAAAAAGCAGCTTATTGTGAGACTTGAATATAAGAAAATGAATAAAAGTATATTAAAATGACTGTATAATCATAAAAATAAACGGAATTATCTATAAAAAGGATATTTGACAATGAAAACCATATTGGTGTACGTCCGAGCCTAAACTCGAGCTCCAGTCAACGTTCCCATTAAAATTGTTGAAACTATTATCTCGATAAGAGTTTTTTCTTCAGCCATTTACCATCGCTTACCCAACTGTAATTGCGAATTCGACGGATTTTCAGAAGAATGGAACTAGTAACTAGTACACGGTTCATTGATCAGGAAAAGCCAACTATTTATTTATCATTTCCTTTTTTGCTAATACATAACCAAACCAACCTTTAAATTGCTGTTAATGCACTACACAAAGACCAAACCAAACCAACTAAAGGAGCAGTTCGTTACAGCGAATGGTGCCCGTCGCTTGCTAAGAGCGGTTTCCTGAAAAGGTGAATAAAGAACGAGTCACTCTAGTGTCTTATGTATCTCGCTCGTGCTCTCATTGAACAAAATTTGTGAACAACAACAACACAATCAAACGGCTTTGCCGAAGTAGGTGCTCGCCTCAGGTTCATTAGCTTCTCCTTGTAAACTCCTACGCAACTTTTTTTTCATTTGCATTTACCTTTTGAATTCCCTCCTCACTAATTCGATCACCAACGAAGTCGCAGCCTCAATTTAATGGGATAGTTTGTGCGTCACGTACGATTAACCAACTAGGTGTCACGCACAGAAATGGGAAGAGGAAGAGGAAGAGAGGACGTAGGAAAGGGAGAGGACGGAAAGCTCAGTAACTTGGATATGTTTATTAAGAGAGATCAAATCGAACATGGTGCTGACAATGCTGTTGACCACGATCTTCGAATTCACGCAATTGCTACGAGTGTGACTCGATCTCTGATGAGCCAGAGCTGAGCCTGAAAAACTCAGGCACCTTGAGAAAACTTAGGCGAAACAACTCGTTTGCATTTCGAAAGGAGCCGAAGAACGCGACTATAGTTTTCTTTGAAGGGACACCACGTCGCCGGTGGAGGAGTGCACGCCCAGAGGCATAGTACGTGCCCCCACCCCAAGGGATTTTAAATAAGTCCACGTTATTTTTATGTATTACAGCTGTATTGGGATGCTGGATTGAAGAGTGTGGAGCAGTAGCGAGGGAGAGAGAGAGAGGCGAGTGCATTGGACAGACGTGGACTAATTGACGTCGAATATTTAGCTCGCTTAATGGGTTGTGTGGCTGATGCTCTAGCTGATGCTGGGCTGAAAGCTGACGTCACCAAGTAAACCTGTAGGAGTGAATGAATGAATAATGGCGATGATTCCACTGCTTTCTTCTTTCCCATCCTTCCTCTAGGTCCTTTTGTTCTCTAGTCTCCTCTTAGTTTTTATACTCGTGTGCGTTAAATGTCAAGTTCGAGTTCATTAAATAACGCCAATGTGGCCCGAGATAATACACAAGTGCGAACGAGAGACAGTGAATCGATTTATCAGTCGAAACGTATTGAGTGCTTATTGTCGAGTGTAGTCGCACGTACTTTGTCAGATTAAGCGTTAATCAAAGAACTATTGATAGGAATCCCAAAGGGGAAGGGGGCTGAAGGGGGGGTTCACGGGAAACCTCTGCCAATAAGGCCTCGATAAAATCCTGCTCGAGTGAACTTGTATCCTTTGCCTATGCCCCTATGCGTGTGCGCATGTGTGGATGAAAGTGCGACGAAGACGTCATCGGCACAAGATCTATATTTATCGTCTCAGAAGCGCGATTGAAACCTTCGTTATGCGACATGAATTGAACTTCGTTAACCAGCATAGAGAAGAAACACGACATTTTTAAATTTGAGAAACATGACCTGACCCTTGACTTATTCACCGCGTGCGTATATCTTTATGATTACGCCTAACAAACGTAAAGAGAGCGCATGATTTACTATTTTGATTTGCCTGACAGAACAGTATTGTGCACGCGGTAATTATTTATATAATATATAAACAATTATCAGCCTTTGGACGAATGAAGATGTTTTTACTCGCTCTTTGTAAACTACCTCTTAAAGCTTTTTCTTTCAAACACAATAAGCATTAGATCACTAAACTGTGCACATTTTATCTATTTTCATAAAACTGTAATACAACTAAAATTCATTTACTTTTAGTTATTTAAACAATATTCTATTTCAAATGTGAATGGTAATTTTTGAATATACGTTCATGCATTATTTACTTGAAAAATTGAAAGTTAATAAAAACAGGAAATTGCCAAGTATTTCTTTATCTATATCATTTATCTTCGTAGGAATTTCAAGTGGAATTAAGATTAAAGTAATGTAACAAAATTCAATAAAAATTCAAACATTCTATCCACTTTAAATTATTAAACGCATTGTTTGGGATAATATTTTATGCAGAATGAATAATGTTGATAATCATAATTTTAATGGTTGTTATATTTAATAATAAAAATATTCACGTTGATCAATGAATTTGTGCACTATTAATTAATTAGCATTTCGAGTAATCTTATATAATGATAATTACACTGCAAACTCCAATGTATGAGTAAAATTATACATGTGTTTTTAATATTTCAATGTAACAAATTAAATTCAGATATTAACTTTGTTACAAATTAAAAATACATATTATTATTTCCGTAAATAATGAAACGATTGGTATGTACTAATATTATACAATTAATCAAGTGTGTCAATATCATTATAATTTCTTATCAAATATAAAAAAATCAATTTAATAATTAAAATTTATTTTATACTAAATAATATATGTAATTAATTTTACGAATCTTTTTATTCAACTACATAAAAAATATAAATCAATAAGGTGACTCGTTAATGATACTAGTTCGGAGTTTGAAAGACATAGGCTCAAAAATTATTACTTCCCCTCAGTTAATTAAATGAAACCAAGAAAAGGAATACAAAAGGGCTAATCCTGCGCACCGACTCACCCATCCATTATAGCAGTACCGAGTTATAAGTGCACACTAAAGCACACACATTCGGATTATTAAATAGTTAAATACATTTTAAAATGCAAGACAATTATTCAATTATATTTCTTGGTAACACGTATGACCTGTACTCTCCCTACCTTTTTTGTACATCCAAATAAGTATAAAAAAATTATTCTATTCTTATTCATTTTACGAACAAGTGACTTGAAAATTAATTAGATGATTTTTTTACCAAAATTTCAGTTTGTGCTTCGTGCAGTATTTAAGATTCGCTTGATTCAACTTTGTTGGTAATTAACAGCAGAGGATTAGAAAAATAACCAGTTTATTTTGTCGATTTTCTTTCACAATCACTTTTGAAAAACTTTTTTCCTATGAAATAACCTTTTTTTCTGAGAGACATCGGACACACCAATGGTAATTAATAGCATTTTTTATAAGTGAACAGTTATTGGTAGGCCAAAAGGGTGAAGAGTCTTTCCAAGCACGACTCGGCTGTAGGAACTTTCTGGACGAATTCACGATCACGAATTTATTAAAATTTATAAAATAAATAAAAAAGGATTCGATAGAAAATTCGATAGAAGGAAAGGAAAGAATTCGAGAAAAGTTTTCTAATCAATTTTCAATCTGAAAGATGATAAAGAGTATTTAAAAAATTGCTGGGAATGCCGAAAGTATGCGGGATAAACCAGAATATGGGTAATTGCGTCCGAGATTTGGTCCATAAGGAGAAGTGAGTCGATTAATTGCGTGGGCGCCGTCGTCACGTAAGCCGAGAGAATTCCCCGGGTAAAACTGCGTTATCAGCTGACATGAAATGAGCCGAGGCGCATCTTTTTCGGTCGGTGTGCGTGTGCTCGTGTGTGTGTGATTGTGGATGCGTGAACTCGCGACCTATACGACACAGCTTGGCACATTACACAGGTGCTATCGTCGATAAACCGAGCCAGCGATACTCGCTGGCTCGGTACTTTAACGCTTTCGCTCGCGCTCTCTCTCTCTCCCTCTAGCGATAGCTACGGAATTCAACACAATTTCCCTCACTCCGCTTACCATACTTGCCGCCCAGTTAATTGCACACGGGTCGCGAAATTTATAGACTTCATGAGCGAGTCACTCTTATAGAAATTCCTTATCCACAATTACTTATCCACAGGAGATATTGTTTTTAAGAAGAACATCGTCAAATAAATTGTCGTAATGAATGAGCTTTCACAGCAGATTTTATATTTTTTCGTCAATCTAGATCCACTTTATGGAGATATAGTCATCGTCGTATAGAGCGTTTCTTGTAATAGAATTTTTGGTTACACAAATTATTTTCGAAAAAAGAGGAGTGCATCGATTAATCAAATACCTGATTTTGGTCCAAAACAACAATAGCGGACTCATTGTTTGTCCCGAGTTCTTTACACTTTTGAGGCACGCTTGTATATTCATGTATAGCCCGCAGTCGCATATTAAGACATAATGTAAATCAGGGGTATGGAATGATGTGACAAAACATTAATTACCCATCCCGACCACCTACGAGACTCACGAGTACACGGATGAATGCAGTGTACAAAGAGAAACAAAATTGGTGCGCGTCTCTGAATCGCGAGGATATGGAGTGTGTAACATTCCTGAAAACCTCCAAGCTAAATCATCATTCGATGACAATTATGAGATGACAGTTTCGCCGGAAACAGAGCAGCATTCGTAACTTTGCCGACGTCTTTCTTTCTTTTCTCTATCGAAAGCTGGTCGTCGAGATCATTGAAACGGTGGTGGATAAATCTATGGCCTCAGCGCTCGCGGGACTCTGGCATGTAACGTGTACAATTTTCATCCTACTCCCTTTTGTTCGTTTCTTTTTTTACCGTTAAGCCCTTGTTCTCGAGGAGACACTCCTGAAACGAAGTTTTTGTTGGAATTCGAACATGTCTCGAAAAAATCGACAACTGCTCTTTTTACAGTGCTTGTTACAGTGCTGGAAACTACTGTATTACGCCAAAAGTGAATTTTAAATAAAATTAGCTCTGGGACCGAGTTTTACGAACAAAATGTTTGTTTTATTCAGCCAATGAAGTCTTAATTTAATTACACATTTAACGATTAACCGACTGAGCTTAAAGTTGGTAGTTCGTATTTTCTCATCGTATCATGTTCACTGAATTTAAATAAAAATTATAAAAATTTCTAAATTTTTTTCTGTTTAACTTGATTTTTTTTTGTATTATAAAAAATTTCACCACCGTGTTAATGTATAACAAATGTTACCAGACACTATTCGACAAAGTTGGGGAAGTTGCGGAAAATTAAGAAAGTAATCAAATGATTGAGTATTCATGTACCACTAAACAAGGAATGAAGCCTTCCTTTCCCCCGACAACAATGGTTTTAAAAAACAGTATTTTATTTGAAACCAAGTGCAATGGTTAACAATTTGTAAGGGATAAATATAAATCTTGGACATGAGTAAACTTTGGTAACATTTACTTTAATTTATCAGGTAAATTAAGTGACTTCTGTGCAAATTAGTCTCGGTATAATAGAACTTGGGGCTGTTGCAAGTTGTATTTGCGTTGTTACGATACCTTCCACCGAATACTTTGACAGAAGCATGCGAACTCTTTGAGAAAGAGAAAATTAATTGCAAACCACTGAAATGCTGCCCGGTCAATAATTGTTATCACCATCATTATCACCATATCACCATCACCATCATAAGACCAACATATAACTTGCGAGGAAGAAACTCTGCCGCGAGGGACGCTGTGCTCTTATTTTCTCAAAATATTTGCGTTTTTTGTGGCACTTGTGAAATAAGCGTTATAGAAAATAAAACTGATGCAGTTCCGTGCAAAAATTTACGAAACGCGGAAAACTAGCGTATTCATTGTTTTAGCCAAAAAATATTCCGAGCAATTATTATTATTACTCTTTATAATTATTACTCTTCGGATTATTCTGCAAATTCATTTTATTCCAATGCAATCTATTTTTGTTCCATATTAAAGTCTTAATTGTGGGTCATTAAAATTATTATAAAATTTACAAGGAATGTTTTATTTTTTTTTAACAGGGTTAATTTTCACGCGGTATATTTTAATGTAAAATTTCACAGTATAATATGTACGAGTCAAGATTAAAAAGCTATTTTTAAAATCATTTATTCTTCACTTTATAAATGTATTTAAACTTGCTATTCTTTTTGACAATAATTATATCATCATACTTTCAAATGTGGATACAATGTCACTACACAAAGCAAAGAATATAAATTTTATTCTTAAAATAGATTAGATATTTTATATTATTCATTTCTTATATTAATTTGTTTTTGCCATTATCGTTTATGACTTGACATACATACATACATTTACATCCTTTTTATTCAAACAATTTTATAATCCTCTCCCAGTTGATAGTGTATCTAAATACATTAAACTAATCAAATGACGATGTTGAATATTCAAATAATTAAGAAGCAATAAATTCTAATACCTGTATTTTGTATGACGCATTTGATTAAATTTATTATTAATTAAAGATTAATCGATGCATGTCGTTTTAAAATTCTAAAATTCCTAGTCAATAAGATAAAGAATTGTCAATTTCATGGAATTAATAATTCATAATTTCGGATAATTAGACAAGTACAAAGCTCCTTATGAAAAAACAAATAAACGTAAATATTTGAAATGAACTAACGTTGTAAAATAATCTCGAGTAGTCTGCTGCCGCAACAGTAACACAATATTTGCTGCTTCTTTGGCCGTAGCGTGTATTCTTACTATTTTCCTTGTAGCACCAAATCTTACCAGCAGTTCGACAAGTCAAGAGTTTTAAAAACAACGAGATAAAATTTAGACAATGGACGGACAGTCCCTTTTATCTCCTCCAGGAGTCGATTAATCAAAGGCTTTTCCATAGGAGAACAAAATTTGACAAAGAGGAGAAAGTAAAGTAAAAATGATTTAAGTTTGCAATATTTCAACAATTGCCTAACCCGAAAACAATAAAGCAAGCAATATAGAGTCAATAATAAAATATTTGTAATGCACAAAGTTTCGCAAGAATTTATTTTCGATTTTCATTATCCTTGAATTTTTCACTTATTTTCTACGCGTAGAAAGCAATTACCTCTAGACGAAAAATCTTACTTTATTCACCATTGTTAAATTTCTAATCAATGATGAACTACTAAAAAGCTATACAAAGTGCTTCAACAAGTTACGTATTCCAGTAAGAAAATTATTAAAAGAATGAAAACCAATAAAAAAAAAACGAATATTCCAAGGAAAAATACTAAAGATACTCGATGTGTGTTTAAGAGTAAAGGAATTCGTATAAAAGTATATATTCGTATATATTGAAAACTTTATGAAAGAACATTGTATTAAAATAATATGCATTTAACCCTTTTTTTAATAAAATTTACAAACACGCATACCACTAAAATTGTTTCTGTGGTGTGGAACGATCTAGAAATTATTGATACAGATATAACTTTAGCAAGGCAACCTAAAAAATCCAAATCAAGTACGACAAATATTAGAAGGGCTGCTGTGGCTCTTTTGCCATATTTTTAATACCATTTTTCTCTTTCCAGTACATAAGAACAATCTCAAGAGTTGCAGATTATTAATGATTATTTGTTGAAAGGGAGGAGAGCGCCTAGCATTTAAGAGGATAAGTGGTTCAGAGAGAGAGAGACAAAGATTAGAAGGGGAAGGGTCTTATTTGTGAGGAACGTAGCATTATTCACTGGGCGAGGGCGAAGAGAAAATGAAGGGGGGAGCCAAACGTCATCTCGACTTTTCAATGCTTCCTTTTAATAATAAACATTTGGTATTTGACAATTTACAGTGATTACCCCCACCTAAAACTCCCATTCTCGAGGTTGAGTCCTCGTCAAACGATAGTTTTTCACGCGAGTAAACGCTCGCGCTTTTATTTTCCTGCATCTAACTTTGTGGTATCTCCCCCGCACTCACTACCATCGATCATCAGCGGCTCACCGAATTCCGAATAATGCACTTAGTTGTGTTCTTGATGATATGATATCGAGGAAGACAAGATGTGAGGAAATCTGAGAAGAAAATCATCTTAAACGAGGATTGTAGTGCGGAGGTAAATCGAGACACCGCCTGTACTTAAATATGTATCTTGGGGCCAGCAAAGGAAAGGTGTTCTGCATCCTCCAACCGGTTACGTAAAAATAGGTCTAGCCCAGTGAAGAGGCAACGACAGCAATAGCAAAGCTCATAATGAAAAATCATAAAACACGAGGTCACAGAGTCGACATGTTGGGTTGGTGTTCTCAGGAGACGGGACGTGTACCGAAAGAGAGGCTGTGCGGCGCACTCTCAGGTAGTTTTTTTTTCCATGAGGGTCGTTGTGCCGGCTTTGTCTCTCCCCGGAGGGTCCTAATAGTAACGAGAGGCCTGCCTCGTGGTTCCCATTGTTAAAGAGCCTTGTCTCGGCCCTACTACCCACCCATTCTTCCCTCACAACCGCCGCAAGAAAGACGTACGAAAAAACGAGAATTAGAAGAGAGAGAGAGAGAGAGAGAGAGAGAGAGAGAGACAGCTAGACAGACAAACAGACAAAGAGGAAATGAAGCTGAAACCGGTAAAAAAAAGGTTAGATCGACAAGTGCGGATCTGTCGACACAAGTGTTTTTCAAACAATTTTCGCTTCAGCTTTTCCGTGACGCGTAAAAATGAGGTCGAGAGGTTCATTAAAAGACCGGTGGCGGTTAGTTTTGCCTTACTTCTTCTATCCTAATCACGGACACCCGAATATCACGAGGACAATTGGGGCAGAGGCCAGTTTGAGGTTTACATTGGAACATTACAGAAACACCAACCGTTATGCATCCTCCAACGGCAACGTTGAGTTTTTCGTTTTTCGATTATCTTTTCTTATGCAGGATAAACAATGCCGAAAACTTGATAGAGACAAACAAACGTCATTAAGAAAAGTAAAAATTATAACAAGCAAAGCATTATAAGAAATTAACGACATGACATATTTTCCTCTTCTTCCCCACGCTTGGCTCCCCCACAAACATACGCCAAATTCAATCTATAACAAGAAACAGTTAAATTATTCGTCCAGAGAAATTTCAAATTAAAATTTAGCTGTATCTTCTCGGTAAAGATAGCGACGGTTGAAATTAACTTCCAATGGAACTCTCGGACAAAAATGATTTCAAATTAAACATACCACTTGTAAAAATTTGAACTGCCTATTTTTTTTAACTACAAAACCAAGGAATAATATGGAGAAAAAAAAACAAGGACGGAAATATTAAGAACTGAGCCAAGCCCCGTGACGAATGTTTATGCGAAGAAGCGAGTGAGAGAACGAGCGAGATTTTCGTCATGGAACGCCATGTAGAAATAAAAAAAAAATCCTCATGGAGTAGAAAGAAAACGAAGTTTCTTATGGCAAACGATTCCGCGGAACGATATACGAGTCGTTGCCTCAGTTTCCGTCTACGATCATTGCGTATGGTTATCTTTATCCTTTCGCGAAACAGTACATGGTTTTACAATTTTACTGCTAAACGAGCGAGGACGAGGTCTACGAGGTTAGAAGTGGGCATTTTCCGCAAGGATGGAGAGATGGAGGTTATGATTTCTCAAGGAGGGCGTGGAGGCTCGCGCACTCATTCTTTCAAGTAATATAATCGTTTCACTGTTACCCGAATCACGAGCTCAAAACTCCGAGTCACAGTTGAATTGCAGAGCGTACTGTTTGCTTTTGCCTTTACTTCTACTTTTTTTACTTTACTTTACTTTACTTTGCTGAGCTTGAATATGGAAATCGAGAGAGAAATCGAGAAATCGTGAAATCGCTCGGTGCTCGCTCGTCTCTATATTACATTTACAGTTATAGTTATAGACCGTCTATGCTCGGGTTTGGAAACGGCAAAATAATTATTCCAGAGGCTGTCGACACCCGGAGTAATCGAAGAGATTCCCCAACTTGGCTAGACTTCTTATCGTTACAATTAATTTGAAAAGAGGAAAGGCTCCTCTTCTGTGTTTCTGTATTTCTTAAACGATTTTCTATTTTTTACACAAGCTGCACTCGAATAATAAAGTTAAAATATTATAAAATATTATAAAGAATAATAAGATTTAAATTCAAAATCATTAATACTGCAGGTATTTACAATAATTACTATTGCCCAATTTCACAGTGGCAGTTTGAAATTGTTGTTAATTTTCACAACTAATGAGCGAAAATTAGTTGTAAAAAGACGAATCGAGTGGATGCGGATACACGCACGCACACGCCGATAAAATTTACGACGCTAGGACGTCAAATCAAAACATAACAAAGATAAAAATCACTGAACGAAACAATTATTTATGCAGGGATTATATAACGCTATTTAATTTTCAAGACATTTCTCGACGATATTAAATAGCGGTGGACGTCGACGCGACGCTAGTTCGCTTTCTCAAAAATACTCGGTTGCATTTCATTTATTTAATGGCAAAATATACAGCGTCATTTCGCGGGATCGATTGCATTGTAAAATATTTTAAATACTAAATTACGATTATATTTTCCAGGGCGAAATTAATAAGTCAGCAACGGACGCGAATCCGTACTGAGGCTGATCAATCAAAGGGGGGGGGGGACCTCGCCTTTTGTCTTTGCGAATCCGGATACTGCGAGTGAATCTCGGGTATCTGGACAAAGTTCACAGCTATAAATTTTGAACTTGATTATTCCAAAAATAAAAAGATGAGGCTAATATTTTTTCTAGAGGGAAGCGCGTGATAAGAGGATGAAAATGAAGCTTGTTAGGTTTGATTCTTCTGCAGCGGCCGAAAGTAAACCCATCGGATCCCCGTTGTTCGCACCTGTTTGCGTCCTTGGGCCAACGAAAGGCGTTTGATGCACCGCTGATTAATTAAATTTTGCCCTCAAAGGACCAAAAGGTACTTCCGCTTTCTCTCTCCTCGTTATCTTAAAGTATATTACACGCACCAGAAGCCGCCCAATGATTTGGAAGCTTCTTCCCGAACGATGGCTACGTTCCACCTACTAGTTTTTCATTTTAATTAACTCACGTGGATGCTGAACAAAGTTTTGTATTAAAAAAGAAGCTTCGTAACATATTTTCGAGACGGATATAAAATAATATTACGATGAAATTACATCTTTATAACAATATCTCGAATGGAATTCGCATAGGATATTTCGATTCCTTTATTTTAATGTTTCCTGATTCTGAATTAAAATTTTAAACTCTTAACAAGAAATAAGAGATTCAGCATTACTTTCATGAGACAAATGTAGGATCTTAGTGTACGAGTTCATCAGTACGGTTGAATTTCATTGCTCCGAAAATACCAAAGAATGGAATTTTTAAGAGTGAATAAAAAGTATTCTAACTTCAAATATTTCTAAAAGAAAAACTAACAAACCATTCGATAGAACTTTATTGACATTGAACAGAAATAAAAACCGAATAAAAAATTAAAATTATTAACCTCTGTGCACATTTAATAAATGCCGTTAAACTCGGATGAAAAACATAAGACAAATGAGTAGTGTCTTGTGATGTAATTTAAGATTTGAAAATTGATTGCTTAAGCTACTATATCTTCATAATTTTCTATTGTCAGATATCATTACTTTTGTTTGCCAACCGGAATATTTGTTTGGCATTCATTAATTCTTGTACAAGTATTGTTAATAAAATTTGATAATTTTCGTGTAAATGTAATTTATATGAAATATGGGACTTAATTAGTGAAATAACTTCGGATAAAGGCATTGAGATTTGAAATCAGTGCAAATCACGAGCTTGAATCCTTTTAAAAATTATCTTTTTTCAAGAAACAAAAGAAACATTTCGCTTGCCCATTCCACGAAGTATATTTTTACCTGTACAGATATGAACAAAAGCGAGATTGCTCGATATAGAAGAAGAGGAGGAAGAGTTGAAGGTAAGGGAAAGAGAAAGAGAAGAGAAGAGAAAAGAGAGAGAGAGAGAGAGAGAGAGAGAGAGAGAGAGAGAGCGAAGGTGAGTGAAGGAAGGAAGTGGCAATGATCAGGCGAGTGACGGTTAGCCGCCTCCTCCCGCCGGTCGTTCGACTCGAGCAGAAGGTGTCCGGAGGTACTTTGAAATGGCCCGTGAAATCCGAAGCTTATCTTCGACGTTGTTCGCCTTCTGGAAATCAAGCACTGCAATTGTCGCTCGCAGCCGATTAACTAAACAAACATACTAGTGTATGTTGTTGGCACGAGAACTCGTTTTGGAAAAAAAAACAATTGTTAAGACGGTGTCTCGAGCGCGAGGCGGGGATCACCGAGTCCGAACAGCAAGTGCGGAATTCCTCGAGACGATGCCTCGACAATTAGGCCAGCGGAATAATAAAATAATACACATAAACTACCAATCGGATTATGGAATTGGTATTACGTAAATGCTACCGGTAAATAGCGGCGCAAGGGCCACAACAAGAACAGAAATAAAAGGACCCGCTCACCGTCAAAGCGTTGAATTCGCGTCAAAAAGAGACCAAAGCTCGGTTTATCTTATCAGTCCGACGTCACCGATTCTCTCACCTCCCGCAAAAAACTCGTTACCAGTTGTACTGGCGGTCTCGAACAAAGACCTGACACCCCAACCTCCGCAACGCATTACGGCTGCAACTCTAACCTGAAAGTCGTGGCGCTGGCGACGCGCTCGCACGACCTTGTCAGACTCACCTGCGAGTTGTGCCAGGAACACCAACAGCAGCAGCAACAGTGGCCCCAGGGGCCTCAGCACTCGGCCCGACTCCATGGTCTTGGAGATCTTGCCGCCTCCTCCTCCCACTGCAGCGCGTGTTCACCGGCGCGCGCGTTCGCCGGTCCCCCCCGCTCTCGACAACCTTCGATCCGTGACCCGAGCGATGGCCCCGGAGGTAACGAACAACGGTGCACCAGCGAGCCGTGCGAACAACACAGACAGCAACCGCGGGCACAAGAACGTCGAGGTGTAGGTGCGGCAGTGACTGCTCCTCGAAGATCGCTTTCTTTTCGCTCGCGCTTACGCTCACTTGCACTCGGCCTCGCTCTAGACCGTTCGACACACTCGCCGATCTCTGACTGGACTACGGCTGCCTCCGCCGCACTTCTCTCTCGCTCATCGTGCTAGCACCATCTCTCTTGCTCGGCGGCGGCGTGTGGACGGTGCGTTGCGCGCGCTCCTGCGCCCGCCACGGAATCCTAACGCCGCCACACGGGCGGGAGAGAGACGGAGCGAGGTTGGCTCGACCACTCACTCTTGCTCCCACTCGTTCAGTCGCATTCAGTCTCTCTCGGATTTCCAGCGCCATCGTGTGTACGGACTTGCGTGTGGCTTACGCGCTGAAACCGAGAGAGAGAGAGAGAGAGAGTTGAAGGTTGCGCCGAGGGGCCCATCCTGCACTTGCAAAAGTGGAAACGAGAGCTCAGACTCGCTTACGCCATTTTACAACTCGCGTTCCTTTTGTTCCCTCTCATCTTGAAGAGAAGAAGGAGGAGGAGGAGGACAGGCGACCGATCGACGGGGCCCGCACCTCGAAGCGCGGCTCTTTCCCGACGCCAACCTCTTCTCGTTATCTCTTTCTCTCTCTCTCGCGCGCACTTCTGATCTTGCACTCGACTATTATTTATTTAGAATGCGTTCGTTTTTGCAAAATATGATAATGACGACCCGATCTTAGCTGTTTCGCGCATTCCGGGGTCCAGCACCTCTTTTAGACTCTTTCGTATTTTTAAAGTCTCGATCCAAATGATTCGATCTAACACAGAAAACTGAATTATTTAAACAAACCAATATTCAAGAGGATAAAATTAAAGAAAATCCTATCATTGATGCTATAATATGACAATGGGAACAAGAGGGAAAAAATTATGAAATATTAAATTGACTTATAACGGAAAGAATTCACGGGCACCAAAGATAGAGCTCTTTTGTAAAAATAATTGCTTCTTTAAATGGGTGGATGGTTTTAATGATTAAAACTTTGCTGCGCTCTTTAGTTTATGTTTAGAAATTTCTATAAATATTAAAGGAAACCTTATTGATGTTGTTATATATTTTTGTCTATTAGACTCAACTTATCCCTCAATTATACATATATCCTTGTACAAAATCTAAGCCTACCTGGGTTATAAAATAAAGAATATTTCTAGGTAGTTTATTCATTGATTGAGTTCAATACTCTTTTTTTTCTTTACAATTATTTAAATCGCTATATTTGTTCAACAACATTAATAACATTAAATTGTTGTGTGCAATTACGATTGTCGATGCATGACATTCTACTTTACTCTTTTCCGAGCAAAAAGCTCAATGTAATAACCAGTATTTTTTACTTTTTTTTTGTTCTCAAAAGCAAAACCTTATCCTCGATGAATGGCTTACATTAGAATACATTATACAAATACAAAAGTATATATCCTTAAAAATTCACATTATTTTCTAGCGATATTGAATGTCTATAACTATGCTTATTTAGTATTCGTTTAATTTTAATATTTTAACAATGAGAAATATTACAGTTTAATATTAATCGTAAAACTTAAAATGCTCCTTCGGAATGCATGTCAATATTTAATTGTACGCCTTGTAACATATAATTTAATGTTTGTAAAACAATTTATTTACAGTTACCGAGATGAATATAGAAACAAGCAACGTATACTATTGAGATTTTATATTTTCTTAACTTGAAAAGGAAATTAATTACAAAAAAATATACTGGTGTCTTTGCTAGAGTTAGAAGGAGAAAGTATGAGCTCCACATATTTCAAATTACAACGAGCAAAGTCATTTTTCTATTCTATGGATAAAGTTACCAACAATGAAAACATTTCAAATATTATGTTAAAGCCAACACCTGCGTGCACAACTTTTATGTTCAATATAAATTTAAGTATTCTGAAGAAAAAGGTCAGAAATGGAAAACCACTCTTTTTACTACATAATAAAAATGTATTTACTCAATAAAAAATCTTTTGATACTGTACAAACAAATTTCAAATATAACCTTTCATTGTATCTTTAGCTTTATTTTCGACCATGGTTATCTCATAAATAAACAATTTTAGTATAGTAAAATTGAATGCAGACAATTTTCTCCATTATATTACTACTATATATATTTTTCAAAGTTATTTTAAAGTAAAATTAACTGATACATCTCGAACTCATTGTATCTTATAATTGTTTCTACAATATAAATTTGAGTTTAGAAACAGGCAATATTTCTGTTAAACTTTCGAGCAAAACCTTTTAAAACCGTATAAAGCTACAAGAAATTAGTGCAAAACTGTCATTAATATTAAGTTTATTGCTTAATGTATTAAAATTTTCAAAATAAACATACAATATACAATTTCAAAATAAATGTCAATTGTGTGTGGGTGTGAGTCGAAACGGTGATATCCAATTTGTACCGAGTATTAAGGGCTCGATATTCACTTGCGCAGGGAAGACATTCGCGAGGGTTATTTTATCGAGCGCCGAGAATTCCACTGAGGATGAGCAAAAAAAGGACAGACCATCGCCGAGCATTGCTCATTTTCCACTTGTGCTCTCTCGTATCCGCCGGGCCTCGTCATTTCCGAGAAGAGGAGCCGCAGACTCCGTGAGCATCCATTCTGTCGATGCTTACGAGGAGAAAACGTGTCCGTTACCCTGGTGCAAGAACTGACAAATGCACATCGATTACGGATCTCTTCGAGTGAAAACGAGTGACGCCAAGGGAAGGGGACGGATGCATCGGCTAAAGATTGATGACCCGCGACTGAACTCTCTCTCTCGTTCGTTCGTTCTATAAATGGCTGGACTCAGGAGGCTGGGTAGAGAAAGCTGTAGCTCGTAGTTTATACGACCCTCGAACCCGTTCAACATTCATATCAAGGGCGAAAAGAGATAAAAATATAAGTCGAGCCACCAAACTTCTCTGTGCACTCCTTTATTGTCTGTACATCATGATTTATCACCTTCCGATTTTTTCCCGGCTAATTTTCTTTACTTTGTCAGTATCCTTGCCTCAATTGCGTACCACTGTAAAAAGCACTTGCAATTAAATTTCCGATCATTCCCACACTCGCCTAGGCAACATTGCTTTGCTCTCTCTCTCTCTCTCTCTCTCTCTCTCTCACTCGCTCTCTCTCTCTCTCTCTTTCTCTTAATCAACCAATTTATTTTTCATTTACAATTTTCCAAGGTTGGAAACACGATGCGAGCTTTTGATGCACAACCTTCCTCGCAATTATGCCCTCCGAATTCCTCAAGGCATCCAAGTTTCCGCAGAGAAAAGTACATCTCTTTCGAATAACAAAGCACGACTCAACTTCTGAACTCTCCGTATCTCTGTTTTATTTTCCCCCGTCATTTGTCATCCTTTTATACATAAAGTCGCAAGCCATTTGCATGCACACACCGGAGCTTTTTACGAGCAGCCAAGAACAGCCTCCGCGTACATGGACCACTGGTGTGTCGCGCAACGTAGACTTTGTTTTTTTGTCGAGATCGCTTCTACCGAGGAGAAACAGGCGGTGAAGCTGGAGGCACAAAGTCAATGTCGAGCGCTAATACCCTAAGTAGCCGAGTTTATGCTTGCATTAGTCGCCACGAGCAAAGAAAACTCCTAGCCAAAGTCGGATTAGTATTTAGTGGAAATTCTTTTTTGATCCCATGATTTTTATATCTTCCGGATGCATACGAGGAGAATTTTGTGCGCAGTGCCGAATAGAAATCCGGAAATCAATACAATCTTATTAAATACTTCAGCGTTTTCTTTCAAGCCCACATAAATAGTAGAAAATGCAACATGGAAGTTGTAGTTTTGGGATTGAAAGTATTTGCTTTAATATTTAAGGTTTGAAAATGCTGTGATACAGGCGTAGGAATATTTCATATAGATAAGTATTTACTCAAGATTATTTATACTCGTATTAGATAGTTTTGGGATAACATTTCTTTTTTGTATTTCGATTTCAAAGTTCTGCCGCACGATGAAACGTAAAGCAATCGAAATTGTATTAAACTAAAAAGCCAACAATTACTTTTATGTGTGACTCGTGTTAATTTATTCTCGTGAATAATGTAATTAGAAACGTACTATATACTTTAAGAGTACATTTATACAAAAACAATCTTCTTAGAATTGTACAAAACTCACTCACCATGTTCCTGTAATGCTACCCCGGAATTAGGAGAGATAACACCAAAGACCATTTTCAGTAGAATGAAAATGCATTCTGAGAAAATGAAAATCTACTCGAATAACTCGTTTCGATTTTTATTTTTATCCGAATTATATTACGATAAAAAGTTATAGAATTCTACTGCAAATGATTAATCGCGAAAGTCAAAATTACTTTATTGAAACTTTTCTTGTAAACCAAAAACTATAAAGTACCAAAAAAAAAGAACTTTTCGATTACAAGGTCCAACAAATATTATATTTGCCTGTATTCCATTAAAAATAAATTATAGTACAAATAAAATTAAATAACAGTAAAAATGTAATACTACCTCATAACATATTACTTATAACTATAAATACAATATATTGGATGAATTTTTAATTTTATTAGATTTGTATTGATTTTTTAAAAAACATGTTAATTACATAAAAATAGAATTAATCGAAAGAAAATATATAAAGTTTATGTGGAAAAATCTTTGCTATCAGTAATATTAAATTCCGTACCTGGTAAGGAGGGCAATGATAATATAAAGTTGGAAAATTGAGATATATGTGGTGATTGATTAAGATATATAAGACGATTTTATAATAAGATGGCTTTGTGTGCAAGTGGTCATAAAAATGTTAATTTGTTCGGTATACTACCCGTGTCTCGGATGGAAAATCGGAAATGCAAAATTCTGACGCCGTCAATACAAGAGTATAATGAAGGCGGAGAAGGGAAAATGAACGTTTCCAAAAAAAGAAAAAATGAAAAAAAAGAGGGGAATCTAAAGGAATGATAAGAAAATGTATGCATCTCTAGAAAAAAGAGACAAGTAGAACGAAAGGAGCAAGAAGGAAAGATCTGGTGAGTTATGGCGTAAAGGGTCCTATCAGGCCTGTATCTACATTTGACTCGGGTAGGGCTCGGTTATTAAACACTTAAATCTTTCTCAATGAATAAAAAGACTGGGGGTACAGTATGGTGCCATCGCTAGTTGTGAAAATTTCGTCCCCGTAGCCAAAGAAAAAATAAATAAGAAAACAGCAGCTCTCGCTCGACGAATAAAATTCGAGAGACAGAGAGAGAAGATAATTTAAAAAAGCTTTAAAGTATATTTTCCCAAATTAAATATTTATTTTAAACGCGAGCTTTAAGAAATGAGTTTGGGTACGGAGCCGAGAGGAACCGCGTAAAAAATTATATTGCATTAAGGGTTCGTCGAAAAAAAATTTGTACGGATTTTGAAAATTTGGTCAAGTATTGCTGCAATAAAAATTTTATTTACATGCCTGCTCTATCCTGGAAATATCACTTGATAAAAGAAAATATTTATTTAATGATTAAAAGCTTACTTTCAATTCTCATTTTCTTCTTTATTTTCATAAAAGTAATATCTTGCGAAGAAATTTTTCGTTTTTAATTCAAAAGAATGTATATTAAAATCTCTTTTTTTCCATCATTTTTCATCATTTATACATTAGAGATTGAACAACAAGCATTCTTAATATGCCAAACACTTAATTCACTATTTACAAATTTATGAATGAAACTTGATCTTAATTAATAAAACAATTCGACAACTATTATTCAAATTATTGTCTAAATTTTATGCCATTTCCAATTATTTCAATATTTTATTAATTTAAATGTGGTAAATAAAAGTATATCGACTCAATTTATTTTTATTATTATAAGCTGCGAACTAAATCAACAATATTTTATTAAAAATTACTCATTAAACATATATGTCCGAAATTATAAATCTAATACATTGAATTATTTTATGAATTATTTTCTATTATTATTTAAATAATCTTTATAATTAATTATACACGAATATAAATTTTTGTAAAATTCAGAGATAAAGATACATTATTTATAGTACATTATTAATAATGACATTTTTTAATTAATATTTTAACAAATTGAATTACCGTTTTGAATCAGATTCTTTAAAAAACCTAGTGTAAAATTTAGAATATCAAGAATGAAATCTAGAATCCTATTTAAAATAAATAGTTTTATTAAAATATGTTAGGTAATACTGTCAAGTGTACGTATAAAATTTCAAAATATAATAAATACGCAGAAATTAAAGGATTTTCGTCAAAAGATTACACAGAGAGCATGTATATGAAAAAGTGTAAAAATCAGTCAATCTTTAAAAAAAAATATGAAAATCGGAAAAAGTTGAAAAGTTGAAAATAAGGGTCCAGAAAGGCGAAATCATAGCAAGAAATAAGTCTGCGAAAAAATCCGCAAATGCATTTAAGAAGTTACATAAATTATTTTCGCGGTCTCCCAATCTCCTGTCACTAATTAAAGAGAATATTTTACATCTATTAAGTAAGACTAATTAATAATTATCAGTTCAAAAGCGGAAGAAAGCAATTTCGCGTCGGAAGCTGAGAAAAAAATGAATTTTTAACGATTCTCACTGGTGAATACACAGAAAGAAATGAAAGTGGAAGATTTATATACATCCATACATCTCTCTCTCTCTCTCTCTATACATATATATATATATATATGTATATGAGAATAAAAATAAAGTAGAGAGTCGAGTCTTAAAGGGATTTTCCGCGAGGCAGAGTTTTTTTATATTTCCCGGATTCGAGCTCCTCTTTCTCTCAATCGTGGGCCAGGCGTCGCGGCGCCTGTACGGCAGGCAGCCAGGCGGACGCCGCTGTGCTCGAAAGGGTTTCGCCTCCCGCCGACGGGCGTCCTCCCACGCACACCAGTGGTGCCAGCGAAATGGGACACGAGAGATGCACCGCGTGTGATCAAATGCCGAGAAAAACACGATGCCGCTACTCCAAATGGAAGCTGAGCTGAAAGAATTCCTTGGTCCTGTTTATAATTTACGGGGCGTCGTCGGGGGTTCGATCGGAATCCATTGAGTCCAGATGAGCTATCGAGGTGGTTGAGATCGTGGGCGAGGCGAATCAGCACTCAAACGAAGAGTGACGGGGAGACCGTTACGCAAATTATGCAGTAGGCTATTTCTCTCTGGGAGGCTGGACAGTGAGATTGAGTTAAAAAATTCAGCTCGTGACTTTAACAATTAATTTTGGTGGAGAACGAAAAGAGTATTAAAATTCGGGAAAATTTCTTAGAAATCCCAGGGGCTTTCTGACCAGTAAATTACAAGTCGTGCAGAATAAGAATGTGATGATGCTCGGGGCGGGGAAGGGGCGAGATCAGAAGAGACATTGTGCCCGAGCGAGATGAGAAAATGGACCACGGGGAGAAAATAGGTTTGAGGCTGGGGTGGGGAGCGCTACCGAAGTTCACGTACCGTATTAGTGGATCTGAGAAATGTCAGGGTAGCGCGGCCGTAGCTCATATACAAGCAGTTTCCGTTGCTTAAATAACTGGGCTGCCTTCACCTTTAAAGATAAGTTCTCATCTAGTACATTAAAATGCATTCGACACCCCTCCTCATTGAGGAAGAAGATGTTGAGATTTTCCACACTAGAACCAGTGACTCGAAATATATTGCAGTTGCCAAATTACTACTAGATGGAGCACAATCGCTTTCGGGGGGCACGAGGAACAATTGCGAACCCATAAAATTTTGAATCCTGGAATAAGTATTAATTGTGTTGGTGAGGACTTGCATTCTCTTTCAGCTAAAAATCATCTTTTTTTTTGAGATAAAAATTTAAAAATGCCAGAAGCCAAATGTATTTATTGTGTCTTACAAGATCTTAATGTTTTCATAAATTATTCAAGGCATTTTTGAATTTTCATTTTTTTTACTCGAATTTTCTTTGAAATTTGAAAAAATTTTTTTGTCATTGAATTTCCAACTTATCCGCGGAAATTGAATAATTATAAAAAATACTTTATTTAAAAAAATAATTTGAATAATGATCGAGTAATTGCGAGCATGCTTTTATTTAATTTCTTGTAAGTAGATTTGACCATAGTAATTTTACAAGATTAATATTTTTATTTAAAAGTATGAATGATAAAAATTCAATTTCGTAGCGAAAAATAATTGAATTTCTGAGGATAAATGTGTGCTATGTTATGCAATGCAAATATAAAATGAATTATAGATTTTTAAAATATTTCACATTTTATAAATACATTCTGCGTATTCATGTAAATACTAGGGATAAAAATTTAAAAGTTATAAAATAATTTTAGAGACTAACAATATTTATTAACTGCGTACTATTTCTTATTTAAGGTACTTTTAAAGTGTGCTTATAAATACATTTTTTATTGATTTAAAACTTAAATTAATCTCTGAAATATACCGTATATATCCTGAATAATAAATTGTGCAAAATCCTGATAAAAAATAATAATTTCGAGCAACTGTAGATAATTGGAAATAAATTTAATTAGATAGAGACAGAGTGAGAGCCTTGAAAATATTAGACTAATGATATTAAATCATAATAAAATAAATTTATTTTTTATATTCTTTGTAATCATTATTAGTAACAGGAAATTTAAATATTTTTTAATTTTTTTTATTCAATTGTTAGTAAAAATAGTACTGTCAGTCGATTTGTTGCCTTTGGTGTTATAAAATAATTATTGATCTTGTTCGTCATGGCGAAGAAAATGCTTTTATCTCTCTCGTTTCCCTGAAAAGTTGGGTGCTACAGTACGAAGGATACTCATGGTCATCGAGTAGACTAAGGTAACTGAATACCAACCTCAAATGTTTCCCGTGATGAAAAAAAGGCAAATTATATTTTCGATGACGCTGTTCAAAAATATGAAAACACTTGCGAGAATAATAATCGATGCTCGCGTTTTCCCGAGTTCTTGGAGTCAATAACTAGAAGAAGGCAAACCAAGTTAAACCCTCCCAAAACTTTGAGGCTTTCGAAAAATCAATATGTTGAGTTACTTGGCTAAAAATAGAATCAATTAAAGCATTGCGTTACATTCAAATAATTTTAATGAGTCTTTGATGGAACGTTTAATATAGATAGACATTACTTATAATGAAAACAACGGAAAAGGTGTAATTACAATGGTGTTTTAATTAATTTTAATCGTTGCATCGACTAGTTCTACGCATAAATTATTCACGAGTTTTTTCATTAAAGCTTAACTGTTATTTTTCAAGATTGATCCTGCAATTGATGAATTGAACTGCGATGACGTTTATTTTCATGTTGGCGCAATGCGTGAGTTCTTGTTAATGGCTGTTGAAATTTAAATGATATCGATGTCGAGGAATAATAACAATATTTTCACTGATCTTGAGCATCCTTTAGAAGCTGCTCTCAATTTCTTTTGTAATTCATCAGTTTACAATGAAATACTCTCGTCTAAATAACAAACTCGCTTTAAATTTATTATAAAAATAAGTTGTCGTTCGCATACGAGTAATTGAAGAGTTACTGAAATTGAATACTTTTAAAATATCCAATTACCTATCCACAATAAATCTCGAATTTGATTGAAATCATGCCAATAAATTACATTTTCGCAATTCGTGTGCATTTAAATTTTCACAATCGAATAGAAAGCTCAACATAAAGAGGCTAAAAAGTACTCACGGAAATTTTTATTAAAGCTGGTAGCCGTACGCAAAGATCTTTATTAAAGGGAAGTAAAAAGTATAAGGCGAAGCAAATTTAAAGCGGAGAGTTTACGAGCTACGATCTAAGATTTGGGGCCTCGATCCATCGCATCAATCCAAAAATAGGAAATAGTTTTCCGTGTCACGGGGGTGGGCTCGAGAAAAAAAAGGGGAGGTCCCGAGTCAATATTACGATACATTGCGCTCAATCGCTGCTGTAAATTTACGGATAGCTAAAAATGCATGTCGAGATGAGAGGAGGTGAAATAAGAAGCTGAAGAGAGTGCCTGAAGCTAAAAGAATCTCACCTCAGCCACTTTTTTCGAATCACAGAGAATTGACTTTGGGAGGGTCGGAAGTGAATAAGAAGCGAAAGAGTGCGAAGAGATTTGTTCATGGGGAGGAAAGGGTTTGGAGAGGAAAATCGGAGGATAGATAGACAGACACTGTCGGTGAAGCATTAACACTTGGACGAGTTCACTGTTTATTTTGACCAATTTATCGAACTCGAAAACCAAGAGGCACCACGTTCGATATTGTTAGCACCTAATATTTCGTAGCGATATGATATTTGTACCCGAGTCGAGAAGGGGAGAAACGGGTTCGGCCACAGATTATACTGGATGCACAGCAATAAATATCCGGTGAAAGATCTGGAGGATCCTCGAGCGATAGAGCATAAATCTGATAGAAATGAATGAGAGATGCGATGCCCGAGGAATTATAAAGAGATCTGAAGAGATATAAAGGATTACGAAAAAGCGAAAAAAATAGCCGAGTTTCAACTATTTTAAACTTTAACGAGATTTCGGTCAAGACGATGTCGAGAGAATCTTCGACACTTATCGAGTGTAAGAGTTGGTTTAGAGGTTTAGCGCCGAAATTTCAATCTCGGAAATATGATCGATCTCAACCTTTGAGCCACTCCAACCTCCAAGTGGGTGGAATGAGCTGCACCGATGCGAGCATAAATTATTTAAGATACTTGAAAACGTTTTATCAAACTTTTTCACTTCTATAACTAAATGCCATCTTCGACTACAGTAAAATGACCGACAATGCTAAATGTAAATATGACTATGATTCTCAAGATATACATGTATATCAAGACCTACATAGTTTTAATGCAAATCGAAAGTTTTATATTAATAGTCAATTTCATAGGTATATTGTATATTTTATTTTTCATTGCATTTTATAACTGCTGCATAAAGTTTGAAAAGCTCAAGTAAAACAAGTGAGATACAAAGTTTTACTCGATAAATGACCCATTGGATAGTTCTCATTGATTTAGTTATCGTTAAAGTTTTTTGTATACTTACTAGCCTCACTTTTTAATTTAACTGAAATTTTCAAGCTTTTGTACTGCGGATCTAATAATGAAAAATCAATCAAATTTTGTGCTTGGTAAACTCACGTGTAATAAAAATTTTCAGTGGGTTAAATTTAAAGGTCCACTTAATCTCTACATGAGAATTATCAACCGTTCTAGTATGAAACTTTAACAGTGTTAAATCTTTTAATTAATTAGTGATACAAGTTGGACGGGGTAATCAATGCATATATGAAGATTCTATATGTCAAATTTATTTCAATTTAAAATTACAATATTTGGGAGTTCACCCAATACAATTTTCGTCCGATGCTTATGCTAGCTCAGAGACGACTGACTATCACCCACTCAAGCACCACGCCTGCTTGTACACCTTTCAAATTTGTACTTATCTTTCGAGTTTTATGAAAACTCTGGTTCATGGTTTTTCCGTGCTCAACTAACACGCCAATTACTTTAGGCACGTCCATGAATCGTGTAGATTTACCTTCTTGGTCAAATTCACCATATTTAATCCCCAAGCAGGTGAAAGTGTTTTTCAAACAAACAGTGTAACTTAATATTGATCTTCAGTGTCTAATATTCGAAAAAATTTTAAGCTACATGTTTGGTCTAATAATTTGTTTATATTTGAATATGTGTTGTCGAAAATGTGTACTCACTATAATTTCGCTTACATTTCCAGTAATTTTCTTAGACTTGCACCTGTGACGTTTTTATTCTTTATTAAAATTCACTAATCTTATTTTCCAAACTTTTGTGATGTATTAAATACGTTGTGTCTTTGGTAGGCTAAGGCAGTTTGTCATTAAATCGAAAATACTTGTGGAACAGACTAGTGTAACCCTTTTCCGGAGGTTTTACTGTACGGTGACAACATCAATATTCGATAACTAGTTTCAAAGCCATTAATCATGTAAATTCTTAAAACTCGATGAAATATGAGCAATGTAAAAACTTTGCTCTACAACCTTTGATATGAATGGACGAAGGCATTTTATAAAATTTTCACACTATTTTTAAAACGCCTCGTTGTGCTTTTATATTATATTTATCATTTTAGAAGGTGTTGAGGTTATTATTCAAAAAGGAAAATATGCTTACACATTTTATAAGATATTTATTCAATAAAATATAAATGTTTACAAAAATGCAAAATATCTTTACAAGACGACGTACTCAACTTAACTAAACTGAAAAACGCTCAAACGAAAGTATAATTTAAAATATGGTATTTCAAAATGGTCATCTATCTGCTTGAGGACACATACTTTGCAATAGTTGAAACAAAAAAGGGGTGCGTCAGTCTCGTACGTAAACTAACGCGGTTTTCCCATCATAAACATCACATATTGCAAATATTCGGAATCTAATAGACGTAGTAAAGATTACAGTACAGTTAATACTTTCAATAGAAGGTAATGGACATCATTGAAATAACATAAAGATGATATATTACATCTCAATATATCATAGGCATATAAATGAATATTTAGTAAATTTTACATATAAAAATATCAATTATTCAATCAATATAAATCATATATTTGTGAAATTACAATTTAGACATGTAACTTAAATAATCATTACGAACAATTATATAAAATATAATTTATTATCGATGAATGTACATGACATTAATTGCGTTATAAGTTTCATACCGATTGTTGATTATTAAGTTTTGGTTTTTATGACCTCGAAGAACATATTTTTGTTATTAGCAAAATGTTGTTGGACAATTCTCTCAATGATAGGTCTGGGATGGGTCTACGATAGGTAAGGTTTCATTCTTTGTGGAATAGTTGTTAGCAACATCTGCTCGCTAACATATCCTCAACGGGTTTTGCTCATTTTCCAACTCATCAATAATTTTCTTACTAATCCTATCGCGACCATATTCATTGTTATTATTGGTGCGATATTATGGGGTTATACATACACTTTACAAATCTGTTAATCCCATTCAACATCTCCTTCCCGTTTTCCACAAGCATCAAAATCCACGATCATATCTAAAGTAAAACTCGAGTGTCCTCGAGAAAATTTCGGAGTAGGTGTGGAAGCTAATCTTATTTTCTGGGCACACTTTTCATGCTCTAGAATTGCGGACGCAGTCAAAACAGGAATTATAAATATAGAAGTAGTCTGTACAAAGAGTCTGAAAGTATCGACAGATGCAGAGTTCTGAATGTTCCCACCCAAAATCGAACGTAATGAGAGAGAAAGGGGGTGGGGAGGAAGGGATGCTGCGGCCCGGTCCAGCGCATCGCCTCAATCTTAATCCGCTTATACGGCCCATTGACGTCAGAAGTGCGATCTTTTAAAAACGCGGAGAACGCGGCCGTATGCACGTCTCGGGACAATCCAATGTGCTTGTTAAATGTAGATGACGGATTTTTGTGGACAAAGCGAACGATTCGCAAACAGAAAAATGAGGGGGCAGCAGGAGGGAAGAAAAAATGGAAAATCTATCCTCAACGGCGCTAGGCTCTGGGGTGGAAACGTAATCTCGTATACACACGGCCCAGCTCGTTACCCTCATAGCACCTCGCCGCACATTCGCGATATTATATCCGTAAGCTCTTCTAATTTGTAGGCTGGAAAATCTTTTCAAAAGGATCACGACGATTGAAATAGAGACGCAGGCAAACGCGCATTTCTCCAGCTCCCTCTTTCCTCCGGAGAGATCCCCGCTTTTTGGGATAATTTATCAGTTATCCTTCTAGCTTGTTTTTTAACATCAAATATCATTGTGAATTTATTAACAATTTACTTATCCACAATAGGAATATATATACTATATATTTTATAATTATCGGATACTCTAATTTAAGGAATATTTATCAAAGCAAATGAAAATAAAAGAGTAATCGATCAAATATCAGTATTTCGTACCATTTTCAATTGAATTGAATACCATGTACTGTTGTCTGTAGTATTATCATCAATTTTCACTATTTATAATGCTTTGATTATTCTTATTATTTTAAGTACAACCGGAATTTCAGCTTCATTAATAATAGAGCGTATTCAAAATAAAAATACCCAACACTCGTCAAATATTCCTATTTAATAAATAAAATCGTCTGCAAAGGATCGAGAATAATTTCATTTTCTGTTATAACTAACGGATTTTTAAAAGAATCGTAACCGAATGCTTTATCGATGGCTAGTAAAATTTGAAATATACCATAAATCATCTAGAAAACAGATTTTATAATACACAGAATTTCATAGTAAACATTACTTGAAGAATATTAAAAATACAATAATTTGATAAAAATATCTATACATTTGAAAACTATATGAATGGCGTAATAAGTTTGAGTAGGAATATAAAACATTTTTGATTGTATATAAAATTACATAAAATTGTTTCAACGTTGCGAAACATATTTTTTTAGTAGTATAATTATTACGTTGTAAAAATTGCTTATCCATATATTTTTTAAAACGAATAATTGTTCTTTTTTATGAAATGCTCAATAGTACCCCACGACAGAGTAATATTACACCTGTAAAATCGTGAAATAAAACTTGGTACTTTGGCCACTGAAAAAGAGAAAAATAAAATTACAGTATAACTCGAGGGAATAAAGGTATAAATTCGAGACATCGTATAATGTCCACAAGTTGTCCATCTTTCTCAAAATAGTAAGATTAAGGGGAAATTTTTTACTTAGAACCACAACAACGCTAATGAAACGAGAAATTTTGTCCTTTTTCCTGTGGCTGAAAGATATTGCATTGAAAAGCGAAGGAGTTAAACATTAACCGAAGTACACAGATTTCAATAAAAGCTCCATTTGGCCTCGGAAAAACGCTACCCTGAATGTGGACGCGCGATCGGTTCGCAAATCAAGAAAAAGCTCGAGCGACTTTCTTCTCGTTTCGTAACCCTAGCAGGGAGATTGGTGTACTTGATCGGTCACGCTCGGAGGAGTTGTGGGGGCAGAAGTCTTAAACCAGGAGCCAAGACAGTCGCGGGCGAAATGGATGACTCTGAGGTTCGTGAGTTACGAGCTGTCGAGTTTGTGCGTCACCCTTACCCTCCCTGTTCCCAACCATTACGACATGCAACAGAATGAGGATCAAGGTGAGCTTGAGTGTAATGTTCGCGCCTGCAAGTGTGGATTAAAAATGTCGCCGAAGACGACGAAACTATACTACTTTGTATAACTTGGCTCTCGGATCGATTGATGCTCGTGTTTTGTGTTTTTTAAATAAACAACACAAGAGTGGCGCATTGAATTTTACACTTAGCTACGGCCATGATTGTTTCACGTTCGTGGATTCACTCGGAATTCAATTCGAATTAGATAGTGATAGGTTTTTAGGGGCGAAAATTAACTAAAAATATTGGCTATTGAGTCATTTGAGCGAGACTCTCCTCAAATACTGCTCCTAAAAACATTACGAGATAATGTTTTTTGCATTCCGGTGCGAGGGTTATGTCAACGATTTTTCAGTTGTGAATGGTATATCAGTTTGAGGAATTCATAACCAACTTTTAATGCATTAAAATTAACAATAGTATAATCTCATTGTACCGTGTAGCTAATACCGAAGTAAACATCTGAATGCACTATCAATTTTGAGCTCGTTTTCTTTTGAGATATTCATTTTTGGAAAACAGGGCGATGTATCTTTTGAATTTAATGATTTAACCGCTATAATGATGTACAGATATTTCTTGAATTATAAAAAATAATTTTAAAAAGTAAATTTAATACAAATTCTAATATCCTCCCAAAGATTATTTATCTTTTAACAATAATTTTATATTTAATATTTTATGCTTACATTTAAAATAGCGTGGGTTATAAAGTATCAATAGAAAACTTATTTCAATGGCGTTTGACGTTTATTTTCGAGTGATCTGTTTATTTTTTAAAATTCAACCATCGTTGAATAATGAGCAACGCGCTTGTACGAGAAGGAGAGGGAGGCTAGTCGATGTTTATGATTCCATGCCCAACTTAAAAATTATTCTCGTCTGAATGGCGTTAAGCGGAAATAACTTTAAACGAGATTCAATTCGACTAAGAGGATCTTTATAGTCTCTTAGCCGTGTTTAGGCATTTTCAACTTGCATCGCTGTGCTCGTGTTTAATATTGCTCCGGTGTGATCGAACTCGCACACTGGCGCCGCTGAGTGAAATCGTTTTAGAAGATTGCTTTTATCTGCCCGAGGAAGACCATTTTTTATTTTTTATTTTTCGAGCCCTGATTTATCAAATGAAAAGCCAACTGCGCGGAGCTTCAAACTGTTAAATTACGCAGCCCGCATAATCCGATAAACTTTTTGATCCAACTTTTATCACTCTTAAAAAATGATGAAAATGTTTGGTTATAAATTCGGTGGGCTCGGCTTAAGAGTTAAAGTTTCGTTAACAAGACAAGTTTCACTTTATATGAAGCAGTCCTAAACCTACTATTTAATCTCTGTTTTATTGACATGCAGTTTTAACTTTTAATTATCAACTTGATCAGACTGTTTGGATTCTAATTATATCACTATTAATTCAATCTGGAACAGGACTCCACATCTCAATTGGTGGTGCAAAAATCTTTTAAGTAATTTCAATTTCTAATCCCCTTTAAGACATTGGATTTGTTAAGCCGATTAAAACAGCTTAAACAAAGGAAACAAGAGCCTACCCGTTATCAGTAATTTGTGATTAAACCACGACAACCACCCAAAATCGTCCAGATGGGGAGGTATTGGCGATCGATACACGCTGGGTACGGATGAAATATAATAAAATATTCAGAGTTTTTTCCTTTCATTAGGAGTAGGGGGAGGGTGGGGAGAGAGGGAGAGAGAGAGAAAGAGAGAGAGAGAGAGAGAGAGAGAGAGAGAGAGAGAGAGAGGAAATGAATCAAAAGTGGCAATGCGCAAGGATTTCGAGAAGTGGAGTCCTCCCTTCTTGGCCGACACATCCGACCCAACTGCGCTCCTCCGCGCTGTGATCCAGATCGGTCACTAGCCAGGGTTCGAGAATTTGGGTTAACGTCGCTCTCCAACGGCGTCTGCCAGGACAACGAATCGATACTCTGTTCGACTCGGACCCATTATCATACGCGGCGACGCCGGCGGCAACTGAAGCATCGCGATGCCTTCTCCCTCCTTCTATCCGACCTCGGAAGTGGGCACGATAACGAACGAACCCCCGGCCTGCCCCCACGCTCTTTTTAATAAGCGTGGGCACGCAGTTTGAAGGCTGCAGCTGTTACCGAGCGGATGTATCGATCGGTGGCGTCGGTGCCAAGGAGAGCACCCCGGAGTTTTATTGACTCCGGCTAGCGGGCATTTATTGGATCTTGCGCACGACAATCGAGTTCCCATTTTTTGCGAGAGGATTTTTTCTCGCCCTGAGTACGCAACTCGTTCTAATTATGGGCAAACGATACCGTTTTAGGTGCTGCCAATTACAGCAATTTTCATTCGCACATTACATTCACTTTATATCCACATCGGTTTGTTCAATCTCGCACGCTTCCTCCAAATATTCTTTTTATTTACGCTATTTAGAGAATAATTTGCCAGAGATAATTGGGGCTAGTAGCCAGAGTCTGACCGCATTCAAGTTTTGTGAAAGTTCGTCTTCACATCTTCGTCAAGGCACCGAAACTTTTGGAGACACCGACTTCAAGCCTAAAATTTCATCTGGTTTATCGGGCGCATAAGCCCTGCATTACAAGCTCCAATTGCATTATCAGTACATTTTAAAATTTTTAAAACGCTCAAAATTCTGTTGCTAATTTACCCGCGATATTAAAACTGTTTGGTACGCTGGAAACATGGCGTCGTTTTATCGGCACAGAAAAACGCATTAGCGAAATCTAAAAAAATGTCCGTTAAACAATTGTGACGCTTTATTACCCTTGTAAAAATGCAATGTTTATTATGGCTTAATATGCGCTTAATATGGGCCGGGTATACAAAAAAGACGGTGACAAAAAATTACGAGTGTCCGCGTGGCGGCTTATCGCGACTCGTGAAAATCCTCTTATCATTATCGGATTAGCCGCAATTAGACAACCTCGAGTGGACACCCAGACCGCACATCTATGCCCTTTGCCCCGATAATCCGAAATTAAAGGAGGGCGGGTCATTGTTTACGTGACACATAATGCGGTGATCGCGCGGGAAAAGTGATTTATTCCGAGTGATCTCCACTGAGCCGATGCTGCATTTTGTTTGGAGGCCCTGAGAAATCTCCCGCGGACTTTTCCTTTTCCCCAAGGACATTTCTTTTTCGTCCTCTTCGGTAGGCTACTTATCCTGCTTGGCCTTTATGTCTTTTCCAGCGGGGGTCACGTGCATCAGGACGATGAAATTTCCTGTACACGCGCGTGCGCTTTTCACTTTTTATGCAATCCGAGTGCGCGCTTTTATCAGTGCGGTGATGTTTTTTGGAAATGCTCTTCTTCTATTCTCGAAGAATAGATCCTCATCCATTACGATACTGGGAGCTAAATATGATTCTCGGAAAATCGGGGTAGCGTTTGTAACGGTTGTCAATGCGACGTACCAAATTTGGGAAATCGATACGGATTTTCGCGATGAATAACAGTGTCGAGCACTGGGATTTTTGTTTAATCTTTACTGATCTTTACCTCAATTCCATCATTATAACTCACCAATAATCACGAACGTCTTTTTAAGTAAAAGAACGAAGTTAAAATTACATTGAAGTTAAAGGAACGAATCTTGATGTCTCCGATGATTGAGCTTACCTTTGAGTCTTTTGCAGCCTTTCCAAAGCCAATCGCTCCGATTGCACGCACCACGAAAACTCAAGCCAATTCAACGTGCCACCCTCGTATCACGTTCCTGGCAGCTGCAACGGTTCGTTCTCGATTCGGCCAATTGCCCCCGATCGAGTGCATTAAACTCCGCGCGCCTCATCGCCTCCGCACTTACACACGCGCGCGCATAATCATGAGTTGTCGCCTTCCACCGTCGAGAATGTCGCAAGGGATGTTAGTACGTGGTGATTAATTTTTGTTGGGAACTGGGCGAAGGGGGATTGACGTGCGGCAATTCGCGCAATGGGCATTCGCACTCTGTGCGTTAATCTGAACTCTTGAACAGGATTTAATCGCTCGGCTCGCCCGTGGAAATTTTTAATATACGCAGTGCGCTTGGCTTGGTGCACTCGATATTTTTTTAAACGGTTGAAATTTGTGATTACGTTCGTTAATTTAACTTTAAAATTCATATTACTGCCAGCTGCACCGGTTATTCAGGCTTCTTTTTTTATTTTTGAGAATCCACTTATTCTTCCTGAGATTTTTAAAAAAAAATTTATATCCTTATTATTTTCATTTGTCGACATTGCAAGTCGTATCATAAATTCCATACGCAATTCTAATGCTCTGGTAGCAGAAAAAAAAATACTCTAAATAAAGGTCTATCGTCTTATCATTGAATATTCCTCCATATATAACTAAATAAATAATCCAATTTGACCAATCCTAAGTACATTGGCATACAACTTTAAATCGATCTTTTGGTATGTGAGAAACACGAGTGAGATAATCGAATAGGTATGAATGGTTGAATAGTAATAAGTTCTATTGTAAGAATCTAATTTCGTATTATAAACGAGTCATTGTGTGAATTGCACTGAATGCCTTGATTCAGTGCTTCTACTTTTCTTTTTTTCTTTTTTTTATAAATATCACATTTCAATCATTGGTTAGTTGAATACAAAGCCAAGACAAGACTTTCCTTATCAAGTTTCTTTTATGACTTTCTCGGTTTTCTGGTGTTGCATTATGAGGAGGGTAGTAAATGCACATTTTTCTGGGAACTGAGTAACAGACTTCTGGTTTTGCATCTCAAATTTCAGTCCCTAAAATGACAATCGGAAAGTTAAATTTTAATTTATATTATAGTGAGTTGAATGCGCTACCTCGTAAATTATATGGTTTCACAAGTTTATTTTTTTTATTTAAATTCGATATTTATTTAAAAAACTGTAGGATTTTGGAGTTCTACGTGAAGAGAGTGAGAGAGAGAGAAAAAGAATTTACATACACAAGTGCAGCTATGCAATACAACCGGCATGAATATGTATGGAGATTCATTTTGAGGTATCGACCTGTTTATCGACACAGAGCGCGGAGAAAACCTAGAGTAACTGTTTTCGGCAAAGCGAAGAGTTTTCCACCAGACGATAAGCAAATTTTGTAGACACACCGAATTATCGAACTTTGTGTGCTATAATACAAATTGAGATTAAAGTTTTTCTTTATAATTCGCACTTAAATCATTTACCTCGCAATCATTTGTATATTTACTACAAAACCTATCAAATTTTTCCTTCAAAATTGACAATATTTTCAATGTACACTATTAAAAATACATAATATAATAAATATAATAAATAATCAAAATTAAATATTAATATTTCATTTACAATATAATATTGCATAAAATATATAATATATTAAGTATAATAAATAGTAAGAATTAAATAATAATATTTAATTTACTTAAAAAATCATAATGAATTTTTCTCTATTTTTCGGAAATATGATCAGCTTCTTGTACACCTACCATTTTTTGTTTAAGATAATTAATATTTTTTTATAGAGGTCAAGCATTGATTTGTAGTTAAGTATTTATTGGAACTTTTAGGTAATTTTTCGTCATTTAATTTCTCAAATTTATATTATCATGCTGAAAAAAAAAATTTTAATACACGTTCACAATCTATTTCATCTAAAAAATTTCATGTATGTCGAAATAAATTTATAAACTTGTGCAAGTTTCATTAATGAAATAACAAAAAAAATAATTTTTTTTTAACATATATTATTCTTATAATCTTATTAAGATTATGGTAAAATTATGGTTTTCTGTTATTTATTATTTTAAACAAATTTTATGAATTATTTTCACAAACAGTTGATATTATCGATTTTTTGTAGTTTATCAAAGACATCTTTAAATTATTAAAAAATATTGATATGGGAATAAAATAAATATTTTTTACAACCAGGTACAAATTCATAAAACATATTAATAAACTGTGTAATAACATATAATAATAATAACATATTAATAACATGTGTAAACTATAAATGATATTAATGTAAATTGAATATAATCGACCTTGTATGTTTGAAAGTTGTATCAGGTGTGAATTGTGTAGAGTAAGCTACACGTGCCTATTATTTAAAGAAGTATTTGCACGTTTAGACTATAGATCCGAGTACAGTCTTTGAAACATGAACGATAGTTGTCTATTGCTCAAATATATAAACTTTCGTAGGAGTATAAGAAAATAATTTTTACACTTTATTTAAAAATTATATGTACGGTTTAAGCTTACATCTAATTGCGTCAATCAAATTTAATTTGCATAGTCGATTGATCATACGACACTCAAATTGCAAGGTTTATTTCGTTTGACGCTCCACTCCCCTCAAGCTTTCATCTCTCACGGCAATTTAATTCTTTCACAGAGCAATGAGAATGGTATTTGCGTATTTTCTTTCGAAGATACTCATCATGGTCCACATTTAGGGCTGTTGTAAAGAAATATCATGTTTAACACGTAATTAAAAGGGACATTGCCTCTCCTAAAATGCTCATATACACCATCAATAAATCCTGGACTTGATGCTCGTAAGTACATTTTTGATGAATTCATAACCCCTGTTCAATTTTCGAGCAAAAGTCAGCAGGATGCATTTGTCGCAAACATCTAGAGAAAGAAATGTAAGTGATAAAAAAAGACGTGGTGAGTCTGCTTGCCACGTAAAATTTAATAGTCTGAAAAAACGAGAGAGAGAGAACGCGTCGCCTCGCAGTGTGAGTGAACCACATTTACGATTTCCACATGTCCTGGCGAAGTTTTTATTCCAATTTACGAGTCGTCACAACTTAGCTCTCTACCATCACTCAGACACTCGGCGAACACCCCCATAAATAATTCATAATGGGGCCTCCACCTCGGGGACATACTCGTGGCTCTTTCTGCGCATGCGCGAGCGCTGAAGCAAAACTAACTTGCAAAACACCAGGGGGCAGCACCGAGCGCTAAACTCGCAGTCGCATTATTTCGAAGGGTCAAATCAGCTTTTTAATCCAGTCGAGTTGGTATACGTGAAGAGTTGTAAGCTAATATGATAAAATGCAGTGCTTAGGAACAATCTTCCCCTTTCTCGACCATTTTGAATTCCTTCTCGAACTTGTAGACACGAAAGCGCCAAGTCAAGGCAATGTCGAACGATTGTTACAGTACCATTCGGTAATAATTTCGAATCTCCCAGAATCTTAACATATATTAACTATTTTTAACTATTTTAATCCAGTCCTCTCGAAAGCATCTGTTTTGTGGAAAATTTGTACTAACAATTGCGTGCAAACTCTTTAACTATTTAATTCCTCTAATATTTTGGCTCTTTTAATTTGACAACGCCACTAGAATTTAAAATAATTGCAAAATGTTGATGAGTTGATAAATATTTTCAAAATATTTAAACTTATCCAACGTATTATATGTTCATCTCCGTTGTAAACAGCAGATGATGTAATTTTTTACCTGACCAATACACTCTGGATTAAGACATCGGTGAGCTTTAATTTTCATTCATATTCTAAAACTATTTAAAACCTGAAGCATTGAAGCAGCATTTAGCAAAGCTAATAAAATATCAATACCGAGCAATCAATACATTTAAATGTTAAATAAACTCAATAATTACATTTTTAATCAACTATATTCGTACTTTCATGTCTACTACATTAATCAGCATGTAGCGAAAATAATAATTTAGAAATGATTTACATAAATTGAAATTGTTTTATTTTTATTTTTAATTTTTTTTTAATTTATTTAACCGCAATAAAAAATGAGTGTAGTGTTCATAAAAATACTTCAATAAAAAATAAAATTGTGAATTAAATAAAAGTACTTTTTAAATTTAAAAAATGTAATTTTTGTGTAACTTCATTTAATACGCTTGGAAATGAGAATCGATATTAGAATTTGAAAAATTGTACAGTTAAAAAATTGAGTTTGTGGATACATTTGAATTGTGCGTAGAATTAGTATTTTTAATACACGAGATATTTAATTTGAAATTTTAAGTACTCCATTACTTTAATTTAATTTATTTAAACATTAGGAAAACGAAAAGTTTTAATATTGCTATTGAAAATTTATTTTTTAACTTTTGATATTATAAAAAAAATAATATACTTTATAACAATGTTGATTCTTTTTAAAAATAAGAGTTCAAATTAATTGTTTCAAAAGCTCTACTCATTATTCACCATTAAAAATATAATAAAAAGAGATGTAACATTATCTCATCAAAATTTTTATAATTTAACCTGTGTTTCAAAGAAGGTGAAATGTTTTGCTCCGACTCTCTTGGGAGAAGAATTTATGAGGAGGAGGAACTCTCTTGAGAAAAATATAATTAGAAAGTTACACTCATAAAGTTACAATTAATGAAGAATAATACAATTAAAAGTTGTAAAAATGAAGGGATGGGAAAAATTAAATTTTATCATGAAAGTTTTCTGAAAATAGTTTTAGCATAATATTTTGGCACTATTTTCTTCTTAACAATAAATAAAATGAATGCATAATAAAAATCAAATCGATTTTTTAACATTAAGATTTAATTTAATATTACACGAATAAATTATTGATACATTTAAAAATGAAAAGGTATTGTTAATTATAAAACAATTTGGCTTTACAAATATAGATTTACGATGCGCTTAAAAAACTACCGCTGTCTTTGATAAATTACTATTCGATTATTTAAGTAAAAATATAAAAACATCTCGCGCCCATTATTCTATCTAATAATGCTTTGCTCTATTTTTCTCTTTCTCTCTGTAGCTTTGTTGAAGGAATAACAACATGGTAATTTATCGATATACTTCTTATTTATTATTTCACGTGGCGCGAAATAAATTTCACAAAATAAAAAAAGCAACTAGAAGTTTAGGTATTTTTTAAGAAATTGACGGGTCTAGTGGGCCGTTATGTGAGCTGAACCCGAATAAAATCACGAATGATCTAAGAGAAAAACTTGAAGAAATCCAGGTTGGTTGGGTCGACGTCCAAGGCCATCCTGGCAGGTCCGGTGGGTCAGCGTGCGAGCTGGACCTGGGAATACACCTGAGCTCTCGCGAGTTAAATGAATTATGAAATTTTAATTTATGACGGCGTGGGTATTTTGAGTAATATTTAGTTAAATTTGAATCGGCTTTTTCCTTCTTAGCAGAAAGAAGATTTTTTCTGCCGAGGACAGAAGCTTTCTGCGAAAACCTGAAGTAGGGAGAAAAAAAGTAGCGCATGCATTAAACAAAGGAAATGTAAGAGTTATTAAATTAATTAGTAGGAAAAATAAGTGAAGTCGTGAGGAGAAATTAGGCAGAAGAAACGAAAACGTCGGCACACTAAAATTGTACGTTTGAGCGATAACACGCTCGAAGACACCATACATTTTAGAAATAAAATTTGTCTACATTTTCAATAATTTGTGATTATTAATCATTTCACTCACTATCATCTCATTATATATTTTTAAGTATATTTATTTTTTATTGTATTTCGACCATAAAGGGTAAGTATTATGGTGCAATTTTAGTTGCAGGTATTAAAATGGAAATTCAAATTTAAATACAAATATAAAAAGATAAGAAATGTTACATTTGGAGTATTCGTCTAATGTCAAACACATATAATCATTGTAAAATGTAAAATCAGTGAATGAAATATATAAATCATTGCTCAATGCCTGTGAAATTGGGACATAAAAAATAAAAAATAATAAAGTTTTTCCTAATTTATGCAAAGTTAAATACGTGTGCGTGGAAAACTCGGACAAAAGTTAATTGTGTGAGTCGTTGATGTAGGACACGTAGGGACACGAAAAGTTTGCTCGTGAAAAATGCGCTGAAACGTAAGGTTGCAGGTAAAGAATGGGAGCTACCCGGGGTTTTCAAAACTCAGGGATCCGAGCGAGTAACAGCGAAAATTAAAAAAGCGTTTAGATGTCTAGGCCTTTCTTATATTATATTTTCTGGAAAACCGGCGTGTTGTACAAGTTCTCGTAGATCGGAGGTTTAATCTTATCTAATCGCGTCCCAAAGATGAGTGAAGAATACGCCCGATGTTCGTGAGAAGTCGTTGTCCAGCTGGCGACGAGTTGGCGAGGGTGGCGTTGGTGGGGGGGGGGGCGCCATGGAAACGGCGATGCGTTCGATACCGTCTTGTCTCAATCCGCAAGCGCGGACTCGATTTGGCCTCTGCCGTGAGTTTCCAATCCGAAACCAACGGGTAAACGCGTCCTCGTGCCTCGGACCACGTGTCGTTGTCAGGGAATTTCCGGGCGGGGGTTGCGAATTTTTTCCGAAATGCCGCCACTCCCGGTTCTTTTAATTTCTCCGGTATATGTAGCCAAAGCGAAATCATCGAATGCTCAGGAATTCGCAAAATTTCAATTTCCACCTCATTTTATGACTCAGTGCTTGTCACATGACTTGGTATTCGTCGACAGGACCAAAAGTATGTTTGAAAATCGACTATCACACCTTGGGCTTACTCCCTCACCGTCAAATCTTGGTTTCGTTTTATGTTTTCCAGGCTTCAGGGCCTCACATTTGCATATTTGGTCGTCAATTATTTCCTGAATAAAGTTCCTCGCCTTTAATGAATTTTAAGTACAAACAGTTATTTCAGCCTCCCAGGACATACTTGTAGTGAGTAGGTTTTGTGCTTCCTTACTTTTGCGTATGATGAAAAAATGGTATTTTCAAACAAATTTTTCGTGCGTAGTTTCAGTTTAATAATAAAATTTATTTTATAACAAATCTCTCAAATAGCTCAACTGTTTCAAAATTTTTTTATTTTCAATAAAAATCCCGCCAACTTTCGTTATTAATTTACTAATCTCTACTGGGACTATAATTTCACGGATTTAAAGGAAGTCGGTGTATTTGGTGGTTTTGCAATTTAAATTTAAAATAACTGACTTTTCATCTTAAGTTCATTATCGTAATAAGAATGTAAATAAATATTTATGGAAGTATAGAAAGTATTTAAATACGTTCGTGGACTCGTTTAACTTTGGCTCGGTATTCATGTATTCCTTCGATAATTCAAAACTCGATTTGTTTCAGTTAACTTTTAATATAAATAAAATTGAATTGCTTTGATGTCGAGTCACGGTGCGACAGTATTTATGAAAAAAACAGATGTCGGGTGCAGAAAGATCCCATTACTCGCTCTCACCAAAAAATCATCCTATCCTGGTTATAAATAAAAATCCATCTTCTTTGGGCTGCAAATGAATAAGATTGAAGTGATTTAGCGTCGCATTCAATTCAGCCGAAAAAAATATTCTTCACATATAATTGTGTCACAAATGCCTCTCGAAGTTGCAGATCTTGGCGTGCGATTGTATTTTCCTTTTTCTTCATTGAGAAACTAGCGCGTGACAGGCAGTGAATGGGAAGCCTACTTGACAAATACGAAGGCCCTCAAAATCCCTTTTTCAATCAAATTTCATACTTTGCCAATCTATTGAACGCGAAAATCAAATGTCAGGATTTCCCGCCTGGGTGTGTGGAGCGGTAACTCTGACGCTGATCCAGATTATCCCTCTTTTTATCTGGGACTCGGGCTGCTCTCGCCGCTACCGAGGATTCGAGGGACGCATTGATGACGATCCAGCATGCAACTTCAATGACTGAAAGTTGCTTGAACTTGTACTCGAGTACACGGGGGAGAGACGTGCGCACTTATCTCCCGCCGGGCCATTAAATATCGATAGGACGCTCAGCCCTTTCGGAAGTACGGGACTTCACTTAATACATTTGCTGGTATTAATCAAGGTAATGGTATCCCTAATGCGGGCTAATTGACACGAGTGACCCTCGGTTAAATTCGGAAAAGCTAGAGGTGCCAGGGGAAAAGGGCATTATACACGTTTTGCCGGCGGCGCCAACGATCTTACGGGCGCCAGAGCCGCGGCTCGGGTTTTATTATCACGCGTGCTTTTTTGCCCGGAGCTCGCAAAAACAGCACTTGGGAAGCGGAAAAGCCACCCCAGCCGGCGGGGGGGGATTTAGGAAAGGAAGGGAAGGGGTTTCCGCGTTCCGAAAGAGCTCTCGTGGCTTTTCTTCATTTCCGTCTTTCGTAGCCACTGACACCCTGTCCACTCAAGTTTTATGCGTCGGTATGCAGCTTCGACAATCAATTGCGCTTTTTGCCTTTACGCCAGAGATGCCACCAGAACTGCTAATTATTGTCGGCCCCAATTAACTTGTGGATGGAAATTTGAAGTAAAAAAGAAAACCCGGGTAGGGGGAGGAGAAGGTGAAAGGAAAAAAGTGTTCGGGTTGCACATTCTCCCCAAGCCAAGTTCATAGTAGCTCTGAACCACGAATCATAGATGCGCCGATGATAATCTGATTCTCATAATTCCTTGTCAAATTCAACTTGTCTATCAGTTTGACTTCTGTAAGTGGCGGGAAACAATGATTTTTAATAAAAAACGGAAATATCGATCGAACGTAATGCACTTGGGGCACAACGCGAAGGGTACTAATTGCAATAATTAAATATGCACAGAACTTATCGTGATACGTAAGAAACTTGTTATTTTTAAATACTTGAATGCGCTTCCATGAGAATAATAGCAATTAAATGCCGCTGAGTAATGAAATTAAGATGGAGATTTTGAGTTACGTAAACAAGCCAACTAATTGTGTAGATATATGCGACTAACTAATGTAAGTATATGCGAGGAATCTGGAATTATTGAAAGCATTGTTTACGTTTGAACGGATTCTATCGGGAGATTATTTTCTCGGTGTCCCTGATTTTCAAAGCTAGCTTTCCAATTGATTGCATTTATTTTTTCGATAATTTTTTTTGCAAATTGTAAATTGCAAACATAAGCGTCACCTTATAGGCGTGAAAATATACATATATAATTGCTATTAATTTAAAGCATTTTCAATGTTTTAAAAGTCGATAAATAAAGTTTTATTTGAATGATATTTTAGTAGGAAAAGTAGTTTATTAAGGACTCCAACGAAGCAAACTAGATTTTGACTAAAATATTTATTAAAAAATTGCGATCGAGCGTCGACGTGTAACGTTTTTATTTTCTTGACCGTGAGTGTCAATGACGACTCAAAGTTAAACCGGTTTTTGACTTTCCTTTGAGCGACGGCGTACCGAATCGATACGATAGCCGAGGCGGTGGTACTTTAATTTATAAATTGAGGATTCGATATTCGCAAGAAAGTTCAACAACACACTCACACACGTGCGACTCGTTCTCCATCGATTTGAATCTCCTCGGCATCAACAGCCTCGCGAGCGCTGCGACAAAGCCTATCGACTCTTAGGTAATTCGAAATATCGTTGCGTGGAGAGGAAAAACGCTAGAGTCACTTCCTGCGGACCACTCGTAGTTATCGCGTATACAACGACGACAACAGCGTCAACACTCGACAATGAAAGAGCCCGTCGATAAAACGGATACGTTGTTGATCTGTTGGACCGAGTTGTTCTTGCCAGTCGTCCTCGCTTCCCCTAGTCCCTGGCAAAAGTTTTCGCAGGGTCGCGCGAGTCGTTAGTCAATGCGCAAAGACGGACGAACGCCAAGACAAATCAAGCCTCAGGCGTTCGAGCGTCGATCACCTTTTCATCAGTCGCTCGTCGCTGGTCACTTTGGATGAACACTCGGGAACGGTGGACGTGGACGTGGACGAGGACGAGGACTAGGACTAGGACGAACGACTCCACGACGAGCCAAGTTTAACGAGTTGGCGCGCGGAACCGAGCCAACCTCGCGAGTTCACAGGCTTCTCCAATTAGCCAGAGTGCTTGAGGGTGCCACGTCGATGTGCGCGGCGTCTTCCCGTGCCTAGAGAATCCCCGAGTACCTCAACAGAATCAACAAAAGCATCACCGCAGCAATGCAGCGCTTTATGAAGTTCCTCATTGGGGGCCTCGTCCTTATAGTGTTCACTATGACTTTTGGGTGGCTCTTGTTCCCCATGATGCTCAGGATGCAGATGCATAAGGTAGGTTTTCGAGTGAAAATCTGCCGGTACGCGCTTTCCACTTCATTTCGTTCGATAGCAGACATATGTGTGAACATGAGTCTTGACACTTTCTTCAACAATCACTCATTTTATAATAGGGAAAACTTTTTCATTATGATCTTGCGAATTCACGTATTCTGAGTTGTTATAAAACAAAAGATTTTAATTGAAATGTATCAAAAATGTGCCGTTTAACTCTGCAATCTAATGATGGAATTTCAATTTTCTGAGACTTTTTGTAAAGTCGAGTATTATCAAAAACATTGAGCTTATTAAGGTACTCTGAAATTAACATTCTTATAACATGTTAAGATTTATGAGTAAAATTAGAGAAAATTTTGAAAACGACATTGAAATGAGTATATACAGAGTATCAGAAATTAAATTCCCGTTCCGTTCCTTTCATGTATTACTCATACATTTTTAGCATTTTTTGTATAATAATAAAATGAAATACCAAATATATGTTGAGTGCATATTTACAAATGAAATCAATGCTGGTTAATATCAAACACAATAAAAATAAATCGTACTTGCTTCGGCAGTACATGTACTAAAATAAAAATAAATCAAACATAATTTAACGCCCATTTCAATCAAAGACACATTTTATAATCATTTAATTAAAGGTACAAAATCACTTTCACAGTTCGGAATATTCTCTGCATTTGAACATTAATAAGACATAAAGAGTTATACCCTACTCAATTTGTTACAAATAAAATTCACAGACCATCGTACGTGGATAAGCGTTGATAAGCATGTATTTTCGGTTTAATGAGGTACAATAAAAATTGCGGATTTTCGAGATGTCGGGGCACACACACAATAAAGCATTAAAACCAATTATTGTGTGTTCGGCCAATTAGTTTTGAGCGGCAAAATATGCGTGGATAATATGACCCAACACGTGTACATTAGCTCTTGACATTAAATTGCTATCTTAGACTCCGAAATTGTTTCTCGCTTTTCACTTGCCTTTTAGCGACACGAGTCAATCTGGGAAAACAAATGACACGAATTTTTTCTATTTCTTAAAATTTAAAACGGAAAGTTAAAGTTCTAATCTCATTGAAATAAAAATTCATCTAGACTTATAAAATAGCTAGAAAAAAATACCTTTTATTATTTATATACGACTAATAAATTATGAAATACTCAATTTGTGAAAGTGTCATATTATAATATTGGGTATAAAGTGTAACAATAGTACATTTTTATTCTTATTTTCTTATTGACCTTAGCTATAAGATTGATTATTCTCCTACACCTTCGGTGTAGGTGTTGAAAATTGTTTATTTCTAGTCCGCCGAATATAGGCTATAAAGCTCATATGATATGCAGATCCCCTTCGAAGCTTTTGTCACCTTACACACATACTCCTTGAACTTTTGCATAAAAATTGTGTAGTTAGCTAAGCAACATTAAAATTAATCAAATCAACATTTATGAAATTTTTATTTAAAAAATAACTAGTGTAAGACTTGCTGACATAACAAGTTTTGCGAGTAATTATTAAACTTTCAAAATGTTGTAATGGATTGTTTAGTTGGCGAAAGTTACTCCTATAATTTATTACAAGTAATAATACATTATCGTATTTATAATGAATTTTTCCAAGTGTTTCTTATTATTACGATGTGACAGAAAATATAAATCTGGAACTGAAGTACAGACTGATAATGACAACAACAGCGATGTGTGCACATGTACATCCACACACACACACTCTCACACCCGCAGTTGTGTATACATATCAGACAACAGATATGCCTTAAAATTACAATCTCATCAATGTAACTTAGATTGACTCTTGTCATTATTTGAGTACTGACTTTACATGTGAATAGTTGAAAATATATAAAATAGATAATTAAAATTATTTGTTTAAACTATAAATTAAAAAATAAATCATGTAATTATTCTAAGAGATTAAAAACAGTTAGTTTACTATTTTGAATGTTTATTTATTTATAAAAAACTAAACAATGTCTATTTTTAATATTATTTCTTTTGCTTTCTCGCTATGATTACATATTTCTCTCACTTTACATGTCTCTCTTATCCTCTCTCTCTGTCCCTAATTCAACAATTCAATTTTTTAATACATTTTATTCAAATGTAATTTTTAAAGATAAAATTATTGCTATAATTTAAAAGCACACTTAATAATTGTTGTTGTCGTCGTTATTATTATTATTATTATTATTATTATTATTATTATTATTATTAAAGAAAGTAGCATTGAAACCAGGAGGGGAGGTACGTGGAATGTGGAGTAAATTTCCATTTGCACTGGAATTCCGAATCTATTTATATAATATAACAAATCCAGATGAAATAAAACAAGGAGGAAAACCAATTGTTGAGCAAATTGGGCCATACTACTTCGAGTAAGTTAAAAAGTCTTTACATTTTAATTAGCGCAGCGAACAAAGAATTGATAATTATAATTTCAAGGGAATGGCAAGAAAAAGTTGGTATAGTCGATCACGAGGAAGACGACACTGTAGAGTTTAGTGTTAAAAACAAGTGGATATTTAAACCGGAATTAAGTGGAAAGGGACTCACGGGCAATGAGGAACTTGTATTACCTCACCTTTTCATATTGGCTATGGTCATGGGAGCAGATAAAGAGAACCCTAAAATGATGCCTATGCTTAGTGAGTATAAGTTTGATTATCAATACCGCCAATTTAAGACAACTGCAAAAAAGCACCTTCGCCTAAATCTTTAATCATTGCATATTTTTTTTATTTAAAAGATAAGGCGGTCAATAGTCTCTTTAAAAGTCCTGACAACGTTTTTATGAAAATCCGAGCTATGGATTATTTGTTTGATGGTCTTATTATCGATTGTAACGTAGAGGACTTTGCAGCCACTGCCGTGTGTTCTATGTTGGCGGACGCCGATGGCCTTCTTAAGGATGGCGAAAACAGATATAAATTTTCAGTTTTTGGAATGGTTAGATTAAAATACAAAATACAATATACAAAATATATTTCAAGAATATTTTTCTCACTGTTACGAAAAAATCTGAAATATTCAATTCTGTTTCTCGGCAGAGTGTAGACTCATTTATCAAATAACAAAAACTTCTACTTCTCCTATTATCGTATGCCTAATTAATATGATTAAAGATTAAAACTGTATACTAAAAAAATCCACAAGAACAAATAGGTTGTCAATCGGTTCTTTTGATAATCTACACATGCATTTTTTGTATTTTTATTGTTCGTTTTTTTTCTATGGACGTGGAGTAATAGCTTTATAAAGTTGCTCAATTAAAAATATTATGAAACATAGACATAATAATATTTGAGTAATGCATTTTGGAAAAGTGTTTTAATTTTGATTTTATGTATATCGCAGCTTTTGCGTATTTCACAAATTTTGATATGAAAGTATTTTGAAAGAAATAGATACAAAATTCAATATTTCAAATAAAAATAAATAGATAAAAAATTGTTTATAGCTTCAAAAATTTATTTATTCCGTAATACATAATTTTTAAATTTAAATTTTCATGTGCTGCACTGTAAAAATAAATATTATGTTAAATACCGTAGAAGAATGATACCGCTAGCAAGGGAGTATTGCGTGTTTTACGAGGGGTCAAAAATCTAAAAGATGTTGGTGTAGTTGTTGAATATAATCACAAGAAAAACATATCCATATGGAATGATGACTATTGCGATACCTTCAATGGAACCGATGGGACTATTTTCCATCCCATGCTGTATGAGGACGAAGACATTGTTTCGTTTGCTCCAGATTTGTGTCGAAGTTTAAGCTTAAGATTTTCACATAAAGTTAAAGTGGCTGGTAAGCACTCACGAAAACATTTCTCAAGTAAAAGTATTATTCCAATGATTATTGTGACGATTATAGGTTTGAAAGTGAATCGGTACACGATATCGTTCGGTGATTCGAACACAATTCCAGAACAAAAATGCTTTTGTGACGGTCCCAACGATTGTCCAAAGAAAGGAGTAATTGATCTGTACAAATGCTCTGGAGTCCCTTTAACCGCCACTCACCCTCACTTTTATGAATCAGATGAATCTCTTATAAAGATGGTGGGAGGCCAGCATCCGTCACAGGTAATATAGTTTGTATAATCAAACATTGAAAATCTTGTAACAAAAAAAGTTCTTAAATAGGAAAAGCACCAAAGCTTTTTGAACTTTGATGGATTTACCGCTACTCCTCTAGAAGCGAAGAAGCGATTACAATTTAACATAATGATCCACAAAATCGAAAAGTTTAAGATTATGAAAAATTTCCCTGAAGCTATGTTACCTTTGCTTTGGGTCGAAGAAGCTTTAATTTTACCCGATGATATGGTAAAACAAATTAAAACTGGACACAGAGTCGTTTTTGTCGTGGCGTAAGTTTTGAAACTAATTTTCTTTAAGTCTTTGAAATGTAATGGAAATGAATATGTCACTCTACGAGCCTTCTCTTGAGATATTACATTCAAACCCTTTTCTTTATCCTTTGTACTTTTAAATCAACCATTTATAAATTTATGATATGCCTTTGAAGAAAAAAGGAAATTATTAATAATTTTTACATAATTTCACAGATGGATAAAATGGCTATTAATAACAGCTGGAGTAGCGATGCTTGGAACCGCCGCATACATGAACTTCAGAAGATTTAAAGAAACACAAGTTATTATGACAAAAACTAATAAAAGCAATCCTGCATCGGGGACCGTCGAAGGGAAATCATCAGCTAAAGATCTAAAACCTGTAGAATCACCTGCTGTGCCCCCGAATATTGAGTGAAACAAATTTAATTTTAAATTATAAAATCGAATCACCAACTCCAAGTACAGTCAAATGTCAGGATTTCTTATTACAATTTATAATAGATATTCAGTTTTTAACTTATTATATTACAAACGATTTTTAATTTTGTTTTCTAAAATTTGTTATCGTCAATAACAATATCATTATTTTATCGCGCTCTCATTAGATAAATTTTACGTGAAATACAATAAACAATTTAAATTAGAATTAACAAATTGAATGTATTATATTAATTAGGTTAAAAATAGTTTTTGAGATCATTGACAGATATTTAAAGAGTGGATAAATGATATAAGATATAAAAATACATCTTATGCTATTATTTAATCATATAATCTATAATGCAATTTATTAGTTACGTGCTTATAAATTATGATTATATTAGCAATATAGAAAAACATATTTAGTTTATTCTAAACATACATAATTTAATTAATTTAAAAAGCTGTAATCTTATGGTTAAAAACACTGTTATTGTTACAAACGTCGTATTTTCACAATATAAATAATTTATATAAAACGTAATAATTAAAATTAAAATATATAATTTTTTATGGATACAAGATTATAGAAATAAATTCAAGATTTATTTTTATAAACGATAAATAGTTTAAACAAACAAATGTCTAAGAATATAAAAATTAGATTATGGTCAGATCTTGTAAAAAGGTTTTTTTAAATTATTATGAAAACTATAAAATTTTAACGATATTTTTTATTTCTTTTTATGTACAATCAACAAACAATTTTTAAAATGTATATAATTTGTTCAAAAATTTAAGTTTTATTTATTTTTAATATTTTATATTATTGTAATTTTAAAAGCTATTCGTAATACAGTTTTCGTTGTGATATATTTATAAAAGTCGTTGAAATTTATAATTGCGTTAAATGATTATTCCTATTAAGTAAAGTTAAATAATAACATTTAAGAAAATAAATACAATTTTAATATCGTATTTTTAAATGAATAAAAGTAAATAATTTTTAATAAAATGCTAGTTTTTGAAAAATACATTAACTAAGGCTATATAAATTTTACATGACTGCAACAATTACTCATGATATCGATTTACAAAAAAAAAATTACTTTGGTTTTTAAAATGTAAAAAAATTATTTTTTTTAATATTCAAAACTACTTTTGTATTATCACAATTTATTATAATATTATTATAATATTATTTTGAAATTCTAAATTATAAATAGACGTTTACAAGAATGTAAGCAATTTGACTTTGAGAGAATTTTAAATGTATGCACATATTCATATTTAATTTTTAATTTACTTATTTTTATTTTTTTTGTTAACATTACTTTTCAGATTTATTAATTTTATTTACTAGATAAATATCCATTTTTACGATTCAATGACCGATGTAAAAACTCAAGTAAACTTAACCTTTTACCTATAAAATACTGAATAATAAATAGTTAACAATAAAGAAGTAGTTTAAAAATTAATCTAAGATTCAGTGACCCTTAAAAAGTTTCCAACCACCATTGTTTTAAGATTTAGTCGAATTTCAACGGCACCCCAGAAAGTACTACATCCAAAAGTTATGTATTCTTAAAGTGGTTTTCTTAGATGGGAACAGTTAAAATTTATAAAATGGTTAATAAAATATAATGAAGGGTGCTGAAATTTATGATAAATTAAATTATTTTTATATAAAAATGTTTAGTATTGTTTAGCTTTAGGTTTATATTATATACGAATCAGTTTGAAAGAATCGAAACAAAATTTATATATAAATAGTTTTTAAATACACTTAAATAATATTGTTTTATAAATAAATATTTTTTAATTTTTAAAAGAACAATTATAATAATAGAAGTCTTATTTTCAAAGACGCAATTTTGAAACGTTTGATTTAATGCGTTAAAATGTTTTACTCATCTTAAATCAAATATTTGTATTTTAAGTTAAATTAATATTTTAAATTAAATTGTTATTTGGTATTTTAAATTAATTGGTAATTGGTCGTGTACTGAAAGGTTATGCACAACTTATGCAGACAAAATTTTTATTATCAAATAAATTTTTAAAATCCTGATAATATTCTTAAGATTGTATTATGAATTATTCATTAAAAATTTATTTTATTATTTGTATTAAGTACAACAATATAGATATTCTTTGTGTTTAAAATTATTGTGAATTATTTATTTGACTATAATTGATTAGCTCGAAAAATTAATATCCCAAGATGTGACGTGAATTTGAGTCAATTAATTATTAAAAAAAGTTTTTTTTCAATGAAAATGATTTACTTATGCTCGATGCACATTGGATGAAGAACTTGAACATTTTTATGCTTGAATTTATACAGGACAAATGTTTGATGCGTCACTGTGTAATTCGCATGACTAACAAATTGTGTTTCTGGAAGTAACGCAAAGCTGAAGAAAAGCATTAAATAGGAAATCTAATTAGCATAATGTCCTATAATTTAGTTAAAACAAAGAAGGCAACGTCAATGGCTTAGAGCCAGTGCATCTAAACTCAAAACAATGCGACTTCGAAAATTCTTCATGTGTGATCTTCAAAAAGTATTGTGCATCGGCCGTAGCATGCTCTTCGTTTCTCAAAAGAACCAATCGATAAGACATTTTTAATCCAGCGTTGATATGCAATATTGAATACATCTTTAATTCTATTACTAGCTGAGCTAGAGTCTAGCTTCTCGTCAAATTTGTACTGAATGGCAGTGATGAACTGCTTATAATAATAAGACTTAGTGAGTAATTTTGCTCATTACGAACAGCATTTAAACGACCAATGATCTCGGAGTTGGAATAGTATCGGGAAAAGCATTTCCTTAAAGGAATATACAATCTCGAACTCAAAAACAGGTAAGTCGGGTACACGTCCTCCCTGGATCTTGACCCTGCGGAGTTTTCGTTGCATCGATAGTCCTCAAGCTCTGCTCCACCCTCCCCCCTCCTTCCCGATAATTGTAGATAAACGAGCTCTGAGTCTGTTTTTCTTTAATCAGAGATACTTGTGCGTGGAAGACGTGCCTCGTACTCTTTGAGACCACGAATTCCTGGTGCCCTGGGTGTTTAATGCGTTGTCTAAGCCAATTGGATTGTTCCCGATGTTATGCGTCAACTCATTCATTGTTCTTGGTTGATAATCTTTTCGAAACTTCCTTCACATTCTTGAGATTTATGCATTTTCGGAAATTCCTTTAATTTTCACGAATAAAGGTTATAAAATTATCTTATCCCGTTATTAACTGCTTTCAATTAAATTACAGTTTAAATTAAAATGCGGTTTTTTGACAAATTTCCCTGTTATTAGTCTACTTCATCTTTAATTTGATTTCGTTAATAATGGTTTTATAAGTTAATACTCAATTGTTACTAAATACAATACTGCCCAAAATTTGTACAATTGAACGATATTTTTTCGTAGTAAATATAATATCCAATTATATATTCAATGGTTCTGCACAGTTTCAATGTTTCTGATAGAAATCTTGTAATATTATTTATATATTAATTTTATTCGACTGATTATATTAATTGTGATTTCAAGATATTATAATTCCAAAGTAAATCATTTGATACAAATATGTAAAAACTATAGGTTACTGAATGACATAATATATTTTAAATACATTCAATAAATCAATGGATGTATATAAATTGTAAAGTATTATTTTCTGTAAAACGTAATAATCGTCGTGTTAACTGATTAGCTAAAAAAATTTTTTTTACTTATTAAAATTATAAGTATATTGAATAATATACTTGAATAAAAAGTAGGAAATTGTTTATTATTCCAACATTATTCAGTATTTGATGATAAAGTTTTTTTTTTATTCTTATCAGATATAACTCGTGTATTTTATGAAACAAATTATGTGTTATCTATTAAACGTAGAATATTTATTCAAGAATATTTGCTCGCAAATATAACATGCATTTAATAAAAGATTGTATTACGACGTATTTCGATAATACTTCAAAAAATATAAAGTCTAACTATTTATTAAAAATAAATAATACTTTTGAATATTTGATTTAAAAAAAAATTGCATAACCGAAAAAGTGTAAATATTTAATCGATAAGTAAGTAGTGACGCATTTAAAATTAAAATAAACAATGAATCTTTATGGATGTATTGAAATTGATACTAAAAAGATTTATAAGTATCCACATAAAAAGAAGATGAGTTCTGTAAGAGTGAGAGATTGATCAAGGCTTCATTTTTATTATAACACATCGAGGCACGTATTGGTGATAAAAAATCATTATCGCCGGCAAATTTATATATGTCAATAAATAAATTGGGAGAGGGGGGGGACAAAAATAAGAACTGAAACTATGAGCTTGGAAGATCAAGTGTCTTTAGCTCCAACAACTGAACTAGTCAGGTTTGCGATTGTTTAATGAGTCATCTTTATTGTTAAGTTTACCCTCTTCAAATGACTTATATTTTTATGATTCAGTTTCTTCCAAAGACTCGTCCATTAAATAATGATATTAATTTTAAATTCATTCGTAATATTTGACATAAGATTATTGTATCCTAATTTGTACTATCTGTACCATTGCAAAATAACGCGCATTTCTCAAATTAATACATCGTCGAAAGACAATTATATTATTTCAAAAAATTCTGAATGTATTAAGAAAATTATTCTTACATAACGTGTAGAAAAAAATTATTCTATTATTATAATAATTATTTTCTTATTGAATCAAATGAAATTTAATTGATTGATAAATCGATTTGATATTTTAAATTTTATTATTTAATTTATGTTAATACAATCAATTTTTTGGCATTAATTAATAGATGACAATCAAATTATTGTCGTCTATTTTTCAGAATTTAGCTTATTGATTTATGTTTTAATAATTATTTTAATATTTCAATCTTGCTAAAGAATAAAAATAGATATCGAATGAATAGTAAAATTTGTTTGTATTTACAGATATAGTGTATACATTTTAATGCATATAACAATCAAATTTTGCGAATTCGTTGCCGCTGTTTAAAAAGTGAGAAATGCACATTTGTTTTAAATTATAAATTTTTACTTAATTAAATTTTTCAAATATCTTGTTATTATAGCTTATAATTTAACGTGTTAATTTAATTTGTAGTTTTGAAAAGATTCTCATACCCATTGCAAATAAATATACGAATTATTTTGTATATATCAATATAATCAAATAAAAGATTATAAACATGGAAAAAATTAAATGTAGCTGACATGTATGATACAATGATATTTGCTATAATTTTATTAAACCTATTGATTTTTTATTTAACAGCAATTTTATTTTCAAAATTTGAAGAAAAAAATCTAATATTCTTAATAATATGTAGTTTCAATTTTTCTAGTCATATATGCTGTCCTATGCTTATAAATAGAATTGCATAATTTTCGAATCAACCAAATTTTAGTACCTAATACAAAAAAGACAAACTTTTGAATGCGTTGTACATCCTTCCCTCTCGCAAACACTTTCTTTCGTTCTCTTTGGCTCACTCTCTTTATTTCTTAGTCTTACTATCTTTCTAATATACAAAACGATAATTGTAGTAAATCATAATAATTATTATTATACCAATTAAATATACATCGAATAATAAAGTAATAAAATGTGCTTCTGTAATTATACCTAAAATACGAATTTATGTTGAAAAAAAAAGTCAACAAAATTATGAATAAAAATGAAAAAATGTGAACATAAATCCTCGAGTAGATTATCGAAAAATTAGATTGCCAGACCGACTTTTGCCTAGTATACCAAAATATTAAATAAAATAAGTTGATTAATCAATTTGAACCGAGCAATAGAGCACTGTTTAGGTTATAAAAAAAGCAGGTAGCCATGCATATTAAAATTCGTAAAAAATCAGTAGATTCTTATTTTCTAAAATTCCAATCATGATATTCAGGATTTTTTTTATTAACAATTTTAAGGAAAAAATGTATTTTTTTTTTTTTACTCTTCTTGTTATAAAAGGAAAAGTCGTAATTTTAACACTATAATATCAATGGACGATTTGTAGCTAATAAAATTATAAAGAAAATGCACTTTTATATAAATCAATTGGAAAATTTAGATACGGAATAATTTTCCAAAAAAATCGTAAAATTTTTAAATTAATTATAAAATTGATAACTTTTTTATTTTTTAATTTTTAGATCTCTAATTTTGGGAATTTAAAGCGATTAATGTGCATTTTATTTATTCAAAATTTTAGCTTGATCGAATTATTAGTTTTAGTATAATACTAATGTTAATTAAAATATGTGAATATTAGAAAAAGTTAAAAGGCGTAAATGATTTTCGTACAATTTGGCGGTTGAAAAAGGTTCAAGTGGAATGCTATAAATATATGGGAATATCGTTAAAATAAAACGTTATAAAAATAACTTTGCAAAAGTTATTTCAATATTTACTTTAATTTTAATTTTAGATTTTTAAAAAATATATAAGATATAGAATTTATTGTAATATAATTATATTTAATATTTTTTAAAACTAAAATTTTAAAACTATAGTAAAGTGAGCTGCAAATTATTTTGTGAATTTTTGGCATAATTTATTTAAAAATAAAATTTTTCTAAGACTAATAATTCTATAGACTTGAAATATTGTACAAATAAAATGCATATCAATCATTTTAATTTTACAAAACTAGAGATCTAAATATTAAAAAACGATAAAGTTACAAATTTTTTTTATTTATTTTAAAACTTTAGAAAAATTTTCTGATTTCTAATTTTCTGATTAGTTTATATAGTAATGAACTTTTTTACAATTACATTAGCTATAAATCGTCTACTGACACTATAATGTTAAAATTACGATTTTTCATTTAATAAAAAAAAAAATTAATAAAAAAATACATTTCTTTTTTTAAATTGTCAATAAAAAAAAATTTTGAATATCATGCGTAGCATTTTAGAAAATAAGAATCTACTGATTTTTTTACGATTATTAATATAGGTAACTAACTGTTTTTTTCATGGCCTAAAAAATGCTGTATTAATTGGTTTACATTGATTAAATAAAATTTAAAGATATAATGTTTATTGCATTATGCCAATAATTATTTTACTTATACTAAATTAATCTGGAATTTCTATTTTTTTAGATTTTATAAGTAATATTATAACAATATATATTTTAATAACCTTTAGAATATTCAATATGAACTTCATAACCATAATCTATGAGTTATCAAATCAGTAATTACATAA